>JALMGJ010000001.1:13645000-14845000 GCA_023362775.1 Charina bottae
CTTTGTCCTAGTTTTGGGTCCTCATGTCACTTGTGTCTGTTAATTCCTTTGCACAAAGTCTGTACTGTTTATCCTACATAGAACCCAGAGGGGCATATACTGTATTACCTTAGAGGAAGGGCATGTGAAAGCATCTCTGATCTTGGGTATGAAGTTGTTGGGGCCTGTGATAGTGCTGTTGGGGTAAATGTAGGAGCATAGTCGGCAACTGAGTGCAGAGTTCCCCGTTGGGGGAGATGGGCGGTTATATAAATTAAATAAATAAACTGGGTTCATTGCAGGCTCTGGTTTCCATGTTAGGGTAATTGTTCCGTCATTTCTTGTCATTTGTGATAATCTGCTTCAGGTTGGGTGGTTGTCTGTATAAATATATGGGCCTGCCACCTGAGTCCCTGAGAATGCACGGTGTCATTGTGCAATAAGGACTGTAGTTGTAAAGTATTTGAGTGGCTTTCTCAACAATGCTTTCTCAACTGTTACCCCTGAAACCAACTCCTTTAATTGATATTTCCTGATGACATTGTCATCATCTGGACACATGGAAAATAATTTATCATCACATTTCATCAACACTTCAAAACTTCCACCCCACCATCAATCTTAGCTTAAAACCACCTACAAAACAAGTCCAGTTCCTTGATGTCACAGTAAAATACACAATTGACATATAAATATCAGGTTATACAGAAAACCTACAAATCACCGTCCATACCTATGTGCTTCCAGCTTCCACCAGAATTCACCACCAAATCTATTGTCTATAGCCAGGCTCTGCATTGCAACCACATTTGTTCTGACCCACTTGACTGAGATGCTCAACTGGTGGAATTAAACCAGGCATTCAGGGAACTGAGCTACCTACCCAATGAGATCAATAGACAAATCAATACAGCCAAGTCAATTCTCAGGGAGGACCTATTAAAAGACAGATCACAAAATTAAAACAATGGAACAACACTGGTTTTTACCTCCTCCCACCTCATCTCAATTTAAATCCTATATCAGTTTAGCCATTTCATGCATCTGATGAAGTGAGCGGTAGTTCATGGAATCTTATGCCTTTTAATAAAATTTGTTAGTCTGAAAAGGAGCTACTAGACTTCAGATAATATGGCAAATCTTCGTCAGGTTCCACTAGGCTGATCTTAAATCCTATTTTCCTCCCTCCCATTTTTCTTCAATAAAGCAGAGAGAGAGAGAGCGCGTGCATTAAAACACTATTTTGAACAACTATCTTTGCAATAGCTGACCTGGAAGTGTACAGCCGTGTGTGTGTGTGTGTGTGTGTGTGTGTGTGCGCGCGCGCTTTCCCCCAAAATAAATATTAAGATTATATAGACTTTCCTGTGTTTGGTAAAAGGAAAAAGCTATTTCCCTAAACACTGGAAAAATCCAAGCAAGAGTCACACAAACACTTGAAAGGGAACATTTTTCTAAATTTATCCAGCACATTTGATTAATTTCTGGAGTGCAATTCCCAGTCCTGGTGGGAAGACAGCTGTCGAGAAACAGCAAGAAGGAAATGGTTACTGTTTTCATAATTCAGAACATTTTTAAAGCACCTTTTCCAAAAAGAACAGGATATAAGGGGAGGATAGGTTTTAATCCTTCCTTGGCAACCATTTGCTGTTTTATTTTCTCTGCTTAATAATAAAAATAAAACTAAAATATTACAGGCAAGCAGTTTATTCATTATGTTGCCCAGCAGGCAAAGAAATCAGCAAGAGCATAGGTTCTTTGGGTCGCTCCATATGTTTGTTTGCCAGCTTATACAGAAAACAGTAACACACATACAGTTTGCAAAAATGCTGAATGCAGCAAATACAGGAGAGGCAGTGGGGGCTGAGGGAGGAGGGATGCAGAACCCAGCATGAAGAAAATAGATCTCTTGGAAAAGCAGCAAGAACAAGCTTTAGAACAGAAAGGTCTAAATAATCCGTGACATATCTCTCAATCTCTGGACAGGAAATGAGCAACGGAAATTCCTGGAAATGGGAACAAAAAGGGCTTCTTCCCTCCCTCATCTTTAAAAAAGGACATTGACTGTCTTTCAAATGTCTAGGGAGATGGATGCATTTATTTGTTTGCTTGCTTATTTAGGTTTATAATCAACAGCTCAGAATAAGGAAAATTGGGAACTGATAGACCCTAAGGTATAGTATGAGGATGTATTCATCATTGGTGTTTTACGTGTAGAAATAATTAAATTATTGTACCCTCCCACCAAAACGATAAGGAAAGTTTAGCTGGTTGGTGCAGAAGGTGTAATGCAATAGGGGAGACTGTGGTAGAGACAAAAGGGTGGTTGTTGCAGTATGAGTTCTGAAGAATGAACAATAAAGAGTTCCTTCTCTAGAGACTTGGGTCAGCAAAGGGAGGAGGAGGAGGAGGAGATATTATCTTATTCAAAAATACAGAATAGTTAGTTTTAGTTAACTATTTAACTAAAATTATTTGGTGACACAAAGGCTACTAAGCAGAGATGCCTCCAATTTCTATCAAAGCTTAAAGTTTCCATTAAATCTGGTAGAATAATAAGAACAGATGAAGCAAACCTGTTGAAGCTTTGGTTCAACACACCTAACAATAGAAGGGTAATACAAGGATTAATGTCTATGAAGGTTCTCAGTCATCCAGGTGGAATTGTCTGTAGCTTGAATCATGTCAACTGGATTTCTATTTTCTTAGTAGAAACGTTTCGCTCCTTATCCAAGGAGCTTCTTCAGACTTCTTCTTCACTGAAGAAGCTCCTTGGATAAGGAACGAAACGTTTCTACTAAGAAAATAGAAATCCAGTTGACATGATTCAAGCTACAGACAAGGATTAATGTGTTGTGGGACTACCAAAAAACAGTCAATAATTCAGTCATTTAATTTAACCAAAACTGATTCAGTTATAAACAAGTTTGAATTAACTCTACTATAGTCACTTTTGCTTACACCTAGACATTTATCCTGTTTTGCAGATACCCTGAATCTTGCAAGTACTGTTCAAATGCAAGGGCTCATAAGAAAGTGGATGAGGACTTTGTGTTTCCATGATGATGATGATGATGATGATGATGATGATGATGATGATGATTTATTTAGTCCCAGTAAGTATAATTGTGAGCAGCCAAAAATCTTATCAAATCAGTAGATGGCTTGGTTAAGTGTGCTGTGGAAATAGGGCTGATGTTTCTGGGTGTTCCTACAGCTCCCATGAATGCATAGTGCCTTTTTGTGCTGAGATGGTATCATAACATTATGATGCAGTGTTATAACCTCTTTCCCAACTAGAAAAGCCTCTAGATTTTCCAAAAACTATAGATCTGGTAAATACAACTGTGAATAGATGTCATTGAATATAAAGTTGGTTTTCAGAGTGATGGCAGATATCCAGTAGGTACTTGGATAAAACTACAGAATTGCTGAATCTTTTCCAGAATTGAACCAGATGAATTCACCATTCTATATTTTAATAGTAATTATACACTTAGAGGAACAAGAGCAATCTAGAATAGATGTTCATGGTAATGAATGCTTTTCAGAAACTTTTCAGGTATAATTATAAATAATAGACAGAAAGACCCTGAATGTTTATTTCAAACAAAAAGTACTAATGATTTCTATATGTACTGTTTCATGATGGTTGAGTATTTATGGATAGTCTATCAAGCCATATGGATTTTTGTTTTTGAGGGAATAAGTTTTTGTTCCATAGTGAAGAGAAAGCAGACGTTATAACTTTACCTTCACCACGCAATGAAAACTACGATATGTTTTCAATCTGAGCTATATTGAGCTCCATTTGTTGTGATGAAGATGGGCTTCTCTCATGGAAAGGAACTTTCCTTTC
Organism: Charina bottae; assembly: GCA_023362775.1. Taxonomy (NCBI): domain Eukaryota; kingdom Metazoa; phylum Chordata; class Lepidosauria; order Squamata; family Charinaidae; genus Charina; species Charina bottae. Next base: position 13,648,839 of record JALMGJ010000001.1, read on the forward strand.
TTCCTTTCTTTCTCCTTTCACACCAATATGCTTCCAGTTTGCCCAGAGATTCCGCAAAAATTTATGGAGAAAATGGGGTATTTGGGGAATGCAGAGGAAAAGGAATCGATTCTGCTGGTACTGTCTGATGGATGGAGATCACTGGAGATGATCAGTTCATCCTTTATTATATGTGTTCTTCAGTGAAGAAATTAATTATGCTAGATGATAAACAAGAGCTGAAGAGGAGGAGTCTTATCCACCCGAGAATGGAAGAGACAGAGCTACAGCACATCAATTAAATCACTAAAGGCCAAAGGTGCAGGCATTTATTGATTGTATGTCATCAAATCAGTATCAACTCTTAATAACCATATAGACAGACCTTCTCCAGGATGATCTGTCCCCAGTCATGGGTGCATCTATTAGATACTAGGTTATACGAATATACTTCAGCCTCTAAAGATTTATATCTATCAATGAGTGCATATATTTTAACATGATTTGATGTGTGGCAGACATCAAATTATACCACTAAAAGTCCACCTACCTTGCTGCTGGTCATCCTCTTCTTTCACTTTCTACCTTTCCCAGCATTATAGACTTCTCAAGAGAACTAGGGTTTTGCATTATTGTCCAAACTATGATAAGTTGAACCCGGTCATTTGCTCCTTGAGTGTGAACACTGGATTGATCTGTTCTGTGATGCACTTGTTTGTTTTTGTGGCTATCCATGGTACCTCAGGAGTTTTCTCTGACATCAAAGTTCATTAATGCCTTTTCTATCCTGCTTCTTTAAAACCCAAGGGCATTGCCTTCACTTTAGTGGAGTGAGAAGGACAAAATGTCATCCCATCATTGAAGGGACCAAAGGTAGCATGTTCTGTGTTTTTCTACACAGCATAGTGATTGCCAGTTTGGTCTAGTGGTTAAGGCAATGGGCTAGAAACCAGGAGACTGAGAGTTCTAGTCCCGTCTGAGGCATGAAAACCGACTGGGTGACCTTGGGCCAGTCACTCTCAGCCCAACTCACCTCACAGGGTTGTTGTTGTGGGGAAAATAGGAGGAGGAAGGAGCATGAGGTATGTTCCCGCCTTGAGTTATTTATAAAAATAATAAAGGCGGGATAAATACTTTGGCCACCTAATGCGAAGAGAGGACTCACTGGAAAAGACCCTGATGCTGGGAAAGACTGAAGGCAAAAGGAGAAGGGGACGGCAGAGGATGAGATGGTTAGATAGCATCACCGATGTAATGAACATGAATTTGAGTAAACTCCGGAAGACAGTGGAGGACAGGAAGGCCTGGCGTGCTGTGGTCCATGGGGTCACGAAGAGTCGGACACGACTAAATGACTGAACAAAAACAACAACAAATTGAATAAATAAATAAATAAATAATAAATAAACAAATAAATAAATAAATAAATAGTGATGCTTTGGTTGCTTGCTTTTAGCCACTCTTTTCTGATATTGCCTAAAATAAGATGCATTGCATGCAACTTGTTTGTCACAGCTGCTCCACACTGATTTGTAACTGATTAGCTTCTAGCCATCTACTGGGGATGGGCCTTCTACTGATTTGGATTTGATGAATATGTAATAAATGAACTGAAATAGATATCGCATTAGAAATTTGATTAAGATTCCAACTTACCTCTTCAGTTCAAAGAACAATAGCAAATCTCTTGCTTTATGTGATCATTTTTTTATCCATCAAGTAATCTCAAATTTAATGGGAGCATTACGGTGAATTTAATGTGTGCATTTGAAGGCTAGTTTTTCATTCAGTATTGTGTGGTGGCTCAGCGGGTAAGACGCCAGGCTTGTCGATCAGATCGCAAGTTCGGAGGTTCGAATCCCTAGCCCTGCGTGCGGAGTGAGCTCCCGCACTAGCTCCAGCTCTTGCCAACCTAGCAATTCGAAAGCATGCAAATGCAAGTAGATGAATAGGTACCACTTCGGTGGGTAGGTAACAGCGTTCCGCGCACGTCATGCAGCCACATGACCGTGGAAGCGTCTTCGGACAACGCTGGCTCTTCGGCTAACAAACGGAGATGAGCACCGGCCCCTAGAGTCGGACACGACTGCACAAATGTGCGGGGGGAACCTTTACCTTTTATTGTGTGAAAACAGAGTGATCTAAAAACAAATAAAATAAGACTGCCAGTTCCTCAAAGTCCAGGCCTCCGTATTTTCTTCGATCTGTAATGTCTTTATATAAACACCATTAACTGATGAAATTTCTATTTAACAGATTTCCTTTGTGAATTAGTAAAGATATCATTGCTAGGCAGGCCCTGAATAATTTATCATGCCACTCTGACAAACTATCTTGCTCTTCCTGATATTGGTTTCTTTTCAGTTGTATAACTGGAGTGGTTTTATATGAATCATTGAACAACAGGGATCCAATATGCACAGTATAATTGGGGGGGGGTGTCTCCTTCAGTGAAGATATGTATTTGATTAAAACTGGGCACCTCTCCTTTAGTCATAATTCTTGGCAATAATACTGATAGTATTAAGTGTGGCACAATGAAATATGTGAGACTTAGACCACAATTTAAGTCTCCAGTCTATCATGGATCTTCTTAGATGAACTTGAACTTTTCACTGTTCATCATGTAGGATTAGTTTTAGAGTCGCTTAGGCTTACAAGTTGTTGTGAAGTTAGAATAGGATGTATAAAACATGAAATGGTACAGAACTGCCATCCTGCCTCCTACCCAATAGGGATCATTGTCCAGGTATAACACAGGACCTAAAGATGAATAGTCCACAAACTGTACTCCAATAGTACTGCCATCATTTCACAAGCCCATCACCAATACTTTGTACACCCAAACAAGGCTGTAGCAGTAGGATTGCTATCATGTAACATTTCCAAATGTAGATATATTCACTACATCAGTGGAACAAAACCATTAGGCTTCTTGTGACCAAGTGAGCAATTAGTACATGGGAACATTGCTTCATTTTAATTATTAAATACAAAGTTTGAAAAAATGCATATGCTTAATAGTAGTACTCCCAAACAGAAATATCACAGATTAGAGGAAATGACCAAATTCTTCAAATAGCCACCCTATTCCCATTCAGAATAAGCAAAATTATGTAAAGCAAAAAAAAAAAAAGACTAAGCAATAGTAAGCCAAGGAAATTAAAGGCATGAGCTAAGGAAAAAAATAAAATATACTGTATTTATCCCTAAATGCATTATATAACCAAGCAACATCACACATCCTTGTTTTACTCCATGAGCAGCTTATAACCATTAGCTGAGTAGTCCATTTAATCTCACATGTGCTTTACTTCCTCACATACTCCTCTTCTTGAATTCAGCAACCAGCCTTCATATTTATGCAAAATCTTCCATAATTCAAGTTTCTTCACTTTATTATACACTTTCTTCAAATCAATCAATGTGCAATAAATCTTCTTTCTCACATTCATATATTTCTCAATGGTGAAGAGCAACCATCTGGTCTGCACGTCCCCTCCTAACATAAAGCTCTAACGTTTTGCTCCTTGTCACTCTCCGACCCTTTCAGTCAGAATTCTACCCCACACTTTCTCAGTCACACTTAACAAACAAATCTCCTTTCGCATTCATTCTTGCTATTTTTTCCTTTACATAGGGGAACAACAATAGCATTCTTCCCAATGTAACATTCATATACACACTAAACAAGTAGCATAGCCATTCTATTAGCACACTAGATCCATAGTTTAATGTTTCTCTAGTTACGTTGTCTATACATTGTCTAACAATTTTTCAACATTTTTGCATTTATGACTTCCCTTTCATAACTTTTTTCTTGGACAGCAATATTTATATCATTCTTTTCAATTTCAGACTTCAACATCCCTGTACAGATCTCTAACATACTCCTTCTAGCATTCCCTCACTTCAGTTTCATCCTAAATCATTTCCTCACTTTTTTAAAAATTCCATTTAATCTGGTGGAGGCTACTTGTTTAGCCTTCTTCACCCACTTTATTATTTTTTTAAATTTCCATCAAAATCATTCTTCCTCTTTTGGACTTCTGTTGAGGAATGGAATTTATCCTTGTCTCGAAACTTAATAAAATTCTTTTAAAAAATCATTCTTCCTCTTTTAATTTTAACCATTCTGTACTGTCTTTGATTACATTCATTGCGGTTATGATTTTCTCTCTGTATACATTATAGCTTTCTCACATCCTCACCTTTTGCAACAATCATTCTGTTATATGCAAATTTTTCCTCATTCACAGCCTCTTTCACTTCATCATCCTTCTTCATACTTTCCATAATGCCATACATATCTGTATTACTTTGAAACATAATTATTTTCACTCTGTTCCAAACAGCTTCCACATCCTTTCTTTATGTCCATTTCCCATTCTTTCTTTTCGGAGATTAATCTATCTGCCAATATTTTTTCATGTAGGACTAGTTTTTTCTTTCTGCATTTATTCCATTTTCATTTTCAGGTTTTTTTCACTTTATATTTCCTTCCTTCCTTCCTTCCTTCCTTCCTTCCTTCCTTCCTTCCTTCCTTCCTTCCTTCCGCAATTTACATGTCACTCAAAAGCCTCTGAACAGATTTCCCCCAAAATATTGACACTACCAAAAATAATCTGTCTCATATTTAGAACCTCCCATGAATCTTGTATCCTTCACTAATTCTCTGTCTTTCATCATAAACAATAAAACCAATAATGCTTTTTATTCATCCCTTTTTCATGCATACACATGAATAGACTTATGCTTACAGCACATATTTAAAACATATATTTAAAGCAGATCTAACCAAACAATCGCAATTGTCCTTTATTCCCAGATCTCCAAAATGACCCAATCACTCTTTCTATATTCTTCTGTCTTGTTCCCATTATCTGTTCATCTTTCCTAAGAGAATAATCTTTCTCCCCTAGTTCACATTCATTCAGAAAGTTGCACATTTTTCCCCAAGTTCATCCTTGGTTATTCCATTATCACCATTCACTGGAGTGTAACATACAATTATCACCAGTAGGATATGTACTTTCTTACATGTCTACAATCATTCATACTTTCTCACATATATTTTAGCCCTTTCATTCATAATTAAACTTACATCTCAACTTCAACTTCCCTGCATGATTTCAGTCCCTATCTTGAAGATTAGATCCCTTCATTTCAAATCTATTACACCACCTTCTCCTTTTTCCTAGCTTCACAACCACACAATCAGTCTTTCTTTCTTTCTTTCTTTCTTTCTTTCTTTCTTTCTTTCTTTCTTTCTTTCTTTCTTTCTTTCGTCCTTCCTTCCTTCCTTCCTTCCTTCCATCCATCCATCCATCCATCCATCCATTCATTGCATTTTTAGTTTATACTCTTTACCTTTTACTCCTTTTATAGTCCAAGACACAATCCTTTATGGTCATCACCAAAGATTGACCTGTGCCATGGTCATCATAAATATTGACCTCTGCCACTCATCATGACTTTGGTCAATTAAGGCTTTCAATATAATGTTTTTTATAAGATAGAGAAGAAGTAGACTAGGTTACCAGCCTAAATCATACCTATGCCATATGAAATATTCCCTGCTAATGATAAGGTCAGACTTCATAATGGATCTGGCAGTAAATCGTCTCTGTCCAGAAACTTGACCCTGCACTCAGTAGCTAAACTGCAAAAACATAGCATGGCTAGATAAGAATTGTTTTATTGCAGATACAAAAGAAGTCTTATATACACAGAACATCAGCCTCCTGTAGAGCATAGGAGAGAAGCCTTGTATGTATACATGCTTCAAAACCAGGATTTAAAACCTTACTCTTTCCCCCCTACCTTTTAGAATCAACTTAGCTATTTTTCCCAACCTTAATTTCTGCCTTAATTGTAATCAGTTTGGGCATATTTTTACCTATATGCTATTCCAAGCTTCTGAATGCTATTCTATACAGGCTGTAATCTAGAAACTATCTTGCAAGCCAGCATACTATTGTCTGTATCCCACTCAGATTATGAAAAGAAAATCGAATTGTAAATTATACATGTAGAAAATAATTTACAATGTTTGTAATTTTAACATATAATTCCTAAAGATAGATGAGCTGTCCTCATTTTCATCAGATTGCCTTAGGAACAAGCTGAACTATTTACCTGCAAAACTTTAACATGATCTTGGCTCATTTCCCAAACCAATCGGAGTTTGGAAATCATCCATCTCTTTCATCTTAGCACTTCAACCCTTAAAATGATTTCCATCCTAGCTCTCAAATCCTGTTCTCTTTAAAACAGTCTTAGCAGGTTACAATTGCAGAAATGCAGCAACTTTATGCAGGAAAAGTAGTTGCCTCCTACTCCTCCCTTGTGGGCCTGAAGCAGTGCAATAAGACAAACAGATGAGTGGCTGTTCAAAATTGTAAGTCCCCCCAATTGCTGGATATCCTTGGGAAAAAACGTGTCTCCAAAGGTCACCAAGTCTTTCAGCCATACGTCCTCTTAGCAGGATATACTTCTGCCTTCCATCACTCACTCATCACTACTGGTAAGAGTAAAGGGAGTGGGGGTTGAGGGACTGCAGGGTGAAAGGAAGCAAAGTTGGAATTGTAGATGTCGGGATAGGAGTGAAGCCAGAAATTCTTCTCAGTTCAGTTTGAAATAGAAGCCAGAGTGGGAAAAAATCATCTCTTCTTTAAGGTGAACATTTGACATTTCTAATAATGCATTGTTGCTCTTTGCATTTTGAGAAAACCTTGTTCCAAAGCACCTATTTCTGAAACTGCAGGCTCCACTAACTAAAATGAGGTTGAGTTACTCAGAGTTTTGCCCCTTGATGGCTTTTCTATTGATATTCATCCTTGATATATTAACTATTGATAGACCAACCTCACAAACTATGTGTAGTCCTTTAAAATTATGGAGAACAGCCTTAAATAGAAACATAATCACAAGGCAGAACCATCACACTGGTGGGGGAATAAGAGCTAGACACAGACAGAGAAAACTGAAGGGAAATACAGCAATAAGGAATCAAACAGGCTGTTATTTATTTTCACATAAATCTCTCCTTTTTGGCTGTCTCCCACCTTTAGAATTTAGAAAGGATTAGAGAAAATTAGAGGACCAGAAGAGAAGATGGAGAGTAAATGTATCTGATAGCGATCCTTTCTATTTTTCTGTGCCTATGTGTTGGAAAGCTTTCAGATTACTGAATGGGAAGAACAAGACATGCAAAGCATGTTCTCACTTGTTAAGCATGATCTTTCCTTCCTTCCTTCCTTCCTTCCTTCCTTCCTTCCTTCCTTCCTTCCATCCATCCATCCATCCATCCATCCATCCATCCATCACCTGCCTCCTATTAATAATGACTAATTTTACCAGTTTTGACCAATATAGTTGAAAATATGCCTTCCAGTTTCCTGAAAAAAAGTCTTCCCCTTTTGAAGAGACCTCATTTACTCTAATTCACAGGATATTCACAGGATGCAGAGTTCCTTTTAATAGTATTTTTGGGCATTTTTTACAGTATGGCAGAAAATGCTGGTACATATTACCCTTATTATTTGCAGTCTTGTTACTCACGGTTTTGTGTATCCATGGTTGAAAAATAAAGGTTTGGACGTTTGTTATATTACGCATACACAAAGGACAGATGGGTTTTTGCATATGGTTAGGTTGTTTGTGCAATGAATTTGCTCCTCCTTCTTCTCACTCCTCACAGTGGACTTCACTAGTGATGTTCCACATGGCCACTGGTCCTTCTTCAGAGCAACTTGCTTAGCTAGTGATGGAAGGAGTCATCCCACTTGGACCACTGGGTCATGCTAGCTTCTCTTTCACAATGTCAGTAGAGGGGCCTCTTGGTCACTCCACTGGTCACTGATGTTGCCTGCAGACCTCTTGTGGCTCACTGTGATCACTGCATGGTGCCTGTGATTTAGGTAGTCTTCTTTCCTCTCAAGTGTTTGGCCCCAGCACTGGCAATCACAGCTGGTATTGTTCCTGCAAGCAGGAAGAGACAGCAATTGTGGAAAAGCTAAATGAGCCATGGTGCATAAGCAGGGAAACTCCATTACCATTTGAGTGAATCTGAGGAAGAAAAGGGCCAGGGGCCAAAAGAAAGCCATTTGGGGCCTCACAACTGGGCTGAACCAGTGAGTTCCATCATGACCATTCAAGGAGAATTGGAAGAGGATGAGTGTGGTTTTAAAATTGGAAGAAGAAATATCATATAACCTGTGGTATGCTGATGACACTACTCCAATAGGTGAAAATGTAAATCTGCAAGCTCTAGTAATGAAAGTCAATGAGCACAGTGAAAAATTGGGACTACAATTAAGTATAAAGAAGACCAAATTAATGACAACAGATGCAGAAGCCAGCCTTAGAACAGACAATGAAGATATTGAAGTGGTGGATAGCTTCTGCTTTTTAGGATCAGCTACCAACAATAAAGGAACCAGCAGCCAAGAAATACACCTCAGACTAGCCCTTGGTGGAGTAGCAAACAAGGCCTTGGAAAAAGTTATATTACAAAGATCAGAATTGTGTAGGCAATAGTTTTCCCCATAACACTCTTTATAACTGAAAGTTATAACTGATATATAGTAACCTATGGCTGCGTGAGCTGGACCATAAGGAAGGCTGAGTGAAGGAAGATAGATGCTTTTGAACTGTGGTGTTGGAGGAAAATTCTGAGAGTGCAAGAAGATCAAACCAGTCCATACTCCAGGAAATAAAGCCAGACTGCTCACTTGAGGGAATGATATTAAAGGCAAAACTGAAGTATTTTGGCCACATAATGAGAAGACAGGATACCCTGGAGAAGATGCTGATGCTAGGGAAAGTGGAAGGCAAAAGGAAGAGGGGCCAACCAAGGGCAAGATGGATGGATGATATTCTGGAGGTGACGGACTCGACCGTGGGGGAGCTGGGGGTGGCGACGGCCGACAGGAAGCTCTGGCGTGGGCTGGTCCATGATGTCACAAAGAGTCGGAAGCGACTGAATGAATAAACAACAAAAAATAACTGATATAACTGAAAGTTATAACTGTCATCTCATTGTCCTTATGCAAAACCTATATATAGGTCAGGAAGTCACAGTACGGAGAGAACATGATGAAACAGACAGGCCCTACATTAAAAAGGAGTTAGAAAAAACTGTATACCCTCCCCTTATTTATTCATCTCATATGCTGAATATATATTAACAAGGAAAGCTGGATTGGAAGATGAGTGTGGTTTTAAAACTGGAGGAAGAAACATCAATAACCTGTGCTATGCTGATGACACTACTCTGATAGCTGAAAATCAAAGAATCTGCAAACTCTAGTAATGAAACTCAAGGAGCACAGTGAAAAAAATGGGACTAAAATGAAATATGAAGAAGACCAAACTAATGACAATAGGTACAGCAACCAACCTTAGAACTGACAGTGAAGATGTTGAAGAGGTAAATTGCTTCTACCTTTTAGGATCAACTATCAACAATAAAGGAACCAACAGTAAAAAAAAATTGCCACAGACTAGCACTTGTATAATTTTCATATTAAAGAGTTGTCCATAAAGTCTAATTAATATTATTCAGTCACTGATTGCATTTTAGCCAAGTTTTAGCCAAGTTTCTATTCCCTTCCTAACTATGAAAGCAATGTCATTCCTTCTTTGTTTTTCTTATCCTGAGTAATAAACAGTTTGATCTTCTGACTGAATGTGTCCAAATTCCATCCATCTCAATGTGTTGATGCCTAAGATGTCACTATGAAGTTGATTCATCTTTCACTATGTTGAACTTTCCCATGCTTATGCTTCTTACATCCCATGTTCCTACTGTAATTCTGTCATTGCAGCTTTGGATTTTCTTTTCCTGCATGGCAACATCAGCAACGAGATGTCCCAAAGGCTTTGTCATAAACCCATAAACCCCATTAATTCTCCAAAAGATCCTCAGCTGTTCCTCAATAGCAAGTTAAGTGCCATCTGACCTGAGGGGGCCATTATCCAGCACTATATCACTATGTGGTTTTCTTGCTAAAATACAGGAGTAGTTTACCATTGCCTTCTCCAACACAGTATGAAATGATTCTGTCACTAAAATGGTCATCTGCCTCTAGCATTTTCTTATATTGCTGCTGCAAATATAGGTGCCTGCTCGTTTTAGCTGGATGGCTAAGATTACATTCACATGTTGGGTGACCCTGCTGGGAGTATATACTGCTATCCCTCCCAGAAACACCCATTATCACCATGAAGGGGTAGTTCAGTAGGAGTTGCGGGGAGTGGGTTACTACTTTATTCTTAACCCTACTATATCCTAGAGCCAGTGTGGTGGAGTGGTTAAGGCACCAGGCTAGAAACTGGGAGACCAGGAGTTCTAGTCCCACCTGAAGCAAAAAGCCAGCTGGGTGACCCTGGGCCAGTCACTCTCTCTCTCAGCCCTAGGAAAGAGGCAATGGCAAACCACTTCTGAAAAACCTTGCCAAGAAAACTGCAGGGACTTGTCCAGGCAGTCTCCGAGATTCAGACACAGTTGAACGAGATATGTACAGTATATATCCTAATTCTAGAGTTAAGTAGCAGCTTTCAAAGATTGGTGGCAACTTCTTCTCTCTTGATTATGGTTGGAAACTCATTATTTGCTTACTTCCCTCTGACAGGTAACTTTTGATCCTCTTATCTTCTGATTGTCCATCCTTTTTTGAACTCCAATTATGTCCTCTGCATTAATTAGTTACAATCCCTTGGCAGTCTTCATCCTCTTCTGGTCTTCTGCTGCTTCTTCAGATAGTGCCAAACAATTTGGTTCACCAGTGCAAATACTGCTCAATTCAACTCAGGTTTGTCAGCTCACCTAATTTTTTTGTAAAGCCGACAACCCAACTTTAACAGTCATTGCCACCTATATCCATCTTAGTTGCCAGCCATTAACTCCACTGTCAAGCTTCTTCTTTCCTGAGTTCTCTTGATGGTGTTTGAAACTGCACATCCAATGCCAATGTGACATCTGATACTAATACAAACCCATTGCAGTGCCTCCTTTCTTATGAGAACTATGTCCTATGAGAATGGAAACTACCACCTACTATCTGCTTCCTAACAGCTAAGTGACTATAAACTATGCTGGGATATAACATTTCAAGTATGTGGCATTATTGGGTTAGTACTTAATTAACTAATCAATGCTTTTTTTTCAGTGCGGGAATTAAAAAGTTTGACCTTGACAAGGATACTCTACCTCTTCTTATGTTGTTGTTCAGTCGTTTAGTCGTGTCCGACTCTTCGTGACCTCATGGACCATAGCACGCCAGGCCTTCCTGTCCTCCACTGTCTCCCGGAGTTTGTGACCTAAGTCTAAATAAAGAAAATGAATACAACTCCTTTAGCAAAACAACACCACCACCCCCAACCTACTACAAAGTGCCAGTATGAAGAAAGGGACGAAGTCAGTCATAGTTAGCTTTTCAGATAGTAGCTTTCTAATCATATATGTCGCTGTAAGCATTATTCTTGCAGTTAATAGGTTGGCTTAATGGTATTTTTGCTTCTTCGTAGTTTAGTTTTGTTATCCCGTTTTTTAATTGGAAGCTTCCTGGTGTACATTGTTTGGAGGAAAGGTGGGGCAAACTCAGGCAAAAAACAGAAGCAGAGACAGGTGCGACACTGTGATGATAGGATGCTTAAAGTCTTGCAGGATGCTAAAGACTCTTACAAAACTTTTGCTGATCGCAAACGTGCTCCAGAATGGCCACTGGTGGTGGGTGAAAAGGTATATTTGTCTACAAAACATCTGAAATCTACTCAACCTTCTAAAAAGCTGGGACCTAAGTTTATTGGACCTTTTCCTATTGTGAAAGTGATTAATCCTGTAGCTGCTCAGTTGGACTTGCCTAAAAACCTACGTAAGGTGCATCCTGTGTTCCACATTAGTTTGTTAAAGCCAGTTAAATTTGCTCCTCAGTGGCATCCGGACCCAATCACTCCCCCACCCATTATGGTGGGTGATAACGAACATTTTGAAGTTCAAGACATTTTTGACTCTAGATTACATAGGGGTAAGGTTCAATATCTCGTTCAATGGAAACATCTACCTATTGGATTTAAGGAATGGGTTGATAAGGTTCATGTTTCTGCTCCTCGCTTGTTAAAGAAGTTCCATGCTCAGTTTCCTGCTAAACCTGGTTAATTGTGTGACTTTCTATTTGATTTTGTTTTTCAGATTGCAACGCCTCACATATCTTTGCTGCCTGAACAATTCTGGAATTGCTCGCTATACTCGATTTGGAAGGTTTCAGGCCAGCCAGGTACTCTACACACATACACACACAGAGAGAGAGAGATGACAGGATACCTGATTTGCTACCCTCCAGAATGGCAGTCTCATATAAAATACTCCTTTAGGCAGTCTTGTGCCTTCACTTCAGCACTGAACAACCCTCTCCAGGCTTATTCAGAAGTATGACTCACTAGGTTCACACTTTTCTAGTACCTGAATTTAGGTTTGCTCTTTTACAAAACTATGCCATTTTCAGAACTTCCAGGGGTATAGATTTTCTCAATAGCTACGTATACTATATGTGGCATTCTCTCTCATTCTTATACATAGGCACACATTTTTTTAATCTCTATAATGTTTTTAAAAATACTCTAAAGGTCCCTGCAATTAACTGGGGGTGGGGAAGAAATTTGGTCCTTATTTTCTCTGCTCATCCAACCAAGGATATGGTTATTACTCCATAAAATGAAAGCACCCTCAAGTTGCTATTATAATAGCAATTTTCCAGAAAGAAGGGTTAAACTTTGAAATCCAAGTTATGAGCCTGCTCTCAATGGAATTTGATGGTGAGAATATTCCAGTATAGCCAGAAATGAACAAAAATCCCAAATGCTTCCCCTTTCAGCCTTTGCAGTCCCTGTGTAAAATGATCCATCAACAGTCAGTGCCACGAAGGAGGTAATGTTATTGCAGTCAGATTAAATAAAATGGAAGGCAATAATAATCCTTCATCCCTGAAGCTTCAGATTAGAGAAGGGAAGAAGTTTTTTGTAATGTTCACCTCTGACATTCACCTGCAAAGAAGCATTGCAGACACCTGCACTGGAATTGTCATTGTTTCCATGGTGCCAGCCTCCATCACCTATTTTTAATAGTTTACACAACAAGATCAAGGGTGTCCCAGCTGTTACTGCACTGGTTGCTATGCAACCTTGAAATCAGAGTTCAGAAGACAAAGAATCATGCTTGAAAATTTTTTCAAGTGTCTGCTTTCCTCCCTTCTTCCTGTCCCATCTCCATCATTTTTCAGCGTTTAGAATCAGACCTTGCCTCTCCCTCACTTTAAAATTCTGTAGACAAATCAGTGGTACTTGGCACAAAGCCTGACAAGCTAAACTGGGGGACGAGGTGGGGGAACTAGTTTTCCTAACCACAAGCAGCACAATGTTAGGTTACCAAGCCTCTCTGACCCATAATAAAAGGGTAGTTAACATTTACATATTTTCCCCATCATATAAGACCGTTCTGTGGTCTCCATGATCTGTCACTGGTGTGTAACTCTGGTTTGCATGACTGCACTGTGAAATAACACATAAATCAATGGACTGCCTTTTGATGCCTGCAGAGAATCACAATGCTTTCCTGTGTGCTTAGGAATCATAATGCCTTGCCAAGAACACACACACACACACACAGAGGGAGAGAATGGGCACAATAAAAGCGAGTTTTAAAATGATTAGATTAGCCCAGGTGAATGTGGCTGTTGCCGGATCTCTTCTTCTTGGCGCATGTGAGTTTATCCGAAACATGTTTATTTTCATGAATTATTATGCCATTACTGCACATGAAACTTTTCTGACACATCTAAGCCTATTGAGCTCCACCATTCAGAAGGCCAAAAGGAAGAACATTTATGCTACGGCAATTGTCAGAATGTTGATGGTAACTTAGGTTTTTAAGAAGCCAGCAGAAAATGTCAGGTCATTTCAGAGATTTAACACTCAATCTGAAACCTGTAAAGAGCTTCAAGAAATACTGGAATTTCATCTTTTTTTCTTGTGATAGCCCAGTAAAGGACAGAATTTGCCGTGCTTGGTTTTTATACATCTGAAACAAATCTTGCATCACAGACTTGTGACATATGTTTATGTTCATTTATGTTCAGATCTGTTACATTTTATTTATTTACAATATATTTTGATGTGTTTCCTGCATCAAAACAGCTTCATAAATAAAGAACAATAAAAAGTGCAGCATATCAAAATAACAGCAGTGATTGTAATTACCTAGAACTTTTTTTCTCAGAGAAGACCAAGTTTACATGAATTACAATCCTTACTGCCAAAAACATAGTAAGTAGACTTTACTAACTGACTAAAGACCAAAGAGATACAACCTCTTGAGGTGATATTATAATTTTGAGAGCACTACTTCCCTCTAGTAACTAAATAAATGTCATCTTTACATCTCGTTTTTTTTAAAAAAGACTCAAAAGTTGGTAAATTTCTGATCTTTATTAGTCATCTCAAGTGTCAAGAATGACAAATGCTAGAGATCCATTTTCAGCCTCATCATCAACATTCACCAATAAATGAAGTAATTTACTAGGGTAGGACTATACATTTTTTATCTACTTAGATTATTTTTACACCAACTTTCTGAAAAACATCAAAAAATAATATACACATATTCAAAAACAACACAACAGCTGTAAAACACTGGAACTATGCTATCTGTTTAAAAAAAACGTTGGTAGCCAATCAAATAATTTTAGAAAGGTATTTCTCATTGCCCGTTTTGAAATCAGAAAAAGTTTCAGAAAGTTGGTTTTGTAGTTTGGAAATGACAAAGCAATGAGTATATTTAGAAGGGCCTGTCTTGCAAACCAGACAGTTTCAGATCATTGGACCATATGTTATTTGGGACATTAAATGTTTAAATCAGGTTTGAAAAATAATTGGTACATGGCACTATGCAATAACATTGTAAGTAAAACTGCACAAATAAAACAGTTGTGCAGTGTTTCAGATTCAGTCTCCAAAAAGTGCTTTGGAACATGCAGGAGCACAAAGATAACACCCATCTGCACACCTTGAAATAGCTGTCTTTTCCTGGGATTGCAGCACAATCTTATACAATCTCATCATTGTGGTACTCCTTTTTTATTTCCACATGGCTTGCTCATTTGCAAACAGTTTGATGATTAATGTGATGATTGACCCCTGTGGCCTAACAGCAGCATGGTGCACTATTCAGAGGCTGCTGCTTCTCTGAAGTGCTTCCTAGAATTACCATGTAAAAACTAGCAAAAAGTAAATAAATCAAGAGAGTAAGTCCAATCCCACCCCCTATACCTAAACAATCTCTAAAGCAGACTATAAAATTAACCAGATTTCCACTACTCCCTGTATCCCTACTTCCTGGATGCCTGGCTTTGTAATTTGTATGGGAGAGTCCAATCCAAAATATCACTAGATGTTCCAAAACCACCCATGTTAGTAATAAGGTAGAGGTGAAAAGTGATCCAAGATGCTTGTGTGGATAAGCATCAATGTTGCAACCTTCTGCCATGCTTCTCCTGGTAATATATTTTAATTTCTACTTCATTCCATAATAGTGGCATAATGGCCATAAGAATAGCAAAGCCATAAGACTGGGCTTAAATTAGCATTTAAGAATCAGGTTGCCCTGGCTAGTACTGACTCAGAGGAGCATGAGACAGAGGAGCCTGCTCTGGGAAAGCCGGTTGGATCCCCACCACAATCTCGCCAGCCTCTCAGCTGTTTTTCAGGAATACTTTTGGGGTTTTGATATACCCAGGAATTTACAGTTAGGTATAAATTATACCCTCCAGCAAAGGAGATCGTTACCTTGTCGTGGTGCTGGAGCTTGAGCACCTCAATGAAACCATGAGCTAAACCGTGAAGGGACACCCAAGACGGGAAGGTCGTGGCAGAGAGGTCAGACTAAATATGATCCCTGGGGAAGGTAATGGCAACCCACCCCAGTATTCTTGCCGTGAAAACTAAATGGATCAGTACAACCAGAGATATGTCGATATACCATCGAAAGATGGGACTCCCAGGTCGGAAGATGGTCAAAATGCTACTGGGGAGGAACAGAGGATACGTTCAACTAGCCCCAGATGTGATGACGCAGCTAGCTCAAAGCCGAAAGGACGGCTAGCGGCCGACGGTGCTGGTGGTGAACGACGAATCCGATGTTCTAAAGATCAACACACTATAGGAACCTGGAATGTAAGATCTATGAGCCAGGGCAAATTGGATGTGGTTATTGGTGAGATGGCAAGATTAAATATAGACATTTTAGGTGTCAGTGAACTGAAATGGACTGGAATGGGCCACTTCACATCAGATGACCACCAGATCTACTACTGTGGACAAGAGGACCACAGAAGAAATGGAGTAGCCTTCATAATTAATAATAAAGTGGCTAAAGCAGTGCTTGGATACAATCCAAAAAACGATAGAATGGTCTCAATTCGAATTCAGGGTAAGCCATTTAACATCACAGTGATCCAAATATACGCCCCAACCACAGATGCTGAAGAAGCAGAAGTAGATCAGTTCTATGAGGATCTGCAGCACCTACTGGATAATACACCAAAAAGAGATGTTATTTTCATTACAGGAGACTGGAATGCTAAGGTGGGTAGTCAGACGACACCTGGAATTACAGGCAAGCATGGTCTGGGAGAACAAAATGAAGCAGGACATAGGCTGATAGAATTTTGCCAAGACAACTCACTGTGCATAACAAACACTCTCTTCCAACAACATAAAAGACGACTTTATACATGGACTTCACCAGATGGTCGACACCAAAATCAGATTGACTACATCCTTTGCAGCCAAAGGTGGCAGACATCTATACAGTCGGTAAAAACAAGACCTGGAGCTGACTGTAGTTCAGATCACGAACTTCTTATTGCAAAATTTAGAATCAGACTAAAGAGAATAGGGAAGACCCACAGATCAGTTAGATATGAGCTCACTAATATTCCTAAGGAGTATGCAGTGGAGGTGAAGAATAGATTTAAGGGACTAGATTTAGTAGATAGGGTCCCGGAAGAACTATGGACAGAAGTTTGCAAGATTGTTCAGGAGGCGGCAACAAAAAACGTCCCAAAGAAAAAGAAAACCAAGAAGGCAAGATGGCTGTCTGCTGAGACACTGGAAGTAGCCCAAGAAAGAAGGAAAGCAAAAGGCAACAGTGATAGGGGGAGATATGCCCAATTAAATGCAAAATTCCAGAGGTTAGCCAGAAGAGATAAGGAATTATTTCTAAACAAGCAATGCGTGGAAGTGGAAGAAGACAATAGAATAGGAAGGACAAGAGACCTCTTCCAGAAAATTAGAAACATTGGAGGTAAATTCCAGGCAAAAATGGGTATGATCAAAAACAAAGATGGTAAGGACCTAACAGAAGCAGAAGAGATCAAGAAAAGGTGGCAAGAATATACGGAAGATCTGTATAGGAAGGATAATAATATTGGAGATAGCTTTGACGGTGTGGTCAGTGAGTTAGAGCCAGACATCCTGAAGAGTGAGGTTGAATGGGCCTTAAGAAGCATTGCTAATAACAAGGCAGCAGGAGACGATGGTATCCCAGCTGAACTGTTTAAAATCTTGCAAGATGATGCTGTCAAGGTGATGCATGCCATATGCCAGCAAATTTGGAAAACACAAGAATGGCCATCAGATTGGAAAAAATCAACTTATATCCCCATACCAAAAAAGGGAAGCACTAAAGAATGTTCAAACTATCGAACAGTGGCACTTATTTCACATGCCAGTAAGGTAATGCTCAAGATCTTGCAAGGTAGACTCCAGCAATTCATGGAGCGAGAATTGCCAGATGTACAAGCTGGGTTTAGAAAAGGCAGAGGAACTAGAGACCAAATTGCCAATATCCGCTGGATAATGGAGAAAGCCAGGGAGTTTCAGAAAAACATCTATTTTTCTTTTATTGACTATTCTAAAGCCTTTGACTGTGTGGATCACAACAAATTGTGGCAAGTTCTTGGTGGTATGGGGATACCAAGGCATCTTGTCTGCCTCCTGAGGAATCTGTATAACGACCAAGTAGCAACGGTTAGAACAGAGCATGGAACAACGGACTGGTTTAAGATTGGGAAAGGAGTACGGCAGGGCTGTATACTCTCACCCTACCTATTCAACCTGTACGCAGAACACATCATGCGACGTGCTGGGCTTGAGGAATCCAAGGCTGGAGTTAAAATCGCTGGAAGAAACATTAACAATCTTAGATATGCAGATGATACCACTTTGATGGCTGAAAGCGAGGAGGATTTGAGGAGCCTTATGACAAAGGTGAAAGAAGAAAGTGCAAAAGCTGGGTTGCAGTTAAACCTCAAAAAACCCAAGATTATGGCAACCAGCTTGATTGATAACTGGCAAATAGAGGGAGAAAAAGTGGAGGCAGTGACAGACTTTGTATTTCTAGGCGCAAAGATTACTGCAGATGCTGACTGCAGCCAGGAAATCAGAAGACGTCTACTTCTTGGGAGGAGAGCAATGGCAAATCTTGATAAAATAGTTAGGAGCAGAGACATCACACTGACAACAAAGGTCCGCATAGTTAAAGCAATGGTATTCCCTGTAGTAACCTATGGCTGTGAGAGCTGGACCATAAGGAAGGCTGAGCGAAGGAAGATAGATGCTTTTGAACTGTGGTGTTGGAGGAAAATTCTGAGAGTGCCTTGGACTGCAAGAAGTTCAAACCAGTCCATACTCCAGGAAATAAAGCCAGTCTGCTCACTTGAGGGAATGATATTAAAGGCAAAACTGAAGTACTTTGGCCACATAATGAGAAGACAGGATACCCTGGAGAAGAAGCTGATGCTAGGGAAAGTGGAAGGCAAAAGGAAGAGGGGCCGACCAAGGGCAAGATGGATGGATGATATTCTGGAGGTGACGGACTCAACCATGGGGGAGCTGGGGATGATGACGGCCGACAGGAAGCTCTGGCATGCGCTGGTCCATGAAGTCATGAAGAGTCGGAAGCGACTGAATGAATAAACAACATAAATTATACCAGAGAGGCTTGATATCTAGGTGAGAGGGGAAATATTCTGCAAGTCACCCAATTAGCAGCCATTGTTGTAGTGATGATGTGTCAGTGTGTGACTCATACAACAGGTGCTAAGAGTTAAGTTGGGTGTGGTGGATAATGAGAGTGACCTATACTGTGATTGGTCAGTTTGTATAAATGGGGCGCGGTGGCTCAGCGGGTTAAACCGCTGAGCCGTTAGACTGCCGACCATAAGGTTGGCAGTTCGAAACCGCATGACGAGGTGAGCTCTCGTCACTAGCCCTAGCTCTCTGCCAACCCAGCGATTCGAAAGCTAATATAGCAAGTAGATAAATGGGTACCACTCGTGGGGCAATTTGCGGGCGTCCAGCGGAGGGTCGTCCTCGATCCGGGAAAGATCTGGAGAGAAGTGATGGCGGCGGAGGACGACGGATCCGGAGATACCAGCTTCCTGGACGTCAGCAGCCGGCGCGGAGCGAGGCATTCTGGGACTTGCAGTCCAATGCCTGCAGCTGAAGAGCCGGTTTCCTTCCTCTCTCCCTTCGCGCGGTAAAAATTGTAATTGTAATAACAATGTATAATTGATTGGATATGTAATGTTGTAAGCCGCCTAGAGTCCTCCAGTAGGGAGGGGATAGGCGGGGTATAAATAGGACAAATAAATAAATAAATATATAAGCAGTTGAATTCTGTATTCTTTCTTCTCGTTCTACCTCTCGTATGCTGTATCGTTGGTGTATCATTTGTTTCCCGTGTGGAAGTGATCTGTAAATAAGTATGTATATAAAGTAAATAGGCTATTTTATATAATCTCTGTGTGAGTGTCTATTTACTATACAGCCTAAGGATCACTGGTGTCTAAGGAAAGAAGCAGGCCTCTCCATCCGCTCGCCCTGACAGGTTATGGGCCCAGAGACGACAGGCTTAGGACTGGCTGTGGATCGTGGGATTGTGTGCAGTCTGTGAGCTGGAAGCTTTGGAAGCCTATCCAGGAGTCGTGTGGCTATTTGGAGTGATTTGGAACTTTGCAGGTTCCGTGCCTGTGTGTTGTTTTTTCCTAGGCTTGTTTTGCAGCTGGAGGACATTCTGATACGTCTGTGTCTTTAAATCATCGGTGTCTGCCCAGGAGGGGCTGAGGACAGATGAGCGGAGGCAAGATGTTGCCTGCAGCTGGGGGAGGATTTCCTCTGGAAAGACTGAATGCATCTAATTATTTGTCATGGTCGTACAAAATGGAAATGTATCTTCGCTGTGAAGGGCTTTGGAAGATTGTACATTGCACGCAACCAGACTTGGATGATGAAGATGTTGTTCTACAGGATGAGAAAGCATTGGCAAGCATAATTTTATGTCTGGAGGATAGCCAATTATGTTATGTTAGAGATTGTCAGTTAGCCAATATATGTTGGGAAGCTTTAAAGAATGTTTATCTTAGAAGCACGCCGTTATGCAAGGTTATGTTGACACGGAAACTTTATCATGCTAGATTAGGTGTAAATGATAATATTCGTGAACACTTGCATTATATGAATGGATTATTTCGAGAATTGTCCCAGAGAGATATGCAGTTTTCAGAAGCTCATAAGGTGTATGTAATTCTCAGTTCTCTGAATGAAACATGGGATAATTTAGCCACTAGCTTCGGGTCTTTATCTGAGAGTGATTTGACCGTAAATTATTTATCTGGCAGGCTCTTGGAAGAAGAGCAGAGGAGGACAAGTTCTAACATAATTAGGAATAACACAAAGCAGTCTGTGAAGGAATGTTATTCTAACTCTAACAATGTTTTATTTGTAAAGCGTAAATGTTTTTGCTGTGGATCTGATAGGCATTTGTTGAAAGATTGTGATAAGAAACAGAAGCCTAAAGCCAAGCCGGGGATTTCCAAGCCGGGAAACGCTGCACAGCTGTCAGTAATTACTTCTGTAAAAGATTTAAAGGGGCCGTGGCTTTTTGACAGCGGGGCCAGTCAGCATATAGCCAACAACAGGCAGTTGTTTAAGAGTTTTATGCAGGCTGACCGTGACCATGTTAGCCTGGCAAATGGAAGCATTGCATCTGTGACTGGTAAGGGGTTTGTGTATGTACCAGGTTTAAATGTTGAATTATCAATGTTATGTGTACCAGAACTGGAGTACAATATCATAAGTGTTTCTCAATTGGATACACAGGGATATGATGTACAGTTTGGTAAAGGTGAATGTATTGTCATGAAGGATAATAATGTCTGTGGTAAAGGTGTTTTACAGAACAGTCTATATGAAATGGTACAACCCATGTCATGCAGAGACCATGATGTAGCCATAATTAATAAACCAACACATGATTCATGTGAACATCTGTGGCATAGAAGGCTGGGGCATCCGAGTTTCAAAGTGATTGAAAAGATGTCTGAAGCAAGTTCTGGAATGGATTTGAAACCGTGCCAAGTTTATTTGGATTGCACAGCTTATAAGGTTGCAAAGTCAAAGGTGTATCCTGTGAGCAAATTTAGTGATAGAAAGTCACATAAATGTTTTGAATTAGTTAACGCTGACTTAATTGGTCCATTACCAGCCACAATAGGGGGTGCTAAATATGTTTTAGTCATTGTGGATGATTTCACCAGATTTGGGTTCTGTTACCTATTGAAAGCTAAAAGCCAAACATTTGATAAGTTCAGAAATTGGGTGCAGTTTGTGGAACGTAGATATAGCACAAAGGTGTGTAGTTTACAGACTGACCGGGGTACTGAGTTTATGAGTGGCAGTTTTCAGCGATGGCTCGGTAGGAGGGGCATTGTGCATAGGAGAACAAACCCACATAGTTCAGCTGAGAATGGCGTGGCTGAGCGTAGGAATTTGGCATTACAGACAGTGAAGGATTCACTTATAGCTGACTCAGGGCTATCTAAAGGATACTGGGGAGAGGCTATATTAACTGCTAATTATTTAATTAACAGGTTATGGAGTGTGTCTGTAAATCAAACTCCATATTATGTTTTGTATGGCAAGAAGCCATCATTAGCTCATTTAAAAGTGTTTGGGTGCACTGCCTATGTTCACGTGCATAAGGAGGTACGCAGGAAAGGGCAGGCAAAAGCACAGAAGATGACGTTTGTGGGGTATGAGCCAGGGACCAAGGGATATAGGTTCACTGATGGCAGGAAAGTTGTTATCTCTAGATCAGCAAGTTTTAGTGAGCACAGCAATTGGCAGAGATTACACGGGAGTAGTGAAGTTTTTCTTCCTAGCCAGGGAAATTTTGAGTTCTCAGAGCGGAGAGAGTCCACTGATGTGATTAAGAAGGAAGAGGAATTAACTCCTAGTGTGCCAATGATGCAGGATGCTACAGTTATGTGCAGATCTGAGAGAGTTAACAAGGGCATACCACCTCAACGTTATACACCAGGTGATGTAAAAGTGTGTTTTATCAATTATGAGCCTCGTAGTTATAAAGAGGTATTGGAGTTGCCACCACATGAGCAGAGAAAGTGGAAAGCTGCTATGGATGTGGAAATAAATGCCATTAATTCCCATAAGGTGTTTAAATCTACCAGGCTGCCTGAGGGGCATAGGGCAGTAGGTTGTAGGTGGGTTTATAAGAAGAAGACCTTAGTGAATGGTGATATTCAGTATAAGGCTAGGCTTGTAGCACAAGGGTTTTCCCAGATTAAGAATCAGACTTATGATGAGGTTTTTGCACCAACGCTAAGAGGGGAGACTTTTAGGTTTGCCTTAGCAATGGCAGCAGCTGGGAATTGTGTAGTGTACCATTATGATATCACCACAGCATATCTGCATGCTGATTTGAGGGAAGAAATCTATATGGCTGAAGCTCCAGGGTATGAGTCTAATATTGCAGGGAGAGTATACTGTACAAGTTGCAGAAAGCGTTGTATGGACTCAAGCAATCGGCACGTTGCTGGAATCTAAGGTTAGATAAGGAATTACAAAGAATGGGGTTCAAGTGCAGTATAGCTGACCCATGTCTGTATGTAAAGCAGTGTGAAAATGATGAACAGGTATTGCTTTTGATTTTTGTAGATGATTTGTGTCTTATAGCGAAAGATCAAAGCAGGGTAATTGAATTTACTGAAAACCTGAAACAACAATTTGATGTCAAAGATCTTGGAGACATTAGGAATTACCTAGGCATAGGTATTAAGAAAGTTGATGGGGGTTATGTTCTAGAGCAGCGGAAGAAAATTGAACAACTGCTAAGAGAGAACAATATGGAACATTGCAAGGAGGTTCCTACCCCGATGACAACAGATTTTGTTAAGACAGAGACTGGAGATGATGACCAAACTTCATGTGATCAAGAACACTATCATTCAATAATTGGAAGTTTATTGTATTTAGCACAATGGTCGCGTCCCGATATCGGGAATGCAGTAAATGTACTGAGTAGATATGTTACAAAACCTACCCAGAGGCATTGGCAAGGTATTAAACGTGTGTTTAGGTATCTTAAAGGGACTATTGATAAATGTTTATTAATAAAACCATGTAAGCCATTAGAATTAAAATGCTATGTAGATAGTGATTGGGGTAATGATGTACATGATAGAAAATCAATGACAGGATTGATAATTATGTTTGGTAACACCTTAGTTGGGTGGAGGTCTCGGAAACAGAGTTCTGTCGCAGTGTCAACTGCAGAGGCGGAATACGCTGCATTATCTGACCTATGTTCAGAGTTGATATGGTATAGGCAATTGTTAAGAGATGTTAATATAACAATTGAGGGTCCTATATGTGTATACGATGATAGTGAAGCATGTATACAGATTGCAAAGTCTGATAGAGTCAGAGGGCGTAGAAAACATGTTGATATCAAGTATCACAATGTTAGGAATGCTATCAAAGAGTCTCTGATTGATTTGCAATATTGTCCATCTGAATGTAATGTAGCAGATGTGATGACAAAGCCTCTAAGTGTAGATAGACATAGGATGTGTATGTCCAAAATGTGTATGTTTTCTATTCTGTATAAGTGAAATGTAAGATCTATCGTAAATTGGAGGGGTGTTGGGGTTTTGATATACCCAGGAATTAAAATAATAGTGGAAATATATTGGGTATAAGGTATTGTAATATATTAATTAGTTAGAATATAGATTTTGTTATAAAAGGAGGAAATAACAAATAGAAGTGTGTTGGGGGAAAAAATATGGCCACAAAACGCCAACTAAGAAGAGGATCTGAAGGTGAAGGGTTGAAAGCTTTATTTGAAGAATTTACAACAAAAACAACAGAAACAATAACACAGACTGTGAAAAAAGTATTAGAAGAAAAATTAGAAGGTTTGGAAAGAAAACCAAAAAACCAAAAAATGGATATTATAGAAAAAAAACTTAATATTGAAATACAACAAATTAAAAAACAAGTGGATAAATGTGAATGTTGTCAATGGTGTCAGTGTCCTTCTAAGTGCCTCTCCCATCTTGCCAGTGAATGATTGTGGTACTTGATACTGAAAGGTGTTAACGATTGGCCTCCATCTGAGTTCATTCCTCCTCGTTGTCTTTGGTGGCTGGTACCTCGATGTGTATTGACTGGCATACGTGACTGGGTGGAAGGTTCTGATGGGGAACCTTACATGCCGCTCCTCCAAAATACCTTACAATCTAAACTACAAGATATAAACTAATACAAACAGTAACACAAACAGTAACAGACATAAAGAATTAATAGCAGGTCACTTCCTGGTATGCTGCTTTTGAAACGAGAGAGAAATAATTTTTTTTTTAAGTAATCACCAGTAGTACAAGCTAAATTCATTTGGGTTTATCTGGCCATTTGCGATGAAACTGAGTGATTAGCTTTGGAGCAGAGACATGTTGTTGATCTACCCATTCATTGAAACTGGGGGGTAGGTGATTCCAGCGTACCAGATACTGTAAGTGCCCTCTACAGCATCTGGAGTCTACAATGCTGTGGATTTCAAAGTGTCGTTCCCCCTTGACTGTTAGTGGGGGGGGGGGGGGGGTTCCGGTGCCACCGGGTGCCATGTTTCAGATTGCTTATAAGGTTTTAATAAGCTAATATGGAACACAGGATGTACTTGGTGAAAGTGTTTAGATAATTGTAATTGCGCTGCAACAGGATTGATGACTTTCATTATTGGGAACAGTCCTAAGTATTTTGATCCCAATTTTTTGGAGGGCTGGGTTGTGCGGAGGTGTTTTGTGGACAAGTAAACTTTTTCTCCGACCTGTAGCTGCCATTCCGGGGACAGTTTACGATTGGCATATTTTTTGTAGGAGTCCTTGGCATTTTGCAAGGTTTGTTGAATGATAGGCCAGTTAGCTGTCAGTTTGGTAATCCATTCCTCCACTAACCCAAAGGTTTCTGTGGAATTGGCACATCTCTGTTTGGGTCCGGAGGGTAATTCAGGGATTGGTACAAATTCTTGTCCTGTGGCAATTTTAAATGGGGAGAACCCTGTACTTTGGTGTACTGCATTGTTATATGCCACTTCTGCGAAAGGTAATAGATTTTCCTCTTCCCAGGCCCTTTGTTTGGTTTCCTGTCGCATGGAAGGTGCACGGGTCCCTGGCCTCCTTCACATGGTGTGGAATTGTCTAATAGTCTGGATTTGTAATTTAGTGTTTTCCACTTTTCCCGCTAATTGTATCCACTCATCTAAGGTTTCAGGGTCACCCCTCCCCAGCGCCAGTTCCATGAGATCCTGTCTCAGTCCATATTGAAAGTATTCAATTTGGAATGTTTCAGGCCAGTTGGGTAACTTGCTCAAGATATTCTTGAACTCCATGGCATATTGTCTGTAGCTTGAATCATGTCAACTGGATTTCTATTTTCTCAGTGGAAACGTTTCGCTCCTTATCCAAGGAGCTTCTTCAGTCTGAGCAAAGTTGGTAAGGGAATCCTAAATATGTTTCTAGGTAGCTGTGAATATGTTTCCAGCTATAGACAATTCCACCTGGATGACTGAGAACCTTCATAGACATATTTCCATGGCATATTCTGCCACAGTTCTATTCCCCTGCCTGAGATTCTGTAGTTCTACTCTAGCGGACATGTTAGACAGAGTGTCCTCAAATTGCTTGCGTAGAGCAAACATAAATGCCCCAAAATTGTGCAGTTCCTTGGCCCTGGAGTCATGCGTGAGCACCAGCCAGTCAGCAGCCTCCCCTTCCAAGAAGCTTAACACATACCTCACTTTGACATCCTCATTAGGAAAACTAGCCTCTGTCCTGGTTCAGCCTCTGCCTCAAAGCTCCAGTGAGGAGTCAGAAGATGAGCTGCCCCTGGCAAATCTTCAGGGGACTGAGCCAGGCGAGGCCCCAGACACAGACACGGCCCCAGATGGAGATCCAGCACCACAGGAGTTGGCAATACCCGAGGCTACAGGGGAGCAAGCTGGGGATTGTGGTTTGTCCCCACCCTCTGGCCAGCAGCCAATAACCGGGGCTACAGGGGAGCAAGCCGGGGATGGTGGTTTGTCCCCACCCTCTAGCCAGTAGCCAGCTGGAGCCCATCAGCCTCCCAGCTCACCTGAATCTCCCAAAGGGCAGAGGCGGAGGCGTGTGCGTCTCGCCTTAAAGGATAGAAGGAGGAGTGCTCGGCTTGCTGCTAGAGATTTACGCAGAGGTCAGGGAGAGTCTTTGCAGGACCCAGATGACAGCTCCTGAGCTCCTGATAAATTACCAGCAGAGCGATGAGGGAGTTGTGGGAGCAACGTAGCATATTGGCTTCGTGACCACTCTGGTATCCTGTCTTGTTTCCTGTGTTCCTGACCCTGCTTGGACTATCGTTACTCTGCCTTCTGGACTCCTTGACCTGGTTTTGGATTTGCGACTACCTCCTGGCTCCACTCTTTGACCATTGGCACACAGATTACTGGTTTGTCTCTCTCTTGGCTATTCTTGCAACGTGACTCTGGGCTGCATTCCTCGCCTCTGGCTGACTGCCAAGACTCTTGTAACTTGATACGGAGGCTAGCCAGCACAGCCTCAAATTCCCCCATAAATCCCCTCACGTGAGTCATAAAGCAAGCTAGTTTCTCTGGGTCCCCATCAAATCTCATCTTCAATTTGCTTACCCCTGATGGTTTGTATAGGGGGGTGGGGCCCCCGATCCATAACTGGGGTGGGGTGGTCTGAGGTCAGTCGAGGTCCTCTGACTCGAAATCCTCTTCCTCCTCCTCACTTTCGTTTGTGGATTCGTCCTCCGGTTCGGTGGTAGGTGGGCTTACCTGTCTCCATTTCTCAGTCGGTCCCTCTAATTTCTGTAGGATTTTATCCATTACTAGTCTCATCGACCCCAACTGCTGGCTCACTGTCTCTAGGTCATTGTCCAAATGGGACATCTTTTCCTCGATGGCGCTCATGCATTGGGATTGGGTGATGCGCTTCGTGGTGCTTTTCCCATCTTTAACATCCAATCCACCTCCAATTCCAAAAGACCACTCTGCCTGGGTTTTCAGAGTCCATTCCCGTGGGGTTGTGGCCATCTCGCCCCTGCCGGTTTCGTGTGCCTTCAACTCATGCTTTCTCTGGCTCCCTTTGAGTATGAATGTCGCCATTCTTTCTTCCTTCAAGATCGCTGAAGCCTCTTGGGATGGGTTTGCCGCCTCATCTCCCACACCTTGGGTTGGGGTGGTGGATCTCTCTGAGTCATTGTTGGCTGACATTGCTTGCTTGGTTGTGGTTGCGTCAATTCTCAACCAAAAACTAGCCTGAATTTGAGGGGTTGTTTCCGGGGAAAATCAACTGGTATTGGTGATTCAGATATTTCTGTGATGGTCCCGGGTGCTATGTCCCAATAAAGGCTCCTCACGCAGAACTATGCGGAATGATCTTTAATAAGGAAACATGCAAACCCTAACATGACCCTGATGCTGGGAAAGACTGAAGGCAAAAGGAGAAGGGGACGGCAGAGGATGAGATGGTTAGATAGCATCACCGATGTAATGAACATGAATCTGAGTAAACTCCGGGAGACAGTAGGGGACAGGAAGGCCTGGCGTGCTATGGTCTATGGGGTCACGAAGAGTCAGACACAACTTAACGACTGAACAACAACAACAAAACACTAACATAGATGAAGATCTGAATGCCCCTTCTCGCCAAACAATTTAGTTTTATGAAGTTCCCCCCCTTTTAGTTCAGTTCATGCTGTCAATGGTGTCAGTTTCCTTCTCGGCACCTCTCCCGTCTCGCCAGTGAATGATCGTGGTACTTGATACTGAAAGGTCTTAACGATCAGCCCCCATCTGAGTTCATTCCTCCTCGTTGTCTTTGGTGGCTGGTACCTTGATGTGTATTGACTGGCATACGTGACTGGGTGGAAGATTCCGATGAGGAACCTTACAAATACCTAATTTAGTTAATACCTCTCATTTATTTAGTCCTCCAAGAAAAAGAGCTGGAGAGAAGGAACATTTGAAAAAAACTCGCCTCTTCATACAAAATTATCAGTGCTTGGCAATATAAAAAAACCTCCTGTGGATTGGTTGCAGTGGCCAAGCCATGCCTACTATTGCCTACCTGGTTAGTGGAGAAGGGGTTAGATCTGTGCTCCAGCTATTGTTTTTATGCAAGATACATCCTCTGTGGTTATCATTTCATACATCTCTTTTGTTAGTGGAGAAGGGGTTAATGATGAAATGAAGCTTTTCCAATATTTTTCCAAGGGAAAGATGGTAGGGATTTTCTATTCCCAGTGATGTTTGATACAGTGTTTGGTAAGGAAGTTTGACCAGGTTAATGGCTGACCGAGTTAGTTGCTTTGTGGAAACAGGGTCTATATGTAAAGGGTCTATATGTAATTAAATGGGGCAGAGCTAGAACAGAATCCCACGATGACTCCTTCTGTGTGGATCCTACCCATTTTGCAAAAGGTTGAAAAACAGGCCTACGTGTTGAGGTTGAGTTTCACTTCAACATAGTGCTTTTCACAAGGAAGTGACACAATTCACTTACTCGGGGTGCAGAGGTGCTACGATTCTCCTTTTTGAGGCACTTCAGGTGGCTCCATATGTGTGTATGTGTGCAGAAGCAAAGCAATGCTGTTTTTCTAAGTAGTGGGAGCCCACACTCCATCACAAAGCAAATTCTAAGCTTCACTGAAACATAGCATCCCTTTGAACCTACACACAGCTCTAGTGAAAAGGGCCTTGAGGCAAGAAAAAAAAAAGGGGGGGGAGTCCAGATGGTTTACTGCATTTGTTTCTACTCTTGAAATAATGGTGGTACACCTGCAGTCTAGAATAAAATAACCAGAGAGTTGCATCCTATGTCTTGTGCAGTTTCCCCCACTGGGGCATTAGTATAAGTGACAATTCATACAACATGGGTCCAGCAGTATTAAAACAATCAACAGAGGAGAAATTATGACTATTCGTTGCAACATCTCATACTGCATTCTTTTTTTACTGACTGTCAAGAATTGGCCATTGACAAGCAGGAACAATTGATTTTTCTTTTCTTTTCTCCCTTCACAGCTGTTTTGTAATTACATCCAAATGTAGTATGTATCCACTCAGCTGTTCAACAGAACTTTCTTTCATCATTCATTACCACTGTTATTATGGCAGGGCTCAGGCTTGCAAACTATAGTTACTGTTAGATGTACTCAGTTTCTGCTGGGTTTGCATTGTGAAACCTCTTCACTTGGGGACATTATAATAAGTCAAATGTTGCAAATTGCATTAGTCTGGAACTTGGTGTACAAGCTGTCCGAAAAGTTGCTGCTGGGAGGGATCGTTTCCTCCTTTAAAAAAGTGCTTAGATCTGTGCTCCAGCTATTGTTTTTATGCAAGATACATCCTCCGTGGTTATCATTTCATACATCTCTTTTGTCAGAGGCTGTCTGTTCCAAAATTATAAACAGCAGATCGGTTGATAGTTTAATGGATATATTGTGAGCTCAGGCCACAAAAGTGTAGATAACTTATGTAGCTAATTCATTACAGATCATCAGAAAATCATGGCACTGGCAGGTAGTATTTAGTCATATCCACTTGCTTAATGCAGAAATCCAGGTTAAAGTATACCCAACAGATGGCTGTCCAACCGCTGCTTGAACAAATCCCATGAAAAGAGGACAGCACCTCCCCAGACAATTGGTTCGACCATTCTCATCATTAGGACGTTTTCCATAATATTCAGCCAGAATTTGCTTTCCTGTACTGTAATTTAATATCATTATTCCCTATCCTACATTCAGGGATTGGAGCAAAATCAGCATGTATCTTCAACTACTTGAAGAATGCTATCATATCCCCTTTCAGTTTTCCCTTCTCATGGCTAACATGTCCATTTTTTCCCATCTAGCTCCATTAGTTTCCACTGCCCTGGTTACTCTGGTTGTCCTTATCTGAATTCATTCCAGTTTGTCTGCCTCCTTCTCCATGTATGGTGTCTAGAATCTCGAACCATGCCTTGATTTATCTGCATAAGATGCAAAGAAAGCAGTTGGCTTCTTTTTTTAAAAGATTTGTGATTATTAGTGATAATTATTGAAATCCAAAATGGCGGCCGGGAGCGGACACGAGCGCCAAGGTCTTCTTTGAGGGTTTTTTTGGGGGCTCCAACCTGACTCTGACTCCCCCTAAACCACTTTACCAAAGGGGATGACGGAGATCGAAGGGGAGCTTGGAGAGAAACCCCAAAAATCGTGGGTAATTCAGACGCTGTACTGGCTTCTTTGTCTGGGCCGGAGCCTCTTGGAGGACGGCAGAGACAGCTCCCTGACGGACGAGGCTTTTTGGGCCGAGGTTTCTCGGGCTTGCCGGGGGGAACTGCGGAGCAACGGAGCATGGTGGTGCCCTGCAGTGGAGCGAACGGGACCCCCTGCAGATTTTGGCAGACCCTTTTTGGGGTTCTGGACGGCTGGTTGGGTGTGGAGCAGGGGACTTGGCGTCCCGGATTCCGGTTCCTGTGGTGAGCCCCGATGGTCCTCAGCAGATTGAAGTGGTGTGGCGGTGCTGGATGGTGTGGAGTGGAGGCCTGGTGGTTCCAGTTTCCCTTGCCTCTTGGGATCTTCCCACCCTGTGGTGTGGACTTTGGCGATGGACCCTGGTGCTACTGCTGAGCCAGGTGGCCCTGGCGAGTGGGTGGGTGGGTGATGGGCTTTGTGGGTGAAGTTTGGCCCACATGAGACTCTGTAGCCCCCCACAACCTCAAAAGAACTTTGGGAGCTTCTGGAAGATTCTACGGGCCCCAGAAGAAAAATTTGGCAAGCTCCTAGTAGAAACACCGGAGGATGGTGGACCCCATGGTATGAATCCAGCGCTGCAGAGTAATGGACTGATAGAATAGATTTTTACCAATTTTACCACCTTCTGCTAATTTTTACCAACTTAGAGGACTGATAGACGTTTAATAACATCGAGGACTTAGAACAGCTCATTCCCATCCTATTAGGCGGCAGTGATTTGGGGTCCCTTAGTTGTGTATGATATTCTCCCTCTCCATAGGTGAGAGACACGGGGAGGGGGTTTAGGAATGTTTGTGTGTTAGAGTACTCTCCCCTGAGTGAGAGACAGGGGAGGGTAGGAGTGGCTGTGGTGTTCCTCCCCCACTAGTGAGAGGGGTTGGGGGGGTTCACTGTAAGGGTGGGAATGGTGGTTGGTTACCCAACAGTGCCAAGAGCAAAAGCTGGTGTGCTGGAGGGGGACCGACCACCGCCCAGGATTGAGTGTGTTGAGAGGATGGATGGATGGGGTAAGGGACCCATGTTTAAACCCAGGTCTTCCGGGAGTTTGGGAGTGGAGACTACCGGCCAAGGAAACCCTGGGGGCTGCAGGGCGGGCTATTTGATCAAGGTGGTGATGGGTAGGGGACGTTATGACGGGAACCAGAGGGCAGGCCATCTTTGGGGAAGACGCCCCCGGTGTTTGTTACCGGTGGCATGTTCCGGCCCTCCGAGTTCAAACCCAGGCCCTGGACGACAGATCCTCGAGAGCCCTGGTCTTCGGCTGTTGCTCCTTAATGCCAGGTCGGTAAATAACAAGGCCCCCCTTATAAATGATCTAATTGTAGAGGAGGGGGCAGACTTGGCCTGTATCACTGAGACCTGGCTGGGCCCGGAGGGAGGAGTAGCCCTTTCGCAAATGTGCCCAGCAGAGTTTCAGGTGTGGCACACTCCTGGGGCAGGGGAGGGGGGTGGCAGTTGTCATCCGAGAGACTCTAATGGCATACAGGGGCGCTGCTCTGCAAGCGGCCGGTTGTGAGACCTTGTTTTTCAAGTTGGGATCTCGAGAACAGCTGGGGGTGTTGCTTCTGTACCAGTCTCCCTGCTGCGTAGCAACCTCCCTGCCTGAGCTGCTGGAGGCCATCTCAGGGTTGGCGGTTGAGTTCCCCAGACTTATGGTTTTGGGGGACTTCAACTTGCTGTCCCTGGGACGTGCCTCAGAGGCAGCCCAGGACTTCATGGCTACCATGGCAGCCATGGGCCTGGCTCAACTAATTCGGGACCCGACTCGAGACAGTGGTCTCACCCTGGACTTGGTTTTCTTGTCTGAGCAGTGGCAATGTGATCTGAGGGGAGAGCTAGATCTGTCCCCGTTGTCAAGGTCAGACCACGCCCTGGTGACCTTGAGATTCTCTTGTGCCGCCCCACTCCACAGGGAGGCAGGACCTATTCGATTGGTCTGTCCCCGGCGACTTATAGACCCAATGGGGTTTCAGAGGGAGCTGGGGGTGTTACCCGAGGATCTGTTGCACGGTCCAGCGGAGGCCCTGGCCGCAGCCTGGAATAGGGAAGCGGCTGGGCCTTGGACAGGATCACGCCTATGCAACCTCTCTTGCCACATTCAACCCGTCATTCCCCGTGGTTCATGGAGGAGCTGAGGGTGTTGAAGAGGGTGAAGAGACATCTGGAGCGCCGCTGGAGAAAAATGAAGACTGAATCGGACTGAACACAATCTAGAGCCGCTATTAAGGCCTACCTTGTAGCGGTAAGAGCGGCGAAATGTGAATATTTCTCCGCTCTTATTGCATCCGCAGAATGCCATCCGACAGCCCTGTTTAAGATTACCAAATCTGTTTAGGGCTGGGCTCAATCAGTGACCCATTTACAGGGCCATTCGGAAGAGTTTTCAGAGCATCTGCAGGATAAAATCGCTCGTATTCATTCTAAGTTGGACTCTAAGCGTGGGGCACACTCTGTGGAGATGTCAGAGGAGCGTACTTGCCCTATTATCTGGGAACGGTTTGATCCTGTTGGACCTGAGGAAGTGGACAGGATCCTCCAAACTGTAAATGCCACCACATGCCATTTAGATCCGTGCCCTTCCTGGCTGGTAAAATCGGCCAGGGAGGTGACGTGTGGCTGGGTCCAGGGGATGATTAATACAACTCTGGGGGGGGGAGTGTTCCCGGCGGCCTTTAAGGAGGTGCTGGTGCACCCCCTCCTCAAGAAGTCATCCCTGGACCCTACCGTACTGGACAATTTTTGTCCTGTCTCCCACCTTCCCTTTTTGGGAAAGGTGGTTGAGAAAGTGGTGGCACTGCAGCTTCAGAGGATTTATTTATTTATTTAATTTATTTATTTAACCGCCCATCTCCCCCTATGGGGAACTCTGGGCGGTTTACAATAATAAGTTAAAAAGTCTAAAAAATATAAAACCTCAGTCATACAGTACAATAAATACTTATGAAATCCAGATGGGTGATGGAATAATTAAAAGAAGGACATTATAAACATTAGGGGATAAGCCACCCCCATGAGGAACTATCCCTTCCTCCTTCCCATGCCAGGCGGCAGAACCAGGTCTTCAGCTCTTTCCTAAAGTGGGAGGGAGGGAGGAGATCTGTCTCAACTCCGGGGGCAAGATGTTCCATAGAGTGGGCGCTACCACAGAGAATCCTGGAGGAAGCAGATTATCTAGACCCCTTTCAGTCAGGTTTCAGGCCGGGATATGGGACGGAGACTGCATTGGTCACGCTTATGGATGATCTCTGGCAAGGGCGGGATGGAGGCAATGCATCCATCCTCGCTCTCTTAGATCTCTCGGTGGCTTTTGATACCATCGACCATGGTATCCTTCTGGGGCGGCTCAGGGAGTTGGGGGTGGGCGGGGTAGTTCTACACTGGTTCACCTCCTTCCTCCAGGGCCGTTCCCAATTGGTGGTGATAGGAGAGGAGAGATTCGACCCGTGACCCCTCTTATGTGGGGTGCCACAGGGTTCGGTGCTCTCCCCTCTCCTGTTTAACATCTATATGAAGCCGCTGGGTGAGACCATCCATCACCACGGGATGAGGTATCATCAATATGCGGATGATACTCAACTGTATATCACCATCCCGGGTGAAGTAAGTGATGCAGTCGATGCCCTTTCTCAGTGCCTGGGGTCTGTGCGGGTCTGGATGGGGAACAACAGGCTTCAGCTGAACCCTGGTAAGATGGAGTGGCTGTGGATTGATGGCCTCTCGGGTTCCAGGAAGTTGTCATCTTTGGTCCTGGATGGGGTAGCACTGTCCCATTCAGAGCCAGTGCGGAACTTAGGGGTCCTCCTGGACTCACGTCTCCTGCTTGAAGAGCAGGTGTCAGCTGTGGCCAGGAGGGCCTTTGTGCAACTTCGGGTTGTGCGCCAGTTGTGCCCATTCCTGGACCAAGATGCCCTCCATACAGTCACTCATGCCCTTGTCATCTCCCATATAGACTACTGCAATGCGCTCTACATGGGGCTACCCTTGAAGAGTATCCGGAAGCTTCAGCTGGTCCAGAATGCGGCCGCGCAGACAGTTATGGGTGCTGTAAGATCAGCCCATGTAACACCTCTGCTGTGTGAGCTGCATTGGGTACCAGTTTGCTTCCGGGTCCAATTCAAGGTGTTGGTTATCACCTTTAAAGCCCTACATGGCATGGGACCAGGTTACCTGAGGGACCGTCTCATCCCCGGAACATCGACCCGCCCCACTCGGTCATGCAGAGAGGGCATGCTAAGGATCCCATCGGCAAAAGAGTTCCATCTAGTGGGATCCAGGAGGCGTGCCTTCTCTGCAGTAGCACCCGTCCTCTGGAATATCTTGCCCCTGGAGCTGAGGCGAGTTTCTTTGCTCCCGACCTTCCAGAAAGATTTGAAGACCGGGTTCTGCCGCCTGGCTTGGGACGGGAATGCCAATAGTTCCTCTTGGGAGTGGCTGGTGCCATGAAACCCGCCTTATTATTAACATCTTTTTATTTGGATTTTATATGTAAATTATTGTTGCTGTAATTTTATATTTTTAACTTATTATTGTGAACCGCCCAGAGTCCCCAGGTGTGGAGGAGATGGGTGGTGATACAAATTTAAATAATAAATAAATAAATAAATAAATAAATAAATAATAAAATGATTCTTGTATGTCCGACTGATCCCTATCTGTCATTTTCATCTCCACTTGTCTTATGTATTATTTTTTCCGACCCTGCTTCCAAGGAAAATAGTTGTTCACTTCAGAACCAACTTATATAGTAAGTAAAACTGAGATTGGCCCAAGAGTCATCCAATCTCAGTTCCACCAGGTAAACCAGACCAGGAATCAACTCCAAACAAAGGCTAAAACTATTTTTATTGAGAGTGGCTATAATAACAGAATCTTGCAGGTCTGATTAGGCTGTGCCTCCTCTTATACCCATATGAATTAGGGAGGTATCTGTGTGAGCTGCTTCCACATACTTCCTGCTTGTTTTGGACTTAAAATATGTTTTTCCCCTTGTTACTTTGGTAACAGATCTTGAGAGCTCCCCATTATATCGACCCGTCCCACCTGGTCAGGCAGAGAAGGCATGTTACGGACCTTGTCCATGAGAGATTGTCAATTGGCAGGGTTCAGGAGGAGGGCCTTCTCTGCTGTGGCACCCACCCTCTGGAATAAGTTACCCCTGGAGGTGAGGCAGGCCCCCACTCTCCAGGCCATCCGGAAGGGTGTTAAGACCTGGTTGTGCCACCTTGCTTGAGGTGGGAGGTGGGATAGCCAATCATGTTGGTGGTTGGCACCTTGATGGGGCCAATTATGAGATCGTTATTTTCCATCTTGGACTTTATATTTTATATTTTACATTTATGTGTATTTATATTTATATTGTATGGTTTTAACGATATTTTAATATTTTATCTTTGATTATTTGTAAACTGCCCAGAGTCGTTGCAGTACAAGTACTTGCTCTGTGACATCACAATGAACATTTCATCATTTCGGCTTCACTGTGATGAGGAATGGCTGCTATGCATGACACTCAAATCACAATCTCTCCTAATAATGTTCATGTTCATATACACAATGTAAAGGCAGGAAATGCTTTGAAATGTACAGCTTTGTCAGTGGAACCCTCATAGTGGGTAGCCACTTCTCCCTCCCACCCAAGCATTGGACAGTACAGCATGTCTGAGCTCCATTAAAACACAGCCCCTCCCAACTGCAGACATCAGAGAGAAGCTTTATTATGATCCCCAAAACATACGGAGTGGAGATACTTCCCTGTCTTCACTTGCATATTCAGGTAAGTACTTTTAAGAATGTCTGCATAGGGTTATCTAAAAATTATTACAGAAATTATATGTACTACTGGTAGTTATGTCATTTGTTTTTTTTCTTACTTGATCTTTTCTTAATGAAGCATGCTTATTTACTGTATACATATTGAAGCATGGCTAAAAAGAATAAAAACATGAAAATAAATCAGACATGTTTATTGGCTTCCTTAATTTAGCCATAGTTTGACGATCAAAAATTGGAGATTAACAACAGCCCTTCTTCTGAGCCTCTCAGAAGCATCTGGTGCTAGTTGTGGTAAACAAGATGCTCAGCCAGAATTTATGGTGTGTGGCAATTCTTGTGCTTCTCAAGCTATTTTGATCATCATCTTTTTGTGATCATAGTTCCACTCTACAATTTCTTGCCCTAGAATAGCATGTCATTCAGCAAAGTTTTGATCTTTTAGAAGTACAGTGTCTCTCTCCTAAAGAGATAAGAGTCTTTGCATTAAGTATTCTGATAGGTTCCCCATTTCACATCCTATTTCTTCCAACTATTTTTCTATTTTCTATGAATTCAGATATCCTTTTCCCCCAGTGGATATACATTATAATATTTACAAGTAATAATATTAACAATAAGAGTGTGACGTTTTTATCATATGGCAGCTTTTCCTATAGTTGCTTCCCCCATACATAGGGCAAGGCTGCTAATGGGACAAAAACATCATCTAGGAAAAAATTATTTTATTTTTCATTTATGTAAAGTCTTATAAGCCACTCCAATCAAAACCAACTCTGAATAGAATTCCCCATCTTCATAAATTCAGGTTAAAACAAAATTTAACATAGTTCTTGAAGTAGCTATGGGCAAGGCATGCCTATAACTACTCAAGCCACCACCACCTTCTGGAGCAGCTGTAGTTTCCAAATTCTCTTCAAGAGCAGCTCCATGTACAGCACACTGCAATAACTCAATCAAGAGGTGACTAAGGCATGAGTGATTGTGAGCAAAGCCTCCTGTTCCAGGAGAGTCTGCCATATACTCATTGAGCAGGAACTGTGAGTCCAGGAGGACTCCCAAGTTACAAGCCAATTATGTGTGTGGGAGCGCAACCTCTTCCAGAGCTAAAGATGGTATCTCTCCAGAATCAAATGGCTTATGAACCCAGAGCCACTCCATCTTGCTGGAAGTAAGCTCAACCTGTTCCTCTCATGCAGTAAAATCAGCCAGTAAATAAGACATTAGTGGATTGTTGTCTCTAATTTCTCAGAATAGCATCTGATATAAAATACTCATAGAATATAGATGTGTCTGTGTAATATGTATTTCCACTATCAGCCTTGTTGCGTATGAAGCAAGCACTCACCACCTTCATCCTTGACCTTCCAAAGTAGGGTCTCTCACACTGGATTCCTCAACTTCTAATTAGCATTGGCCTACTGTGCTTATGTGAGGGATGAATCCATGCCCCGCTATGTGAAAGGCATGGATTAAATCATGTATGGACCACTTCGGGGCATTCTTCTAACGCAGTGTTTCTCAAACTTGGCAACTTTAAGATGTGTGGACTTCAACTCCCAGAAGTTGAAGGAAGTACAATGTTGAAGTTGAGCAAAGAACAGTGTGTTTCTCAAACTTGGCAACTTAAGATGTGTGGAATTCAATTCCCATGCTGGCTGGGGAATTCTGGGAGTCGAAGTCCACACATCTTAAAGTTGCCAAGTTTGAGAAACACTGTTTTAAAACTTACCTTGGTATTTTTGTATTCAAAAAAAACCTTCAACAATACCCTTGTACTTACTCTGCAAATATAGCATTAGAAAACAATCTCTCTTTCCCCTTCATATTTCCCTGTTTTCTTTAAGTCACTGTGCAGCCTTCTGACATTTGGATGAGTTAACCCATTTGAAATCTGTCAGACAACCAGTAGGGAAATATGCTCCTAGCATTTTATTGTCCTTGCTTCTTGACATTGATAGTGAGAGGCATGCTAAATACCTTTCACCACCTGTCTGAGTTCTGAGGCACTGTGCTAACTTGAAGCGCATACTTAGAACCCATATTCATACCTCAACACTTGCTACTCAGCAATGAATATGATA
Source organism: Charina bottae (assembly GCA_023362775.1). Classification (NCBI taxonomy): domain Eukaryota; kingdom Metazoa; phylum Chordata; class Lepidosauria; order Squamata; family Charinaidae; genus Charina; species Charina bottae. Next base: position 13,687,388 of record JALMGJ010000001.1, read on the forward strand.
TTCTAAGCAAACGAGAGTGCTCCAAGTAATACAGACGCCGTACCAGAGGCTGTGAATGTCAAGTTTGAGAAGGTACCTGCTGAAGGTTTAATCACTGTAAATGAATAAATTAAGGAATATCACAGATGAATTAGCAGGAGGCTAATTGAAATACAGGTGGAGTCTTTCAGTAATGTACTAGGAAAATGTACTAATATGTTTTAAGAACTTTTAGAAAATATGTCGTTTCTTCAATCTACTGGACTTTTCAAAATCAATTGTCCATCTCCTGTCTAACATTGTTATTAGCTAATTAAATGAAATACCTTATCAACAATATGTTGAAAGGTTATAGAAGAAAATTAGCATGAGGTGTAAGTATGAGTAATGGTTGAATGAATGATTACAGGATCTGATACAAGCTTCGTTGATATCTTCTCATCATGGGGGTTATTCCTGTAGAAATGCAATCATTTTAAATATATTCCTTGATTTGAAACATGTATAAACAATCTGCCCTTCATCATGTTAAATTTCAGAAGGAACCTATCCAAACTGATAAACAAAAGACATACAAGCAGACATACTTGTACACAAAATGAAATAAGTGGAATAACTAATTCAGTAAAACAGACCAAAGGTAAAAACAACAGATACAGTAATCTAGGGGTGAATTGGAGGGGGGGGGGTTGTCAAAAAGTCAAAATGTTTGCCGAGAACCCCTATACTTTTATTATGGGGCTTCCGTTGCACAGTTGCAGCCATCTTGCCTTTTTCTCCCCCTCTCCCCTGCACTGCAGATACCCCTGAACTATTCATTCATTCATTCATTCATTCATTCATTCATTCATTCATTCATTTTCATTCATTCATTCGATTTATCACCGCTCAACTGCCACAAGGGGACTCTGGGTGGTTTACAATAAAACAAAACTAAGCAATACAATGTAAAAACAGACAGTAAATACAATACATACTAAATAAATATAATAAAAACCAAATGGCTCAAGTTCTACTACTGCAAGTGAAATAAAGTTGTATTAGGAAACTAGCCATCCCCAGGAGTGGCATAATATTAAAAGGCACAAGTAAAAAATAATATGTTTGGCTGGTGCCTAAGTTTAGTGATGTTGTTGCAGAGAAGTTCTTTGAGAAGGACTTTCCACAGGGCATTCCTCAGTTGGAGACCCTCCTCACCTCAAAATGATCAGGTGCTATTACAATGCAGGCTGCTTGATGCATGTTGCAAGAGTGTCTTCCTGACCAAATTTACATACTCAAAGGACTGTATATACTACCATTGGTATTACTGGCCATCAATTGATATAAAAGAAAGGATAGGGCTCTCAAGGGCCAGTAATCCAGATAGTTGGGTCCTATTTGCTGAATCAAAGCAGCAAAACCTATCACCTCCTGGGGACCAGCAGTAACAAGGGCTATCACCTGCATGTCCTGCTTGCAGATTTCCTTGATGTATCTGGTTATCCAGCACCTGACCAGAATGTTGGAGCAGATGGGCCTTTTGTCTGGCCCAGAAGGCTCTTCTTACTGTATGTCCACAAGTGCTACTGTATATGCAATATTGAGTAGTAAATTTGGGGCTGAATTTTGGAGATGGCAGGTCTGAGCAGGATCAATGTCTCTTTTGCTTTCAGAAAAAGACTCCCCCCGCCCCCAGCCCCCCGCTTTCTTTCCCACATGCCAACACATCCTTTCCCCTTGGGCCATCCTGAAAGATAAATACCCATATACCCATATACACACACCACCTTCCTCACATGTATATGGAGGAAATCACTTTTTTTTTACCTTTCTCCCTCATCTCAGCACTTGGAGATGGAAAGATAAAACACAGCTGCCTATATGCAGAAATCCCATCCTGTTGATTGGGGCAGAGAGAAACGAAAGAGCCAATTAACTGAGAAGGAATGGGAATGCAGGTTCAGGCACCCCCTTCATCTGCCATCCTTCCCATTTAAATGAAACTCTGACTGTTAGGTGAATTGCATTTACATAGGATAGCATAAGATACTATCTCTATCCCTCTATATCTTCTTAGCATTTTTTTTTCTTTTGATTATGCAGATTATAACAATAAAAATAAAATAAAAGATTGAGATAAGGAAAGATAGATTTTGGAAAGGGCCATGAAGATGCACCTTCTTCCCCACCATCATGATCTTACTTCCCACAATCCCTCCTATCAACAGACTGCCAGTTATATAGGGAGAGGGACTGGAAGTGTATGGTGAACCATGCTCAAGGTATCTTCCCCCCCCCCCCCCCATTCAGTCATGTCCGATTCTCGGATGGTTGCATATAACCCATAAGTTGCCAATCTATGATGCACCAGATGATGAAAGTATCAGCATGTACCAAGTTATGTAGAATTGTAGGCAATCTCTGTTCTTCCCAAGAATATCTACAGCTACAAGCAGCCTTTCTGTGTGTGGGTGTTTCAGAAAGACTCAGTCAGCTTTCTCTCTGGAAACTATGCCATTGTGTCATTGTCATAACAGAGGCCAGAGATGGGGAATCTGTGGCCCTCAAGATGTCAAACTCTAGTTCCATCAGCTTCTACAATTAGAACCAATAGTCAGGGATGATGGAGAATCTGGTCCAAAGCATCAGAAAAACCACAAGCCAAATACTTGGTGTAATCCAACTCATCTAACATGATCAATAACTTGAGCAGAGCATAACTCACAATGGGGTTAATTCAGTTCATGTTTTGCAAATTTGTATCTAAACAAATGTGGGAGAAAATGAAACTGATCCATGTCTAGTTTTGAATGTTCAGCTGTCTATACCCCCTGTTTATCTAGTCATGTTTGTAGTGGAGAAGAAAGGTTGCCATCCTGTTTTTTCTTACCCATTCTACAAATTTAACAACTACTGTATTTGACAGGCAGGTACTAAATGATCTTCTCAAATGCTAAATGCTGAACAGAGCAGTAACTATTGTATTTGGTCAATGAAGAATGCTAGTGAATGAAACTCTTGTTTAGGTAATTTTTTAGTAAAAACTTTGGTGTGTGTGCGTGCGTGTGCGCGCGTGCTGAAATAAACTTAAGAGTTAAAAAAAAATTGGAGTGTGGGAGAAAACAAAACTGACAGATTCATCCATTCCTAACAGATGGCCTAAAAGAAAAGTGTTCAGCACACCACATGCTCAACAAGCCTTCCCCCCCAGTCTTTTCTGTTTGTCCTAACATGCAAAGACTGGGATGGAGATGCAAATCAAGTACAGACTACAATTCATAGTTATTAAGTTGTTCTTTGAAGTTCTGAATTATACATTGCACAGTCTTGGGTTGGACACCATGTTAAAAATGACAATTGTAGAAAATTCTTCCTTTGTTTAAGTCTCCCAGTTCATGTGGATATAAGGGAGAGGCATCTGAAAATTGAAAGTAAGGATGAGTGAAAGTTTTTGAAAATATTCATATAGGATTTTTTTGCCCCTTCTAGATTTGATTTGATTTGATTGAATACCTCTCAGAAAGCAGCAGTCACATGCTCTAGCTATTCTGTGGTCATGAATTTGATAACCACAAGATAAAGTTTTAGTTTTACAATTTTGCCTTCATTACTAGAGATCAGCATTCATAAATTACAAATGTTGGCATCTATTGCATGAACAGATGGTGAGCAACTTGGTGTCCTATGGAAAATCTTCCTCTTCGTTTTTTATATTACGCCAGAAAAAAATATGTTACCTTACTTTAAATTTAGCAAGTGTATTAGCAGAAATATACATCAGGACACAAGCACTTTCTTAATTGCAGCTCTCCAGTGGAACAAAACATGCTAATTAACGTTATGGTTGCAAGAATCTGATAAAGATAATGTTCACTTTTATTCATCACTGGCTTTAAAGGTTGATATTGTTGGGAACTTTAAAAGGGGAAACTCTCTTAAAATGAGGGATTTTGTTATGCAACCAAAGTGCAAGAACATTGTAAATTTCCAAAAAACACAGAGGAGCATTCTCATTAAGAGATGCCTATGCCTATACATTAAACTGTTATTGAAAGCATCATACTCAACCTGACAAGAAAATGAGTATTCTCACATTCACAGACTTCTTGTGATGGAAACATTTTCTAGATTTTTTTTTAAAAAAAACAGTTATTAAGGGATGCGTATACCACATGGACATTACAAAATTAATCTTTTTTTATTGAAAAGAAACGTGTTGTTTTGTTTTAAATGTCCTGTCTCCATGATTGGTGTGACAAATACTGTAGCTACTGTCCTGTAATATGTGTAAACTGATCCAAGATGTACGTAAGGAAATCTGCACAGAGATTATGTATGCACATACATTTGTGCATATACATTCACCCATTGGTGAGCTATTCACAAACTGTTATTAACATGGACTAACCAAGGGATAACAGTCTCATCAAGATAGAATTTCTTCCTTCCCACTGCTGCAGACTGACTCAGCAAATAACAGGTGAGCTTTGACTAGAAGATAAATAATTTTTGTAAAGGTAAAGACCCCCCTCAAGTACAGCTAGAGTGCAGTGATGATAGGTTAAAAAATTGCTTTGAGGTGGTTGTTGCTGTTGTTTTAAATGGGAATGTTTTAAATGAAAAGAAAAGAATCAGAATAAGTTGCTCGGTGAAGCTGCCAAAATGCTAATAGACAACAAAGGAAAAACAGAGTTACTCAACTTTTATTTTGGCTCAGTCTTCTCCCCACAAAATGATATGTGATCTACCAAGAAAATGTGAAGAGAAGGAGTGGATATATGTTTATTTTGAATGAGTTTAAATCTTCAGTACCAGATGAACTGCATCCTAAAGAACTGAAGAAAATAATTGAGGGTCTGGCCAAACCTTTATGAATTATCCATGAGAAAGCCTTGAGAACTGGTGAAGTGCTACATGGCTGGAAGAGAGCAAATCATATCTCTATTAAAACTGGAGACCAATCGGTCTGATATCAGCACCTGGGAAGATTATAGAGTAGATCAGCCTTTCTCAACCTTTTGACCCTGGGGGAACCCTTGAAATATCCTTCAGGCCTCGGGGAACCCTTGCACACTCAGGCTCAAATATAGGCCAGAAGTTACAAAATTGTTATATTCGCTTCATGTGTAAGCCTGTATGTATGCACTAACAGTGTTCTTAAGCTAAAAATAAAGAATTAACAACTGGGTCACAACCATAATCTGCCGAATATAGTTCAACCAATACAATCTTCCTTGTATAATGAAGAAAGCAGTCTTTCAGAGAACCGGGTCCCATGTCCCGTGTTACAACAAAGCCTTGGAGAACTCTGGCAGTAAATAAACAGCCAGTTCAGTTTCCTCAGCTGAAATGTTTTATGTGCGTGAGCTAGTCCCCTAGTCGGCACTCAGACTACAGCTTTCTGTGTCAGCTGCAACTTCTGGACCAAATTCAAGGGGATCCTCACTTAGAACCAGACGGCTGTGTTCTATAATGTTATTTACAGAAGCAGCTGTGTTGAATGAACATAGTCTGGTTGTTTCAGCACAATGCTCTCTTGTTAAGTTGGTTCTGAATTACCATTGATGTAAATTGCCAAAATACGATGGAGCCATCCAGATTTCTGTTTTGTGCACTCTGCATTGTGGTCAAGTTTTTCTCTCTCTGCTCCCGATTTTTCGCCACAATAGACATCTGTCCTCCTGTAATGTCTCCCCTTTTTTGTAATTCAGTGGTTATTAACTCCAAGCCAGTGCCATCCCCTCAGAGATATCCAAGTCAGTTTCTGAATTCCCTGACCAGGTATTTAGGATAGAACTTTAAAAATACTACTCTGAAGAAATGAAAAGAACAGCTCAGACCTTTAGCAACTGAACTGACAGACTAGCCAATTTGTTGTCTAAGGGGTCCCTGATAGAGAAATAGGGGACAAAGCTAAAAATATTCCACAATTTCAATTCAAACCATCAGTTCCACAAGAGGGATAGCCCACTGGCATTCGGCTGATAAATATAAGCTCTTAATTTATTTCTGGCATACGTAGCATCAATACCTACCTTTTATGTGAGCTTCCATAGGTAAAGGTAAAGGTTCCCCCCGCACATTTGTGCAGTCATGTCCGACTCTAGGGGCCGGTACTCATCTCCGTTTGTTAGCCGAAGAGCCAGCGTTGTCCGAAGATGCTTCCATGGTCATGTGGCCAGCATGACATGCGTGGAACGCTGTTACCTACCTACCGAAGTGGTACCAATTAATCTACTTGCATTTGCATGCTTTCGAATTGCTAGGTTAGCCACTAGGTTGGCTAGTGTGGGAGCTTACTCCGTCATGCGGGGCTAGGGATTCGAACCTCCGAACTTGCAATCTTCCAATCGACAAGTCTTACCCGCTGAGCCACCACGCCCATACCCTACCCATTAAGCTTTAACTCCAGAATACATATTTTGCACTTATTGCTTCTAAACGATTTGAGCTGAATGCCAGCATTCTTTTTACAGCCCATGTCTATATTATATTATCCAGTTGTTATACATCTGCAGGATAAGTGGGAAACTATATTCTAAAATCATTTTCCCATTCTACAGATTGTCAGACAGGACATTGGGAAGTTGAGAAGAACATGGTTGTGCTGATGGAACTGAATATCCAGCAGCATTCTCTGTTCCAATTGACATTCTATTTAGCGTTGCCTTTCAATTGATATTCATTGAGACAACTATCTACCAATCACCTTTCTCTTTTATTTATACTTTGCTCATCACCATAGCATCTGAGTGCCTTACATAAATCAGCAAATGCATAATCATTTGGTGGATATTTATGCAAATGCATTATTCATTTTCCACATCCCTTCAATCTAGCAGTTTATAGGAACACTAAAAAAGGTAATATTTCTCATTAATTCTGTGTGCTTTGCTACTGCACCCATTAATTATAACAACTGGCTTTTTGTGCTTTATTTTTAACTTTTGCTTTTCTTGATGATAACCAAATTTTGGCTGTAAAAGTTAATAGGCGCTGTAACAGTGTTATGACGATCTCAGCAAGGAAGCCATCTCGTAAATGTAGTGAGTATTCTATAATAAATTAAGACAATAATGTATAAATATTTTAATTCATTTAATATTCTCATATTTATTAAAGTGCCAGAACTACAAGGATCTGGAATGCAAACAATATACTCCCTGCTGCCAGCATCATGTGCAGCTCAGTGGAAGAGCTCGTTGTACCATCAACAGAGGGAACATGTGGAAAGATTTCCAGAAGGAGGTGAGAAAAAGGAAGACAAAGCCTGAAGCAATAACACACCTGCAACACATAATGTCTGGATTCACCCAGCATGCCAAGCCATAGTTTATTTAAACATGGTTGATTGGATACACAACAATTTGCTGGGTTTACACTATATGCTAAGCTACAGACTAGATTTTTAAACTACGTTGGCTAGGTGCAATGCCAAAATGAAAGAAATCACACTGGGGTTTAGTTCCTCCTCCCTCTACCCCAGTTTTCCTTAACCTGATGTCCTCTAGGTGTGTGGGAGCCAACCTATATGGCTGAGCACTATGGGAACTGGAAACCAAAGCATCTACTGTAATTGAAGTTTGCTTTACAGATGTGTAAGATATAGATAGATGATAGATAGATAGATAGATAGATGATAGATAGATAAAAAAATGTACTGGGGAGTTAGTTTTGAGTTAGCCTAAAGCTGAGCACTTCCTCAATGTTTGATCAGCAGCATGGGGGTAGTATCTGCCCCCACCACATGCTCCCAAAGTAGCATGTCAGCAAGAAAGAGCCAGGGTGCTCCTTTTATACACACACACACACACACACACCACCACCACCACCAGTTTGTTGTAGTAGCTAAGGCATCAGGCTAGAAACTGGGAGACCATGAGTCCTGCCTTAGGCACAAAGCCAGTGAGATGACCTTGGGCCAGTCCTTCTCTCTCAGCCCTAGGAAGGAGGCAATGACAAACCACTTCTGAAAAACCTGCCAAGAAACTGAAGGGACTTGTCCAGGCAGTCTCCGAGGAATGAATGAATGAATGAATGAATGAATGAATGAATGAATGAATGAATGAATGAATGAATGAATATACACACATACACACATACACATACATGCATACACACACACACTGTATAATATATATACTGTATTTATATATTATACAGTATATATAGTCTTAAAAACAAAGATAAAAACTAATACAAATTAATATAAGGTAAGGAAGAAAAAAGAAAAAGAAATCAAAGAGAAAGCTAAAAGTGCAAGAAAGAAAGAAAAAGAAAAATAGAAAAGAAAGAAAAAAGATACAAAGAAGTGGCTTACGATCTTCTTTACAGCAGTTAAAAGTTCAATTATAAATTCACCTCTTTCTCTAAAGTTACATCATGACTCTCTTCTTTCTATAATCTAGCCTGTATAATCATCAAAACCATAAATCATAAGTTCATTTTTTTCTGTGTTACACAAAAAGTCCATAAGGGGTTTCCGGTCAGCATTTATTTATTTATTTGTTTGTTTGTTTGTTTGTTTGTTTAATTTTTATCCCACCTTTATTATTTTTATAAATAACTCAAGGTGGCGAACATACCTAATACTCTTTCCTCCTCCTATTTTCCCCACAACTACCACCCTGTGAGGTGAGTTGGGCTGAGAGAGAGTGACTGGCCCAAGGTCACCCAGCCGGCTTTCGTGCCTAAGGCGGGACTAGAACTCACAGACTCCTGGTTTCTAGCCCAGCACCTTAACCACTAGACCAAACTGGCTAAACATAGACACTGTCTTTTCTCTGATCAGACAAGTCAATTTGGTCATCTCAGCAAGTTCTATCACCTTCATACATTGATGTATGATAACACATGACTGCTAAGACATGACTGGTAATGCTCTGTTATATGTGAACATATGGTAGATAACAGGTGCAGTATTATTGTCCCTTAATTCTCCCTTAAATATGAGTATGTGTTAGTTAAATAGCTGTAGTATTATTTTTTCTTAATTTTTCTTTTCTTGATTGTATAATTTATTATTGTTTATTTTTTTGATGTTAGGTAAACACATTGAGAGCTCTTGCACCAAAGTCAAATTCCTTGTATGTTTAGTCATACTTGGCCAATAAAGTATTCTATTCTATTCTATTCTATTCTATTCTATTCTATTCTATTCATCAACCATTCCTCCACTGTAGGTATTGCCAAATCTTTCCATCTTTATGCACACAATAATCTTGCTGCGGTTATCATATACAGAAACAAAGTTCCATGACTTTTTTCCAATGGTTTGTCCATCAGCTTCCTCTAGAGCCAGGGTGCTCCTTGACTCTCATCTATGTCTAGATTCCCAGTTGGGGAATCTAGAAGAAGGAGGGTGTTCAGAAGACTCCACCTAGCCTGCCAGATGCCTTGGTCAGACTTGGCAAGCAATTATCTGTGCCTTACTTACAGTATATACTGTACCAACCCGACTACTGCAATGTGTACTGTGTCAGGCTACCCTTGAGGAGGGTCTGGAAACTTCACATGGTGGAGAACAGACAACAGGCTGCTAAACAGTACCTAGTATTGGAAGCATATCAAGCTCATGTTGAAAATCTTACATTGCTTACCTACTCTTTCTGGGCAGAATTTAAGATCTAGTGTAGACATTGACTTTTAAAGTCTTTTAACAGTGCAGGATCTAATTATCAGAGGGACCACCTATCTTTCACTAACCCTAACTGAACATTAAAGTCTCTTTTGTCAGAAAGACAGAGGGAACCTTTTCCTATATTACTCTTAGACTCTAGAAGGTACTCACTACCACCTCACACTCTTTTCTGTTTTAGAAAAGATGTTAAAGCCTTCCTCTTTAGACAAACTTTTCAGTTTGAAGTGGCAGATAGATTATTATTTTAATTGTTTTAATAGTAAAAATAAAATATAGTGAAAATCTGATTAACTGACTTGAGGGTGGACTATAATTTGAAAATAACAACAACAATAATATCTGCACAGTGCAATCCTGTATGGGTTGACTCTGACTATAGATCCCTTATATATAAGCTTAAATTATACAAGCATGGCATCAAGACCAGCTGGAATGTAAAGATCTTGATCTGTAAAAATAAGTACTGTATAGTTAAATGAAGTCAGCTTTGACTCTAGTGTGTGTGTTCCTTTTATATTTATAAGACGTTTTTAAAAATATAAAGCTTTAAAAGATATAAAGAAAACAATACACCTGGAATATTAAATGAAGTGAGTCAAAGGGCTAATCTTATTCTTTAAAGGTCAATGAAAACAAACTGCATTTTTTGCATCCATCGTCCCTGAATTTGTCACAGAACTGCAGCCCAATCGGATGCTGTCAATAAAATTGGAAGAGAACTGAAGGCTAATCTAATCAAGTTTTAGAAGAGTGTCCTATACATATACAGATAACAGCATTCTGCGTCATGCCGGCCACATGACCGTGGAAGTGTTTTCGGACAACGCTGGCTCTTCGGCTAACAAACAGAGATGAGCACCGGCCCCCAGAGTCGGACACGACTGCACAAATGTGCAGGAGGGGGGACCTTTACCTTTACCTATACCCTATACCTGTAAAACCTACATAAACGCCTCATATCAGATCATATGAGCAGGAGATTAGATTGTGGAAGAATCAACATAAAGTCCTACTTCTGGATTTGGTCAACAATTCTCAGTTATCTTCTATAGACATTTAGATTTAAATAGAAGAAACATATAGAACTACATTAAGTCTTATTGGGGAAGAAGTGGATGGGGGGAAGGACTCCTTGATGCCTAAAATGTACAATGAATATTTTTATGAACACTGGGGATTTGCATCCTAAGAAATTTATTTGTTTGTTTGTTTGTTTGTTTATTTCTCAGCATAAAGAAAGTATTACCAAGCTGTTTCCTTCCTCCAATCTCCTAGCAATTCCAGTTTGTCCCATTTCAATTATGTCAACACCACCTTAGCCTAGATAAGAGGAGGAGGGAAAGAAGGGGAAAATATTATTATTATTATTTGCCACCCAACTCCTAGTAACCAAGTTGTTAAAAACATTTTTTTAAAAAGTAACACTACAAGAAACACAAAACAAAGAAACAAAGATGGCAGAGAAAAGAAATCCAGATGGGAAGAAGGGAAAGGAAGAAAAGGGGCATCAATTGTCCTCACCAAAAGCCTGGGCAAAAAGCTATGTCTTCAGGGCCCCTCAAAATCCCAATAGGTTGGGGGCCGTTCAAATCTCAGGGGGAAGCCCATTCCAGAGAGCAGGCCATACTACAGAGAAGGTGTACTTCCAGGGTCCTGAAAGATGGCACTGTTTAATGCAGGCATGTCCAACCCACGGCCCGCGGGCTACATGTGGCTGAACAGCTAGTAATGCGGCCCCAAAAAATCGTAAACTTTTAACATTATTTTGCGATTTTTCTTGTGACTCGATTGCGTGGTGCTCAAGTGCAGACTGTGTAAGTAGAAACAACGGAACGCTGTGTAGGGGATGGGGCAGTGCAGTGCTAACGCTGCCACCGCCTGCTACATATGTCAGCTTGTGGTGACTTGGCGTTATATATAATATTTCAACCTACCTACACGTGTTCTGTGACGACAGGCATTTATTATTATTATTATTAAGTAGACATGTAAGTTTTCTTATTTGATTATTAAACTTTGCTTTGTTATTTGCCTACCTAACAATTTACGATGGGCTTGTTGTGTTATTTCTTAAGAAAAATATTTATTCCTAAATAAATTTATTCCAGCATGGCTTCAACATCATTTCAACAGAGAACAGAACCCAAAACAGAAAAGAAAAAAAGAAAAATTGCGGATGAAGGAAGTATTCAACGAAAAATGGACAGATGAGTACTTTTTTGTTGAGACAAATACTAAGGCACTATGCTTAATTTGTAGGGAAAATGTGTCAGTTTTCAGAGACTACAATATGAAAAGGCATTATATGGAAAAACATGCTGCCAAATTCGAAGCGTATCAAGGAATTTGTCATAAAGACAAATTAGCGGAACTGAAAAAAAGTCTGTCGTCTCAACAATTTTTTTAAAAAAAGTCACAACTCAAAAGGACTCTATTATAAAAGCGTGTTATTTGGTAGCAGATCTGATTGCAAAAAAATCAAAACCATTTACTGATTGTGAGTTTATTAAGCAATGTATGGAAAGTGTGGCAGATATAATTTGTCCTGATAAAAAAAGCGATTTTTCTAAAATCAGTTTGTCTCACCAGATTATAACCAGGCGAATTGAAGAAATAGGAAAATCTATCAAAAGAGGTTTGAAGAGTGAAGCTGCTAATTTCAAATTTTATGCTTTGGCGGTGGATGAAAGTACTGATGCTACAGATACGGCTCAACTTATTTTTATTAGAGGTATTGATAACGAATATAATGTCACTGAAGAAATGGCTTCTTTGGTGCCATTAAAAGACACAACTAAATTTCTTGATTTGTACGAAGCAGTAAAAATTTTCTTTAACCATTGTCAACATATCTGGTATATCTACTGATGGTGCCCCGGCGATGGTTGGTAAAAGTGAGGGACTACAAAATTGATAGAAGACGATGCAAGTGCTGCTGGCAACTCACGTTTGATGAAGTATCACTGCATTCTACATCAAGAAAATTTATGCGCTAAAGCTTTAAAAATGGATAATGTCATGCAAATTATCATCAAAGCAGTGAATTTCATAAGGGCCAAGGGATTGAATCATCACCAATTCCAGGAGTTCCTTAAAAGTAAGGATGCTGATTATGGGCACATCATGTACTTTTCTGAAATAAGGTGGTTAAGTCGGGGTAAAATGCTATGATTTGCAAAATGAAATCAAGTCATGTATGGAATCAAAAAGAAAATTTATGCCAGAACTTGAAGATGAAAAATGGCTCACAGATTTAGCATTTTTGGTGGATCTGACTGCTCATTTAAATGAGTTAAACATGTGTCTTCAAGGTGAAAACCAACTTATCACTGCAATGTTTCAAACTATAACAGTGTTTGAAGTGAAACTTAAAGTATGGCAAGCTCAAGTTACGGAAAATAATTTTATACATTTTAATATGTTGGTTAAACACAGTCCTGTGAACAGAGAGAAATATGCAGCCTTGCTTTTCGGTTTGATACAGGAATTTGAGAACAGGGTTCAAGATTTCCGGGAAAATCATCAATATTTTGGTATATTTTCGACTCCATTTTCAGTCGACATAACTACATTACCTCCAAATTTTCAAATGGAATGCATAGAGTTGCAATCAGACATTCAACTCAAAGAAAAATTTGATCATGTCTCTCTACTGGACTTTTATAAGACCTATCTTCCCAGAGAAAAATATCCCTCGCTTCACAATCATGCCTTATTCATGACATTGCTTTTTGGCAGCACGTACATTTGTGAGCAACTATTTTCAAGGATGAAGCACACAAAGAGTAAAATTAGAATTAAAATTTCTGACGAGCACCTTGAGAACTCACTCAGAAGTGCAACCACTTTCATCAAACCAGACATTGATGCATTAGTTTCACAAAAACAAGGTCAAATATCCCACTAGTTTTATGTTGCCCTCTTTTTTAAAATTTTATAATAAAAATATTAAAAAATAAATGAAGTTTTATTACTTATATACATTAAATATATGATATATTTTATGTGTGGCCCAAGACAATTCCTCTTCACGCAATGTAGCCCAGGGAAGCCAAAAGGTTGGACACCCGTGGTTTAATGGATGGAACCCAGAGCATGCCAAACCTGCCAGATCACATTGGAGCCTCTTGAAATTCCAGCACCTTGGTCAAGTGTTTCTTGCTGACTCCTGGTCTGTCCTTTCCAAATACAGCAGTCTTGTTTTCCAGCTAAACTGCTCTACACATCTCTCTTGTCGGCTTGTTCTTGCTTGTTCCTCTGTTGCAGATCACTTCTTCCTCCAAGGATCGTCTTTCCAGTTGTGCCTGGATTCACATAGCACCTTCACCCCACACTACAACACCAACAACGTCCAACAACTTCCTTGCCTAATAGAGCTGTCCTTTTCATATCTTCTCCAAAAAGTAGGTATGTCTGCCTACAGGTGTCTTAAATAGGCAAGAAGCTTCTGGATGTCTACTGAGCATATAGTTGGCAAATAAACAAAAATCCTTTACCTTGAGGTGAATTACATCATCCCATGCCTATCAGGTCATCTCGTTCTGCCACACCTATAAAGCGGGGAGAGGAATGCAATCAGACCTCATCATATGCTCACCTTTGGTTTAAACACTGCCCAGAGTTTAGAATTGTCCCTGGAAAGAAGATACTGATAATCCTGGCTGTATGTAGCATTGTGCATCCTGCCTAGGTTTTCACACCTTTCTGTAATAATCTGAAAGTGGCTCTGTGGCTATGGAAAGTGCTGAAAGAGTTTTTCAAGTGTCACCAAATGCAGCATTGATGTACATTTGGATTCATGTGTAATTTGACCAAATGAATGAATGAAAGAAAGAACAAATGAATGAATGAACATTGAATGAATGGAAGGAAGGAAGGAAGGAAGGAAGGAAGGAAGGAAGGAAGGAAGGAAGGAAGGAAGGAAGGAAGACAGACAATAGCATTAAAGGATCAATGTAACCTCAAAACCAACCAGGAAAAAAGAGAAGAAAACCAAGTCTTGGAAACTGTGTAATAAACAGAACTCCAAAAAATTTGAACATATTTGAACAAATTCAGAAGTCTTCTTCCTTGCCCCAGTCATGAAATATTGACCAACACCATCTACAGTATTTCCAATCCACTGCTGCAATCAGGCATAGATTTCTCCTTTCAGTATTGTATACTCACTGTTTTGGTCAATGCCCATGCTGGCTAAAGTACTAGTGTTGTTGTTGTTGTTCAGTCGTTTAGTCGTGTCCGACTCTTCGTGACCTCATGGACCATAGCACGCCAGGCCTTCCTGTCCTCCACTGTCTCTCGGAGTTTACTCAAATTCATGTTCATTACACCGGTGATGCTATCTAACCATCTCATCCTCTGCCATCCCCTTCTCCTTTTGCCTTCAGTCTTTCCCAGCATCAGGGTCTTTTCCAGTGAGTCGGATTATTGTCCTTTTTGTTTCATACAAGAACAAAAGGCTCTGGTCTACTGACTTCTAAACCCAACTCTTTACATTCCGCTTAAACAAGATCACCTATTTTTAAAAATAAGCATTGAGTAAACCATAACCTGCATTGTTGGGTGGGCGTGGGGTGTCTTTTAACTATGGCAAAATTATTCCTTGACAATAGCAATTTCCTCCTTTGTCTCCACAACATTGCCTTCAGGTTCTGCCCAGCACATGATTGAAACAGTCATTGAAACAGTTGTTACCAATTTCTCCATTTATACTTCATTCATTCTTTTCCTCTTTTAGATACCCCATGGAGGCACGCACCTCTCTTGCATTCTACCCAGTAAAGAGACCAGATAGATGCAGCTCGGGCTTCACAGAGCATAGCTTGGTTTGGGCAGGGGGGATTATAAATAGAGATGCTCACACACTTTCAGTGAAGATATAGGAGTTCAGGATCTTCTGCAGAAATGAAATGCTCACAATACACCAAGAGTTTCTGCTAACCTACTAAAGTTCTATTATTGACAATTGCTTAAGCATTACATGCACATACATGTTAATATTGTTCTCACTTGATTTGCTATACCTGGCCAGGGGATGTACAGAGACTACAGAAGACAGAAGCTCTCTGGAAATGATTGTTGTGTACATGAATTGAGGGTTTTCCAACAGAGTCCTCTGCAGCTTGTCCTTTGATCTTTTGCCAACAGCTTCTGTCCTGCATTCCTTTCCACACATCACCTCAGCTGCTTGTTGACCTGTTACATTGCTGGGCCAAATATGACTTGCTGCATGGCAATTACTGTAACTGTTCACTTTCTTATTTCTAGTTGCTGTCCTCTGGTCCTTGTTGGATTGTTTCCTTGTGATCTCTTACCTCTGGTAACTCATATCAACATCTGGTCTGATGGCTTCCTTGTTCTTCACCTTCCTCTGCACATCTGCATTTTTCCTTGGGTTCAAATTCTCTTCATCTCTCTCTCCCAATGTTTTATTTCCTGTAACAGAAGCTTAAACAGTCCTTTGCTGTACTGGTATTAAAGTAGCATTCACTTCCTTATTCCAACGTGGTCTGGGGTAGCCTCAAGGCATGTAACGTGTTATGCTTTGCAACCCCTGAAGTTAGAGACAAAGGCCAGTGACCAATACAGTGAATATCAGAGAGGTACTTATTAGATGTTTGGGGATGATGTTGGCTCACCCGCTCTGTTCTGGTCTTCGGTAAGTGTTTCTCTGGCATTTTCTTATGTGCCCCTAAATAATTGGATACAGTAACACAGAATGTTAAGAAACTACCAAAGGTCTCTACAAGCATCAAAATGGCAGGCATGACAATCAAAGCCTGCCCCCTTTTAATTAGTGTCACGCACATCTCACCTGTAAAGGGTTTCAATCTGCTGGTCAGGCCCACCATTTTGACTCTGTTGATCCCCATCCCTCCATAGATGCCCTTGGAAACTACTTAGTGGATATGTAGTCTGGAACTGAAAAAAGTGTAATTGCAAAATGCTGGGACTAACCCTTTTGCTTCCAGAACACAACACAAAGGAATCTACAGGTCAGCAATTGGTGAGTATATAGAAAAAGGGGCAAGGAAGCTTAAATAAAATGGCTCTCCTTGAAGAATTGTTGCCAACTCCTCCTCTCTGTTCATGATTTCCCCCCTCATTTTATTTGATTTGTGTCAAGACAGAATGGGATCTGGAAGGAGAAAGAGACAAAGCTGCCAAGAGATTTCTGACAGAGTCCTGGTGTCAGACTCCATTCCCCCTGCAATGCCACGTTTGCAGATTACACACACACACACACACACACACAGCTGGTGATATACTAAAGAGGGAGGGCAGAAAAACCAGAGGACTGAACTAATTGCTTTGCCTATCACAGGCTGCATATGCACGTGCATTATAAATAACATTATAATGAGGACAATTCCATTCAGCAGTGACATGGAACAGATGCAATAAAGGAAGAATAAAGATCAACAATGAGAGCAGCAAATTTCATGCTGGTGTAGTTTTCTGCTAGTTCAAGAATGGGTGGATAGTACTTTAACTCAGTAGGGGGGAAAGGCCCTTAATGTGCTTTTGTTTTCATTTTAAAGCACTGTAAAGAACGGTAAGTTAAAGGAGGAGGAGACAGGGAGATTTCCTCCCCCCCCACCTGGCTTTTCTTTTGTCTCTGTTAAAGATAAAATGTCATTTTTACATATTTCTCCAAAATTCTATTACCACCAAAAATAATATGCTTGTTTATTTGGGAATAATTCTAATTGTCCCTATACTTATACTAATATGCAATTTTTCAAGCTGCACACATACAATATTAGTGGAACCCTTTTATTTTCAGTCAAGGCTTACCTTTGTGACTTCCCCCAAAGACCCCTACTGCCACCCTAGTGTTAACCTGCTACATCAACCTTTTAATAAAAAAGATAAATGCAGTAAAAAATTGACATGCTAATTCATAAGGCCATGCAGATGGCTACCTGCCAGCCAACCTGCAGAACATTTGGCCAAGAGAATGATTTTTATTTTCATTTCATTTATTAAAATATTTCTTTTAAATATAAATACACACACACACACTTCCTTCCTCTAGCCAGAATACTCAAAAACATTTTGAGTTTTGTCCCATAGAAACTGTCTCCAGTTCTGTCCCATTGGAACAGAGTAAACTCTGAACGTTCAATGGAAAGTTTTGAGGGGATCTGTTTTGTTCCAAGCTCAAAAGAAAATAGGTAAAGGTAAAGGATCCCCCCGCACATTTGTGCAGTCGTGTCCGACTCTAGGGGCCGGTGCTCATCTCCATTTGTTAGCTGAAGAGCCAGCGTTGTCCGAAGACGCTTCCACAGTCATGTGGCCGGCATGACGCACGTGGAACGCTGTTACCTTCCCACCGAAGTGGTACCTATTCATCTACTTGCTTTTGCATGCTTTCGAATTGCTAGGTTGGCAAGAGCTGGAGCTAGTGCGGGAGCTCACTCCGTCACGCAGGGCTAGGGATTCGAACCTCCGAACTTGCAATCTTCTGATCAACAAGCCTGGCGTCTTACCCGCTGAACCACCACGCCCCCTCAAAAGAAAATACATCCCCCTTTTTAGGCACACCCCTACATTTTTTCTATAAGTACTTTTAGATAATTGTTACTGTTTTTTTATTCATGATGCAAGAGAGCAAAAATAATGCTAGCTTACAAGGAATGGTATGGTACTTTTTTGCTTAAGCCCACCAGATCCTCCTTTCTCAGGATCATCTACCTGACCTCTTTCTATGAGGGAACTGAACAACCATTAGAAGTTATTTTGGCTCATCCATCTGTGATATTATTGCAGTTAATTGAATTAATCAATGGTGGAGCTTCTCCATCTCCATTGATATATCTGTATTAACAAAAGTGCTGTGCAAAATTTTCATTCAGAGATTCAATTCAAAGCCAATTTGATTGAGTCTTCAAATCAAAGTGGAAAGTTGAATAATCAAATTGTCTCAATTTTCTAAATTGATTTGAAAGGTTGGATCACATTTATGATCTTATAACTGAATCAATAATTCAGATGAGACAATTTGCACAACACTATTAACAAACAAGGCTTTTAAGTCTAGTCATTTATTTAGGACCTTTTTTATCTTGCTCTGTAGATAGAAGACTTCCCAGAGCAACTTTCAGATCATTTAAAAAACAAGACAGACCATGTCAATTTTTCAGCCCAAAACTAAGGGGATGTGTCTGTCTTCCTTATAGCAACAGAAAACTAGGAAGTTAACCTTTAAAAACCAACTAGATAAATAATAAAGTAATTTTGCAGATACAAGCACAAAATGTCCCAGAAAACGAAAAAGGCACACCTTGGACAATGCTGCTTCTTATAAAATGTTTTTCATTGGCATTTGCTGATTTAAAATAAATAGAGAGCCATTTAAAATGGGCTGTCCTCCAATTATTTTCTTCCAACATATTTTCTGTTGAAATGGAGCAAAACAAGCTTTTCCATTTAAAAGCAACTAATTATTTCCATCACACTGTGTCTGAAGATGAAACTTTTTACTTCCTTGGTATAATCTCCTTGCTATGTGAAGTTGTGTTTTCTGTTTCAGAGGCACAAAGTTACTTTGGGGATGAACAGAATGGATTAAAATGTCCTTGCTTAAAAGATTTCTTGATAGCTCCCAGTAGTAGGTCATGTACAAAATAGAAAAATGGAATAAAAAGATCACAGGAGGCTTGGGCAGGATACTTGCTTGAAGCCAGATATGAACTGTGCTCTATCCTTTTCTGGGGTCCACGGGTTATGCAAGCAGCAGGCTTCTGAGAGCTGAAGCAATAAATGAAGGCTCTGCAGAGGCCCGGTTTTTCCCCCGCCATCTCGTATTATGCATCTATACATTATGAGCACTGTTTGAACTATTGGCCCTGGCCAACAACAACGGGCATTCAGAACATTTGATGCCTTTCTGGAGTTCTAGCCTCCTGTTGTTATCAGCTGCTCTCTTGGCAGACACAGAAAATTGGCAGGGGTGTGTTTGTCTGTATGTGTATAGCCAAGCATATTATGATGCTGGGTGTCAAGAATGTTTGATTGTCTTTGAACCATCATGGGGGAAAAACATTCCTGTTATCTATCCTTTTAGTATGGCAATGGGATGATCCTAACAGGGAGATCCTTCCATTTGCCAGAAAGCAAATGGTAATTCAATTACATTGGCAGGATGATAAATAATAACCAGGAGTTGACAGCCTGGTCTGTGGAGATTTGTTATAGCGACTGTAACTTTTCTCTCTCTGCCGAGAGTGTTGCTGCTAGCTGCCCAGAATTGTGTTTCTAACATGGGCAGCCATACAAGTCAAATAATATAAAATATATAAAATAAAATAGAAAGGAACTAAGCTGTTACTCAATTTGGAATACAAGAAAGCAGGGCAGCATTTTCCAGCTTGCATCCATTCTCTAGCCTGCTTGCCTGCTCCATACATAACTGCACTGGGCATGCTAAATTCCAGTTCACTATATTTCCATTTTCTCTCAATCAGCCTTCCCCAACTTGTTGCCTTCCAGAAGTACAACTCCCAAAAGTTCTACCCAGCACAGAGCCAGTTCTGGGCATTGTAGTCCAACACCTCAGGAGAACACTAGGACAAAAGCAGCTGGTCCAGACAGCTTAAGCCCCTCTTTCGTAATAATCCATGAGTAAGAACTAATGTTAACATCTTAGCAGTGGCCCAAGTTATCCTTTGTCTGAATGTCTCAATGACTGTACGTTATAAGATATATCCAACTAGCACCCGTTAAAGATAATGCTGCAAAACAAGGAAAGAGACATCACGTCTTAAAGACAGCATGGTGTGCTTATTAACTCTTTGCCCCTTTATGTCTGGTTCTCCATTAATGTTTGAAGAGGAGGATTATAAGGTTATAGTGTAGACCAGGGCTTTCCAAAGTTTTCCCGCGGTGACACGCCAACCGCCGTTGGTGTGTCACCGTGGGAAAACCCGGAAGTGCCGACGTTGCAGCAGCGCGCAAAAACCCGGAAGCGCTGCTGCCGCTTTCGGGTTTTTATGCGCTGCCGTTGGTGTGTCGCCGCGGGAAAACCCGGAAGCACTGATGATGATCAGCGCTTCCGGGTTGTGTGGCGATACACCAGACTGTGTGTGGCGACACACTTTTGTGTCGCCACACACAGTTTGGAAAGCTCTGGTGTAGACATACTGAATCTCAATGGCTACCTCGATGTAAAAAACAAAAACAAAATTTGGGACATGAAGAACAGTCCTCAATCACTACCATCTTTCTGTTTATGAAAACTACCATAGTGTCAAATTCCTTCTTCACCCCCACCACCACTAGCCTTGTCTAGGATGTTAAATATATCCAGAACATGATGCAGATGATCTCAGACTAACATTTACAGAAGGAGATTTCAGTGCCAAAGACCCATTAAAAGGCAGTTACCTTTAATAAGGAAGGGCAGCTGCAAATGCTTTTGTCAAAGGCATTGCCTTCTCTTGTTGGTTATGGAAACAAATCTCTTTTGGTGCAATTTAATGCATGGGTCACAATGTGTCTCATTAGATCAGATACTGTTGTGTCAAGCAGCCAGCCTCTGCGCTGATGAAGCCCAAAGCAATTCAGTGCAAAGTCACATATTCCACCAGTAATGGGGGCAGGTACGTTTGTGACAAAGGTTAGGTGAGCTATGCAAAAAATAGGTTTCATTCAATGAACAGTTAACTAGGTGCAATGTACTATGGACAAAGGTGGCTGCAGGACAGTCATATGCCACTGCATTTATTTAGGTGTAACCAGCTGGAGTTACATCAACTAATTTGACTTAAAATATGTTGCCTCATCCTGAATCAGGCTACTAGTCATTATAGCCAAGACATAGGTAATTTGGTCTCCATTGGCACTGCTGGTAAGGGCTTATGGGAGCTGTGTTTCTGTACAACCAAAAGACACCAGGTAGAAACAAATCAGATCCTTATTTTTCCAAAACTTGTATAATTTTCTATCAACTTTTTTTTCACATATATGCTTTTTTGTATGCAGCTTTCCTTATTATTTGGTTTATTTAAATGCAACTTCCCCTAACATGCTTCTTAAGGCAATTTGCCCAGCTGTACCCTGATATTTTTGCAGATGCCCTGAATGTAAACTTTTATGAACATTTTCACCAGGAATGAAAAATGGAAAGTCACTATTGTGTCTACGCCATGGTAGAATCTGTTTTGGTAGAAAAAGATTTATTTTGGTTCTCTCTCACTAGGTAATATCGTGCTCTAATCTAGCCCCAATATTTTATTTAAACATGGTTTTCCAAGGTTTTCTCTGGGGATTTGTCCCAACTTTTCCAAATAAGGTAGGCCAGAAATGAGGATACAAGATGCAAACTCCACCAATAAGCAATGATTCCTACATCATTCCAACTATAGCTGCCTCATCCTGCAATAAGATACATGGGATGAATTCTGCCATGTATTTGATAAATTGGATTTCTCTTTTTTTAAAAAAAAAAAAAAAGAGGAAGCACAATGTTCAGAAGTTTCCAAAGTATAAAACTTCATATCCATTTCATTTCAGGACAATGGATAATAATACTAATCTCAGCAATGGGATCATCATCATCTCAACCACCACCCTCTTGACCTCCTCCAGGTATCTTATCTCAAGCTAATCTGTCCACATTCAAAAATAAAAAGGGGAGATCCCCCCTTATGTATGAGCCCCTCCCCAAATTATCAACAGATCCTGCTGTTACTTAATTTAGATAATATGGGAGAATGTACAGTAGGTGGGTGCTTGGAACACCATATTTGGTCACCTGTCAAGTGGTCCCACTAACACCTTTGTGCCAGTGACCTCTAAGACAGGCTATTTCTGGACAAAGGCTTAGCACTCTTATGAAAGGTCGTGCCAAGATAGGATGATCAGGAAATGAACAGACAATAGGTGGGAGGTGGAGAGAGGATGATTGCATTTCAAAATAAGGAAGATTAAGAGGAGAGAAGAACGAGGAGGAGGAATGGGGAATATTTATTGTGGAGATGTAATATATGGAAATGGACCCACTGCCCAAAGAAGGACAGCAAGCAGAAGAGGGGAAGCTGGCTGAGAAGATTGTGTGTACTGGGACTGAGCAAGGAGGACATGGAAGCTGAAGAGCAAGATTTTTTAAAAAAATGGGGGGAAAAACAAATATTCTTGCTCACACAGAGAGATATGCACTGAGTAAAGGTCTGCTCCTAGGAAGAGTGCCCTGGTGCTTTGGTGTATCAGTCAATTCTTGCTAATTGGAATGGGTGAAGCAGTGTCTCCCTCTCCCTTAGTGATTCCAACAATCTGCAATTACTGATACCCCAAGTGGCTAGCCTCTAGAACAGGGTTTCTCAACAAGGGTTCCGTGGAATCCTAGGGTTCCGTGAGAGGTCACTAGGGGTTCCCTGGGATATCACAATTTATTTAAAAACATATTTCAAATTCAGGCAACTTCACATTAAAGAGGTAAGTTTCATTCCTTATTTTTAGTTTAAGAACACTGTTAATGCCTGTAATACAGGCCTACCCATGAAACAAATATAGTAATTTTGTAACTTCTGGCCTATATCTACGCTTGAGTGTGCAGGGGTTCCCCGAGACCTGAAAAATATTTCAAGGGTTCCTCCAGGATCAAAAGGTTGAGAAAGGCTGCTCCAGAAACTGCAACCAATACAATTTCAGAGCTGGGGAGTTGAAACTGGAACAAATCTGTTGGTGATCACCTTGGATCCCCTCTCCAGGATTCTAAATATAAAGGGGAAATTATGCTACTCCATTCCTGCCCTAGAGGAAACTGGAGAAAGATCCAATGCAATCATCATCGCCATCATCATCCAGCAGAACTGCACCACATCCTCCCAGGTACCTTTTGCCTCCCAAAGTGGTGTGACCAAATTTCAGGTGAAACTGGGTATCAGGAAGCTTATGAGAAAGGGCCAAAGCTTTCTTCCCCTCCCCTTCCCACCACTCTCCACGCAGGGACTGTGGTGATACAGAAACAGGAAAAAAAAAGGGGGGGTAATTAAATCAATCTTCCTTTGCTGCACAGGACTAGCAGCCTCTCAAGAGACAGCTAGACCTAAAGAGCACCACATTTGTGTTTATAAGGAGCCTCTGAAAAACCTGACAAACGCTATGGAAAGCACCAGTCAGCCATTACGTGGGCTGATGCCTCAACAGAAGTCAGGTGCCTGGATTCTCTTGCAACCAACATAACCCTAAACAGCCATGAAAGACAATTCTCAGAGGCTGGAGGGGAGAGGGCGTGCCCCCAGCAGCCTAAAATTGCAAACAAGAGCTGGGCAGATATCAATGAAATGTGTCGGATCATATCCATGGACAAAACTGTATCCAGAGAAGAGGGTAAACACTTTCAAACTGGAACAGCTAAAGATGACTTTAAGCTTCCTCAGTTGTGGGCTAGGGATGAAGACAACGTTATGAGAACATGGCAGAAAAAACCTGTTACCAGGGTATGTTTGTGCCATGGATAGGGAAATGCACTGGTGAGCCAGAGGTACATCTATTTGGGTTCACTCTATCCGACTTTTATTCAGTTTTCTCTGCTACTTGATTCACTGAGCTGACACATAAGACTAATGTAAGAGAAAGGAAGATGCAGAATACAGGGATGCTAAATAAAGCTTTTCCAGAGGGGGTGGGAAATAGAACCCTAATATTAATACTAGACCACTTGAACCTCACATCATGTCGACTTGAGCCAGTGCCCACCGATTTATTTTTAGCCTTGAGAACCAAAGCAGCATAAAAGCATCTGTAATTTAATTAAATTAAAAATTATCAAAGAATTGGCTTTTCCTGCTGCACTGTTCCTTTCCTTTCATGATCCAACAAGTTCCTTACTCCGGCCTTCTCCTCTCACTTCCCTGCTCTTGCACTCTGGGTGTACATAACAAAGCATCGACTGGTTTGCTGTCTTGGTGAACTCAAATGATTAGACTGTTAATTAACTAACCATCCGGCTTTCTATCTTAAAGGTGAATTTGGGGGAGGAAGTCATTTAAGTCACAAGGGAAAATCATTAGATTTTAAAATGATTTGGAGGAGGAAACTAATTGATGTTTAAAAGGGACCCTCCCCCCATCTACCTTAAAAGGCGGGGAGGTGAAAAGCAACTTATTTTCAGATTGCTTATTATTTAAATTGGCAGAATAGCATTCTAAATGAGTAGCAGAGAGGGGATGACTGTCAGTGTGCCTATTAGCTGTGTGATAGCAGTGTTTAGCTGCAAATTAACTATGTATTAGCTGTACGTATATGTTAGCTGTGCTTAGTTAATTTAATTTTTGGCTTGACTCCACTACTTTTTGAACGGGTCTTGCTAATTTTGGGAGGACAGAATCTGAAACACTACTGGAAAAGTACCTGCAGCCCATCCAACCTAAAACCATTCCATAACCCAGCTATAGAGAACATATAGAACATAGTATGTTGCTTAGAGCTGAGATCTCTGCTCAGCCCAAGGATGTATTAGATGACTTCAGGCTCTGAACCCAGCTTGTTGTGCATTGTTTGTCTGAGGTTAAAATAGGGGTGAAAACTACGTACATCTATCTGCTGGGCTGAACCCCCTGGAGAAAAGCAAAATGTAATGTAGCAAATGAAGACTGTCTCCTACAATTCCTCAGAATCAGTTCGGGAGACCTCATATCAGGAGGAGAGCCAGCTACTAAGAAAAGAAAAGGCAGAATGAAGAAAGATATTGCCCTTATCCTATCCCCTTTACCCTTTGGAGTGTATGGTGAACATTTTATGATTTCTCCAGTGACCCCTACAGACATGAACTCCTTAAAGCCAATAGATTGCAGGTAAAAAGTATTTGGCAAATGGCTGGATAAATGTGGGGTGACATCCAGTGAATGGAGGTACTTGGGTGTTTATGTATGTACATGTTTATTCCCAAGTCAGTATGTAAACATAAACTAATGAGCTGTCATCTTTTGAAGGAAGTGAGTATGAGACTGTAATATAATTGTGGCAATCTGATCAAAGACTTAAAGGAAGTGGACTCGTCTAAGACTCAAGAGGAAGGCATGTGCTTCAATCTCATCTAGGCTTGTATATGTGTAATTCCCCACAGCTGGCTTCCATATGAATCTCAGGGTCTTAATAAACTCAGTCTGGGCTCTCCCAGCAGATCTAACAGAAGCTAGGGGGATTCACAGCCCAACAGCAGTTCCTAAGCAATCAGGTTTTTCCATACAAAAGCTCCTCCCTTCCCACATGCTCTCCACAGTTTAATTTTGTGCCATAACTGAAAAAAGTCATTTTGCATCACCTCCTGAACAGATCACAAATGCCTAATTAAGAGTCAACAGTATGTCCTGCCCTGCCCTAGAGGAAACTGGAGAAAGATCCAATGCAATCATCATCGCCATCATCATCCAGCAGAATTGCACCACATCCTCCCAGGTACCTTTTGCCTCCCAAAGTGGTGTGACCAAATTTCAGGTGAAACTGGGTATCAGGAAGCTTATGAGAAAGGGCCAAAGCTTTTTTCCCCTTCCCACCACTCTCCACACAGGGACTGTGGTGATACAGAAACAGGGGGGGAAAAAGGGGGGGTAATTAAATCAATCTTCCTTTGCTGCACAGGACTAACAGCCTCTCAAGAGACAGCTAGACCTAAAGAGCACCACGTTTGTGTTTATAAGGAGCATTTAAACTAGGTTTGAGGGAAACAGTGTTGAAATCCCTGTTTAGCTTGGTGTATACTGGGTGACCTTGGGCCCCTCACTATCCCACCATTTAATGGAAAACCATCTCTGTAGCACAAAATCATGGGGAGGATAAGAATGAGAAGAGGCAGCTATTTATCCTTATTGAAATAAGAGTATACTAAAAGTGTGATAATAAATCACTTGTATTCCTCACTTTGAGTATCTTGTCTGTGTAGGGATTTTTTCCCTACATCCTATATCACTCTATCTCTGCTTTTTTCCCCCTCTCATTGGCCATTGGAGTTATATACATTTTTTAAAAAAATTAAAATTTATATGGCCGCCCATCTCATGAAAGTGACTCTGGGCGGTGTACAACAATACAATAAAACAGTAAATATATAAATGATTGTTACCTAAAAACCATTATATAATAATAATTAAAAAACATTAAAAACGATAAAAGCAGAACTAAAACAGAAAAGAAAATTATAGGTGAAGGGAAGTTAATAATGAAGCCACCTCACTAGATCACCCATCCCCTGGGGTCCCCAGGCCTGCTGGCATAACCAGGCCTTGAGGGACCTTCGAAAGCTCAGGAGTGATGAGGCCAACCTCATCTCTGGGGGGAGAAGGTTCCACAGTGCGGGGCCATAGCAGAAAAGGCCCACCGCCTAGGACCTGCCAAATATAGCTCCCTAGACGATGGAACCCATAACATACCCACGCTGCTAGATCTAGTGGGATGATGTCCTGTTCCGACTAAGACTGACACGTAAGTGTTATTGAAATAACTTTTTTTACAAGATACACAAGCCGCTCAGTTTACACAGTCCTCTTCTTCTTCTACAGGCTGGATAGCAGCGAGTTCGGGCAATGCTCCTGGCCAGGCAGGAAGGAGCCGAGAGGGTACGGGCTCTGTAGCAGAGTCTGCAGCTGGAGGCGAAACGGAGGTGACAGGCAAGGTGTCCGCAGGCGTGGAGTTGGCTGGGCTGGTGGTAGTCTGGGTAGACCGGGGCCCGACAAAGGCAACCCACTGGTGGCCGGCGTCAGCTGGGCTTGGCTGCTGATCTGGGCTGGTGAGAGTCTGGGTAGACCGGGGCCCGACAAAGGCAGCCCACTGGTGGCCAGCATCTGCTGGCTCCGGAGCGGTGAGCAACAGAGAGTCGGTGGCTCGGGCAGTCAGGAGAGGAGCAGGCAAGGTGGTGGTGCTTACCCCGACGCTGGTTTCTTCCACAGGTAACAAGGACGGAGGCATGGCGAGCGGAAAAGGTTCGGGTACGAGGCTTGGCACGGGAGCAAGGTAACGCTTGGGTCTGAGGCTTGGCGCAGTGGCGGGGCAAGGTGTGGAATCCGGGTCTGGCACGGCAACAAGGCTAGGCTCGTTCACGGGGTCCGAGACTGTGGTCAGGCAGGGCTCTAGAGTGAGGTTTGGGGCGGCCGTGAGGCGAGGCTCGGGAGCAGGGTCCGGTGCGGAGTTTAGAGACCTCAGCGTAGAACTGTTAGAACGGTTAGAACGGTTGTCTCCGGCACCTGAGGTAAGTCACGCCGGCTTTTTATTCCGTTTTTTGCGCCTTGGGAGAGCGGGGCCCAATCGGGCTTCGCATTGCTCTGCCTGCCTCTCTGCTCTCCTTTGGCGCACGCTGATTGGTGGAGGTGTCCTTCCTTCTGGGCCTCTGCCAATCAGTGTCTCTGTTTCTTCCACAGGGTTCGCGCCAAGCCTGCCATTTCCGGAAACTGGCTCCTCTTCCGGATCGGACTCTTCCGGATCGGACGGCGGACAGGTAAGTGGCCCGACTCTCACAGATGAGATGAAATTTGGGGGGGGGGGGTTCTCTCAAATAACCTGGTCCCATGCAATGAAGGGCTTTAAAGGTCAACACCAGCACCTTGAATTGGACCCGGAAACAAACTGGTAACCAATGCAGCTCGCAAAGCAGAGGTGTAACATGTGTTCTACCAGAAACACACATAACTGCCTGTGCCGCCACATTCTGCACCAGCTGAAGTTTCCAGATATTCTTCAAGTGCAGCCCCACTTGGAGTGCATTGCAGTAGTCCAACCAGGAGGTGACCAGGGCATCAGTGACCATGAGTTAGGCCCCTCTGTCCAGGAATGGGTGCAACTGGCGCACAATACGAAGTTGTGCAAAGGCCCTCCTAGCCATGGCTGCCACTTGCTCATTGAACAGGAGTTGTGAGTACAGGAGGACCCCCAAGTTGTGCACAGGATCTGTTTGGGGCAGTGCAGCCCCATCCAGTACCAACAATGGTATAGTCCCAGAACTGGAGGGCCTCAAAACCCAAAGCCACTCAGTCTTGCCAGGGTTCAGTTACCCATCCAGACCCTCACAGCTGTGATGGAATGTGTCTCCAAAGTGGGAGGTGATGTGATGGATTGTAGTAACACAGCAGGTTCTCGGGAAGGAGGGAGCACATTCCAAGGAGGGGGGTGAGACAAGAGACAACAGAGTCCTGAGTTGAATTGTGGGAAGAGGAAGAGATTTAGGATAGCCACTCCCTAGAATCTCCCAGGGCATAACTTTCCAAACTGTGTGTCGCAACACATTAGTGTGTCGCGACAAAACCCGGAAGTGCTGAAGGCGCATTGCCGCCACCCCTGCGGCAGCACATGCGGTGACAGCGGTGGTGCACACGGTGGTGATGGCAGCAGCGCGCCATCAGCACTTCCGGGTTTTAGCGCGAAACACGAGGCTGCCACCATGCGCACCGCCATGCCGCCACCGCCACCGTTGGTGTGTTGCCAACGGCAGGACTTTGGAAAGCACTGTCCCAGGGTATATCCATGAGGTTACAGTAATGCAGGTTTAGTCTGGCAAGATTCTGTCTATACAGTGTAAGCAAATAAAGAACTGACCTTTGGCTGGATTGCTTCTATGTCATTCTTGGGCTGAGCCTCCAGACACTGGGATAAGACGACCACAGCATCACTTAATTCGCCAGGAGCAGAGATGTACATTTGGGTATCATCAGCATACTGATGATTTGGGTGGTTTAATCTCAGGAATTCATAATGACATCAAAGGAAATGTATGAACATTTATGAAATGTATCATGGAAGAGGAGAATTTCTCTTTTGTTACTTCTATCATTACTTCACCTTCCATTTCTATTCCACTGGTCCATGTGGATCCCATTTTTAATTTTATTGGCCTTTCCTTTCATTGAAATGTTAAAGGCCTTTATATATCAGTATATCAAGGACTCAATTGGGCAGAGACAATTTCATTCAACCTTATACACATGTAACTTCAATTTCCCTCAAAGCCCACCCTCCCTGTGAGCCATTTTGCAGCCCTGAAAGCACTCCAGAATCTGCAAAACCTAAACACCTGGCATATTTTGAGAGATTTGAAAAGCTTTAAGGATGAAATGAGTGCTTTAAACCTTGAAGAGATTTAAGGCATTCATTTCATCCTTTAAACTCCTCAATCTTGTCCTCCCCTAAAACAAGCCAAAAAATATGTCTTTGCCCAATGCAGTGATATGATGACCTCACTAGCTACACCCACTTAGTCTTTGGAGGCCAAAGGAATCTCACCACCACCCACCCCCAAAATATTGCATTTTTCTACAGGACATATGGAAATTAGACTACTGATTTCTCAAAGTAAAGACTTCTCTTCTAATGCTTCCAAATGACCAAATATCTTACAAGCATAGGCTTTAAAAAGAAAAAAGACTGTTGAGATGAACTGCATATGTTCATACTATGACTTAAAACTAATATATGGAAGTTAGAGAATCCATTAAAGCAGCTGCTGGACAGCTTATCTTAGAATTGACAGTGAATAAGCAATTAGGCCCTTCATTCTCATATGGATGAAACTCTGGGTCTCCAGGCTGTCAGTCTCTCACCAGTGGCTGGGCTGTGGCTGAATGACAATAGCTCAAAGGCCTCTGTTGCCTCCTTCATTATTCCTCCTCACAGCATATCTGCAGATTACGCTGTCATTCATCTTTCTAGTCTGCTGGGCTCCCTCTCAGATACCACCACCTTCCCAAAATTCTAGCGCACTTCTCCAGGGACAGTATTCCCCTGTAGAGGTTAAAAAAAAATAATAAAAGTAACAAAGGCTATGCTGGATTAGATTTAAAACCGCTGTAATCCAGCATCTTGCTTCATGTAGTGACCAATTTGCTGATAAGCAGAACAAAAACAAGCTAACACTAATTGTCCCATTCATATGCACCATCAAATAGTATTGAAGGGAGTACTGAGAGACCCAGCACAGAATCCACATTGTATGTGCTGCACCAAAAATCTGGTTCAATTTAGTGAGTCTTAAGTCATATATGTCCTCCCTTTGCCTTTACTCCCTCCCTTATATCCTTTCGAGTAGGGAA
This sequence comes from Charina bottae, assembly GCA_023362775.1. Classification (NCBI taxonomy): domain Eukaryota; kingdom Metazoa; phylum Chordata; class Lepidosauria; order Squamata; family Charinaidae; genus Charina; species Charina bottae. The sequence continues at coordinate 13,718,009 of JALMGJ010000001.1, forward strand.
AAGAGAGGATGGGAGGTTGGTTGGTTTTATCTTTTTTAAGTTAGATATGGGGGTGGGGAAAGACTGAAAAAGAAGTTAACGTGATGTTATACAATTAAACTATAAGCATTTAAATCAGTTTACTAAACAGTAGAAAGCTATTAGAAAATTAAATATATAAACTGGTAAACACAATCCACTGATAAAATGCTTGTCTCCCATGCTGCTCCCTGCTGTTTCTTAAGCCAGCTTTGGAAATTCCAGTCCTGATTGAAGAGGGTTGGCAATGGAGCTGGGCTGGTTCTCAGGCCACACTTCGGCCATTGCAGGTCCTAATTGGTCATTCTCTGGTTTCTGCCCTTCCCATCCATGCAGGGAAAGCAAGCGTTGCTGGCTTGTTCCTGTGTAGACCGGTCTACCAATGCTTGCCTTTTGGGATTGTTCCTTCCTCTCTCATCCCCGTGCCTTTCCTTTGCTTTCCCAGATGTTTGCACACATGGATGCCCCCTCCTCCTTCTCTCCTTGGACACTAATGCAGACCATTCCACCTCTCTCACACACACCCCTCCCATGGCACTATTGTAGCTCTGATGCTACAGTAATCAAAGCAATAGGGAACAGGTTGTTCTTTCATTCCTATATTCCTCTATAGTCCATGGAAACTTTGTAGCAAAGAAGAACTGATAAATCAGCTTCATAGAAACAAGTAGCATCATTCCTACATTCCAATTTAAAGATTTAAAATAATGAAGAGCAAAGGAGGGAAGCTTTGTAGTACTACAAGCATGGCGTAGGAAAGCAGGAGAAGCAGAAACTGAAAGGATGCCTACTGGGAGAGGTAAGAGTTGAACAGAGCCTGAGTTTCTAAGGTTGAGGAGAGTTCATTCGCTTAATGGGCCATTGTTGAATCAACTACAAGATAAAAGAAAATAAAACAGCAATTGCCAACCAGTAGAGAATATAGCCACCCAGCAACCCAGGACAATATGGTTGTCCAGGGCAGCAACCAACTGCTGGAGGGAAGGTCACATTACCAGACACTGCAGGCAATCAGAGCTAGGGCTGCTACTGGAACAGAACAAAATGTTGGTGACCATCTGCTCAGAAGGGCTTAAGAGAGCTTGGCTCAGGAAACAATAGTTCTGAACTGAAACTGGAAAAGAATGGAAGGGGTGCATTTGCAATGGGATGGGAGTGGGAGGAGAACATCATCATCTGTTCCTGCTTTCAGGATGGGGTGAGTGTCCCATACTGGCAATGGGTCAAGCAGAAAATGGAGATTTGCCCTGAGAAAGATATGACCATTCTTCTTTTCACTGTATCACTGATGGATGTCCATCCACCTTGGAGTATCGGGAGGGGTTGCAATCATAAAAGCAGCCAATATTAATTTTCACTGTCTTTCCATAAGTTTCTTAACCCTTGCTATACAATTGCAAACAACATTGGTATCAACAAAAAAACAGTTCTTCAAAATAAAATTAGTATGTGAAATATTGAGTTCCTATTATATTAAACCACATCATGTGAGCCAATATTTGCATTTAAGCACCACATCTCCAACTATTTGAATCTATCAATTTTTTCTTAAAAATTGGGTATGAGTGTCTAATAGACTCTAAATAATATTTTTGTTGAATTAGCCATTTGTTTAAATCTATATAAACAGGAAAGACTGAAGGCAAAAGGAGAAGGGGACGGCAGAGGATGAGGTGGTTAGATAGCATCACCGATGTAACGAACATGAATTTGAGCAAACTCCGGGAGACAGTGGAGGACAGGAAGGCCTGGCGTGCTATGGTCCATGAGGTCACGAAGAGTCGGACACGACCAAACGACTGAACAACAACAACAACAACAACAGGTGCCAAAATTTTATTTCGTTGATATTCATGTACTGAACACTGCAATTTCTTGTTCTATACATCCTTATATTCTAGAACAGAGTTTTCCAAAGTGTGTGTCGTGACACAAAAGTGTGTCGCCTGCGGGGCCCAGATGTGTTGCGTCAAAACCCAGAAGCGCTGATGGCCATCAGCACTTCCGGGTTTTCCCACGGCGACACACCAACAGCGGTGCGCGAAAATCCGAAAGCGCCGCAGCCACGGCAGTGCGCAAAAACCGAAAGCGGCAGCAGCACTTCCGGGTTTTTGCACGCTGCTGCAATGGCGGCACTTCCGGGTTTTCCCGCGGCGACACACCAACAGCGGTTGGTGTGTCGCCGTAGGAAAACTTTGGAAAGCCCTGTTCTAGAACATCTCATTTAATATATTCTAACAACATATAACTTGTTATTATAAGCTTATGATTTTACAAAGTATGTGCTAAATCATCTAGTAGAGAAGGGTTTGATGCATGTAAAGCTGCCAGCCCATATCTAAATATCAAAAAGTATTTTAACTGAATATATTGCTACTCATACCTTTTTGCAAAGAAAGGAAAGGGACTTTGTAACTTCAGAAAGGGGTGATAGCTATTGCTACATATAATGTCCTGCTTTACCATCAACAGATCTAGACACCAGCCAGTTTGTTGCAAAGTAACCCCTTATTTACTTCACAAGAAGCTGCTGCTGGAGCCTTGATGAATGGGTGCTCTGCAAAACTCGTACTCTTACAGACATAGCAGCATCTCCTATGAGAGGGTCAATAAATGGTAGTCAAGCAGTAGTGTTTCCAGTATGCTTGACTCCATGACACAGCAGTGGATAACAATGACTTTCTTAAATAAGTCCACCACTGACTTTCAATGCATTGATAATCAGAAGCTGAACTCAACATTGGGGACACAGCAGGTCAGGCAAGAATACGCCATAAATAGGGCTGCATCCCATGAGTGGGTGGGTCTGGGATCTTTTTGTCCTCTGTTGGTAGGTGGAATTCACACTATAGTATTTGTGTTTTCAGCTGCAAAATGGCAAGAAACAATGTCATATCTGTTCAACAATAATGGTCAGGGGGGAAAAAAGGTTAGAAGCTGCATGCTATCCCAGGGACACAGATTACCTGTTCCTGTTCTACTTTTTTTTTTGCTTAAGAGAATCCATTGTCCACTTTCACCCTCCTTGCTCAGAAAAGTTAATGGCAATCTGCTCTCTTTACATACACATGCACATGTATAATATCCTTCATTTACCATGTTCTTGAACTCTTTTTTTTCTTTTTCTCTACTTTTCAAAATTATGCTTCAATCTTTCTCGGCCCCAAAATACCAGAAGCAGAGAGGCTGCTCGGCCCACCCTACCACTGACCTTGGATGGTCTCACCACCAAACTTGAACATGGCTCTCCTGCATGCAAGATGACAAAACTATGTTCAATAAATAAAGGCCCCTCTCTTCCTCTTCTGTTTAATTATAATATGCACAAACATCTGCTTCTGATTTTAGTTAACACTGATTGCTTTTCAGTAAACAGGCGCTTCCCATGAAATTTTTTTAATTCTTTTTTTAAACCAAGGTCTAAACATTTCATTTTAAAATAGTATACAAGCCTCATAGCATATTGCAGCTGGTAAACAAAGGGGAGAGTGGTGGATAGATTAGATGGATCTGTTGTCCTCATCATGACCATTCATAGTACCATAGAGTCACACAGATTTCCCTTCCATCATTTTTCAGAATTCGTTTTCTCATCTCTTGCGCTAAAATACACAAATGTATCTAAATATTATAATGATAATCAGATAATCTGTTTCAATTCTTTCACAAAATTAATGTTTTTATTACAATAAGCTGGAAATTTTATTATATAAAAATTCCGTGCAACTCCCTTTTGGGCATGTAACATCTGAATCATATTACAGTAGATCTTAGTTCAAATAATTATCCCTGAAGGTCAGCAGGCAAATTATCCATGCATAGAAGAATTCCCCAATGCCCTGAAGAGATTTTGTAGCTGTGTGTTGGGTTTAAGAGACTGAGCTGAGCCAAAACCATCCTCATTTTCATCTAGGTTCAAATTACTTCAGTTTTCCCCTAATTGTTTGACAATCTCCCACCCACCCACACAAACACATATATTTTCCACATTAATTTCCATATGGAGCCATGGAGTCTTCAGACAAATTCTGCTGGTTATTATATCCCAGAAGAACGCCAGCCTAGCTAGCTGAAGCTATGTATAAGGCTTCAAAGAGCAGTCCTGCTTCAGTCAAATGAGGAATCTTTCCTCAAACTGATTCTTTTGCTCTGGTTCAGGAATTGCAAAAAATATCACTTGCACTCTCTTGAGCTACTCCAACAACTATACGGCTGCTTCTTCAAGAACTAGTCCACTGCTTTCATTCCCTAAAGATCTGTCAGAACGTTTTCAGCCAATATTTGTAGATCAGGAATACTCTACTCCTCTATTAAATGAGTGCTAGAACAGAAGTCAGCTTCTATTAATAAAGTTCTTTTTTTTTACAGGGCCACTCTAGGCTCTTCCCTCTATGGCTTGTAAGTGGAAGAATGGTGAATCCTAAACTAACCCCCTTTTCCATTTTTGAGTGACAGGGCTGACTGGGGGAAATTAGTTTGACCCAAAAGAACATCAGGGCTTTTTTGTATTACAGCCAACCCTCCCCTGTCCCATTCCCAACTGGATTTTTGTTTACATGACATACTAACCTTGTGCTTGATTCAATTAAGTATGTCAAGCAAACAGTGCCAATATGGAAAAACAGAACTCTGCCAACTAGTCAGTTCACTTCACTTCCATTAATAAGAAGCCATTTCCTCTCTGCTTGCCTCTCCCACTTCAGATTTTTATTTAACCTGTGTTCCAATATTATTTATTGATATAAATTTGTTTTCTCACACATGTATCCTTCTCTAGTTTTGAGATGCAATATCTAAGATGTCTTCATTATAACTTTTGTGCTTGAAGGCAGAGTTTAAGGATGGGCATCTAAAAATAATCTGCCTTGGAATTATATGGAATATGCTGCATCGTGGCTGGCAGCTTTGAACAAAGTTTGTTAGAGTCCATCTTCCTCTGGTTAAAAATCCACTCACAAAAAAATTGTGAAACAGTAGTCCAAAAACACATTTCAGGCATATATTTCTGAAAGTATGTGTGTGGTATAAGAGCGGGATATTGGAAACTTTTTCATTTAAAATATGCATTGACTTTTATATTAAAATCCATTTATTTGGGAGGAAGTTACACACAAAAACACCATATGTTAAAAAGATATGTGGATAATAGACAAATACAGATTTAAAGAAAAAAGAAAAGAAAACACCACAGACTTCCATGCTGTTGCTTTCTAACAGACTGTAACACAGACTAAATTTATACTGATCTGCGCATCCCTTATTCCGTGTACGCACAAATGATGTGGCAATCTGCCGGTGTCTCTGCACAATGTGTGAAGTGGCTTTAAGGTGGGGAATTAGGTGAAAGGATTCTACCATGACAAGACGCCAGCTTGCATAATGTTGCCAAGCAGCACACAAATCAAGGATGTTTACTAACTTGATACTTCTACGCCAGCATGTTCCACTTTTGCAGAAATGCTATGTGGCCATAGGACTAGTTATCATCAACCAGCCTAACCTACCCCTGGGTTTTGTTGTGAGGACCAAAGAACTCCATGTACATTGCCATTGGTGATGTAAGCTTGGAAACTCATAGACAAATTAACTTAACTAATTAACTTAACATAGACAAATTAACTTTCAGCATCTTTGCCTTTTAACTAGCAGCTTGCTATGAATAATGTTAAGAAAGTATAGCTGCCAAGCAGGATCACAGAATAAGGCTTTCCCATTTGGTTGCTTTGCTCAGAAAATTCTTCATCTAGCTTACTAAAGGCAACTTTATGCACCAGCTAATGTGACATGGGGGCGTGGTGGGTAGGTAACAGCGTTCCACGTGCGTCATGCCGGCCACATGACCATGGAAGCGTCTTCGGACAGCGCTGGCTCTTCGGCTAACAAACGGAGATGAGCACCGGCCCCTAGAGTCGGACACGACTGCACAAATGTGCGGGGGGAAACTTTACCTTTTTTAAATGTGACGTGAGTACCTTATATGCCAGGTTCCATACTGATAAGATCCAAGGCATCAATTACTGTTGCAATTACAGTGAAGAAAGAAGTGATGGCAATGGGCTAAATCCCCCATGTCACCCCCTCGTGGCATTGGAATGAGCCCCATTTCCTCCATACTTCCCCCATTGCAATTTCAGGGCTGCACAACTGCCTTCGAAAGACCAGATGTCTCCAGGGTCTGCTCAGAAGGGGTGGGCAGCCTTTTGGTGGCCAAGAAGATGCTTAATATTGGGTAGAAGGGTGGAGAAGAGAAGGCTGCAACGTTGCAGATCCGCATCATATTTGTGGCTGAGTAGGTTGGGGGTGGGATTTGCTTTATTTTATTTTAATTATGATACATCTATTTCAGGGTGAATCTATAGTTTACATCTCTTCTCTATTTTATTTCAAAATGGCAGAAAACATGATTTCAATTTTCAGCAAAAGATCCAGAGCTGTAGGTTATCCACCCCATTCCAAACTACATAACTGTCAGTTTCATCACAGCCAGAAGTCTGTACTGAATATCATAGCATGAACTAAATTGCATTCCTTTTACTAATTTGATATAACCAGTTCAGCTGGGCCTGTAAAAATATTTTAATGAATATTTTTATTTCAAGGTAGGTTTTTTTTTGTTTTTCTTTTGTTGTTGTTGTTGTTTTTTTGCTTACTCATTGTTTGTACTGATTTTCTACATGATTTTTATTTCATGTGCTTTTTGGAAAGACAAAAAATATATCCTTTGCATTTTCAGCTATCAGAGTAGTTATCATCAGCATAGCACAGGTTGCTGATGTTTCTTCCTCCCATTTTAAAACTACACTCATCTTCTTCCAACCCAGCTTCCCTCAATATATATTCTGCATATAAGTTAAATAAATAAGGGAAGAAGATACAGACTTGTCCCACTCCTTTGCCAACCTGGAGCTAGTCTATTTTACCATATTCTGTCCAGAGTAAACTGGTTAATTCATTTTAAAAGGCCAGAGTCCCTCTTTTGGGGGGATTCATTGTAAACCGCCCAGAGTCCCTCTTTTGGGGGGAGATGGGTGGTGGCAAAATTCTAAAAATAAATAAATATATAAATAAAATAAACTTGTTTGTCCAGCTATGTTTTCTTTGCCTCCACTGCTTAAATATGATTTCACTTCGTTTCCAATCATGTTAAACATCTGATATGCAATAAATGAAATACCAGCGAAGAATGACATCACATACCAACAGATACTGTATATCAAATGAACAATAGCAAACTTCTGCTGCTTATATTTCAAAGGCATTGAGTGAGCATCTGTGGCCTTCAGATATTGATACAGCATAATCTTCAGGATTGATTATTGATTATTCTTTGGAAGTCTCCAAAAGGGTCTGCTCTACCCCCATGCCGGTACAGCTGCTTGAACAGGGAAGGATTCCCATTTGCTCTGCTCTAGTTGACCAGCCTAGAGCACAACTGTTTATTTATTATTTATTTATTTATTTTTCTATCCCGCCTTTATTATTTTTATAAATAACTCAAGGCGGCAAGCATACTTAATATTCCTTCCTCCTCCTTTTTTCCCCACAACAGCAACCCTGTGAGGTGAGTTGGCTGAGAGAGAGAGTGATTGGCCCAAGGTCACCCAGCTGGCTAACTACTAACTACTAATCTGAGCCTTGAGGGATCAGGAATACTAAGAGGAATATGTGGGAGGGGGCAAAAGTCTTCCTTACCTTTCAGAGGTGTTACTTTCCACAGGAGTTCTGAATAACTCTGCATTCTGACTACAGTCTTCTGTTTGTAATAGGTTTGTACTTTATTGAAAATGGTATTTGGCAGCACTGATCTATGACTGTTGCTAATGGTTTGTTTATTGGGAAAGGAATGGAGGCCCCAATATACTCCCCCCCCTCTCACACACACATTCACTTCACTTCTCTTTTCCATGGTCTGAAATAGCAATTTGCATAATTGCCAATAACACAACTTAGTTGTGTGCGAAGTTCTGTCTTCAGGATAAATCTTTTCAGATTTTAAGGGCATACATTCTCACACACACTCCAACAAAAGTATTCTTGATAAACGAACTGTTAATACAGTAACTGTTCACCAAATTCTGCCCAACCACTATAGCTATTTCAAAACAATATGAACTGTAATGAACCAAAAGGTTACTGTAATGGTATGTGGGAAAACAGAGTCGGGGTGAAGAGCTGCTGCCTAGGGAACAGTCAGATAAGAGACAGCATAGCCCACAGCTGGATAGTAGGTGGGGCAAGAGGCTCAGAAAGGACCCTCCCTACTTTCTCGGGCTGTAAAGGAGACGGCGGGAGAATTGTACTTTCAGACTTGAAAGGTTCTGTTAATGTAGCTTTACAATAAAGTAGAATTAGCTTATCTGGTTGTGTTTCCTGTCTGGTCTACCTGGTAAGGCTGACAGTTACACAGCCCCCCCCCCAACCCTCTCATTTAGTTAATATAGTCCTTCCTCCAGTGAGGGAGGACTTTTCAAAGAATGGCATTTGGCTTTCACTAGTGGAGGCAGAAGGTCCAGAGAAATTTCCTTCAGAAATTGCAGAAGGCAAAGAACGTTAATCAGTGACATCCCAAACTGGCTATGGTGATTCTTCAGGATGTGTAGCAGACATGTCAACTTCAGAGTGCTTTGAAAATGATGCTTTTGATAAGTCATTGGCGATCACTCGTAGCCGAGTAAGATTGTCTTCCAAAGGTAAAATTTTAACGGTGGATCCGTAAGTGGCTATAAAGGCCAATTCTGGATCCGCACAACCTCCTACAATGAGGGCATAGGTTTCCGGGTGGGAGACGGTCATGATGAGGGTTTGCCTGACGTGCCTTCCTTTTAGCTCTTTTCTCCTTTTCGCCCTGTACTCGTGCTTCTTCAAAGTCCATAGCGCCATTAATAAAGGATGACCTCCAATTGAAACATTCATGAGTTAGGGCTTCCCAGTTCTCAATGCTGATATTACATTTTTTTAAATTAGCTTTGAGAGTATCTTTGAATCTCTTTTGCTGTCCACCAATATTCCATTTTCCATTCTTAAGTTGGGAGTAAAGTAGCTGCTTTGGAAGACGATGGTCAGGCATTCGAACAACATGACCGGTCCAGCGAAGTTGATGTTGGATGATCATTGTTTCAATGCTGGTGGTTTTCGCTTCTTCTAATACGCTAACATTAGTCCGCCTATCTTCCCAAGTAATTTGCAGAATTTTTCGGAGGCAGCGTTGAAGGAATCTTTCAAGAAGTTGGAGGTGGCGTTTGTAGAGGGTCCATGTTTCACAGGCGTACAGAAGGCTTGGTAGTACAATGGCTTTGTAAACAAGCATTTTGGTCTCCCTGCGAATGTCCCGATCCTCAAACACTCTACGCTTCGTTCGGGAGAAAGCTACACTCGCAGAGCTCAGGCGATGCTGAATTTCAGCGTCGATGTCGGCTTTTGTAGATAGATGGCTGCCAAGATAAGAAAAGTGGTCGACATTTTCTAGTAACACACCTTTAAGCTGGATTGATGGCGCTGCAGAGGGATTGGTTCGAACTTGCTGGTAAAGCACTTTCTGTTTTTTAATGTTAATCGAGAGGCCGAGTTTTTCATATGCTTCTGCAAAGATGTTTAGGATAGTTTGAAGATCTTCCTCGGAGTGTGCACAGACTACGTTATCATCAGCATATTGAAGTTCTATAACAGAAGTTGCAATTACCTTATTTTTTGCTTTCAGCCTACTAAGATTAAAAAGCTTTCCATCTGTTCGATATATAATTTCTACACCAGTAGGAAGTTTCTCTTCAACAAGGTGCATAATCATAGCGATGAAGATAGCGAATAAGGTTGAAGCAATAACACATCCCTGTTTAACGCCGGATTCCACTTTAAATGGATCGCTTTGAGAGCCATTGTTATTCAGGATTGTTGCTGTCATGTCATCATGGAGTAACTGCAAGATGTTCACAAATTTATCAGGGCATCCGATTTTCAGAAGGATGGTCCAGAGAGCAGTACGATTTACAGTATCAAAAGCTTTAGTCAGATCAATAAACGCCATGTACAGAGGGCGGTTTTGCTCCTTGCATTTTTCTTGAAGCTGTCGTGCAGTGAAGATCATATCCACTGTTCCCCTGGAAGGGCGGAAGCCATTTTGCGTTTCAGGGAGGATGTCTTCTGATACAGATAGGAGACGGTTTGCAATGATCTTTGCCAGGATTTTGCCTGCTGTGGCTAGAAGGGAGATGCCTCGATAGTTTCCACAGTCTGTTCTATCACCCTTTTTAAAGAGAGTGATAATTATGGCATCCCTAAAGTCTGCTGGAATCTCCTCCCTCATCCAGATTTTTTCGATGAGCTTATGAAGTTGTTGTGTAAGTTCAGGCCCGCCTTCTTTAAAGACTTCAGCAGGAATCCCATCAGGTCCACTAGCTTTGTTATTTTTCATTTGTTTAGTGGCTTTACTGACTTCCTCCAAACTAGGGGGTACTGCAAGCTCATTTCTTATTTGTTTTTGCGGGATTTGCAAGAAGACTTCATCAGCCACAGTAGAGTGACGATTAAGGAGATTGTAGTAATGCTCTTTCCAGCGCAGTGCAATAGACTCTTTGTCCTTTAGAAGTTTAGCACCATCTACTGAGCGTAAGGGATTTGTACCATGGTTTGTTGGTCCATAGATGGCCTTTATGGCATTAAAAAAGCCCCGTGCATCATGAGCATCTGCAAAATGTTGGGTTTCTTGGGCTTTTTTTATCCACCATATGTTCTTAAGTTCTCTAGTTCTTCTTTGGACTTCTGCCTTTGCACTGGCGTAGATTTTTTTCTTAACGGCACAGTTAATATCTTTTTGCCATATCTGGAAGGCTTTCCTTTTCTTGTCAATAATATGTTCAATCTCACTATCGTTCTCATCAAACCAGTCCTGATGTCTCTTAGTCTGGTATCCGATAGTTTGTTCACAGGCTGAAATAATAGAAGTCTTCAATTTAATCCAGTGTTCCTCAACATTTTCAGGAAGTTCCATAGGCAGATGTTCCTTGAGAGTTGATTGAAAGCAAGCTCGTTTAATAGGATCTTGAAGGGCCAGTGTATTCATTTTACGCCTTGGTTTTCTTCCTTGGAGCCTACGATGAGGGACAATCTTTATGGCCATCGTGGATCGAATTAATCGATGGTCTGTCCAGCAGTCATCGGCGCTCGTCATGGCTCTGGTGAGAAGTACATCACGGCGATCTCTAGCACGGACAATTACATAATCTAAAAGATGCCAGTGCTTCGACTGTGGGTGCTTCCATGATATTTTTCTGGCGAAAGAGTGTGTTAGTAATGACAAGGTTATGCTCTGCACATTTAGTCAGAAGTAAGATTCCATTCGTGTTGCTGTTGTCAACTCCTTCTTTCCCAATGATCCCTGGCCACAAATCAAAATCACGCCCAACTCTTGCATTGAAATCGCCCAGGAGGATAATTTTATCCTCCTTTGGTATCTCTGATAAGATGGTGTCCAGCTGGGTATAAAATTTTTCCTTGATATCCTCATCTGCATCTAGTGTTGGTGCGTAAGCACTTAGGATAGTTGCCTGTTGGTTTTTGGCGAGTTTTATTTGCAGAGTTGAGAGTCGTTCGTTAATCCCAGTGGGAACTTCTGACAAGAGCTTCACAAGGTCGTTTTTGATAGCAAAGCCTACCCCATGTATTCGTCGTTCTTGTTCAGGCAGTCCTTTCCAAAAGAAGGTATAACCTCCTTTTTCTTCCTTCAACTGTCCTTCTCCTGCTCTTCGAGTTTCTTGGAGTGCTGCTATATCAATATTAAAACGTCTCAGCTCCCTCGCAATAATGGCAGTCCTACGTTCAGGTCGTTCACTATCCATATTGTCTTGCAGTGTCCGTATATTCCATGTTCCAAAATTCATGTGTTTTTTACGACCGCTAGATGGTGATCCCACTGGTCGCGGTAATCCAGTCAGGGAGAAAATGAGGCAGACTATGTTTAGGGCACCTTTTCTAGCCCCCTCCCCATATGGGGTGAGCAGAGTGGATCCTAAATAGGGCTGCTCAGTCGTGGATACAGCTGCCGAACTACTCAACTGCCTCGATCCTTGCGTCAGGGCGAATGAATCCGTATCCACCGCCCATGTGCTGGTCCATGACTAGGAGCTTCCGGATTTCACAGTCCTGCCCCCGTTGCCATTCGTCAGTCGCCATGGGACTTTTGGTTGTTTTGGGTTTGGTGTGGTTGGAAGACGCCTGTGCGTGAATTTGTTTTATGTGTGGAGATCGGTGCACAACGATCAGCACACAACCTTCACAGAAAAAGGCTCTAATCCAATGGCATGGATACCATGACGATTGGTGACCTTTTGTCTGCTGCAGCCTTCATCCGCCTTCACAGCCGTTGTAACAATACACCTAGTTATCTTCCGCCTGTTCTGCCGTTGAGGACTTTCTTGAAAAAAAAAGAAAGAAAGCTTTTGATAAGTATGCTGTTGCTAACTCATCTCAGTGGATCAACATTCATTTCAATCTTTGCTATAGTGTAAAGTTCATTTTCTGTATGTGTATGTATTCTTTTTCTTTGATTTTGATTTTTTGTTGCTTGTTTTACTTAATTAATAAAATATTATTTTTTTAAAAAATGACAATATCATATTTGCCCATCTGCACCTTAAACCTATATGACATTTATCTCAAGGACAATAATAGGAGCTTATCTCTATAACTCCTTGCAAAGACCTGTTCACTTAACATAAATGAACAAAGAGTAGAAGCCGATAGAACAGCATCCAGAACATGCTTCTGATTGATTTGTAAATCCTCAGTTAAATCTGGATGAAGACAGTCAAGCAAGTTTTTAGCTGTTGCCCCAAAAATAACTCAGGAGGACTGACTCCTTTTTTTTTAAAGCAAGGAATAACATGTAAAGATGTGGATTGCTGTTCAGCAACAATCCACTTTAGTCAATCTTTGGTTATCTGCACTGTGTTCAGCCTGGGATGATGGGGAGGGGGGCAGTTGTGATACTTTTGATTAGGTTCCTGTCCTTAAGCTTCTTTGATATGAATATAATCCCATTATCTGAGATGACAGTTTCAGGCAATCATAGATTTCAAAATAATTGCAGGGCTTCTATTTCATTAAATGTTTGTAAGGACACTAAAATCACTTGAAATTCTTTCCATGAAATGGCTCCACCAGGTCATTATGAAATCTTAACCAAGGCTTCTTGGTCACTTCCCAGGGTGCCTTTGGAGAGTTATGTTAAGTAGCCTGGCATACTGTATGCTTCATACATTTATAATATTTTCAATATCCAAGTCAGCTCCTGGCCATCAGATACAGCTTTTAACCAAGGTTTTCATGCAAACTATTTCAGGATATGCTTCATGCAATGTGGTTAGAATGGTTTGGTGACCCACTTCTGGAATAACAAAATGATTTCTCCATAAGGGATACCCTTTATGGGCAGATATCTCACAGTGGTAACTTCTGAATAGCTTACATTCTTCTGGTAGCTTGTCAGGTAACCAACCCTTCCACACTCAGTTTAATTACAAGCTAATTTGGGATATGAGCAGTTAATCTCACAATTCGGTCAGCCTGAATGTTAAATCTGGTGAGAGGCTGCAGGATTAAGACTTTCAGCAGTGTAGCAGCAATGAACATAGCAAGAGACTCGGAGCATGAGTATTGGCTACTGTACATCCTGGCTTGCAGACAGGTGTGTAAACATAAACATGAAACAAGAGGCTCCAGGGCTGCATGACAAGGTGGTAATATTAAGGATGTACACAGCAGGCTTGGTATTAAAAGAGATTTGTGGTCACTATGAATGTTGAAAGTATGGCCATTGAGATACTTGTGGAGTTTCTCAACTTCTGTGTTAATAGTAAGGACTTCTTTGTCAATTTGAGCATAGTTCCTTTCAGAAGATGACGTGGTCTTAGTATAATAAGCAAGTGATGCATCTGTGCCCCTGACAATCTGTGACTATGCACAGCTCCAAAACTTTAAGGAGAAGTGTCAGTGGTAACCAGCAGGGATTTTTTTTTCATCCTAATGGACAAGCACAGCATCAGAAGTCAATAATTTTCTGGCAAGCATCCTCATCCCGTTGAGTCTAGGGCCACTGAATTCATTTGCCTCATAAGCAAAAAAGTGTCTCAACCAAAGATGCCCTTTGTGGAAAGAAGATATCATAAAAAATGAGAAGCCTAAGAAGATTTGAAGCTCCTATTTTGTTTTGGGGTCCATCCTGAATTGTCTATGCTTTATCTTAGGCTTGAGCATCAATACTCAAGGTACTGGTTATTATCTTTAAAGCCCTACATGGCTTGGGGCCAGGTTATTTGAAGGACCACTTCACCCCAGTCATATCTACCCAGCCCACCAGAGCAGGGAGGCAGGGTATGCTGTGGGTCCCATCAATGAGGGAAGTGCATCTAGTGGGACTGAGAAAAAGGGCCTTCTCCATGGTGGCTCCCTCTCTATGGAATATCGTTCCCCAGGGATGGAACTAGGGACTGTGTCATCCAGGGCAAACATAGATTCCGCAGCCCCCCCCCATGGGTTATTTTGTCATTTTGGTGTCCCCCCAGCATGGCGCCTGGGGCACATGCCCCGCTTGACCCCCTAGTTGCGGCCCTGTCATTCCCCCAGAGATAAGATTCTCCCCCACCTTGCTCCTTTTCCGGAAGGCCCTGAAGATGTGGTTTTGTCAGCAGGCCTGGGAACCCCAAGTCAATTCAGTGCCAATCAAGTGGTTAACTTGAGTGTGTTTGTTGCCACCGCGGGGGATGGGGGCTTATTGGGGGGTTTTGTATTATGGATTTTAATTTTGTAAGCCGCCTGGATATAAATTTGTTTCATAAATAAATAAATAAATAAATAAATACATACATACATACATACATACATACATACGCCTCAGAATGTGACACTGGAAGTTCTGATTTCACACCTCTTTTTTAAATGAATACCAGATTGGTTAACATGGTGAAGAACATCCTGGAGTATAGTAGTAGATTCCTCCACTGTAACCCATAATTATGACATCATAAAAGTATGGCACTACATCTGAGATTCCAGAATATAGTCTCCATGAAGTGCTGGAATATTCCAGGGACCACAGGGATTCCAAACTGGAGGTGCTTAGCTTAGAATGTCCCATAATGGGTGATTATAGTTTGGACTTCTGCTGTAGCATCATCCACAGCCACTTGTTGGTACATTTGAGCTAGATCAAGTTTTGGAAAGACATTCCCCTAGCAAGCAGTTGATTGATTGCAGAATTTGGATAGGGAGGATGTTTAAATTTCTTACGTACAATGCATTTATAATCACATAGCCTTACTTTCCCATTAGATTGTAATATCAGCACAAATGTCTGTAGCCCAGTATGTCTCTGTAACTGGTACAAGAACTTCTTGTTTGACAGATGTCCAAGTTCTTCTTCCATTTTTCCATGTAAGGGGAAAGACATATTTCTGCTTTCCTGCAAATTGATGTAATGGATATATGCAAATAGGATAACAATGGTTTCCCTTTATATACTCCCAGTTCCTCAGAGAACATCTCTGGAAATCAATTAATTAGTTCTGCTAGCTGACTAGTGCAAAAGGTGTGCATTTCTTGAACACTGATTCCTAGTGGTAAAGAACCAGTTGCTCCCTAAAATATTTGTTTAGTCCATTTCCATAACAATGATTGGAAACTTCCCTTGGAAAGAGCCATGCCGCACATCCACATTCAATATTCCATCAGGACCATCCTTCTTTCCATTGTAGTCACAATGAAAAACTGGTTAAGGTGCTGGGCTAGAAACCAGGCATCTGTGAGTTCTAGTCCCACCTTAGGCATGAAAGCTGGCTGGGTGACCTTGGGCCAGTCCCTCTCTCTCAGCCCTAGGAAGGAGCCAATGGCAAACCAGGAGACTGAGAGTTCTAGTCCTGCCTTAGGCATGAAAGCCGGCTGGGTGACCTTGGGCCAGTCACTCTCTCTCAGCCCAACTCACCTCACAGGGTTGTTGTTGTGGGGAAAATAGGAGGAGGAAGGAGTATTAGGTATGTTTGCTGCCTTGAGTTATAAAAGAAATAATAAAGGGGAAATAAAAATTAAATAAATAAAATAATGGTGTCAACAACTTGAAAGGAGGCACCTGAGAAATATGCAGTGGAAAGTGTCCTCATAGATTATGGATAATTCAGAGACTCGGCTTCCATCTTATACTTGTGATTCTTAATATTGTTACAAGCGCTGCAATATCTTGAGGCTACATATTACATACATTATTATAACAAATGTCTGGGCCCTGCAAACAGTCAAAAAAAAACCTATTTTGTTTGCTTTGTGATGAAAGGAAAACATCTTCTTTTCCCAGGCAAGCTAACATGAAACTCTTTAATATATCAAAGAACACTCTTCTTTTTATAACAGCCACCTTAATCTGGTCAGGTTTCCAGTTTCAGATTATTTCTGATTGCTACCTGAGCCTTTGAGTACCAAATCACTTTCCTCAAGGGTGCCTGCCGTGTGGAGGGAGGGTTGAAAAATTCAAGATGGCAGCTGCAACTATGTGACTGAAGCTCTGTCCCTTATTTACATGCATCACACATCAAAAAGAAGTGGGGATTTGAACATGCAGATCCAACACTCCTCTGGTCTTTTTTTAACTCCTATGGATGCACCTGAGCTTCGCAGTTACTCCCTCCATCACCAATAACACCGTGTTGTAGTGGAAAGAACTGGACAGGGAGAGCCAGGAGCTATTACTAATACAGAGAGGCTCCTAGCATGTATAACAGAAACTTCTATGGAACTCTGGGTTTAGCTGAATCCTGAGTAACAGATATTACCCAAATTGGTACATACATTTATCATATTTTAGGGCTCTTTCAATCCAGAAAGACTCTAAGGGGGCTACAAGAACAGTTCGGGCCTTTTGAATTGTGTGAATATGCATTGCCTTCCAGTTGCTCTTTTAACTCCCAGACATTATTTTTTTTACCAGCAATCCCTGTGATTTCTAGACAAATTCAACTCTTGCCTCAACTAACACAATTGCCTATGGGTTATTCCATTTATTAAGACATTCATTTATTTATTTTATTTTTTATCCCACCTTTATAATTTTTTATAAATAACTCAAGGTGGCGAACATACCTAACACTCCTTCTTCCTCCTATTTTCCCCACAACAACAACCCTGTGAGGTGAGTTGGGCTGAGAGAGTGACTGGCCCAAAGTCACCCAGTCGGCTTTCATGCCTAAGGCGGGACTAGAACTCACAGACTCCTGGTTTCTAGCCCAGCACCTTAACCACTAGACCAAATTAGACCAGTGCTTCCCAAACTTTTTCGTTCATTACCCAAAACCACTTATCAGAAAGTCCTTCTTACCCAATTAAGTAAAACACTTGAAGTCAGTTTAATGGGTTCATGTGTCGTTACCCAAAGAAAAACCACTTTACCCAATTTGGGGTAATTTACCCAGGTTTGGGAAGCACTGAGTTAGACTGTAACCATCTGTAACATTTTGTCCAGTTTTCTCTAGTTGTACATCTCAGTATGAAAAAGGTAAGGGGTATCTCTAAAATTTTCCCTGAGCTCTCTAATAATATCTTTTTATGCTGTTAACAATCTCAGTTGATTCCTGCTATGTCACCATTATTATCACTATTTAATAATAAATGTTTTAAAATGTCTTTTCCTCCCAAGAAACAGTACATTTATTATGTAGCTAAATATATTGGGCTGCCTGCTAACATACTGGCTGTGTTCGCACAAACACATTTAATCAGATCAGGTCGAAACTTACCAGATGGACTCATATAACATGCTAAGGTTGGTTAGCATTGATTTGGGTTAATTTCATTGTGCGGCTTAGTGTGTTATGTGAATGCAGTCTGTTTGGTTAGTTAATAGTTCAATATATGTGCAAACTCAGAAAATGGGGTAGTTCAGAAATCAGGTTAAATATGTCGTACAAATGCAGTCACTGAAGTCAGATGAAGCTCTATGGGGAGAAGGCCTTGCCCTAATGATCTTATTCTACTATGGGACAACTTCATTATTGCTTAAAAGGAGGACATGTTTTCAAAAATAGCATTCAAGCAGCACTTTAGCAGGCTAAAGGTATTTTTAAAAATCAAAGAGAGGTGAGAATAGACATTCCTATGGAAAAAGCCACTGAAGTTGGTAGCACTACTCGGTCATGGTAGACAAAGGGGTGGTTTATATATGCATTCCTGAAAATTTGCGCTCTTCATATCAGCATGATCCAAAATAAAGTTCTTTAAATCTTTAAAGCCCTTGAAGAAAAAATAAAAATGAAAGCGATGAGCTCTTTGAGCTCTTTGACTTGACCTCTTTGAATTCAATTCCCATTTGACCTTGAATATGATATTTAATCCTTCATAGATTACATTCTGTATCTTAATATCCCATTCTTAGACATTTGTTTCAAGATCTTCAGATATAAGGGGAGGGAAGGGGAGGGGAATAGAGGGGAGGGGTGGGATGGAGGGGAGGGGAGGGGAGGAGACTTTTCAAGAACCACCCTGGCAAGCATGCACTGTTGATTGTGACAGCAAGGTCACCTCTTTGACATATCAGGAGTTGATTCCGAAAGGGCCCCATTGTCTTCTCCCTAAAATATGAATAGTACTATCAAAGTTGTGGGAGATTCTCACATTCAGGAATATGATTATGATATTATGAATATATTATTATGATTATGATTATCACATTATGATTATGATATTATGAATTATGATTATGACTATGATTATAATGCATTGCTGCTAAATCTTTGTACTTCTATATAGTGTGAAGTAGTGCTATGGCTAGCCTGGAACCAATGGCCTCATATAGAAAAATAAGAATACAGGAAATTATATGAAAACACATTGATCTGTGTAGATTTGCTTGAATGACAACTGCAAAAGCATCTCAAGGATCTGGTGGGGATGGGGGTGAGAAAAACAATGGGCTTATTCTGTTAATCAGAATAATGTTATTACACACACACACATACACACAAATACACACATACACCTGATGTGGATTTTGAATTGGTCATGTTCTCTTTGTCAGAAAAAGGCATTGAATCATCGCACAGTGGACACTGTTTGCATTCAACCTATGAAATCAAAGACACTGTCAAATAAAGTGTGCATTCTTCTTTTAGTCTTCTCTTGCCTGTATCTGAATGCCTTTGTTTGGATCAGGCGGTAAATAGAGTAAATGATATCACAAATGGGGGGGGGGGTTTATTTCTGAGCTGTGTTTATCTACAGTTTTAAGCTGATTGTTCCTGATTTCATAAGTAAACACGAGAACATCAGGTTGTAGTCATATCAGCTATTACTGCAGATGGAAGACTGCTGGGGTATGCAGGTGGAAACCCATGCTGGCTTGAAGTGTTTGAACCAAATCATTAGGGAGCACAACAAAACCATCTGTGAAAATAATAAGCCATTCTGAAAGGTCTCCTGCTATAGTTGATCTGTATGGATCACAACAGTTTTCTTTTAAACTCTTAAATTGCTTGTCATAGAGTAAACATTACTAGAACATATGTGTCAGTTGTGACAGCTAGAATAGTAGAGTATTCATAGGAACATAAGAGGCACCCAACTTCCAAGGTGTATCTAACACAGCATTCTGCTTCCATAGAAATCAATCGGATGCCAATGTCCAAAGCAGGATATGAGTCCAATAGCTTTGTCTCATTTGTATATCCCAGCGATGAGATTCAGAACCATTATCCCCTCTGATACTGCAAGATAATAATAGCTATTATGAGTATAGTCATTCCTGCTTTATTTTCCATGAATGTGCTTAATCCTCTTTCAAAACAATCCAAACTGGCAGTCATCACATATTGTAATGCCTGACTCCACAGTCTGAGTGTGCACTGTGTGAATACTTCTTTTTCTCTGCCCTGAATGTCTCAACTCTCAGCATTTCTTCCATTTTCCATTTTTTCATTCTCTTTACTGTTTTGATTTTTTCCCCACACCATGTATAATATTATACATATTTATTTATCCTACAAATTTAAATGGTTGCCCACATAACCAAGGAAGCTTTGAGTGGCAAACAAAAATAAAACTTAATACAGTTATCAAAATCAGTTAAAAAGGAAGGGGGGGGAACTAAGTTGAGGCCCCTATTAAAGTCTCCATATCCACATATTACACACAACCATGCCAGAGCTTCAGAGCTCCATTAAAATCCTGACTCCAGGATGAGGTATCTATCAAGTCCCACTTTTTACTTTTTTTTCTGAGCTAAGCTGTTGTAAACATCCCTCATAGGAGAGTTGTTCCAGCCCTTTGATGAATAATCTATTCCTATCTAATGATCCCCAATACCCCCACCAGCATTCTTCACACAATATGCTCTACACAGTCAGCTAACCTGTCAGATCTTCTCACCAATGGTTGCAACAGCAAATGACCACACTAACTGAGTCAAAACTTACTGTTTAAGTTAACTAATGTTAGGAGCCGTTTCTTTGTTTATATGATTTATATGGCCACCCCTCTCACACAAGTGACTCTGGGTGGCATACAAAAGTTAAAAACACACACACAAAAACCACACAGCAAGTTTCATGAAACCTTCCATTAAAATTTTTCCAGCTGCTTTATAATCTCAACTACTTTCCTGGGTTGACTGAGTAGAGTAGAATACAGGGTTGTGGTACTTCATATGACACAACTAACCAGCAGAAGCACTTTAACCCAAAATAAACCTGAGGCTCTTTTGAGATAAAATTGCTCCTCCCTGACTCTACATGACTAATTAATTGTGTCAAGGAAAGACAGCTACTGGATTGACACTTCAGCAAAAAAGCCAATGGATACGCCATCAATAAAATTAGATTATTTTGTCTCAATGTGCATTTTGCCTTTGTTTACATTGAACTACATTTTACAGCACACACACACACACATCCCATTTGTACTAATGGACAGTGCTGCCACTGACACCTGACTTGCAACTTCTCCAAAATTTCCAAAGGTAACAGAGGTCTCTTCTCTTTTCTGTTACATATCTTTCATAACTCTGAAGCTTCTGTGCCTGTTCACCTTTTCCAATCAGAAAAGCCAATGCAAACATTTCCTTCATGAGACCTTCACTTGGATTGACACTTAGGAGGCCAAGGGCACTCTAGAGCAGTATTTCTCAACCTTGACAGCTTTAAGATGGGTGGACTTCAACTCCCAGAATTCTCCAGCCAGTATTCTGGCTATGGACTTCTGGGAGTTGAAGTCCACCCATCTTAAAGTTGCCAAGGTTAAGAAACACTGCTCTAGATGTTGAAAAGCCAATTGTATAGTGAAAGTCAGAACATTTACATACAACTAAATGAATGACCTTCTTGCCAGCACACAGTTAACTGGGTTAATGGGTCAGAGTTAATGTTTTGTGGAAAACCCTAAAAAGGGGTTTAGCCTACTCAAACCCAATGAGTTAACCCATAAACATATCCAGTCATACCTGGCATTAAGTTAATACTAACCAGTTAGTTGTGTGACTCATGGGAACTACTGACCATGAAGTTAGCTAACCTTTACTTCTCCCAAAATTTAGAGAACGTTTAGATATGGGATAGAAAAATAGGTGTCTCTAGATACTGTGTCCTGTGGTGGATTTAAAAATTAGCAGAAATGGCACCCTTCTAAATCTGTCCAGAGTGGCAAGAATGAGGGCTACCAGGTCTGACTTGCAAAATTCCAAATTCCAAGCAGGCTGTAAAGAGGTGGGGGAATGGTCTACATCAGGGGTCGGCAACGTGTGGTCTGTGGCCCACCAGTGGTCCGCAGGCCATGAGGAAGTGGTCCGCAGGGTTAGCCGTCGTGGCGGCGGTACTGTGTGCGTGCATCTCCGCGCGGCGAGGCTTTTCGCCTCCCTGCCAGAACCGAGGGCATTTTTGGGGTCCGGCAGGGAGGCGAAAAGCCTCGCCACGCACGGGCACATGCTGCCACCGCGGCGAGAGGACGCTGATTGGCGGGGATTGCTCCTCGGCCCGCCTCTGCTTCTCCGCCGTACAGCTGATTGACACGGGGGGGGGGTGCCCCGAGGTGGAAAATCTCAGCACCAATCAGCTGTGTGGCGGGGAAGCGGAGGTGGGCTGAGGAGCACCCCTGCCAATCAGTCTCCCTTCTCAGCGGCAGCGTGCGCCCGCACGTGGCGAGGCTTTTTGCCTCCCTGCCAGAACGGAGGGCATTTTCGGGGTCCCCGGAGCCTGCCCTTTCGAAGGGGCACCCTGGCAGGGCGTGGGGTGGACTTTTCCTCCCCCCTTTTGCTCCCCGCATTTTTTTCGGCACCTACGGGTAGCTTGGCACGCCTCCGCTTCCCCACCGCACAGCTGATTGGCATGGAGCAGCAGACCTGCAAACCCCACCCTCATCCATCCGATTGGCTGCTGCCTGAAAACCCCGCCCCCCATCCGTCTGATTGACTGCTGCCCACAAACCCCACCCCGTCCGTCCAATTGGCTGCTGCCCACAAACCCTGCCCCCTGGTCCTTGGAAAAAAATTTCCGACAGAGGTGGTCCCTGATGGAAAAAAGATTGCCGACCCCTGGTCTACATCAGTGTTTCTCAACCTTGGTGACTTTAAGATGTGTGGACCTCAACTCCCAGAATTTCCCAGCCAACATGTTGGGAGTTGAAGTCCACACATCTTAAAGTAGCCAAGGTTGAGAAACACTGGTCTAGATCTTGTTGCTGACATCTAATGGTCCTCTGGATTTCTGCAGCCCAGAATTGGACCCCAGTTTTGCCACTGTGAATGTGTTACTTATTTCTTCAGTTCAGTTCAGAAAAAAAAGAAAGAAAACAGAAATGGAACAGCCTCCAGGCTTCTTTTACAGCTAACGGGAGAAATTAAAAAATAGCTGCCCCAACACAAAACTGAGTCTCACAATCATGGGCTGCCAATGTATAAATGATAAGTGTTCTCACTGGGAGAGGTCATCTCAAGTGAACAGGTCCATCAAGTGTGAGCATAGAAAACCCTACCCTTGAGAATTTTTCTAATATTCTCTTCACCTTTGAAATAAATTGCAGAAGGTCTATATCTTTCATCAACTTGAATGAGACTGAGGTAGCAAAAAAAAAACAAGATTTTGTTTTGCTTTCCTCAAGATCATTATTAGCAATTTAAAAGCATCCATTGCAGTATAGATTCTTGGAGGACTTCATTTCTTTATCACTTCATTGCAAGAAGTACCAGTTTCCTTTCTTTAATTGGTACAGATCTTTAAGATCAACAACTTCTCTTACTCAGGATTGTGAAGTTTGCTCAGAGACCTTTGGAAAGGGACTTTTCAAAAGCCTTTTAAAAATCCAGATAAACATTTGACATACCAATCATAAGAGACAATAGAAAAGCCAGAAGACCAGAACACCTCCTTGCCAGCAATCAACACCCAGATATGCAAAGATTAACACCAGAATTAGCACCAGAGGAACAATCAAACAGCACAATATACCCTAATCAAGGAACTATTAACTCAGTCAATCAACCAAGTAGCAAACAGCCCAAACAAGGAACTCCCAAGGAGAGAACAGCACCTCCACCAGCACAAGCAGGACAAGCCATGGTATATAAACAGAGAGCAAGTCCCACTCCCTTTTCGCACTGGAGATGTTGCCTAGTCTGGCAATGAAATGTCTGCAAGAAAACAACAAGGCTCAGAGAGCACCAAAGACTCCACAAACATTTGCATTTGACATTTTTTAAACTCTACCCTAACCCTCTAAATTTTCCAGTTCCAAAGGGAGGGTGGACTGTGTTGCATTTCTATAGCAATTTTACACTTACCTATAAATTTAATTAATTTCCAAGTCTCCCAAGATCTCATACATCTCAGACTAAGTCCTTGGCACCACCGAGAGTTGAATCCAGTGCATGATCATATAGACTATCTAGAAATCTAACTTCATTGTCATAATCTAAAAATGCATTTATCTGATCTACGTGAGGGTAGTTAATATCACCAGTTATGACAATTTTTTGTCTTTGGATGCCTCACTAATTTCAGTCGCCATCTCAAAATCATCCTGAGGATTTTGGTCAGAGAGTTGATAGCACTTCCTAGTGTTAAATATATTGTTTCCTGATATTGTTGCCCAAGCATATAAATTGAGAAATCTTCCTCTTTCAGGTAATGTACATTATCCCAGTAAACTTTACAAATTGTCTGTCTAAGCTGAGCATAGCTCAGTAAACATGTCTTGTGGCTCACCAGCTCCTAAACAATCCCTAAATGTTCATGTTTCATATAGGCAGCTAAATCAAGAAGTTAATAAGACCACAGACCTTCAAAAAAACTTATTGAGACAAGGTATAGTTTTGCCTCTGTTCAGAGATACATGTGATTGTTTCCGGCCTTCTTGCCAGGCCATACAATGTACTGTATCTAGAGGAGATTATTTCAATTACATACTGTATCATGTTCAGCTTTAAAATTTGGTCAGTATTGTTGTCACTCTCCCCATGAGACAGGTAAGAATCTTGGGACAAGGATGTTACGGTCATTCAAAGGGCAAGAAGACCTGCCTTGGGCCACAATGTCCAGTTCCCATGCCTCCAAAATTCACTCAGATAAATCTCTGACATAAGTGCCAGTTTGGTGTAGTGATTAAAGGCAATGGATTAGAAGCCAGGAGACAGTGAGTTCCAGTCCTGTCTTAGGCACAAAGCCAGCTGGGTGACCTTGGACCAGTCCCTCTCTAGAAAGGAGGAGCTGACATAGCCACTTCTAAAAATATTGCCAAGAAAACTGCAGGGACTTGTCCCTGTAGCCACGAGGAGTCAGGACTGACACTATGGACAATTGCAACAAATATCTGACACAGTTACCATGATGCACCATGGTAGAAGAAGTTTATGGAAGGGCTTCTTCTATTCAGAAATGGTGCAGATATTGTGTCAGTATGTTGACTTAGCCAATAGAATTAGGCTCAAGAAAATGTGACTAATTTAGCGAACTCCAAGTCCCACTTTTTCCCACTAAGGTGTGGAGGGATAGCCATGGAGGAGACTGAATCCTTTTCCTTCTAACTGGTTTGGCCAGAAAATGTCCTGACTTTGTGGAGTTCAGGTCTATTTTGCCATTTTGCTCGGACAAAGATTATGTTCTGTTCATGTCTAAATTGATACTGGCTACCTGTATGTATGCATACACGTGTGTGTGGCATATGCCTGTTGTCACAAAACCTGGTAAAAACACACACCTAGCAAGGCAAACATCAGCTCATAGCCTTCCCTCTCCGTAGAGTTCTTCTAAACTGGATATCAGGGACGTTAGAGAGAGACATCACTGCTCCTCTCTTTCTTGAGACTCTTTCTTTCCATATTTTTCCTTAGCAAGGTTCTTAGCCCAGGGAGGGGGAGGAAGATCCTCTCCTTTTAAAAGTTTAATCTACTTTTGTAACAAAACCTAAAAAGAAAGGAAATTAAACAGATGCATGTTCGAAGAGAAAGAACCTATTTTATTTATCACTCAGTCCTACTTTACTTCATTGACCTAATTACTTCCCACACCAAGGGAAAAAGAGCTGAAGAGCTGAAGGAGCATGGCTGCCACCTAGCGGACATCAGCTGCCAACAAGCAAACGTTGAATCCTTGAGGCTTGATGTTTTAATATGTCTAGCACACAAGTATAGGTGACCTTCCCTGGCGTGCTTATGTGAAGGCTGAGGATATCTGCATTTTACAATTCTCTGCCCTTTCATGGGCTCAGCATAAGGACTTTACCGACTGATATTTTTTAAGTAAGAGTGAAATCTATTCCTGCAGGAGGTAAGCGAGCATGTAAAGTATCTCACCACAGTGCCACTGCATTTTAAAGAAGCTACATCTGTTGAAAAAAAAAAGATCTTAGAGCTCTTTGGTGATATTAAGACAAGCCTGAAGAAAACATCTAATGCACAAGCTGGAAGCAAATATTTCTGAAAGAAACCTAAGAGTGTTGGCTACTTTGCTACCTGAAGATTTAAAATGCAAAATTCAAGCTTTAGAATGCGGAATGAACGATAATATCATAGCCTTACCTCATTCTTTTTATCTGATCTTCCTGAGAAATTATGATGGTCATTATCATTTTCAAGAATTGCTTTGCAGGGATATTAACAAGATTTTATATTAAAAATGAATATGTCTTATACAAAATGAATAATAATATTGTGGCCCAGCAGCAAAAGGCAAATTGTTTGTACAGTGCTCAGGACATGAGTCTTCCATTGGCATTCTGAAAATATAACCTCCAAGTAAAGTTTAAAATAATCCTCTGAATAGCTGAAGATATGACTCGTCATCTTAAGAGACTCAAATCAAAAATGGGATATGAGCTCAGTAATGAGATGGCATTTTTGTAGGTCAGAAGATCATCATGATATCCCCCCCAGGAGAGTCCAAAAAAGACAACTTCAGTCATACATATCTATATTCATACAGTATATAGATTTGTGTTTGTGTGTGTGCGCGCGCACCAGTGTGGTACAGTGGTTATGGTGTCTGACTGAGATCAAATCCAAGGAAGCTCCCTGTGTGACTTTGAGCAAGTCATGATCTCTTAGACCAACCTCAGCAATAAAATAAAGAGGTAGAAGTGCAAGCTCCCTGAGGAAAGATATAAACCCAATTAATAAGTAAGATAATAATTATATAGAGAGATATGCATAGGCCTAAACACACGTACCCATATATAAGGCCCTTCTCTTTCTGTGTTGGGGGACAAAGATTGCATAAGAAGAGGAAAAGGGGAGGTACAGCATGTCCAATTTGAATATATTTACCTAATGACCCAATTCTTCTCTCATTTCTTGTCATTTTCAGGTAAAGATGGCTATTTATCAAGACTCGCCAGCATTTATACAAAATATGTCTGATCACTCATGTCCAACTAATTGGTAAATGTCAAGAATTTTCAGGTACTTCCTAAAATTGTCCAGGATGCTGTCTGGATCCTGATGCCTAAATGCTTAGCAATCATTTTAAATAAATATCTGTTGTAGGGACTGTATGCTCTATCTATGTGTACTTCAGATCTCCACTCTCAAATCTAGAAGGTTTTGTCTGAGCAGGGACACTCTAATTCAGGGCTTTCCAAAGTTTTCCTGCGGCAACACACCAACCGCCGTTGGTGTGTCGCCGCAGGAAAACCCGGAAGTGCCGCCCTTGCGGCAGCGCGCAAAAACCCAGAAGCGCTGCTGCCGCTTTCACTTTTTACACGCCGCCGTTGGTGTGTCGCTGCAGGAAAACCCAGAAGCACTGATGATGATCAGCGCTTCTGGGTTGTGTGGTGACACACCAGTCTGTGTGTGGCAACACACTTTTGTGTCGCGACACACATTTTGGAAAGCTCTGCTCTAATTTTTAGCAACCCTGTTTTGAAGGACAGTCATATTCTTCATTCCAGATCTCTATAAATATATGAGGACTTATATGGGGATAGAAAAATCCTAGTTTTCAATGGGCAGTGTAATGGGGGGTTGTTGTTGTTGTTCAGTCGTTTAGTCGTGTCCGACTCTTCGTGACCTCATGGACCATAGCACGCCAGGCCTTCCTGTCCTCCACTGTCTCCCGGAGTTTACTCAAATTCATGTTCATTACATCGATGATGCTATCTAACCATCTCATCCATCAGGGTCTTTTCCAGTGAGTCCTCTCTTCGCATTAGGTGGCCAAAGTATTTGAGCTTCAGCTTCAGTATCTGTTCTTCCAATGAGCAGTCAGGGTTGATTTCCTTTAGGATTGACTGATCTGACCTCCTTGCAGTCCAAGGGACTCTTAAGAGTCTTCTCCAGCACCACAGTCTGAAAGCATCAATTCTTCGGCGCTCAGCCTTCCTTATGGTCCAACTCTCACAGCCATACATTACTACTGGGAAAACCATAGCTTTAATTATAAGGACCTTTGTCGGCAAGGGGGGGTTTACAATGATCTAAATTCAGGACTGAAGTAATTCATTGCTATTAAGAAACATCTTAACCAATTTGCTCAACCTTTCAAATTCTATTTTGTACCAGCTTCTGGAAAAATTCAGTAGAAAGAGAACAGAAACGCTTTTTAAAAATACTTATCAAGTTAGTTTTTCCTACTTGTAGCAAACCAACATCAAATGTAGAATGTGCAATGTCCTACTGCTACATATATTGGTGACAAATCCTAACCAGGTCCCAAGATACAATACATTGGCTTTAGTAGAATAATTATCAAAAATAGGTTGAACTGAAATACATTATCCCATAAATCCGGGCATAAGTCTTCACAGCCACAAAGGGGGTGGAGGGGTGGGGAGGAATCAACTTATGTGGCTTAGAAATGTAAATTGAACCAACAACTTCTCTTTAGGATGCTTTCCCCCCACCAGTAAATGCATTTTGTTATTTGTTTGATCCATTCATTAAACTCCCAACAGCCTAAAAACGTAACACCACATTTGCTTAATACATATCATGTGCTATATTTCTTGTAATATGTTACAATACTAGAATGCCAGGCATTGGTGACAATGTATTAAAACAAATTTTCATCAATTAAATTAAAACCTTCATTGGCAAAGTACAGCTGCTACAAGCAACATTTAAAAATGCAGATTCTTGTCTCTTTTTGAAGCACATCCTCAATTAAGTATAATAAGCAATGTGCTGTTCTTAAACATTTCACTACAACAGATGTAGTGTAAAAAAATCATGGATTTTATTTTAAAACATGTCATATTCCAGTTTATCCAAATATATTCATTTGTTTGTTTTAGGAGGCTGAATCAAGATAGAAGCACACTGTCTATTAAACAATCCTGTCAACTTTCAGTCAAGTTAGGTAATGGGAGAAGATTTGAAAATAAAATAAAATAAAATCAGATCGGGCAGAGCTTCTGGAAGCACCAGTAGAGATGTCATTGGGCACAATGGCACAATAGAAGAGCTATGTAGAGACCCAGGATGTAAGCAGTGATAACTGGCCTAATCCTGCCCATCATATGTACGGATTTTGTTGCTAGAAAGGGGGCAACTGCTTGCCTTGTAGAATGAGGAAACAATATGCTCTACTCCAGAAAAAGTTTGGACCCCTTCATTGCACTTCATTGCAGAGACCCAGCAAATGAGGCTACACATCTTCAACTGCATAGGCCACAGTCATGCAAGCCATCTCGATCACTTTTGCATTGCCTAGGTCAGGGCTTTCCAAACTGTGTGTCGCGACACAGTACTGTTGCCTGGGGGCCCCAAGTGTGTTGCGCGACAACCCAGAAGCGCTGATGGCATACCGCTGCCGCCACATGCAGTAGCGTGCGCAGTGGCAGCCGTGGCGGGTGATCAGCGCTTCTGGGTTCCAGGATGCCACCGCTGCCGCCGCCACGATACACAAAACCCCAAAAGCATGGTGGTGGTGGCAACCTGGAAGCACCGCCACTGGTGCTTCCGGGGTTTTGCGCGCTGCAGCAGCGGCGCTTCCGGGGTTTTGCGCGCCGGCCGTTGGTGTGTTGCCAACGGCAAAGGTTTGGAAAGCCCTGGCCTAGGTTACTCTAATTCCTGGGAAGGACTTTGCTTTATAGTTCCAGATTTACCATGGTGTGACAATGAGGAATATATACCTCAGTAGGAATGAGGTATTCCAAGTATGAGCTGCACCTAGGGATGGATTGAGCAAATTCTCCTTTGCCTACCTGGATGCTAGTATATACATATGTATGTAGAATCTGCACACTGACTATGGTCGTATATACATACTTAAATTTATAAATTGCTTCTTCAAATATGCTCACCTTCCACGTGTGCTAAGAAAGGGAAACAATTGTGTCTTAAATTACTAGTACTAGCATCACAGGGAACCCTGATATTTGTGGAAATACAAGAACCATTTTGAAAAGAAGTTACAGTCTTCTATTTCAAAGATTTCTGAACTCAGAAGGAGGTTCCAACCCTGAATTGGTATGCTAAAGGACGCCAATGAACAGATAGTAATGGATTCAAAGGAGATCAAAGGAAGATGGAAGGAGTATACTGAAACACTATACAGTAGAGATATCAACATCCAAGATACCTTAGAAGATATTTCTTACTTACAAGAACCTCTAGTACTAGAAGATGAAGTTAGATCAGCACTCCAGTCATTACCAAGATGGAAGGCTACAGGAACTTATGGAATACCCACTGAAGTATGGCAAGCAATAGAATAAAAATCAGTCAAGGTTCTAACCAAGCTATGCCAGCAAATCTGGGGAACAACACAGTGGCCAACTGATTGGAAGAGGTCAATCTACATTCAAATACAAAAACAAGGAGACTTAACAGAGTGTGCAAACTATTGTATATATCCTTATTTCACATGTTAGCAAAATAATGCTTAGGATCATCCAATGCATATTAGAGCCCTACATCGAAAAAGAAATGTTCAGGCTGGCTTTAGAAAAAGCTGAGGAATAGAAGACGTTATTGCTGATGCATGCTGGATAATTGAGAAAACCAAAGTCAGTATGTGCTTCATCGATTATAGAATAGCCTTCAATTGTGTTGATCATGTCAAGCTGTGGAAAGTGCTCAGAAAAATGGGAATCCCAGAATATCTCATTGTCCTCCTGAGAAACTTATATGTAGGTCAGGAAGCCACAGTATGGACAGAACTTGGTGAAACAGACTGGCTCCAGGTCAGCAAAGGAGTGTGACAACACTGCATACTCTCCCCTTATTTATTCAACCTATATGCTGAAAATATATGTATTAAGGGAAGCTGGATTGGAGGAAGATGAGCATGGTTTTAAAATTGGAGGAAGAAACATCAATAACCTGCACAATGCTAATGACACTACCCTGATAGCTGAAAATGCAAAGGATCTGCAAGCCCTAGTACTAAAAGTGAAAGCGCTCAGTGAAAAAAATGGGACTACAATGAAATATAAAGACGACCAAACTAATGACAACAGATAGAACAACCAGCCTTAGAATTGACAATGAAGATATCGAAGTGGTAGATAGCTTCTGTCTTTTAGGATCAACCATCAACAGTAAAGGAATAAGCATTCAATAAATACTCTGCAGACTAGCACTTGGTAGAGCAGCCATGAAGGCCTTGGAAAAGATATTCAAATACTGTGATGTGTCTATATCTACACAGATCAGAATCATGCAAGCCACGGTATTCTCTGTGACACTCTATGCAAGTGAAAGTTGGACTTGAAAGTATTTATGCCTTTGAATTTTGGTGTTGGAGAAGACTCCTGAGAATATCATGGACAGCCAAGAAAACAAACTGATGGATCATTGAACAAATCAACCCAGAGTTCTCACTTGAGGCACAAATGACCAGGCTCAAATTATCCTACTTTGGACACATTATGTGAAGACCCAGCTCTCTGGAAAAGGCTCTAATGCTGGGAAAAATGGAAGGAAAGAGAAGAAGAGGACGGCCAGCCGCAAGGTGGATGGACTCAGTTACAGTGGTGATGAGTGCCCTGTTGGGAGACTTGAGAGGACAGGTTAGGGATAGAATGTCATTGAGAAGAACTATCTATGTGGTTGCTAGGAGTCGAAAATGACTTGATGGCACATAATCAATGCATAAAGTAATATAGTAGAAGAAAACTAAACTAAGATATAACATAATAGGCTAAAATATGAGGAACAATATTTTGATGGAATGGAAACATCACCCCAATTATAAGACTGTGGGGTTGGTTTCCTCCAATGGGCATCACATAGAGAAATTATGCACACTGTTCTGCCAAGTGTCCAGTGATCAGGTGCTCAGTCAATTGGTTCTTTTAGATCCAGAGATAATAAACATGCCACTGGCTAAAGAAACTTTAAGCTTTATTATAAACTTAAGCAAACAGATTTAAACAGAAACACAGTTTAGGCAGATTAAACAAAAGTATAAAAATACAGAGCATAAAGAAAGAAATCATACATACCAAAGCAAGGTGAAAATGGCCAGGCCTATATTTCTGGTCAGCCCAGTACAAGTATCTGGGGACCAGGAGCTCAAATGTTGAACCCGTTGACCCCACCGGTGTCATGTGAGTATGAGGTGGCAGAATTTGGAGACTCAACTCCCAATACAGTGCTTAAAGGCATGCAGTTATTGGGAGTGGGAGAGAATAAGGAGCAGCATGCAGAGGGGAGACTTGGCTTTCTTACTGCGCTCCGTAATAATGTTCGGGAATTAAAGGCCACTCAGAGGAAGGTGCAACAGGAGGTTGAAGAAGTGACTGCTTTTAAAAAACAGCAGGCTCTTCTGGAAGAAGTGGATGGGGCTCAGGGAGACATCCTGGGTTGGCTATCCCCCTTATACTGGAGTTCAATTGTGGACTGGCTTGACCAGTTAGAGACCTCTAGAGTCTAGGGATTGGGGGGGGGGGGCGCTTCCAATTTCCTGGTGGAGATTGGGCAGTGCCTGGAAATTTTTGCATCAGTGAAAGCTGAGGGACGAATGCTAGTTGCTCGGACCGGATGGCTTTTGCTGGAGGCCCTGAAAAGGGTAGGTGGTGAAAATCACAGCCTGAGGGGAGAAAGTAAGAAACTTCAGGAAGAGTTGGAGCAGGAGGAGATTCAATCATTGTTGTCAGTTTAGATGGTTTGAAATCAGTGAGCACATGTTGTGTGTAAAAATCTGGTTAATTACTTTTGTTTTTGTTTTGTTCTTAGTAATGCATTTGAGGTATTTTAGAAAAGGAACAAAATGCAGTAAGTTTGATATGCTTTTGTTTTGTAAATAATGACTTTAGTGAACATAGGAACTGAGTGCATCCTTGTGCATGAAAATCCAGCGAGATTCCAGGAACCCACAGCTTACACTGATAGCTCTGGAAGTTTCAGTTCCCTGGAAATAGCAGAATCCCTGAAAATTATTAATTTTTAGTCTGTTAGACTTGGAGGGGTGGGCAGAAGCTTGCTTCCTACTCTAGTGTAAAAATGATTGTAGTAAATGAGCTGGACTTTAAGCCCCTTTATCAGAATAACATCTGAATTTTAAGTTTTCTTGTCTTTTCCTGCAGCTGTTACTGTTAAGGAAAGATGATTGCTCCTATTGGGAGACCTAGGCAGTCTCGGGGAAGTAATGATTTGCTTATTGCCATTGCTTATCTGTTACGCTGTCTTCAAGAATGCTAAACACAGCAATTAAATATCAGATGCAGTATTTCAGGTGAGGATCTCATTGCTTATAGTTAATACATAATCTATTTAAATAAGTAAACACATTCTAATAATGCCATTAAAAACAGATTGATCTGTGTTCATACTGAAATTCCAAATCACACAGATGTTCACAAATGCTTATCTTAATATTGTATAATATACTAGAGTTGGTGAGCACAAACATTTTCAGTATTTTGCCTGATCAATCCAATTGCTCTCTTTTGTACTGCTAGGATTTTGAAAACAATGTATTTCCCAGGGTTATAATATTGATACAACTATATTATATAAAATATTGCTTCTATTTTCTTATTTTGATCTTATTTCTACTATGAACACACAATATAATTATAGAAGAAAAGGTTTAAATTTCAAAACTAAATTGAAAGTATGTAATCCTAAATAGTGGCAAATATTCAAAACATAATGAAAAGCTACTGGTTATAAATACAATTAATTCCCACCTAAAGCAACTCAAATTACACTTTAATATTAAAAGTCACAGTACCTTCTTAATAAGGGAATGCAATAACAAAACATTATTTTTGTGTTTCAGAATTTATAAACCTTACCCTGCTGTATTAATTCTCAATTCAATTCAATTCAATTCATTTTCTTATCTATTAAGAATGGCCAGGAACATGTCAAAGAAAAGTTCAAAAACAGAGGATGATGGTGGTGTTATGGCTGCATTTATACAACATGCAAAACTTGATTACCTTTCAACTTGGTTAATTTTTACAGCTAAGTACACTGAACAAGCCCTGTCCATTTGATTAGTTTATTATTCACAGAATCATAGAGTTGAAAGGGCCATGTAAGCCATTGACTCAAACCCCCTGCTTAGTGTGAAAATCCAAATGAAAGCATCCCTGTCAAACATCTGTCTAGCCTCTGGTTGAATATATCCAGAGGTTAGAAGGGAAGGCCAGTCCTTTCTGAGTAACTGATTCAACTATCAAATAACTCTTTCTTTTAGAAAGTTTTTTTCCAGATATTTAATTGGAATCTGTCTTTCTATAACCTAAACTCTCCTGTACTCGTTGTGATCTTGATTTTTCTGACATCCTTTCAGGTATTTGAACAATGCTTTCCCATTTCACCTCAGATGTCTCCTCCATTCTCAGTTGCTTCAATCCCTTTTCATGAGCTTTCGTTTCCAATATCTTAATCAATGTTGGTGCCTTGGGGCCTTTCCTCATTGCTGAATTAAAGTGTTATTCAGCCTTGGTTCAGAGACCTGGTGGAAACAAGAGGAGAGACCAGTTTCAAAGGCTCTCCTGTTGCCCAAAGCAAAGTGGCCCTAGAAGACAGCCCCCAGGTACTTACACAGAAAGAGGGCTGCCCTCGCCAGCCAAGAATATTCAATAGATGCCAATTGTAGCTGCTCCCAACCAGCTGCAACATTGTGTCAACCAAATAGCACATCTGGTTGCACCCATGGAATTGCCTCTTCAAGTCAAGTATTCTAACAGTGCAACAGTTAAATAAGGATTTAGGTTGCTGCAGATATAGATGGAGATGGAGATGGGCAATGAGGTTGTGGCAGAAAAAAAGCAGTTGCCGTGACATTTTTTGTCACATTCAGGTGCAAATGGAGAATGACCCTTTCTCTGAACCGGTTCCAGTTTGTCTGAATCCTTCCTAAATTGTGGCGCCGAGAGCTTTTCTAAGATCCTTTTCACAAGTAATATTTGCCAAGCCAGGTACTGTAGCTGTCTATTCAACTTCAGTTCTCCACCAGTGGAGGACCAATCAATTTGCATCAAATGGCCTTTGTTGCTGACCGTAAGGTAGACTGTTGCCCTCAGAGGATGTGTGGCTGCTGACAACTTTTGAACATGAGTGACCTCTATGCTTTCATCAGAGAATGAAACTTGTTTGGCTTCTATGTTTAGATTGGAGTGAGGTTTTATCTTGCTCTTTGTTTCAGACACAAACATGGGTTTTTTTTGGTCTTTTTAAAGGGTCACCAGAACCAGAAGGTGACCACCTACCTTACCTCAGAAGGATGAAAGAGAGCTCTTGAAAATGAATTTAGACCACAGGCCGTTTATTGTGGCACATCTGAATCCCAAATCACAGGCAAGCACCAACTTTCTTTTGCTGATTATTCTGATTATTTTATTTATTTATTATTAAATTTCTCTACCGCCCAACTCACCTATAACGACTCTGGGCAGCTTACAGATAATTAAAAAAAAATTGCCGAAAACAATTCAATATAACTATAAATATATATACATATAAATACAAATATAAAATACAAAATATAAATATAAACTTCAAGACGGGAGATGAGATTTCCTTGGCACCCTCACAGTATTAACCACCCCCATGAATAGCTGTCCCCCCCTCCCATCCCAGGCAAGGTGACATAACCATGTGTTCACTCCCTTCCGAAAGGCTGGGATAGTGTGAGCCTGTCTTAATCCCAGGGGAAGCTTGTTCCAAAGGGCGGGTGCCACGGCAGAGAAGGCCCTCCTCCTGGACCCTGCCAATTGGCAATCCTTCATGGACAGGGTCCGTAACATCCCATCTCTGCTTGACCGGGTGGGATGGGTCGATGTAACAGGGGTGAGGTGGTTTCTCAGGTAACCTGGACCCATGCCATGTAGGGCTTTAAAGGTGATAACCAACAGCTTGAATTGGACCCGGAAGCAGACTGGCACCCAATACAGCTCATGCAGCAACGGTGTTATGTGTGTCCTTCTAGGGCAGGGGTCGGCAAACTTTTTTATGCCAGGAG
This sequence comes from Charina bottae, assembly GCA_023362775.1. NCBI lineage: Eukaryota > Metazoa > Chordata > Lepidosauria > Squamata > Charinaidae > Charina > Charina bottae. The sequence goes on from JALMGJ010000001.1 coordinate 13,753,894, forward strand.
CCATTTTGACATGCTCGTGCACATTTTGAAATGCTCGAGAGCCAGGGGGCAGGGTTTGCGGGCGGGGGCCAATCATGTGGAAGGGGGCTGGGTTTGCGGGCGGGAGCCAATCGCATGGAAGGGGTGGGGTTTGCGGGCGGGGGCCAATCACGTGGAAGGGGGCGGGGTTTGCGGGCGGGAGCCAATCACGTGGCTTATTGGGGTGGGTGGGAGGGTGTGGGGGAGCCGCACAGGTGCCAAGGGGGGTGGGTCTGGCGGCGGAGGTCCGGCCGCCCACCCACCCCGCCCGCCCACCCGCTTGCCTGCCTGCTTGCCTCCCTCCGCGAGGTCCCCCGCTGCCTTCCCGGGATCCGAGCCGGAGAGAAAGGGCGGCGGTGGGGCTGCGCTACCGCCACTCGGCGCGGGCGGGGCTGCCGCTTCCGCCTCCATGTTGTCTCCCCCCCAGAACGCTTCCTCCCGCCCGCGTCGGGCCAAGGAAATGATGGGGGGCGGGAAACGAGGCGGGCGGCGGCGATGACAAGCGGCGCGCTTCAGGGGAGCCGCCGCCACTGCCTCCGGGTGGGTCCCCTCAGGGCGGGCAGAGGGAGGCAGGCAGCCGCTCCTCCTTCCCTCCCGCCGGCGGAGGAGGTGGCGGCAGCGTCCTCTTCCTCGCCGCCCGGCTACAGCTACGCCGCGGGCTGCATCGGCAGCAGAGGCCACGGGCGCAGGAAGCAGCAGCCAGAGGCTGCCTCGCCTCTGCCGCTCTCCGCTTCTCCACAAAGCTCCTGGTTGATCTTGATGTTTCCTTTTCCTCCCCTTCAATACGTTCCAGCAAGCGAGGTGGAAGCGAAGAGCGGCAGAGGCGAGGCGGGCGGCGGCGGCAGCAAAGAGGCCACGGGCGCAGGAAGCAGCAGCCAGAGGCTCATCTGGCCCCGCGGTGCGCCGAGGGCGAAGAGCCGCCTGCTCTCCCCTTGGCCGCCTCCGGTCACTACAGTCGCCCTGGCATCTCCCTTTGGCCTGCCGTCCGCAGCCCCTGCCCCCGCCCCATTGCCCAGCCCTGTCCCCCCGCCTCCCTCCCTGCAGGCGGCGGACTAACTCGGCGAGGAAGCCCTTGATGGCGGCTTCCCTCCCGCACGCACGCCCAGGCTCGGCTGCGGAGCTCAGCTCAGGAGAGGCGGCGGGAAGGAGGGAGCGTCGTGGAGCATGTGCAGAGGGCTCTGCTAGGTGCCACGGCGTTCCTGGGCAGAGCGGAAGGCTGCGCCCTCTCCACCGGGCGGGACCCACGCCTCCTTCCCTGCGGGCGGGCGAGGCAGGGAGAGAAGGGGAGATGGAGGGGCTCCCTCTCCGGCCTCTGCGCCCCTTCAGGCCCATCTCTCCGAGGGGGGCGGCGGGAGGGAACTCCCCGTCCAAGGGGAAGTGCTGGGAACCAGCGGCAGAGGTTGGCCGGCTCCTAGAGCGGCTGCCGCGGGCAACTTCTCCGCTCTGCCTGGCTCAAAACCTGGGGCGTGGGAGAGCGGAAGTCTGCGCCCTCTTTACCGGGCGGGACCCGCGCCTCCTTCCCTGTGGGCGGGCGAGGCAGGGATAGAAGGGGAGACGGAGGGGCTCCCTCTCTGGCCTCTGCACCCCTTCAGGCCCGTCTCTGCGAGCGCACTGAGCGAGGCCCGGCGCGGCAGGAAGGCGCTGCTGGCCCGGGACGCGGTGCTGTCGGAGGCAGCACAGGAGCGGCTTCAGGGGCTGCTGCGGCTGGAGATGGCGCTGCTCCGCGGCGGGCGAGGCAGGGAGAGAAGGGGAGACGGAGGGGCTCCCTCTCCGGCCTCTGCGCCCCTTCAGGCCCGTCTCTGCGAGGCCCGGCGCGGCAGGGAGGCGCTGCTGGCCCGGGACGCAGCGCTGTCGGAGGCAGCGCAGGAGTGGCTTCAGGGGCTGCTGCGGCTGGAGATGGCGCTGCTCCGCGGCATCCAGGTGCTGGGCGAGGGCACAGGCCTGGGACGCGAGCGGCAGGGCAGCGCAGGGGGCCTGGCCGGGGCGGTGGCGGTGGGGGGACCGAGCCGGCGGAGGTTTGCCAGGCGGCAGGACGGGGCGGGCGGCACTGCTGGGGCTGGTGGCGGAGCTGGAGGGAGCGGAGGGACCAGGCGTTCCTGTGGGCGCAGCACGCGCTCTGCAACCCGCCTTGGAGAAGCGGCCGCGGGAGGCCCTCCGGGTGCACCCTCCCGCCCCATCAATCCCCCCACCCTGCCGTTCGGCGTCCTCTCCCCCCGCTAACCCAAGCCCTGCGGCGGCCGGGGGAGCTTAGCCAGGCTCGGACCGAAGGCGGCCAAGGGGAGAGCAGGCGGCTCTTCACCCTGCGCCACCCTGCCGCTCGCGTCCTGGGCCCGCGCCCTCGCCCAGCACCTGGATGCCGCGGAGCAGCGCCATCTCCAGCCGCAGCAGCCCCTGCAGCCGCTCCTGCGCTGCCTCCGACAGCGCCGCGTCCTGGGCCAGCAGCGCCTCCCTGCCGCGCCGGGCCTCGCTCAGTGCGAGAGCCAGGGGGCAGGGTTTGCGGGCGGGGGCCAATTGCGTGGAAGGGGCGGGGGTGAGTTCAGCTGCGGAAGAGCCACACTCAAGGGGCCAAAGAGCCGAATCTGGCTCGCGAGCCGCCATTTCCGACCCTTGTTCTAGGGGCTCCTAAGACTGCTTGCGCGGCCGCATTTTGCACCAGCTGTAGTTTCCGGATACTCTTCAAGGTTATGCACATATATTTGAGAGCACATTCAAATATGAGACACTTCTGACACAAAGAGTTCTTTAATAAAAGAAAAGGGCTGGCAGATAATATGGTCCAGTAAAGACAGTCAAAGAAAGATAGTACCCGGCAGCCTATTTTTCACTACAGAGAAACTGGAGTGTATATCTTGATCCCTTTCTTCAGTCAGAATATTGACATATAGAAGGTAAGTGTTTTTGCTCTGAGATCCATTGTAGCAAAAAGTCAATCAAACTCATTTTATTTTGGTCTTTTGCCAATATCAGCAGCAAGTTCTGTTAAACTGGGTGGAGAGCAAGAAACAAGAAGTATTAAACATTGACTTTAGATGAACATAGATGGGTAGCACAGGATTATGGAGCTGAACGAGTACCCCTTGCTTTTCCCTCTACCCTAGAAAGAACAGATGGTGCCAACTCCTTATGTAATGAAAATTTGGTTCACTTACTTCATTCCATGTGTTTCTTGCCCTGAGCATTGGTTCTATGCCACTTTCTTCTCTTCCATAACCTGTTTAGATGTTCTCCAAAAAACTGAATGAACAGGATATTTTATTTATTTATTAATCAAATTTATCACCGCCCATCTCTACTGTAGTAGACTCTGGGCGGTTTACAATAAATATTAAAAATTAAAAAAGCTATAAATCATTAAAATACAATATCATAATAAATAGAAATATAAAAAATTCAGAGGATGGTAAGATCATAAAAGGAGGTTATTACTAAGCTAACCACCCCCAGGAGGAACTATCACTTCCTTTGTCCCAAGCCAGGCGGCAGAACCAGGTTTTTAAATATGGTAACAACATCACCTCAAACTACATATTTTAACGGAGAATTGCTGCAATGAGGCTATGATTACATTCAGCTAGAAGTCTCTACAGGATTGGCTCCTAATTGCACAAACTGATGCAAATATTCAGTTGGACATGGTTACTATCTCATTGCAGCCCATCCATATCAAAATGGAAAGATCAAGCCCAGAGAGGCAAAAGTAGAATGGGTATCCCCATCAATTCATATTTCTTCAGGATTCCTGAAAATGGCTTCAGAAAGCTTAATTATAATTAGTTCCAAAATTAGAGCATGCACACTTTAAGATATTTTGCAACTTTCCTCACTTCACATTATCTATATGTATATGCATACTGCAGAATAATCTAGATCTTTTTGGTGTGGCACATTATTATTTTACTGCTAAACACATATATTTATTTGAGTTATGCTACAGTAAAAAAAATCACACTACAACTGTACCACATCAAAAATTATTTTGGGTGTGTGTGCTAAACCATGTTTAGTTGTAAAGAGAAAATATGTTCAGGTTCTGATTCCACTATCAAATGAGGCACAAAAGGTAATTGACAGCTGTCAAACTGGAAAGCACCAGGTACATACCCACTGAACTTTAAAAACTGGAAGAGAAGAGGCAGTTAAAGGGCTAACAGCTGTATATCATCAAATAAAGAACAAGATTATGTACATTAGAGATTAGAAAAGATTAGTGTATAGCAGTGCTTTCCAAACTCCCGCCGTTGGTGACACACCAACGGTGGTGGCGGCGGTGGCATGGGGGCACGTGTGGTGGCGGCAGTGTGCACGGTGGAGGCCTCGTGTTTTGCACTAAAACCCAGAAGTGCTGATGGCGCGCCACACACGCCACGCACGCCGCCACCGTTGCTGTGCGAGCTGTCACAGGGGCGTCAGCGACACACCATTAGCACTTCCGGGTTTTGTCGCGACACACAAATGTGTCACGACACACAGTTTGGAAAGCTATGGTGTATAGCAATGCCAAAACATGGAGATGCAAAAGAATATGCAAATTACCAAACCATTGAACTAAATCTTCATACAATAAAGATCTTTGTAAGTATTACAAAAGAGAGTAGAACTATACATGGAGATAGAAATGCCAAATGAACTAGCATACATGAGATTGGATACTTAACGTAAGATAGATAATGGAAAACGAAAGACTACTGTATATAAGAAACAGCTTTACAGAAAACCCTTTGCTTATTAAGATCATGCCACATATTAAGGTTGCCAAGTTCTTAGTAATACCTATGGCTTGCAGAAGTCACTTGGTACCTCCCTTTCATTACTAGTTGTTTCAGGTTTGATTTTCTTTTACTTTTATGTATTGTACTTGTGTTTCATTGATCTGGGACCATGAATGAATGAATGAATGAATGAATGAATGAATGAATGAATGAATGAATGAATGAATGAATGAATCTCTATCTCTGTTTCTGTTTCTGTTTCTATTATTTCTATTTCTATCTCTATATAAAATTTATTGAATTTATATGGCTGCCCATCTCAAATATATGACTCTGGGTGGCTATCAATTAAAAACAGAATAAAAACAGTAAACAAAGTTATAAAAAACATAAATAGCAGCTGATAAACCAACCCACAATGACACTAATTATCATCCCAGTTAATATCATCAAGAAATGGGCTCACCCACATCATCAGAGCCACAGGCTCAATGGCAAAACCAGGTCTTTAAGGCCTTGCAAAAGGCCAGAAGAGCCAGTGGGGTGAGTCTGATCTCCAGCAGAATTATGTTCCAGAGGGATGTGCTATGACAAAAAAAAAAAAGCTCTCTTCCTGGGTCCTGCAAGATGGCACTCCCCCACAGATGGAACCCGGAGCATGCCTCTCCTGTCATATCTAAACCGACAGGTAGATACCACTGGGGATAGACTGTCCCATAAGTAACTCTTCATCCTACATATTCTTCTGATGAATCTTTACAGTAAACATGATGTAAGTGTAAAGACTGACTTTGAAGAAGCAGAGTGGTTCAAAATAGGGAAGGGAATGAGATAAATATGCACATTTCTCCCACATCTATTTAATTGATATGGTAAATATATTATAACGATGGTAGCATTGAAAGAGAAGACAGCCAGAATCAAAACAGGAGGCTGAAACACTAACAATTTGTCATTTGCAGATGATACCATTTGTTAGCCAAAAGAAGACTTAAAAGAGCTTGTTGTGAAAGTAAAAATAAAACGTTTCAAAGTACTGTATGTGTTAATATTTACTATTAAGAAGAAAAAAGTTATCTTTATGAGTATGCTTAGTAAACATATGATTGACAGCAAAGAAGAGAAGATAGTAAATAGTTCTGTTTTCTTGGGCTCAAGAATAGATTAAGATGAGTAGCAGGCTACAGAAATGTATATTAATCCTTGGATAGAAAGGAATGACAAACAGACAAGGTAATGAAGAATAAGGATATATCTTGGCAGCAAAGATCAGAATAGTTAAAGCAATGGTCTTTCCAGCAATACTGTATGATTATAAAAGGTGGACACTGAGAAAGAACAACAAAAAGAAGATAGCTGCCATTGAATCATGGCTCCAGTGATAGTTATTGAGAGTGCCATAGAATGCAAGAAGAATCAATCAATCCTGCAAGAAAGACTTACTTTTCATTTGAGCTTATTAGCAAGCAAAAGTGCATATCCTTCAGGCATGATGATATAATGATGGACAAGGAAAGAGGTAGAAGAAGCAGAATACAATGAATAAGATTGATGGATGGTACAGATGGATTACAAGACTGTCTTTAGAAGAGCTACACATTACTGCTGGGGACTGGTCAGGGTTTTGAACATTTGCTCATGCTCACCAGTTCCAAATTTAATTGCTCACCTCCATCCTAACCTGAATGCCATGGCTTTGATAGTAGGAGACTTGGAGATATAGTATATGGGGCTTGTTCAGAGTCCCTACGGATATTTTTTCACTTGTGCAGTCTGAGGCTGTGGACAAACTACTTGGAATGCTGAGGCCTATTACTTGTCTTTAGACCTTTACATTGAGATTGTGTATTTGAAACTTGAGAGTGATTAATGCCTTCTTGAGGTGATATCTCAGTAGCTTTCTAGAATGAGCATGGAGGAAGTAACCAGGAAAAGCATTGTATTTCAGCTTTCAAAGGGAATGCTTATATATTTGTGAATCCCCCCCCCCCGGTCCTAATAGTTATTGAGATTATAAACCTGTATACAGATTTTTTAAGTTTCATTTTAAGGAGGAACATAAGAAAACTTTGGAGACCTTCACAATATTTCACTGTCTCATTCTAAAAATGTTAACATGGTTTAAAAGTAGCAGAAGTTTATTGGCTAGTTTGTGGGTTTTCATACAACTTAGATAATAAACTGAAGTAATTAAAAGATCTTTTCCATCTGCAGGCCACTCATAATAAATGGATGATCTACTTTCCTATGGTTAATTCTGCAGCACTTCTAATATACACATCTGTGATTATATGATATTTAGTCTCTTTTTTTAATCAAAACTACAACCCATTGAATACTTAAGAGCCAGATCATCATTTTCTCAACAACCAAACAAAACTGTGATTGCCTAAATAATTTATGAAATGTTGATAATGATCCCTACGGTAATAGGGAACATTTAATAAAAGGTCCATGGGAACTAAGAACATTTGGATTTTTTTCTCTAGCCAGAAATACATTTAGATGGGAATGTACTGAGCTAAATACAGTACAGTTTGGGCATATCCATGAAATAAAAGTCACACAATAGACAGCTCTATAAAACAATTCCTAGTCTGGACAGTTTGGTCCAAGGGTGAGATGCTGAAAGAATGAACAATTCTCTGTCAGAAGAGGGGGAAATCCTGCCTTTACAAAACTCTTATTAGGGAGAATGGTAGCTTAGACATTCTCCCATCCAAGGAAGAAACAGTCATTTAAGTGAATGACCTTCATCTGTAGCCTAACACTGTAGTGTCTTGGGGCACTTTAACACTTTGTAATCACTTCTTATGGATTAATCCTTCTTCATGATTATTTTTTAAAAGAGAAAATCTGAGGTGACAATCAATACAAGAGAATGATAAACCTCAAAAACATGGCATCAGCAATTTCTTCAGTATCCTAGAATGCAATTTTTTTCTGGCCCTGGAGATATAAACTGATTGATTTAAAGTAGGTATTCCTTGACCATATCTCTATGACTCTTAAGCTTCAATCCTGTCTTTTCATTTTGCACTTTACAATTGCATAACAGAACACATCGTTTCCTGTTGGAGAAGACAGAGGCAAAGCAGGCATAGCTTTGCCTTTTGTTTGTTGTTGTCATTTGTCCTCTTTATTGAACAGTTGCTATAATGATGTTTTGAATAGATCTAAATAAGCCATTTTTGTTCCTAGAATCCTTCACCCTTCATCCATCTGAGCTCTAATTTTTCTGACACCATCTCTACTATTTCAAGCTCTCTGTATACACCTCTTATATGTATCTGTTTTGTTGGTTTTTATTCAGATTTTCACCATATTTTTGTGTAGCAAAATTGACTTTTTGTCAGCAAATCAAATCTTTCATCAGTGTCTTGTTAATTTCACAATCCCTGTGAAAAATTGCCTGGCTTGATTCTTCCTACTGGAATAAATAGTGGTTGCAAAGCTCTTGTTTCATCCAATCTTCCACCCACCCCATTCTAGCAAGGTAGTAAAGGTAAAGGTTCCCCCTGCACAGTTGTGCAGTCGTGTCCGACTCTAGGGGCCGGTGCACATCTCCATTTGTTAGCCAAAGAGCCAGCGTTGTCCGAAGATGCTTCCATGGTCATGTGGCCGGCATGACGCACGCAGAACGCTGTTACCATCCCACCGAAGTGGTACCTATTCATCTACTTGCATTTGCATGCTTTCGAATTGCTAGGTTGGCAAGAGCTGGGGTGAGTGCGGGAGCTCACTCCATCACGTGGGACTAGGGATTCGAACCTCCGAACTTGCAATCTTCCGATTGACAAGCCTGGCGTCTTACCCATTGAGCCACCACACCTTTCCACCTAAAGACATACAAAAACTCTCCATTGCAGCCTACAACCATGGATACAGCCATTGGGGAGAACTTCTCGCTATAGAACTACAGTGTTACACATTCATCACAACTTTCAAAAGTAATTTATACATGGGAAAAATAAAAAATCTTAACAATCAGGCAGTTTCTTTTCATACCAATGAGATTTTTTTTTTTTTTTGCAAAAACACCAAACAGTTGGATACAACATATACAGAAAACATGGGGTGGGGGGAGACAGTAGGACTAACCATTTATTTTCCCCTTTCCTAGGTGGAATGAGGACAAGATTATTTTTGCTACTCTGGGAGCTGCCATAGCTCAGAGAAGGGGGGCATTGACTGAATGACCACTTTTACATACATGTTGGTTGGTTAGCAAGAGCACTGATTGGTTCATGGTGTTCTCTGTGTTCTACGGTTGACGGGGTAAAGAAAAACACATAGATGCTCTCACAATGCTTTGGAGAGATTAAGTAGTAGAAACGGTGCTATGTGAAATGGCCACAGTATGATCTCTGCTCTGCTGGATCAATTGCAATGAGCTCCATCTGGCCCACATTTAGCAAAGCTGAAAAATATGAAGTCATAAATAGGTCTTCAGTCAGATTCTCCTGAGTATTATACAGATTTATTAAAAACAAAATAGTATTACAAGTCATCATAATGATCACCACTATTATCTATCACTTTAGGGTGTTCAAAATGCCTCACATGTTGCTTTATGATTTTCTGTCCTTAATTCAATTCAGTTCAGCATTTCTTACAAGGATTCCATAAGTCTATCAAGCTAGAAGCATGAAAACGCAGAGGTGAGATGAGATTTAAACCAGAGTGGCCTAATTCTAGGCTTCTGGTTGATTTTTGTATAGGTCAGTGCCCCAGGCTGGTGTATAATTCTGAACATCCATCACAGCCAGAAGAAATGTTGGAAATTCTTCTACAACAAAGCCAGACCCTTTTAGGGAATACTTGACAGGTTTTTTGGGAGGGGAGAGGGAGGATGGTAAAATTAATTCAGAGTTAACAGTAGGAATGAATGATATAAAGACAATGAGCAATTGTGCTTTCGCATTTGACAAGCTTCAGTAAGAGCACATCATAAAGCTATAGCTAGTTATGCAGTCTCAGTTTTTCCCCACCCATCTAAGCAAAAGTACCCATTGAGTTCTTTATTGCTTGCTATGAGTAACCTGAATCTGGTGATATCCTTATATCCATTTTTGCAGGTAGGACTCTAAATAAAAAATATAGCTCTTTTTCTTTTCCTAAATAGATCTTATTTGAAGAAGCAGGACTCTTTGATTCCAGCATGCATCATCTACAGTAATTGCTACCTTGTGGATTGCTTCTTTAAGAAGGATCTTCTGCAGCAGAAAGGCATGACCTATTGCAATGCTTATTATACAGCTGAAGTCAATCAGTATAACCATTTTCTAACACATTAGAAACAACAATCTATTTTTTTGTGAATCCTGAGAAACAACTTTAATTATTCGGTTCAAATAATTGAAAGTATTATGATTACTACTGAGCATTTTTATGGCTCAGCACAGTACAATACCTGTTTTTCTGACCTGAGTAGATTCTGAATCATTCTCTTTCATTCCACATTACTGTCTCACTTTTCTCAACCAACCTCCTGCAGAAATGTATGTTAACCTCCCAGAGGTTAAAATCAAAAGCTGCCAAAATTTAGTAGCATGGTTTCCCATATTTTGAGATGCAAAAGTCAAGGGATGCATATACTGTATAAGCCCTAAATTAGGCTTAATGTTTTTTTCAACCAATGACAACAACAAAAATCCTCCTAAATGCAAGAAGAAAAAGCCCCAAATCACGGCCCACCCACATGTCACAGTCTAACTAACTTTGCATCCCTGCCCTGCAACCCTTATCCTCTAAAACACGTTAAGTTTAGCCCCCACCACCACCCAAAGTTGCCTACCTCTGCTTTCCATCACAAGAGCAGGAAGTACAAGCCGCACATGAGAGGTTCAACAGCCGAGTCAATTAATAAAACATCCTATAAGTTTAGGAATATGTACAAACTCCGATTACCCTTTTTCTCATCAGAAGGGAATTGTTTATTTGTTTATATCAAGCAGCCATTGTTGCAGGGATGCCAAAGCAATATGCTGTTTGTCATCTTTGTGTTTCTTTTGTTTCTAAGTTCAAATTAATGTGGTAGAAGTAGTCTCAGTAACATAAGGTGATTTTCTTTATTGCACACTTACAGTTTATGTCACCATAAAACTCTTGGCAAGAATGAAAAGATTAGGAGGAGTAAACAAATGCTATAAAACATATCCAAATAGATTGTATAAACAATTATTGTACTGTAGGAGATAAATGATTAAATGAGTGATTAGGGACAGCTGTGGAATATAAGTCTAACTGGAAGTATTAAAGAAGCTTGGTTTTGCAGGATTTATGGTCAGCAAATTTATCTTTTTCATCTTTATCACAATGAGTACATTTAATACCCTCTCTGTTAGGCTATGAATGAATAAGCTTAAAGACTATGGAAATATAGTGAAGACATTTGTTATATTAATAACAATATTCCATAATGCATTTTGTTCTATGATGGTGAAGTCGAAATACAGATGGTCTTGTTATCCATAGTTCTGCATACCAGCAGTTGGGGGGGGGGGGGGGGACATACTAGCTGTCAGTATCATCAGGAAAGAATTTCATGTATCCAGAGTTTTTGGTCCGTGGTTTGGATCTGCCTGCCACTTGCTCAGGCATAAAAGTACACATCAGGCCTCCACTCCCCACATTTCCAGTTATTTCACTGATCTTCCCAATTTCTCCTACAATTTGCTGCATGGTTTTGTACTGGCCACAAGCTAATTTGGCATTTGGTCACTCTGGAGGGGCGTGGTGGCTCAGTGGGTAAGACGCCAGGCTTGTCGATCAGAAGATCGCAAATTCGGAGGTTCGAATCCCTAGCCCTGCGTGACGGAGTGAGCTCCTGCACTAGCCCCAGCTCTTGCCAACCTAGCAATTCGAAAGCATGCAAATGCAAGTAGATAAATAGGTACCACTTCAGTGGGTAGGTAACAGCGTTCCGCATGCATCATGCCGGCCACATAACCGTGGAAGCATCTTCGGACAGTGCTGGCTCTTCGGCTAACAAACGGAGATGAGCACTGACCCCTAGAGTCAGACACGACTGCACAAATGTGCGGGGGGAACCTTTACCTTTTACACTCTGGAGGGGATCACATTTTATCTTGTGGTGTCACAAAAATTATTTGAAGCGATTTGGCTGAGTTCAGAATGCAACCACATTCGATCCATACACCTCTAATTACAATGGCACCTCTAATTTATGCTGCACAGTGTTCATTACATCAGGATGGACACAAATTCAGTTAAACTAAGTGAAACTACGTCTCATTTACCTCAACTTCCCACTTTGTGGTCAAAACATTAAATTATATATTAATTACAAGAATTTATTATTTTGACTTGTGGAGCTCTTTCAACTTTAGAAATCTCGTAAGATACAGATGAATTTTCCTGTTGCCAAGCTTTTGAAACAAAATGATTAGAATTAACAAATAGGTCACAACCTTGGCAGCTATCCAGTATAATCTGCCACTGTGCTGGTTGCCATAGAAACCAACAATTGTGAAAGTTCTTTCATTGCAATCTATATTTTATGCATAAGAGATTAACACATTTAAAATAAGGAATCAGCTAATCAACATAGTACTGATGTTTCTGTTCTCTAGAGCTGAATGGCAACTGGGTTTTTTTTTTCCATTTCCGTTTTATCACACTTACAACCAGAACATGGCACATGTAGATGATGACCAAGCATCACTGTAGTTGCCCTTTCTATTTTCATTTTGATAAGTTATCAATGAAGACCTTACCTATAGAGAGCATGATCCAACCAAAGCTAAGCATTTGCAAGTCCCATTGATAAATGATAGAGTTTTAAGTAGGATTGAGCCAAAACAGCTCCAATTTCACCAACTCTTTTACATGCTTTAGAGACAGCATATTGATGATTTAGAAAGATATGGCAGGGGGAAATTCATTTTCATATCAGGTTTAACACTATAATACATACATACATACATACATATATACCTACCTACCTACCTACGTACCTACCTACAAGCAAACATGAGATATGCGTCAAATAAAATGCTTGGGTATATAAGGTCTGTGCCATGCCCCTAAGAGTAGAACATAAAGAAACTAGATTCTTACAAAGTCTAATTAGTCAAGTTTATTGCAAAGAGAAGGGATTAGGTTTGGCTTTTTATTGCCAAAGTTGCTGGTGAGTGGGCAGTGTTAGACATGGATTAAATCAATAACAGAGTAAATCAGTTACAAAATCTTGGAAACTGGAAGTCTATCTGTAGTCCTCATTTATCAGAAAGTTGTGGGGTGTTGCTGGCTTTTGGGGTTCCAGGCACAGAGTAATCCAAACAATGTGTTTTAAGGCTAACAATATCTTTATTGATAGCATAAGGCAATAATGGATGTATGGTGCATTATTGCAAAAAGGAAAAAACAAAGCATACACAGAGTTCCATCAACAGATGTGAGGAAAGAAAAATCATGGTCTGTGCAAAGACCAGGCGTAGTTACAGTTCAGATACAAAGTACATGTAGATAGCAGTCAAAAGAAGCATAGAAAATGAGTGAGTGAGATGAGTACCCATAGTTCATAGTTGAATTATACCCATGGTTCAACATTCTGATTGGCTAATGTGGGCTAGGCCACTTTTCAGCTTAACATTTTAGTAGCAGTTGTACTTACTATAAACCGCCATGGGATGGCGGTGTTGCATATTGGCTTTCCCTTCGGGACGCTGTTCTCATGGGAAAGGACTGTTATCACCATTGTTTTGACTAGAGAAAAGCACATCTGGTGTTTTTCATGCTTTTTGTTATGGCAACCGCTTACAGCATAGGAACCTGTAAAATTCCATTTTACAGGCTAGGATTTCATAGTGAAGGAATCCATTCGCTTGAATCCTACATAGAATAACTTTAACACCCCTTCCGGATGGATTTCGAAACGCTTTGGGGAGTGAAAACTGTCATTTTACAAGCACAGAGAGACACAAATGATTTTATTTCAAACACATTTGCTCTAGTCCCAACTTGGTAACCATGGTAGCTTGTTTTTCAAGAGGTAGAGCTTTCATGAAGATGTCTGCCACATTCAGTTCAGAAGGACAATATTCTAATTGGATAAATCCTTCCTGAATTGCATGCCTTACATTTTTGAATTTTATATCGATATATTTTGTCCGGCCTCTTACATTTTCAGAGAGAGCAAGGGCAATACATGCTTGTGAATCTTCATACACTGTGACTGGTGAGGCTATATCTACAGAAAGATCTCCAAATAGTTGTTTACACCAGTGTAACTCATTTATTGCCTCACTGAGGGCGCTGTACTCTGCCTCACACGTTGAAACGGCAATTGCATTTTGCTTTCTCGCCCGCCAGGCGATGGCTGTATTGGCAAACAAGCAAATAAAACCGCTCACAGATTTCCTGTCTCCCTCTTCTGCAAAAGAGCTGTCAACATAAATCACAGGCATTTCGGCTTTAGTAGCTGATACTTTAAGACAAAAATCAGCTGTGCCTTTAAGGTAACGTAGGACCCTTTTTAACCCTTGCCAATCTCGCATGGATGGTTTGGCAACCTTACGACTGAGTACTCCAACTGAGTAAGCTAAGTCAGGACGTGTCCATTGTGTTAAGTGTAGCAAGCTTCCTACAGCAGAGTGATACAATTCAGGTTGAGGACAAGGTTCCTCACATGTGTCACCCTTTAGGAAATCAAGAGTCATTGGTGTTCTGGTAGGTTTTGCATTTGACATCTCAAGTTGACTTAACAATTGATCAATTTTTCTCTTCTGACTCAGATAGAATTCACCACTCTGAGCTCTAGTGACTTCAACACCTAGATAGTATTTCAGTTCACCTAGGTCTTTTAATTGAAAGTACTGTCTTAATTGTGTTGCAAACTCTTGTACAAGGTGCAAAGAACCAGTTGCTAGGCAAAAATCATCAACATACGTTAGCAACACCGTGTAGCTACTTCCAGAACCTCTTACGTACACACAGGGATCAGCAATTGACTTTTTAAACTTTAGCTCCATCAAAGCCTTATCCAAGCACTGATGCCAACAGCGACCAGCCTGCTTTAATCCATAAAGCACTTTGCGCAGCCTGTACACCTTCTGAGAATTGCCACAAGCATAGCCAGGAGCCTGCTTCATGTACACTGTTTCAGGGAGCTCTGCATTCAGATATGCTGTGTCAACATCAAAATGATGGACAACAAGTTCACGCTGTGCAGCCAGAGAAAGTACCATACGTAAAGACTCTGGTCTAGCTGTGGGTGCATATGTGAGATCATAGTTCAAAAACCTCTCTTGTGAAAACCCCTGAGCAACAAGCCTGGCTTTGTACTGCACTGTATTATCAGGAAGAAGCTTCTTTCTGAAAACCCATCTGGAACCAACAGCTTTCTGGGATGGGGGCAAGTCAGTGACTTCAAACACCTTTTGACTCACTAATGCCTCAAATTCCTTATCCATCGCTGTGTTCCACTTCTCCTGCTCTTCAACAGGCAGAAGCAACACCTCCTGGAAAGACTGAGGTTCACAGGTAATCTGACACACTCTCACCTGCTGAATCACAAACCTGTCAGGCTTCACACCCTTTGTGGAACGTGCAGACCTACGAGGAATTACCACTGCCTCTTCCTCATCACTGTCCTCTGTCTTTTCACTACCTGATTCCCCCTTCAGGTCCTGAACCTGCTCAGGTGAAATTTCCTCTTCCTTCACCTGAGGGGATCCTCTCACCACACTAGGAGACTGGGAACCAGAAGGCAGCTGAACTGGTTGTTGTCCAGCCACAGGAGCATGGACAGTTGGCTGTGCACTAGATTGCAACAATACCTCTGAACTAGCATTCAACCTATCCCAACCAGTAGGGTGCTCAAAATTAGCACTTCTGGAGACTACCACACGACCATAGCCTGCAGAAAAACGGTAACCCTTAGATCTAGAGGAGTAACCAACAAACCTTAAGCATTGTGCTTTTGGCTGGTTCTTCCTTCGCTGAGACTTAGGGATGTAAACATACGCAAATGTTCCAAAAACACGCAGATGCTTCAGTGAAGGGCGCTTGCCAAACAAAAGGAAGTAAGGAACTTCATTTACAGCTGAATTCCACACCCTGTTGGTTAGATACACTGCAGTCATGGTAGCCTCACCCCAGAAACGGGCTGGCACCTGGGCATCTAACATCAGGCTATTTCTAATGGTATTAACAACACCAATCTTCCTTTCAGCTATTCCATTCTCAGCAGGAACACCAACATTGGCAAGTCTATGGGAGATTCCTTTCCTACGAAGCCAATTTTGGAACTCATGACTTAGGAACTCTCCTCCACAATCTGATTGAAACTGACCTACTTAATAGCCATAGTTTCTCTCCACCATTGCAACAAACTCCTTAAAGTGAGCAAAGGCTTCCACTTTAGATTTGAGCAAATAACAAAACGTAAAGCGAGTATGGTCATCCACCAAAAGAAACATGAAATGTGCCCCCCCCTTCACTAGGAGCATTGGGGCCAGCTAAGTCTCCATGAACCAACTAAAAAGGCCTAGTTGACACCCTGTCACTTTTCCTAGCAACAGGCGCAGCCTTAATTTTAGATTGTTTGCACACAGTACAATCAAGAAAGTCATCGCACTTTTTGGATCCTAGCTCAGGATACACCTTGGCCATTTGGGACAAACTTCCCCACCCAGGATGTCCCAGAACTCTGTGATAATAGTGAATGCATTTGTTATGTGGGGGAACATTGGAAATACAATTTCCTGATACAATCCCCTGTTTAGGAAGCATTTCATACAATTGATTCACTAACTTCCCCCTAGCACATTCAATTCCATCTTTTTCAATAGAACATCCAGTACCCTTGAACACAACAGTATATCCAGATTTCACCAGGGCTGGAATGCTAAGGAGGGAAAAGTCAAGTGTAGGAACACACAACACATTTTGTACACTTATCCCCAAACAAGGAATGTATACTTCACCCTGAAAAGACACATCAGCCATGGATCCATCAGCTAGAGCAACTTGTTGGATTTTAGGCCTGTTCTTTGTTAATAGCAACTGTTCATTGTTTACAATGATTTGGCTACAAGCTGAGTCCAAAAGCCAAGTCTCTGGGGAATGTTTACTCACAGCCGTGAGCAAAGCATACACTTGGGTACGTTGTCTAGGCGGTTGTTTCCCCTTCTTTCGCACGAACCTCTTTCCACTGGCATTACCGGCTGGGCGAGGAGGCTGGGGACAATCTCTCATGAAGTGTTGACTCGAGTTGCACCGAAAGCATCTTCTTACAGCACACGCAGCCTCTGTTCCAGCTGGAAAACACTGTGCAGAAGTCTCAGGAACAGCAACAGATGGCTTACCCTGCATCTTCTCCAGGTCACGAGCTTGCTGGATTTCTTGCAGCCGATTTGTAAGATAATCCACAGTAAGGTCTTGGGGTCTCAACGTCTGAGTTGCCTCGATGAGCATGTCAAAGCTCTTGTCCAGGCTTGACAGGATGACACAAGCTCTATGGGTATCAGGGATCACAACATCCCGCTCCTCAAGTTCAAGAAACAAAGTCTTGAGTTTATGGAGGTGGGTCATCACGTTTCCACCAGTCTGCAGCTTCAGGTTGTAAAGCTGACATGATAGACCAACGATGGCAGCAGAGGTTTGCTTGGAATAAAGGGCTTTGAGAGCCTCCCAACATGCATGTGCAGTGTCTAGATTGCTGATATGCAGTAGCTGTGATGATTCCAGTCCCAGAATCAAATTGCCATAAGCACGATCCAAACACAACGGCACTTCATCAGTAACGGGACCAGCTGCAGGTGCGTCTCTCACATACTTCCACAAACCTTCTTTTAGGAAGAAAGACTTGATCTTCACACACCAGGTCCGATAGTTTGTGCCATTCAAACGCTCAAAAGGCAGACTAGTTAGCACTGCAGCAGCCATGCTGACCACTCAAAGAAAAACATGTTTACTCCAAAATGCAGCCTCAAAAACAAACCCCTTTGTTACAGCCAGATCCAGTGCAGCAGACCATCCAGACTGGGCCCATAACCTTTGGGGTGTTGCTGGCTTTTGGGGTTCCAGGCGCAGAGTAATCCAAACAACGTGTTTTAAGGCTAACAATATCTTTATTGATAGCATAAGGCAATAATGGATGTATGGTGCATTATTGCAAAAAGGAAAAAACAAAGCATACGCAGAGTTCCATCAACAGATGTGAGGAAAGAAAAATCATGGTCTGTGCAAAGACCAGGCGTAGTTACAGTTCAGATACAAAGTACATGTAGATAGCAGTCAAAAGAAGCATAGAAAATGAGTGAGTGAGATGAGTACCCATAGTTCATAGTTGAATTATACCCATGGTTCAACATTCTGATTGGCTAGTGTGGGCTAGGCCACTTTTCAGCTTAACATTTTAGTAGCAGTTGTACTTACTATAAACCACCATGGGATGGCGGTGTTGCATATTGGCTTTTCCTTCGGGACGCTGTTCTCATGGGAAAGGACTGTTATCACCATTGTTTTGACTAGAGAAAAGCACATCTGGTGTTTTTCATGCTTTTTGTTATGGCAACCGCTTACAGCATAGGAACCTGTAAAATTCCATTTTACAGGCTAGGATTTCATAGTGAAGGAATCCATTCGCTTGAATCCTACATAGAATAACTTTAACAAAAGTATGTTAAGGCAGGACCTCCTTGATGCCTTTAATATTCTTTCTAATTGTTTCTTGACTCAAGGGGCAGTTTGCTAGCCATTTAGCAGATATAAAAGGCATGTCATTCTGTTCTTGTTCTGCACTATTTCAAAAACATTCACTCCCATTCCCAGGCTTAGAGAGTTCCTTTATGATCAAACTCCTGCTTATAAGAAGCTACATCAAACAAGGTATTTTGGTGAGTGCAGATTCTCATGTTGGTTACCAAAGATAAATAAGTTGGTCTTCACTGTCATCAGATACAATAGCATGCCCAAACAGATGGGTAGAATTCATTCTGAAATCAGAACAAATACAAATACCTATTAAAGGGTTGTCTGCAAAGTCCAATTGATATTATTTGGTCGCTGACTGTGTTTGTCATTGACAGTGTTGTACCCAAATACTACCTTTGCTGTATCTTTCCTGACTATGAAAACAATGCTATTCCTTCTTTGTTTTTCATGTCTTGAGGGGTAAACAATATTATCTTCTCACTGAAATTGTTCAATTCCAGTTTATTTCAATGTGCTGATGTCTAAGATGTCGATTTGTAGTTGATTCATTTCATCTTTCACTGTGTTGAGCTTTCCCTTGCTCATGCTTCTTACCTTGCATGTTCCCACTGTAATTCTGTCTTTGCAGCTTCAGATTTTCTTTTCCTGCATCACAACATCAGCAACTAATGTCCCAAAGGCTTTAATCTAGCCACATCATAAACACCATTATTACTCCAAAACATCCTCAGTTCTTCCTCGGTAGCATGTGGAGTGCCATCTGATCGGAGGAGCCAATCATGTTATACTATATCATCAGTCACTTTATATTTTCTAGTCATGTGGTTTTCTTGGTAAAAATATAGGAATGGTTTACCATTGCCTTCTCCTGCACAGTATGAAATGATGCCTTTGCCTTTATCACTAAAGTGATCATTTGCCTCCAACATCCTCCTGTATCATGCTGCATGACAAATGTCTGCTTGCTTCAGCTGGGAAGACTTTCATGCCTTGGGTGACTCTGCTGGGTGTCTATATTCTTGGGGTACACTCCCAGTGTTCTCACCTCATCCCTTCTTGGAACATCACTACCACCACCACCACAAGGCAGCACAGCAGAACTTAACTTAAATACTTAATACAGTATTTTCAAAGTATTGATAGTCTGGTCATACCCTCTTCCCTGTTTGGGGCAACTGAGATATTTCATTTTTTTCTTTCTTGCCATGGTGCAGGCCAAGAGATCTTTGGAAGTGGCAAATATTCCACCAATCCATTTAAAATTGTTCAGTAAATCTGTAATGTTCTGCCCAGTTGCTTGAAAGTAAGATCCTTTGAACTCAGCTAGGGATCATTCTGGGCCAGGGATTGGAAACCTCTGAACATTTTTTCTAGGCCTAGTACTTACTCCTCCTGCAGTTTCAGAAAATCAATGGCACAGTTTCCTGCCACTATGATTATCACATAAAACTGTAGAAAACACTCTAAAATATGCCCATTTTGCATAATTGCCTTCATCACTGTGTGTCGTGGGATAGGCGAAGAAACAACGCTGAGCCAGGAAATGAAGCTCTAGATCTTTATTGTTCTATATTACTCAGAATCTTGCCAAACTAAGCTACGCTAACCAGTTCTCTGGGGAAAAACCCCAGGTGCCCTAAGGCGGATCCGGCCTGGCTTTCTTGGCTGGGCACCCAAGGTCCTCGACACTGTGAACGCGCTTCTCTCCCTGGAAAGGGCCCCCTCCTTCCTCACCTGTGATCTCCATAACATCACCTTCCCCCTCAGAGACACATTCCATCACACACACACCTTCCTCAGAATCTGTCCCTCCCTCTGAGTTCTCATGGAAACTGGGTAGTGGGGGCAGATCTTCAAAGGAAGAAGCATAGGTGTCCTCCAGTTCTGATATCTCTTCCTGTAAAACAGAGAGACGGTTAGAAAAAATTTTCCCCCTCCCCCTTGGGAACTGGATGCCAGAAGTGGATGGCTGAGGCTCCCCCTCCTCCTTGCACTCTGGCCTCTGGGCCTCTCACAGGGATAAAGGTTGCCAACTTATGAACCCCTCTGCTTGGGATTCATCTTCGTGCTCAGCTGAGCTAGGAACTTCTGGGAGCCTGCGAGGCTTGGGCTTGTTAGGAAAACGCCGGTGAAATCTTTAGATTAGCATAGGTGCATGAACGTCTCTGGCATTTTTCCATGAGTGCTCAGCCTCTGAGTACCCCTTCCAATGTATCAAATATTGAATGCCCCTTCCCTGCTGCCTCAAGTCCAAAATGTCATCTACTTCGACTTCCGGTAAAGATGGACGGCGGCTGGAGTGAAAGTGAAGAACCTCCGTGAAAAAAGATTCTGAGAATGCGCAGAACCTAGCCGCGTTTTAAAAAGAAATAACGAGAAGTGGCTGTAGAAAGTGCGGGAGGATCAGCACTTTCGGAGAGAGAAGCTTTCAGCGGCTTCGGAAGGCTTGGGAAAGAAAAGCGAATTGAAAGTTGTCTTGTCTTGTCTTGTCTAGTCTTGTCTTGTCGAAGTGTCGGTGTGGATTCGCGGAAAAAGAACAAGCTGGGAAGCCGAGGACGAAGGTCGGTTCTGCGGGGGAAAGTCTTGAAATAGACAAAC
The DNA here is from genome assembly GCA_023362775.1 of Charina bottae. Taxonomy (NCBI): domain Eukaryota; kingdom Metazoa; phylum Chordata; class Lepidosauria; order Squamata; family Charinaidae; genus Charina; species Charina bottae. Next base: position 13,774,902 of record JALMGJ010000001.1, read on the forward strand.
GTCGCTGTCTACTTTGCTAAACGGACTGAAAAAATTAAATGAATAGAAGAAAATTGTTTCTGAAAGAAGAAGCAAGCTAAGAGGACTGTGAGCATATACATAATCTCCAGAGCGTGAATACACAGTAAATGGACATCTGGACTGATATAATTAATTAATTAATAAGTTAAAGAAGCCATCTTGTACTAATAGAATTATATAATATTCTTGTTTAAACTTAGTATATAAAATTTATTAAGTATAAGATAGTAGTATATTCAATTTCACCTTCACTTTTTCTTAGAAAATATAAGATATATATTTATAGACACAGATAAGTATATTATAAGTTTATAATTATAAGTTTAAGATAAGTATATATATATTTATATATTTGTAAACACAAAAAGCTAAGAATCTGATCAATTGGTAAAGAGTGGGTAAAGTGGAAAAAGAAAACATTTGGTTTATTTCTTTGAATTTCTTTGAAAAATGAGTATGAATACTAGGAGACAGGGATTACAAAGTAGAAGAAACTCAGACCCTGGGGAGGGTGAATGGCTGAAAACTATAATGGAAGACTTTACAGTGAAAACTACGCAAACAATCACTCAAACTATAACAAAAGTATTGGAAGGGAAAATAGAAGGGTTAGAAAAAAGATTAGAATCAAAATTAGGACAAATAGAGAAAAAATTAAAAGAAGATATAGGTGAAGTGAAAAAACAAGTAGAAAGTTGTGAAGAAACTTTAGATAAAGAGGAAGAACGTATTACATTATTGGAACTAAAAGAGAAAGAACATTGCATAAGATTGAGAGGGATCCCGGAAGAAAAAGAATATAATATAAGAGATACAGTTATTCCAATGTTGGCTAACCTAATAGAATGGGAGGAAGAAAAATTAGAAGAGGAAATTGAAAGAATGTTTAGAATTAACTCAAAATTTGCAACCATGTATAACAAGCCTAGAGACATTTTGGTAGAATTTAAAAAAAAAAAAGATTAGGAATATTATAATACAGGCTTCGTACAATAAAAAAATTGAAGTAGGAGGAAAAGATATTATTTTTAAAGAAATACCGGTGAAAATTCTAAAAAAGAGAAAGGAATACAGGTTTTTGACAGATCTTTTGGGGAAAAATAATATTAATTTTAGATGGGAGATTCCAGAGGGATTGAGCTTAACATTTAAAGGTGAAAGATACAAGCTAAATTCAATACTAAAAGCAAAAGATTTTCAGAAGAGACTTGTAAAAGATATAGCTCAATCAAAAGATCAGAGACAAGAAGGGAAAAGTAAAACCCAACGCCAAAAAGAAAGAGAAGCTACTAATACTAAGGAGTTCACCTCACTTCTGACAAATGAATGAATTAAAAATCATTACCTGGAACATAAATGGACTCAATTCACCAATTAAGAGAAAACGTATATTTCAATTAATAAATAATTTAAAATTAGATATAGTTTGTCTCCAAGAAACACATATTAAAAAAACAGATGTAAAATATTTAAAAAATAAAAAATTAGGATTAGAATATATAGCAGCAAATGAAAAAAAATGGAGTAGTAATATATATAAAACCATATTTAAAACTCAAATTACTTAAAAAAGATGAAAAAGGAAGATATATTATTATTGAAATCGAAAGACATAATTCTAAAATAGTATTAATGGGTATATATGCTCCTAATAAAAATCAAAAATTTTTTTACAAATAATTATTAAATATCTGTACAGAATACACACAAAACAATTGGTTATTGATGGGAGACTTAAATGGAGTTGTAGATCCAAAAATAGACAAGAAAATACAAAGTCAAATAAATAAAAATCATGGTAAATTACCAAAAGAATTTTTTGATATAGTAAAAAAATTATCATTAGTTGATGCATGGAGAATGGTAAATGAAAATGAAAGAGATTATACATTTTACTCAAACAGGCATAAATCATTTTCGAGATTGGATATGATATGGATATCAAAAAAGTTACAAAATAAAATTAAAGAATCTACAATTCTGGTCAAAACATTATCAGACCACAACCCAGTACAAATTAATATAAAAACAGAACCCAGAAATTTTAGATGGAGGCTTAATGAAAACATTCTGAAAAATGAAAAAAAATTGACAGATCTTAAAAAAAAAATGCAAGAATTTTTCCTTTGGAATATAGACACAGAAGTGAAAATAGAAACAGTATGGGACGCGAGTAAGGCATACATGAGAGGCCACTTTATATCAGTCAATAGTTATATAAAAAAAAGAATATTAAAAAATTACAGACAATTATGGATCAAATTAAATAAAAAGAAAAAGAATTACAAAATAACAATAATAAGGAAGAATTACTAAATCAGATTAAATTATTACAAATTCAAGTCCAAATTTTAATGACAGAAGACATGGGAAAAAAATTGAAATATAGTAAACAGAAAAATTTTGAAAGTGCAAATAAGCCAGGTAGATGGCTGGCTTATAAATTAAGAAAAGAAAGGGAGAAAAAAATAATTTCCAAAATTAGAGAAAATGAGGTGGACTTAATTCAAAACGATAAAATCAAAAATGCCTTTCATGTTTATTACACAAAATTATATAAAAAACAGGAAGTATCATTAGAAAAAATAGAACAGTATATACAAAACTGTAATTTAAGAAAATTAACAAATGAACAGAAAGATTTAATGAATAATATTATTACAACTCAGGAAATATTAGATGCAATTGGCAAACTAAAAACAGGTAAAACACCGGGACAAGATGGATTATCGGCAGGTTACTACAAATATTTTAAAGAACAGTTGGTTGAACCGTTAAAAATATTGTTTAATTCGATCCTGGTAGGAAATAAAATACCAAAATCATGGACTGAGGCTAAAATAGTCTTGATTCCAAAGGAAAACCAAGATCCAACGAAGTGTCAAAATTATAGGCCAATTTCATTATTAAATAATGACTATAAATTGTTCACTATTATACTGGCGGAAAGATTAAAAAATTTTTTTACAAAATTTGATAAATGAGGACCAAAATGGATTTTTACCAAATAGAGAAATTAAAGATAATTTAAGAACAGTAATAAATTTAATAGAGTATGCTAATATACATAATGAGAAACAGATAATGCTACTATTTCTGGACGCAGAAAAAGCTTTTGATAACGTAAATTGGGAGTTCATATTTAAAATTTTAGAATACAGGAATTTTGGAAATAATTTTGTAAAAGCAATTAAAGAGATTTACAATATACAAAAAGCCAATATAATAGTGAATGAAGAAGAAACAAAAGAAATAAACATAGAAAAAGGAACACGCCAGGGATGTCCGGTCTCCACTGATATTTATATTGGTGTTGGAAAGTATATTGGAAAAAATCAGAAAGGATGATAATATTGAAGGAATAAAAATTAAAGGAGAAATATATAGACTTAAAGCATTTGTGGACGATTTAGTGATAATAATTCAAATCCATTGGAATCAATAGAAAATTTAAATGAAAAGCTAAAAGAATTTGGAGAATTGGCAGGCTTTAAAATTAATAAGCAAAAGACCAAAATGATAAATCTAAATATGAGGAAAGAAGATAAGATGAAATTGGAAGATAAAACAGGATTCCAAAATGTAAAACAAATTAAATACCTGGGAGTGCAAATAACAGCTAAAATATAGATTTATTTAAAAATAATTATAGTAAAATATGGAACGATATTAAAAAAGATTTAGAAAAGTGGGAAAATTTACAATTATCATTATTGGGGAAAATTGCCACAATAAAAATGAATGTATTGCCCAGAATTTCATATCTGTTCCAGACGATACCTATAGAAATTACAGACCAAACATTTTCAAAATGGCAAAAAGATATAACAAAATTTATATGGAATGGAAAAAAACCCAGAATAAAATTAAGATATTTACAAGATATAAAGGAAAGAGGAGAATTGGGACTACCAAATTTAAAATTATACTATGAATCTTGCGTTTTGGTCTGGTTAAAAGATTGGATAAAATTAGATAATTCGAACATATTAAATTTAGAGGGTCACGATAACAGATTCGGATGGCATGGATATATGTATTATAATAAAAGTAAAAACAATAAGGCATTTAGTAACCATAGAATTAGGAAATCAATTTTAAAAATTTGGAACAGATATAAAAAATATTTACTACCTATACTTCCATTATGGATATCTCCTCAGGAGGCAAATGCCAAAATAGAAGCCCCAAAAGATAAAAAATGGATAAGGTACAAGAATTTACTGAAATTTAATGGGAATAATTATGAAGTTAAAACGAGAGAGGAATTAGAAAGAGAAGGGTTTGAATGCTATTGGTTTAAATATTTACAATTAAAAGAACAGTTTAAATTAGACCAAAAGACATTCAAATTCATGGAAACAACAGAAAATTGGGACAATATACTATGGAAAGAAAAAGATCACTTAATATCCAAACTATATAAAAATTATTGGAGTTAAAAAGCAAAGATATAAAAATTAAAAAATATATGACAAAATGGGAAGAAAATTTGAATAGAGAAATTAAGTATGAAGATTGGCAAAGAATTTGGACGAAAAATATTAAATTTTCTTTAAGCAATAGTTTAAGAGAAAACAATTATAAAATGATGTTTAGATGGTACTTGCCTCCTGAGAGACTATATAAAATGAAATGTATAAGATCTAATACATGTTGGAAATGTAAAACAAATGTGGGAACTTTCTATCATATATGGTGGACGTGCCAAAAGACCAAAAATATTGGGGAAAAATTCATGGTAATATATGTAAAATACTTAAAATTGAAATGGAAAAAAAATCAGAAATTTATTTGCTGGGACTAATGGATATGAAGATGAAAAAAGAACATAAAAAATTATTATACCATTTGACTACAGCGGCAAGAATTATATTTGCAAAACACTGGAAAGAAGAGGATATCCCCTCAATAGAAGAATGGACAATCAAAACAATGGAAATAGCACAGATGGACAGACTGACAACTTTAATAAAACAAAAAGAACTGGGAGATTATGAACTTATATGGAACCCATTTATAGAGTTTTTGCAAAGGGAATATAAAATAAAATCACTTTAGTGGAAAAATTACAAAAAGGGATAATAAGACAATATATTAGAATACTAGAACAATTGAAAGGTTTAAAATTAATTAAGAATTAAGTAATTTGTAAAGAGATAATATATAAATATATGAAATGAATATTAATGGGAAGAGAAAAATAATAGAAATATAGTAAATATTAAAGAAAAATAAGAAGCTATCTTCAAAGAAGAAACAGGAAGTCGTTTTAAATTAATTGTTTTATGTGATGTGATGTTGAAGGTGTTTTTGTTATGTATGTTTATTTTTGTTTGTATATATGTATATTATGTTTGTTATGTATTTTAAATAATAAAATTGTTTATTAAAAAAAAAACAAAATGTCATCTACTTCGTATTCCTCCTTCCCCTCCACAATTACCAGAGGTGGAGGTGGTAAGTGAGAGTGCAAGGCACTAGGAGGTGATTCTTTGGCTAGCAATGACCTGTGAAACACAGGGTGGACTTTCATGATGGCTGGGAGTTGCAAACGATAAGCCACTGGGTTTACCTGCTTCACCATGGTGAACGAACTTAGAGTCCAACTTCTTGGAAGGTCTGCTGGAAGTTAAAAACTTGGTAGAGATCTGTCTCCTTCTGAAATCACTAGCCCCTCTTGCCTGTGGAGGTCTGCAGATCTCTTGTAAGCAGCCTTTGCCCTGTTCAGCTGCTCCTTTAAAAGATCGTGCACACTCTGCTGCTCTTTGAGAAAGTCTGTTGTGGCAGGAACCTCAAGCTGCGATGAGGTGGGCAAGACCCAAGGGTTAACCCCATAGAGTGCTTGGAAGGGGGACATCTTGGTAGAAGAATGCACAGAATTGTTATAAGCGAATTCAGCCATCGGAAGGAGAGTTGGCCAATTATCCTGCTGATAAGTGCTATAACATCTGAGATATTTCTGTAACACCTGGTTAGTTTTCTCAGCTTCTCCAATGGTCAATGGGTGGTGGGCCAAGGATAGGTGTATCTGAACCCCCTATGATTGAAAAAGCACCTTCCAAAACCTGGAGGTGAATTGACTTCCCGTCACTTATAATGTGATTTACCATACCAGTACAGAATTAAATCCCTGGACTGGGGGTAAATCAGTAATGAAGTCCATGGAGACTGTGTCCCAAGGCTGGGGGGGGGGGGGGTTAGGCAGGGGTTGCAGCAAACCCGCCCACTTCCCTGGAAGAGCTTTTGCTGTCCTGCAAGTGTGACAAGAGGCAACATAAGTCTTTATGTCCGCAGCCATTTTTGGCCACCAGTAGTCTCTTAAGGCTCTATGGAGTGTTTTAAATACGCCTCTATGGCCAGCCGTTGGATTATCATGGCAGATATTCAACACTTCTTCCCTCAAAGGAAGGGGAATGTACAGCTGACGGCTATGCCAAAGCAGTCCATTGTCTATTGTGAATAGAGAAGCAGCACCTTACTGATACCCCTGCAGGTCATCCATCCTGGCCCTCGCATACGGGTCTTGCTGCTGCTGAGCCTTGACACTTGTGAGGAGATCCTCCACCTGCCATCTGGCTGCCAAGATCTCTATCTGGTTCTCTTAGGGTGTCTGCTGGAAGTTATGAGGCTGCAGAATTGTTGTGTGGGAATAGGGCCTCGAAGCTGAGATGAATTCGGGCTTGCGGGAAAGAGCATCTGGCAGCTGATTCTTTGAGCCAGGCAAATACGTTATGTGGAAATTAAAACGGGAGAAAAACTGACTCCACCTGATTTGGTGGGGGGAGAGCGCCTTGATGTTTTGCAAGAGTTCCATATTTTTACGGTCCGTGCAGACTTTTATAGGAAAGGCTGCCCCTTCTAGCCATTGTCTCCAGTCATGGAAAGCTGCTTTTATTGCCAGCAATTCCTTATTAAATATATCATAGTTTCTCTCTGCCAGGGACATCATGCGAGAGAAAAAGGCACAAGGAAGCATTTCCTCCCCCCCCCCCCCCCATTTCTCAGCCTGGAGTAAAATGGCACCAATCGCCACATCAGAGGCATCTGTTTGAATTAGAAAGGGTTGCAACGGGAGGCAAAAATCTGCTTTAACTCTTGGAACGCTGCCTGCTCCTGCTCTCTCCAGGTGAACCTCTTTCCTTTCTTTAAAAGTTGAGAGAGAGGTTTCACCTTGTCAGCAAAATTTGGGATGAACCTTCTATAAAAATTTGCAAATCCGAGAAAGCGCTGCACATCATTTACATTACAGGGGAGGGGGGTGCCAAGGCAACAGTGCCTGGACCTTGGAGGGATCCATGGCAATTCCCTCTGTGGAAATCCTGTAACCCAGGTAGTCCAATTGAGTTAAATCGAAGGCACATTTCTCTAACTTGGCAAAAAGCTTATTTTGTCTCAATCTTTGTAATACATTCCAAACATGAGTCATGTGAGATGTTGCATCATCAGAGTATATTAATATATCATCCAGATAAATCACCACATAATTATCTATTAGATCAGAAAAGACTTGATTCATGAACCAGGAAAACACAGCGCCACAATTACTTAATCCAAAAGGCATGACTAAATATTCAAATTTATGATACCTGGTATCAAAGGCAGTCAGATATTCATGCCCCTCTTTCACTCAAATCAAGTTGTAGGCATTTCTGAGGTCCAACTCTGTAAAAACGCGTACTCTCTGCAGGCAATCGAGCAGGTCAGATATGAGAGGAAGCGGGTAATGGTCCCTATTTGTAACTGCATTAAGGGCACTGTATTTGTGTACTATGCACACGGGAGCTCCCCTTTCCTCCTCTGGAGCTGCAGGTGCCAGCAGTTCTGGCTTCTTTGGTACGAAGAAGGTAGGAGCGGATGCTGGAGATGCGGATGGTCAGATTAAACCTTTCTTGAGGTTTGCATCCAAGTACTCTTTCAGTGTAGTTAGTTCCTTGGCTGACATTGGGTACTGTCTTTTTGCTGGAATTTTTGCTCCTGGCTTTAGCTCAATCATGCAATCACAGTCTCTGGGGGGGGGGGTAGTGTGGTAGCTTCTTGCTCGCTGAAAACATCTGCAAAATCTGCATACTTGGCTGGTAGCTGCACCCCCCACCCCCCCACCTCGGTGACCATCTTCAGTACTGGAGAATGTGAGGCAGTTTGTAATTTATGATGCTGGCAGTCCCTCAATGGAAATGAGATCGCTCCAGTTGCCCAATCCAACAAGGGGTTGTGAAGCTTCAGCCAAGCAATGCCTAGGACTATGGGGACCTGTAATGATGCTGTTACATAAAGTGGGATCCACTCTGTGTGGTCTCCAGTTGTCAGTAGAATTGGCTTTGTGCATTGCACAACCGGTCCTGCCTTCAGGGGCTGCCCATCAATGGTCTTGACCTCTATGGGTTATGGTAATTGTACAGTAGGCAGCTGCAGTTTCTGCACCATTTCTACATCTATGAAGTTAGTGGTCGCCCCAGAATTGATGAGAGCTTCAAGCTCTATTTTACGCTTTGAGTTTAAAGTCACTGTGACAGGGATGAAGAAAAATCCCTGTCTATTATCTTCAGAATGAGCCCTCCTTACTTGCTTAATGTCCCCCCTTGCAAGCTCTGGAGGGGGAGGCTGGTGGAGTTTCCCTAGTTCGTAGTTGTGGAAGTGGCTGGGTGCACCTCGGCAACTTGCTGCAATGCCCTAGCCCCAGCCTCTGGGTTTCTCAGTGGGCACACTCTCACTATATGCCCTGGGGCCCCACAAGAAAAACAAAGAGCCCTCTCCCTGTGTTTCCATCTCTCCGCCACAGGAACTAACCTTCTTGCAGCTCCGATCTGCATGGGTTCCTCTGACTCTGGGTATGCGGTTGCAGCAAGGAGAGCTGTAAAACTTGTAAATGCCAATCTGTAGCTTGCTCTTCCTCTTAGCTGTCGGCGCTGCTTTAACTCTTCCAGCCTAGCATCAATTACTACACAAAGCTGATATAGTCCTTCCAAGGTGGCTGGGGTCCCCTGCCTCACCAGCTCATCCTGAATACCGTCATTTAGCCCTTCTTTAAATTGGTCCTTTAGGGCACTTTCGTTCCAGTCGACGTCCCCAGCCAACAGCTTGAAATCTGCTATGTAAATTCCCACTCTCTTGCTGCCTTGCTTGAGTCTCTTAATTTCCTGACTGGCTGTCACTGCCCTGATCGGGTCATCAAAGTGGCCTCTGAATCTCACCATGAAGTTCTGGTAATAGCTGAGAATCGGGTCGTTGTTCTCTATCATGGGAATGGCCCACCTCGCTGCCGGTCCCTTTAGCAGACTCAAAATAAAAGTTATCTTGGTGCAATCTGTTGGAAATTCAGCAGGTCTGCTGTCGATGAACATACCGCATTGAGTTACAAAGGTTCTGAAGTGCATGGCTTCTCCCCCAAACTTTTACGGTAAGCAGCCCTGGGTTCTCAGGAGTACTGGCGGTGCTGCCACTGCTGCCACCAGCTGTGGAACCATCTGGCCAGGCTGTTGTAGATTCTGCAACAGTGCTGCTTGCAAGGCATTCACCTGGGTGTCTACCTGTTGCTGGTGCTGTATTAAGGCAGCCGCCAACTGATGGATTACTTGCTGCAGGTCCTGGGGATCCGAAGCCATTTCGGAAAAATAAAATTCTTTTCTTCCTCCCTCTTTCGATGGGAGTAGGAGTTTGGCAAGATTGATGTTGTGGGATAGGCGAAGAAACAACGCTGAGCCAGGAAATGAAGCTCTAGATCTTTATTGTTCTACCTTACACAGAATCTTGCCAAACTAAGCCACACTAAACAGGTACCTGGGAAAAAAACCCAGGCACCCTAAGGCGGATCCGGCTTGCCTTTCTTGGCCGGGCGCCCAAGGTCCTCGACCCTGTGAACGCGCTTCTCTCCCTGGAAAGCGCCCCCTCCTTCCTCACCTGCGATCTCCATAACATCACCTTCTCCCTCAGAGACACATTCCATCACACTGTGGCTGTGGCCCTTCATAACCTTTTAAGTGTCACCCCCCAGCCACCAAAATGCAGATAGAGTTTGTAAGTAAAATCTTACTTACTTCAATTACATTAAACAGTTATAAATGTATTCTTTTCACCATTGCAAATATAATCTCATGTCTTAATATATATGTGTAATTATACTGTAAGATAAAGCAATTTCATATCCTTCTAGGATTTTTATTACGATATGTGGCCACTTTCATCATACCTAGTTTATTGTTCTAGTTTCTTTTGCTTTACTAACAAAATGCATTGGGCTGTCACAGAATAAAAATCTTTCTTAAAAGTGAAAAAAAAGTTTCCTGGAAATATTTTAGTAGCAGAGGCTGTATTAGTATGGGAATGCCTTTCCTCATGACAGAGTATTGTCACATCCACATTTTTTTTAAAAAAAATCAAAGATAATTTTGATCAGATATATTCTGAATGCTGCACTGGCCTATTGAAATAGGCTCATCACATTTCAAAAGCATTCCATAAACGTTCCCTTCACTCAAGAAAATATAGCACTGATATGACACTTGAATGACTGAGCATTCAACACTTGATGTTATTTAACTACTATCTCTGTCACTGAGTCTATATAACCAAACTTTGCCTTGACCTCAATCCGTGAGCAATCACAGAACCTTACAGTGCTTAGAGAATGCCTCCTCCTTTGCAGAGAACAGATGAATAGATAAAAAGGGGAATAAAATGCTTTAACTAAGGAAGGAGGAGGTTGCTATGACTATAAGGGTAGATATGCTTCATTCACAGCCTACTATCTATTATATACTTCTAGACATTTATTAAACATTTCCACAAAATCCCTGAAATAAGTTGAAGAAAGCAAGGCCAGATGTCATCACCTATTGATGACACCTGGCCTTGCTTTTTCCAAATTTTTGGACAACTTCTACCAAGTGGCTAGATATAAAAAGCATGAGAGACCATATAGAATGCTGAGACATCCCAAAATTGTATTTTATTATGAGGCAGAATAGAAGAGCCTCAGAGACAGTTTGGTCTAGTGGTTAAGGTGCTTGGCTGGAAACCATGAGACTGTGAGTTCTAGTCCTGCCTTAGGCATGAAAGCCAGCTGGGTGACCTTGGGCCAGTCACTCTCTCTCAGCCTTAGGAAGACGCCAATGGCAAACCAGGAAACTGAGAGTTCTAGTCCCGCCTTAGGCATGAAAGCCGGCTGGGTGACCTTGGGCCAGTCACTCTCTCTCAGCCTTAGGAAGAAGCCAATGGCAAACCAGGAAACTGAGAGTTCTAGTCCCACCTTAGGCATGAAAGCCGGCTGGGTGACCTTGGGCCAGTCACTCTCTCTCAGCCCAACTCACCACCAGGGTGGTTGTTGTGGGGAAAATGGGAGGAGGAAGCAGTATTAGGCATTAGGTGTTAGGTATGTGGTGCTGGAGAAGACTCTTGAGAGTCCCTTGGACTGCAAGGAGGTCAAATCAGTCAATCCTAAAGGAAATCAACCCTAACTGCTCATTGGAAGGACAGATACTGAAGCTGAAGCTCAAATACTTTGGCCACCTAATGCGAAGAGAGGACTCACTGGAAAAGACCCTGATGCTGGGAAAGACTGAAGGCAAAAGGAGAAGGGGACGGCAGAGGATGAGATGGTTAGATAGCATCACCAATGTAATGAACATGAATTTGAGTAAACTCCGGGAGACAGTGGAGGACAGGAAGGCCTGGCGTGCTATGGTCCATGAGGTCACGAAGAGTCGGACACGACTAAACGACTGAACAACAACAAAAATTAGGTATGTTCGCCGCCTTGAGTTATTTATAAAAATAATAAAGGCGGGATAAAAATAAAATTAATTAATTAATTATTCTTTTCTCAAGCATAAGCTAAAGCATCAGAATCAGGAACGACTAGTGAAATAGCAAGTTTGCTGATGACACTAAATTGTTCAGAGTGGTGAAAACAATAAGGAACTACGAAGAGCTCCAAAGGAATTTCTGCACATTAGGGGAGTGAGCATCAAAATGACAGATGTCATTCAACATGAGCAAATGTAAAGTGATGCACATTGGTGCCAAAAATCCTAGCTACTCATACAAACTAATGGGATCAGAACTAGCGGTGACTGATAAGGAAAAAGATCTTGGAGTAATGGTAAATAGTTCAGTGAAGGTGTCAACACAGTGTGCATCCACTGTAAAAAAAGGACCACAGAGTGTTAGGGATAATAAGAAACAGTAGTGAAAATAGAGGTGCCAGTATTATAATGCCCTTATATAAATGAATTGTGCAACCTCATCTGGAATATTGTGTGCAGTTCTGGTTGCCACTCCTCAGAAAGGATATAGTGGAACTAGAGAAGGTTCAGAGAAGGGCAACCAAGATGATCAAGGGCTGGAGCAGCTTCCCCATGAGGAAAGGTTGCAACACTTGGAGCTTTTTATTCTAAGAAGGAGGTGAATGGGAGGAGACATAATTAAGGTGTACAAAATCATGCATGATGTGGATAATGTGGAAAAGGAGAAGCTATTTTCCCCTTCCCAAAATACTAGAACCAGAATAATTAAATTGAATCCTGGAAGAATCAGGACAGACAAAAGGAATTTCTTTTACACAATATGTAATCAAACTTTGGAATTCACTACCACAAGATGTGGTGCTGGCTACTAGCTTGGCTGGCTTCAAAAAAAGTTGGACCAGTTCATGGAAGTCATGGGGATCAATAGCTCTTAGCCTTAATGGCAGTGTAACTGCCTCTGAAAGCTATCTTCTAGGACACTGGTGGGTTTCCTTGTGCAGTTGGTTGACCACTGTGAGAAAAGAATGCTGGACTAGATCAGCCAGGATTCCAATCCAGCAGGGCACTGCTTATGTTCTTATTACCTAAAGCAGGGGTGGGGAACCTTTTTTCTGCCAAGGGCCATTTGGATATTTATAACTGGGGACCGGGGGGTGGGGGGCGGGGTTTCTGGGATTTCCGCGGACCGGGGGCCAGAGTTTGCGGGCGGGAGCCAATCATAAGCACCGGGGGCGGGGTTTGCGGGTGGGAGCCCCACGGGCCTTAGGCGGGAGCCCCGCGGGCCTTATATGGCCCACGGGCCTGATGTTGCCCACCCCTGACCTAAAGCAACCAAAGCTGCTTCTATCCTAAAACCAAATCTGACAGGATTTTGTGTCAAAATGTAATGCAAATTAGTCATAGGAAAGCTTCTTCACAACCATAATAAAATAAGTCTTAATATAGTTACCTGTAATTGAATGGACTCATCATCAGCTTTTTGCTATCTACGCTCTGTGAACCCTGCCATATAATAGCCCTCAAATGCCAAGACATTAAGTTGTAAGTTTAAGATGCCCAGGAGCAGTCATAACAATGGCCTATTTGGGGTTATCTCAGCATTCCAAGCAAAAATCAGAATCTCTGAAGAACCACTAGTTAAAACCACAAGAAATTGCTCTACAAACTAGGAAACTTTGCAGCCTCTGGGGATGGGCTGTTAACATCGATACACTACCGTTCAAGAATTAAAAATGGCAAATAGATCAAAACACACCAGAAAAGAAAGAGTTAATAAGAGCTCCGACATAGTAGAGAATACTGCCACCAGGTATCCTTGCTCATTCATCTATCCAGTTGCTAATAGTTTGATGGGCAGTTTCAAGGTCCTTGTTCTCTCTTGCTTATGGTACATTTCTTTAAACTAGACTTGGATTGGATAGTCCTTAAAATAAAGCATGCTTTTTAATATATGACTGTCAACTTTAAAGAAGGAATTATGGCCACCCTAATAGTGCATCCTGCAGTGTCTGATAGAAATTAATTTATGGTTTATAAACATATCTGATGCAATATAATAATTATTTGATTGGTTGAGCACAAACTTGTCTCTCAACAAATATATCACAATTTAAACAATGATCTGAATACTACAAATATGGATTCAAAATGAAGAAAAGTTGGGGCAGTGTCCCAAGTACTTTTTTTTTTTGACCCACCAATAATCAGACTGACCCAGTTCAGTAGACATAAAGCACCGGAAACTTGGCAGTTGTTTGGGTTTTGTATCTCCCTTCCATCGATGGGGGGAGACTTTTATTTTACAAAAAAAAAAGCTTGCAAATAAAAAGGAACTGTAAATTATAAATGCCTTTAATTAGAGCAGAAATTAATCTTAATAATAAAACTATTTTCTATTTTAACTATCTATTATCTATAAGCTCTATCCTATTTTCTTAAAAGTCATTATATTTTCATATCTTTCTATTCTATATCTCCAATATATTTGTTTATTGCTGACTTCTTTATTTCTGATGTATTAATTCCTGTATGTCTCTATTGTCACTCTCTAGAGAGCTATTCATCTTTTTCCACAGAGTTCAATCTGTCTTTTATCTTTTTGGTTTCTGCTTTTCTTCATATCTTCTGCTTGTTTGTTCCTGGTTGGGCTTATTGACTCTTCCCCTCTTCTTCCAAATCTTTACTCCATCTGAGGGAAACGGCTTGAAGAACTTTTAGCTCACACCAGTTCTGAGGGAAGGAAATAAACAACTCTCTCTCACCAGTTTTCTCAGTTGCTGTCTCGTTTCCTGTTGCTGCTTCTCATCAGGGCTGTCTATCTTTTTGTTTTCCTCTTTACTTTGACTCCTGGGCTTTGGCTCTGTTTATTCAGCCTCTTCTTCATGAGGCCTGTGGCTGCAGAGCTCCCATCTTGTCTTCCCTTCTCCTCCTGCCCAACGCTGCTGCCTGATTGGGAGCTGCTGCTTGATTGGCAGCTGGGTCATCCTGATGATGGGGGCAAGAAGGGAGGGGGAAGAAGGAGTGCAGGTGCTTATAATCTGCTCAGGCAGTCTGTCCTTCTCCAGGCACAAGCATGGACATATGGACTATTAGACTAGGAAGGTCTGAAATTGGCTTCTCAAAATGTTTGGATTAACTCACCTGAAATCTTCCCAAGTATAATAAATCCTACATTATGAGAATGTTTTAGCATGGGAAGGCTTGAACATGTTCGTTCATTCATTCATGCTTGGAGTCCCTACTTATATTTTAAGTACTACAAGCATTCCCATGGACAATGGGGACAGGGCTAGCATGATCTCAGTCTAATCCATAGTTTATACCCACAGCCATTCATTCTTTGGACACCTGCATAGGCATACAGTCATACAGGTGCTTAAGTAAAATCAGTGATCACTTCAACCAATGTGCTCAATGTGCCCAAAAACAACACTCGCAATCACAGTCTGAGGTGCTGAAATCTATGTTGTTTCATCCCTACCTAAGCACACTCCAAAGCCATGTGATTTTGTTTGCTTTTTTTCTCCCCATATGCCCAGCCTATATTGCAGTACATCTGCCAAACTAGACCATCACACACACATAAACATGTTTTGACAGATATAGCCAGGAATCAATATAGATTAATTGCAGGACACAGCTGTTTTTCACTGAGTATGTTGTAAGAATTGACCTGTATATCGAACAGATTCGTTTAACCCACACAAATTTAGCCACGTCCATTTCTTCTGCTCACTGGCCATGAGTAACCTTGCATCCCAAGTCATGAGTTCAGGCAATCCCTGGTTTAAGCACATAAATATTTGCTGCCTATTCTATAAATCATTATGCTGTTGCGTGCATTTTCCACCAGATGGTAGGCAATAAAAGGAAGAAACACACACTCATCAGCCAATGTATATTTAACAGCATCAAGCTAAATTAAATGAACTGCCACTATGAAACACTACATGCATGTTTTCCTATTGGCTACATTAATGCAGAACACAATATTTGAACAGATCAAATATAGATGAATGTCTTCAAATTAATGACCTAGATGAAAGGTATAAAAGAACATAAGTTTCCCTCCATACTTAAAGATAATGGGCACATTTCAGCCATAAGTGAGACATTTTAAGTTCTATTGATTACAATGGGACAGGTAAGCCCACACTTAAATCCCCTTTTTTTAAATGATTGGGATTTTAAAATGTTTACCTTTGGTTGGCTTACACCAATCATTACCAATATTTCTTTTAACAAACAAAAATAAAGAATCACCTCTTCAGTAGATAAATTTCTTCTCCTGCTTTATTCATACTATCTAAAATATGAAGTATTATTTAGTGCATTCAGTAAACCAAATATCATTTGTGTCAGGGATACATTTAAAAGGGTTTTCTTCTTCCTTTGAACATGTTAAGCCATGGTGCGTATGCATTATTCATACTGCCAATCTTGCAGGCAGTTTTTTATTGAATTTTTATCATAATCATAGTTATTACCACAATCCTGACCATTCCGAGGATTCTTCAGTGCTGCTAGCATGGAAAATTTCAATAAAATGTATAAAAATGCAAACCAATGTCTATAACTACTGTACATTAAGCTATAATTTATTTTTTTCATCCTTATGATAGAATTAACACCATCTCCCTAATTGCAGGATCACCTGAAGTTAAAGGACAATACAATGTCTCACATTCTAACTTTTGGAGAAATTCTCCATTCCCCTTGCATTTCCAGTGATTATTGATTTGATTTTAATCCTAAATCTAGTAGTCATTTTTGGGTTATAGCACATGCAGGAGAAGAGGGGTTAAACCATCTTGTAGTGCATCAGGGAATTAAGGACTCTGCTAGGCTGTTTTCAAAAACTTAGCTATGCGCGCCAAATTTCCTAAGTCCATAGAAACCAACTCACTGCATCAGAGTAGCTGAGTGGCAATATCTGTTTTTTAATCATAAACTTGCCATCTAACCCCATACCAATAAACAAAAACACATTGACTTCAGTAGGCCTGACTTCGCCATGAGTATGCATAAAATTGCAGCTGTATTTAAAATCAATACATCTGATGTTTGAGAAGGGAGAGAAATTTGTTCAGTTGGCATTTTAATATGAGCTTTACAAATTCACACTTCTAGATCCTGCTGACAAACGGTGTGCAAAAGGGCATGAATTGGCAGCAGGGCAGCCTATCTGATTCAGAGTAATGCCTGGAGAAAATATGCCCATAGGAGAAAGTGCATATCTGCACTTCTTCGGGTCTATATCAGTTGAAGTACTTAAAATAATGAGTAAAGAGGGGCAGAACGTAGCAAAATGGATGCAATGTTCAAAACAAAAGTGAAAAGTAAAACATTAACTCTGAGACAATGCTCAGTGCCAAGGGAGCAAATACAATGCTCCCCTTTTTTAAATTATGAGACTAGTTGACCTCCAAAGTTCATCTAGCAGTATGGCTGTCTGTAGGCATGGAAGGGTGTTGACTGTAGATCTAAGCTAGTCATACCCATCCATCATATCATCTCATGACTTCTGCGTGAGAGATGTGGAAACTCATATACAGTACCTAAACTGATCATTATTGATGGTCAAATCCTGTGGCTGTCTATATTTGCTTTTAGAAGAGTCCAATACTCAGTCTAGCAACACCTCTTAAACCAACATGTAGAACAGGTGCCCCCTTGTGCACAGTTTTATGCTTTACAGTGCCTATACCAACACACCATATTTTGAGACTGTTTCAGAGTCATTCCAGTTCATGTCTTTTTCTTTGTACATTAGCAGTGAAAGACCGGGCTGGTACAGGAACAAACAAGCAATTTATCCATTCTTCTGTTGCTATTTTCTGTGTCTTCCTTTTAAGAAATTCATTTCCTGCAATGCAAACTCTGCATGAAAAGTGTTTTCAAAAAACCCCTACAGGCAGTTTTCTGACTCTCGTACAGGAAAGTAATCCAATCTGACAGCAAGAAATTTGCAGTTTTAGGCTGTGCACAATATATGTTTATCACTGCGTGTATGTATGTATGTATGTATGTATGTATATATATATGTGTGTATGTGTGTGTGTGTGTGCGTGTGTGTGTGTATGTGTATGTGTATATTCACACCCACCCACATCAACATAGTCCCAGGAGACTGTACAAATTATCCTAAAAATCAATTACTCACAGGATGATGCTCAGTTAATAGATTTTCAGCCACTCTACTACTAGTAAATTGTCAACACTGAAGAAAGAAAGAAAGAAAGAAAGAAAGAAAGAAAGAAAGAAAGAAAGAAAGAAAGAAAGAAAGAAAGAAAGAGCTTTCCTTAGAACAGCTTGTCTACAAATTTCCCAGTGTTGCTGTTAAATAGACTAGGTAATTTTCATCAATTCACATGACTTTAACATTCAATCATAACCTATAAAGATCCTGTTTATGGGCCATTCCCATAGGGACAAGAGAAGATGTCCCTGGGAAATGCTGTCTCCTTTATGCTCAGCTTAGTCCCAATTACTGCTAATGACAGAAGATATTTCCATGATGTTCCTTTATACTTTAAGAGTTCTAATTCCTGGAATTAAGACCCTCCTTCACATTGGCAATAATTCTGCCCCAAGGATGCTGTTCCCTCCTCTTCCTATAGGGCTTGCATCCAGATATACCCATAACCCACTGTACAGCCAGGACAGGGAGGGGGGATTTAAAGTGCTGGACCGGGAACAGGGTTCTAGTTCCCCCTCAATCATGGAAGCCCACTAGGTGACTTTCGGCCAGTTATTCTCTCTCAGCTCAACTTACTTCCAGGAGTAACTTCCAGGGGAGGAAATAGAGAAGAAAGCACTGTGTATACTGCTTTAAGGTCATAAATGAAAGTTGGGATATAAATCTAATCAACAAATAAAATAATCCCATATCTCCATTTGGCTATGTTTATCAATACATTTTTTTCCCATCTAACGTTGTTCAATGCCATTTTCAGAAAGAGTACTGCATTATCATACAATTGATTCTACTAAACTGCTGGCAAAGAGAGCTATATTGCCCTTGACTACACCTACTGTATGCTAGTCCATCACAAACCACAGTAAAACCCAAAAGCTTTGGCATTGCCTCATTTCTCTCCTAGAGCAAAGAGAGTCCATCAACTTTATCTGGTATTCAGGCTCCTAATGTAACTAATTCTGCTTTCTAAAAATGGGGAAGTTGCTCGTATGTGGGAAGAACGTGAATCAGCAGCAGTAATAATGAAAAAAGGATAAAGGAACATTAAAGAAGGACATCCATCAAATTAGCTCCTCAAAGACCTCTCCAAACATAGAGACCAGATCAGATCCTTTGATAGATAGATGGAAAACTTTTAGCAGTTTTTACTATTATCGTTACAAACCAGCATAAAGACACAGGAACAGTTTTTGCTATTACCATTAAGAAACAGCATAGAGACACAAGTATAATGATAATTTCGAGCAAACTAAGTTTATGGATGATCGGAATCCATAGAATTAATCCCCTTGTGTTCTGCAAGAAGGTTGGCTCAAAACTAGCAGTCTTTAAGGCTGCACCTTTAAGGAGATTGCTCACTCTGTTGTGTGTGAGAGATGACAAATATGCTCTCTGTAATTGTCTCTGCAAAACACTTCATAAGTAGCCTTCCTATTTCCCTTTACTTAAAACGTTGCCTCTTATTCCTTTTATCTCCTTAAATTACTTATATAGGCTAACCATTTCCTTTTCTTTCTCTTCCCCCACCACCATGTGTGTAAATGTCTTGCATCTACAGCTACACAGCTTTTTATTCCATTCCCAAACTCTGAGTTTCACTTCTTGCCTTCCTACTCTTTGGTATAGATCCCTTCTCTTCTATAGGGCTCCAGTTCTGATTTCCCTACTGACCCCATGCTAACTAACAAGAAGTCTTATCTCTCCCTTTATTTACCTTAATATCTCCCAGAATCCTGTTCTCTCTGCTTCTAATTTCTTCCAGTGCAGACATATGCAACCAGAACATTAGCACCCAACTTACTTCTCAACTCTAATGCAACCAACTGGGTTCCACGTAGGACTTCTAAATCTAAATGTTCTTCTTCTGAATTTTCTAATTCAGACTGGCTTCAAATCAGATACTTTGAACACTTGAAGAGGGCTTGTCCTTTGCATACTTATCAATACCTATATCACTATATCTAGGACAAGGTATGAACTTCCTACCTTAGCATTCCAGTCCCCTATGATGAAAAGGACATCTTTTTTTGGTGTTAGTTCTAGAAGGTGTTGTAGGTCTTCATAGAACCGGTCAACTTCAGCTTCTTTGGCATCAGTGGTTGGGGCATAGACTTGGATCACTGTGATGTTGAATGGTTTGCCTTGGATTCGAACTGAAAGCATTCTGTCGTTTTTGAGGTTGTACCCCAGTACTGCCTTTCCCACTCTTTTATTGACTATGAGAGCTACTCCATTTCTTCTAAGGGATTCTTGCCCACAGTAGTATATATAATGGTCTCCTGAATTAAATTCGCCCATTCCTGTCCATTTTAGTTCGCTGATTCCCAAGATGTCGATGTTCAATCTTGTCATCTCATGTTTGACCACATCCAGCTTACCTTGATTCATAGTTCTTACATTCCAGGTTCCTATGCAATATTGTTCTTTACAGCATCGGACTTTCCTTCCACTTCCAGACACATCCACAACTGAGCGTCCTTTCGGCTTTGGCCCAGCCGTTTCACACTTTCTGGAGCTACTCGGAATTGCCCTCCGCTCTTCCCCAGTAGCATTTTGGACACCTTCCGACCTGAGGGGCTCATCTTCCGGCGTCATATCTTTTAGCCTTTTGATACTGTCCATGGGTTTTCTTGGCAAGGATACTGGAGTGGTTTGCCATTTCCTCCTCCAGTGGACCACGTTTTGTCAGAACTCTCCATCATGACCTGTTCTTCTTGACCTGACTTCATTGAGTTACGCAAGCCCCTTCGCCACGACAAGGCAGGGGCGCGGTGGCTCAGCGGGTTAAACCACTGAGCCGTTAGACTGCCGACCATAAGGTTGGCAGTTCGAAAAACCGCGTGACGAGGTGAGCTCTCGTCACTTGCCCTAGCTCTCTGCCAACCCAGCGATTCGAAAGCTATTTAGCAAGTAGATTAATGGGTACCACTCACGTGGGACAATTTGCGGGCGTCCAGCGGAGGGTCGTCCTCGATTCCAAGAGAGACCTCGGAAGAGCGGCGATGTCGGCGGAGGACGACGGAGGACGACGGATCCGGAGACACCAGCTTCCTGGACGTCAGCAGCCGGCGCGGAGCGAGGCATTCTGGGACTTGCAGTCCAATGCCTGCAGCGGAAGAGCCGGTTCCCTTCCTCTCTCCCTGTCGCGCGGGAATAAATTGTAATAATGATGTTGTATAATTGTATAATTGGATTGGAAATATATAATACTGTAAGCCGCCTAGAGTCCTCCAGTAGGGAGGGGATAGGCGGGGTATAAATAAGACAAATAAATAAATAAATAAAGGCAGTGATCCATGAAGGGGTGAAATCCTCCACTCTACAAATATCTTTATTTACTTATTTATTTTTATCCCACCTTTATTATTTTTATAAATAACTCAAGGCGGCGAACATACCTAATACTCCTCCTCTTATTTTCCCCACAACTACCACCCTGTGAGGTGAGTTGGGCTGAGAGAGAGGGACTGGCCCAAGGTCACTCAGCCGGCTTTCATGCCTAAGGCGGGACTAGAACTCTCAGTCTCCTGGTTTCCAGCCCAGCACCTTAACCACTAGACCAAACTGACTCTCATTGCAATATAGAATAAGTCTGGACAGCTGAAAAGTATTTTAAAGAAGTTGCTGTGTCATTCCAGGGAATGTCAGAATATACACTTATTGGTTACATTAGATTCTTACAATTAGAAGCACAGGCACAATAGTACACTCTACAATAATTGTCAAAACAGTTTCAGAGAAGAGGACAGATTGAATCAAAAACAGTTTGGGAATAGAATTACTTAACTCTTAATAAATTGGATTTTCTTCCTATTCAATGTAGTCTGTGTTCTTTGTATAACAGCAGCACACAGATTGTGCTTATAAGCTTTTGAATATAACCTTGTGGCAACAAGGGAGTTATGTGGAGGTAGGATAACTGATGCATTGTTTTTTCCATTCTTCAACTGAAATGACTGACTTTGATATGTATGCTCTTTTGGCCTGATCCAAAGGAGGAATTATGCAAATAAATGAGTGCTGTTTGTTTTTATAAAATCACCTGAGACCCTTAGTTAAACAACAAATTTAGCTTATTTAGAAAAAAATAAACTAAATTGTTTGCAATCTGATTTTTTTAAATATAAAATCTCATTCCCCAGTTAACTCCTGTTCTTTCTGGGTTCTTCCTTGTCATTTAAAATATTAGCTCCTCTTCTTCTAGTTACTAAATAGAATCACATCTCTCTGCACTTGCCTTCCTTTGAGTCGTATGTTATTGTAATCCACAAACAGACAATATTGCCAATTTCCTAACTCTAAGGTGATGAATAGTCTATGTCATCTCTAATGGCACCTGGGAAATATTCTGTTCCAATAAATGGTTGCCATTCCTACCTAGGAAAGCTAGTTTCTGCCTCTAGAAGTTGCAGGTTCTATGCTTGAAGATGAGGAACATGATTCTGATGATAACCTTTAGACATTGCCATCTATTGCTGGCACTAATTTAATTTTAGAGTTTTGATTTATAGAAAAGCATATCTCACATGAACTGGAAATTCCTATGAATGTGATCAGGGTTGCTTCTCTGGAACTACTTGAAAATAACTTCTATTCTTTCTAATTGTGTCTTTATTGGTCTTGACAATAGCACTGAAGGGTCTCACATTGTCTCTGTATAGATTTTTTTTCCTGACTCCCCTTCTGGTCACTTATTGTAATTTAATTCATGCGTAGGATCCAAGGTACAAATTTAGTAAAGCATGAACTCCCTGATGGTTATTAAAGTACAATTTGTAATCACTCTGGAAGGCTTAGCCAACAAGATCTGAAAAAATAAACAGATAATCAAAATTGAAGGAGAAGAAAACAAGATGAAATGTTACACAAGTGATGTAGTATTAACAATTATGAAACCACAAAGCTTCATACGGCAGATGATGAAAGCAATCAAAGCTTTTGGTTGCTTTTCTGGATACAAAAGAAATGAAAAGAAAACAAAGATAACAGCAAGGCACTTAACTTCTGAGGAGGAAAATTTTATGAAAAAAAGACTGGCTGTGAGATTACATAAGATCCAGTGAAATATTAGGACTGTACTTGACAGGATGCAATAAAGACATATTTTTTGGGGGGGGAAATATCAATTATGGAAATAAATTTTGGTGTTGGAGAAGACTCTTGAGAATACCTTGAACAGCCAAGAAAACTAACATATGGATCATCAAACTAATCAACCCAGAGTTCTCACTCGAGGCACAAATTATCCCACTTTGGGCACATTATGTGAAGACCCAGCTCTCTGGAGAAGGCCCTAATTCTGGGAAAGGAGGAAGGAAAGAGAAGAAGAGGATGACCAGCAGCAAGGTGGATGGACTCAATTACCATTGGAAGAGCTGCAGGACCAGGTTAGGGACAGATCATCATGAAGAAAAGCTATCTATGTGGTCGCTAGGCGTCGAAAACAACTTGATGGCACATAATCAATCAATCAATCAATGAAAAGGAATAAAACAAGAACTTGAAAGTTGAAAAAGCTAAAAACTTTTCTGGCTAGGACTGATGGTGTCAATAAATAAATAAATGTATTACCTAAAATAAACTTCTTATTTCAAATGGTACCATTTCAAATTCCAGATTAAAAATTGCAGGATTGGTAAAGAACAATTAATAGACTTATATGGAATGGGGGAAAAACAAGAGTAAAATTCAAAATTTTACAAGACATAAAAGAGAGTGGTTGATTAGCTTTTCCCCATCTCAGGTTATATTATAGAGCAAGCTGTCTATCATGGATTACAGAATGGATAAAATTTCCTAATAGTAGAATATCAACTATAGAAGGAGAAGGTTTAGCCAATGACCTTTACAGATATTTATGGTATAAGGAAATACAAGAAGACACAAATCCGAAGTGACATATTATAAGAGAAAGTCTACTGAAAAATTGGGATTCCTTAAAAGCCTGGCCAATTTCAAGCAGGAATGGTTCCCTTACATACAGCATATCACACAGCAAGGCAAGACACTTAGAATATGTTTTTTGAAGAAAAAGAAAAACTGTTTAAAATAGTGTTCATCATCATCATCATCATCATCATCATCATCAGAATGAACCAAACAGAAATGAGTCATAATGTCCAAAGTAAAGTATAAACATATTCAAGTAGCAATTAGTGACTAAAAAGGGGGGAGGGGAGGAAGAGAGGGAGGCTACCGGAATGCATTATTTATAATTTTTAAAAACGTTTTTGTTTGTTTTGCTTTTTTAACTTTTTTAAAAAATCTTTTAGGTATGTATGTGTATCCTTTTATATACATACCTAAAAGATTTTTTTTTAAAGTTAAAAAAGCAAAACAAACAAAAACGTTTTTAAAAATTATAAATAATGCAAATGACCAGTTTATTATAATAATATTTCATAACAATTCATCAGTCTTCAGACATTAATCAGATTTTAAATTATCACAAAATTAATAATTATCACATCCATTTGGACTCTCCTATCTCTCCCTCTCTTTTGCCTGAATGGGATCATCTCAGTCTATAGAACCATTTTGACAGAATAAATATGACAATGGAATGATGATTTTGAAGCAACAAAAATAAGAATAAAGTATGGAGATCAGACTGAAAAATGTACCTTACTGCAAATTTCATGGAATTCTTTGGCAGGCAGGACCCACAACATATCCCTCCTGCTGGACCTGATGGGATGGGTAGATGTGATCAGGAAGAGGCAGTCCTTCAAAGAGCCTGCTCCCATGCCATGTAGGGCTTTAATGGTCAAAAACAGCACCTTGAATTGCACCTGGAAGCAGACCAGCAGCCAACGCAGCTCTTGGAACAGAGGTGTGACATCACAAGGTGTACTTGTAATGATACAATAGGAATAATGCAAAGTATTAGATCATAGCGAGGAAGAAAAAGTATGGACTTATTTTGTTTTGTTTTGTTTTAGTATATGTATGCATATCTAGACACATTTAAGTGCAAAATCTTAGGTTATCTTTCAAATTATTTTAACATTTTAATAAACCTATTAACTACTTCATTTAATCAGCCTCCACATTTGCATCATTTTTCTATCCAGAAAAATAATTTCTATCCAGGGTTAAGCTACAGACAATAAATAGCTCTATTCCTAAAAGCTTGGTCCTTTGCCAAGTTGAGCACGCTGAAGTTCACTGAAATCAATGGCACAAGCCTAACATCAAATTTTGCGTAGGACTGCAGCCTCAGCATGCTTTTGGTATTATGACATTGATTTTAAGACTGCAGCTTGCCTCTTTTTTCTTTCTCAAGACATTTTCACTTCTTGTAGAGTATTGCTCTTTATGTGTAATAAAAATATAAATTGGATGGATTTGTACACCTTGATGAATCAAGGATTTTTGTTGTTCTTGTTGTTGTTGTTGTTATATATTTTATGAGATCATTTTCTCATAAAATGCACACTCCACCTCTTTTGTACATGCAGTATCACAACCAGCTGTTTTTGCCATTTTGCCCCCCTCCCTCATGGACTCCACTGGTCCTGCTGATATTTCTGATCTACAACTTCTAGCAAATTCTAGTCAACATAGCCAATAGTATCAGATGTTGGGATTTGGCAGTATCTGGATGGTCACCCTTGCATTAAGCTCAGCTGGATTCTGACTGCTACTTTACCAGATTCCATCCTGTAGCAATACATATCTGTCTCATGGGATCTAATCCTTAGAATTAGATCTATAACACTGATGATCCACCTTCTTCAGCCTTTGAGTACATTAAGCAGGTAGCAGAAGAATTGCTGGTGGAAGTAAGCACTCTGACTGGTCTCACGTACTGCAGCTGGATTCAGTTCATACATTCTTGCTTAGCATTTGATGTCTTTGGCCTGAGCCTACAGGCGTTTTCCACTCAAATCCTTGTTGATGCATCACTTCTTTTCGACTGTGGTAGAAAATTCACCCAAATAAATGCCAAGTACTGGAGAGGATCCAGCAATCATTTTCTTTTCTGAAGTGAGCAAGCTACAGTGAGATATTTGTCTCCTGCATCCAGATAAGCCAAGAGCAAGACCCCAAAGATTGCCTAGTTCTTACACAGAATGTTGATCAAAGATCGTTTCAGCAAGAATATATGCTAGCAGAAGACCCCAAATACAGAAGGAATTGCTTTACAAGCAACAGGGATACAAGATAACCGAAAGGGAGACATGGGTATTATTCAGAGTGTAAGACACTACAGACACATTCTTTGAAATGCAATATAGCAGCTTTGATATATGGGAGGTGCCAAGGTTCTAACTGTTATTCTAACAAGCTGACCCTCTACTTTACTGCAGAAGGAGGGAGAGAGATAAGGAAGCAGCATTACACATTATTGAATCAACAGCCTTTGCTAAGGACATATGTTCTACAGGTATTTAAATCATTGACAGCATATTGGTATGGTTATAAAATTCCACACTGAAAAGAACTAGTAGAGAAATGCAACTATAGGCATAAAAGGGGCGCGGTGGCTCAGCGGGTTAAACCACTGAGCCGTTAGACTGCCGACCATAAGGTTGGCCGTTCGAAACCGCGTGACGAGGTGAGCTCTCGTCACTAGCCCTAGCTCTCTGCCAACCCAGCGATTCGAAAGCTAATATAGCAAGTAGATAAATGGGTACCACTCACGTGGGGCAATTTGCGGGCGTCCAGCGGAGGGTCGTCCTCGATCCAAGAAAGACCTGGAAGAGCGGTGATGACGGCGGAGGACGACGGAGGACGATGGATCCGGAAATACCAGCTTCCTGGACGTCAGCAGCCGGCGCGGAGCGAGGCATTCTGGGACTTGCAGTCCAATGCCTGCAGCGGAAGAGCCGGTTCCCTTCCTCTCTCCCTGTCGCGCGGTAATAAATTGTAAAAATGATGATGTATAATTGGATTTGATATATAATGTTGTAAGCTGCCTAGAGTCCTCCAGTAGGGAGGGGATAGGCGGGGTATAAATAAGACAAATAAATAAATAAATAAATAAATAAATAAATAAATAAATAAATAAATAAATGCAATACTATCTATGCAAGAAACAATTATGAAGTACAATCAATTAAAAGTCACATTATTATTTCAGTTCTCCACATTACCAACACAGTCCTAACCATCTAATTTCACTTCCCTATACATTTCTGCTTCTGTGTTCAACCTACTCCCATAAGTGATTTTTCAGATACCACAATACTCTTCGAATATGCTGGAAAATAATTAAACACAAAAATCCATTTTGTATGTTCTCTCGTGCCTTGCCATCTTTCTTTCTAATACCCTTTGTTAAAAACCAACTCCCTAGAACAAAAACAACACAAAGCCAAACATCAATATTTACATTGGCTGTAGTGGAATTGTATTTAATCTTCCACTGAACCCCAGCACAGCAAACCCGCAAGGGATATACAGCAAGATACACACACAGATCTCTCACCTTTCCTCACCTCTTGCTTCCACCCTCCCCACCCCTTTGGCAGCATCACTTTGTAATAGCCTGTTTGTTTAACGTTATGGGCAAAGTGCCAAAGTAAACCTTCCAGATAACAATCAAACCTATTACAAATTATGCACAGTTATAAACAAATGCTTACATTTAAAAGTACTGAGGTTACCAAAGTGGTTAAACAATGGAGTGATGGCAATGAATTGCAATGAATTTAGCGACTTTTTGAAGATATCCAGTGACCTGTCAGCAAGAGGAGGAGAATAGCAAAGGTGGCAGTATATTGTAACCAGCAAGGATATTTCTTTAGCCTCCCACTGTGGGAAAGCTGGGGGCAAGGGGTTTATCTCAAAAAAGGCAGCTCAGCCCAGCTACTGAGAGGGGTGGGGAAAAGAATGGCAAAGAAACTCCACCTTAATCAACTCACTGTAGCTGAGGCTAGGAGATTCTCCTTACAGTTTTCAAAAGTTTGTATTTACCCCAAACTAAGGGGCGTGGTGGCTCAGTGGGTAAGACGCCAGGCTTGTCAATCAGAAGATTGCAAGTTCGGAGGTTCAAATCCTTAGTCCCGCATGACGGAGTGAGCTCACGCACTCGCCCCAGCTCTTGCCAACCTAGCAATTCGAAAGCATGCAAATGCAAGTAGATGAATAGGTACCGCTTCGGTGGGTGGGTAACAGCGTTCCGCACGCGTCATGCCGGCCACATGACTGTGGAAGCGTCTTCGGACAATGCTGGCTCTTCGACTAACAAACGGAGATGAGCACCAGTCCCTAGAGTCGGATACGACTGCACAAATGTGTGGGAGTAACCTTTACCTTAAGATTAAAGTTACCTTACTGAAACCCATGTCATTCTTGCTTTCATGATCTATGCAATGACATCGCCCAACTGTGCCAATAGTAGGACCAGCATTGGCCCAAACGCACACATTTGGCTTCATCACTGATTTATGCATTTTTCCCCCCAAGGCAAGCTATCCATGAGCATCACTAATCCAAATTATAATCTTCCCTGCATTATAGGTCATATTTATTGGAAGTACTACAGCATTACCAAACATTACTGTATAAAACACTAATATTTTATATTGTGCTATACTGTGCTATGGTCCATGAGGTCACGAAGAGTCGGACACGACTAAACGACTGAACAACAAAAAAAATAGTATATTCCATTCTCTTCCGCTCTGGGATTCTGCTGTTAATAAAATTTCATTTGGATTTATTTATTTTATTTATTTATTATTCAAATTTATTCCCCGCCCATCTCCCATGCAAGGGACTCTGGGCGGGTTACAATAAATAATTTGCTATGCGTTTTAGAGTTATTTGGAAGAACTTTGGCTCCAGCCATGAAATATTTCAAAAATTATCTCACTTCTAAATTGAATGACCTTGTCTGTAGGCTAGAAGATTAACAACAGTTAGGAAGAAAACAAAACATGCTTGCCATTTTTGTAACATTTCTGTTATAAACGTTAGCCACAAAATGGCTCAATAGAGATAGAAAATGTGGCTTCATGAAAAAAAATACTAAATAACAAAGTGATTTGTTTCTTTCAACTGATTTATAAGCAGTTACTGTTGTGGTGCTCCTACAACTTTCTGCCCACTATTGTGACAACCTCCTCACAATAACGAGTCGAATTGTTCCTCATCAGAATTTGTAAAAACATGTTTATTCCTCTCTTCTACAAAGACAATGTAAGTAACACTAATATTAACACTGCAGTAATAGTTAATTGAAGGTCAGCTTGGTATAGTGGTTAAAAGCACTGGGCTAAATACTGGGAGTATTTATAGTGGTTAAAGGATGCATAGCATAGCATAGCATAGCATAGCATAGCATAGCATAGCATAGCATAGCATAGCATAGCATAGCATAGCATAGCATGTGTGTGTATGTGTGTGTGTGTGTAGATAGTAGATGATAGTAGATAGTAGATAGTAGATAGTAGATAGTAGATAGTAGATAGTAGATAGTAGATAGTAGATAGTAGATAGGGGGGCATGGTGGCTCAGCGGGTAAGACGCCAGGCTTGTTGATCGGAAGATCGCAGGTTCGGAGGTTTGAATTCCTAGCCCCACGTGATGGAGTTTGCTCCCGCACTAGCTCCAGCTCTTGCCAATCTAGTAATTTGAAAGCATGCAAATGCAAGTAGATTAATAGGTACCACTTTGGTGGGTAGGTAACAGCGTTCCGTGCATGTCATGCGGCCACATGACCGTGGAAGCGTCTTCGGACAACGCTGGCTTTTCAGCTAACAAACGGAGATGAGCACCAGCCCCTAGAGTCGGTCACGACTGCACAAATGTGCGGGGGGAACCTTTACCTTTGTATATAGTATATTAGTATACAGTATATACAGTGGTTAAAAGCACTGGGCTAAATACTGGGAGACTGTGAGTTTAAGTCCTGTCTTAGGCATGAAGCCAGCTTTGACTCTGGGCCACTCACTCTTTCTCAGCCCTAGGAAGCAGGCAAGGGCAATCTGCTTATGAAAATGTTGCAAAGAAAACTGCAGGGACTTGTCCCTGAGTCAGGACTGAAACTATGGACAATAGCAACAAATATCTGACACAGTTACCATGATGCACCATGGTAGAAGAAGTTTATGGAAGGGCTTCTTCTATTCAGAAATAGTGCAGATATTGTGTCGGTATGTTGACTTAGCCAGTAGAATTAGGCTCAAGAAAATGTGACTAATTTAGCAAACTCCAAGTCCCACTTTCCCCCCTCCCCCTAAGGTGTGGAGGAATAGCCATGGAGGGGACTGAATCCTTTTCCTTCTAACTGATTGGGCCAGAAAATGTTCTGACTTTGTGGAGTTCAGGTCTATCATTCCCCTTGCCGTTTTGCTTGGACAAAGATTATGTTCTGTTGATGTCTAAATTGATACTAGCTACCTGTATGTATGCATACACATGTGTGTGGCATATGCCTGTTGTCATAAAACATATGAGCTAGTTATGAACCTCGTGGGCTGACTGTTAATGGCAGCGGTA
The DNA here is from genome assembly GCA_023362775.1 of Charina bottae. Taxonomy (NCBI): domain Eukaryota; kingdom Metazoa; phylum Chordata; class Lepidosauria; order Squamata; family Charinaidae; genus Charina; species Charina bottae. Next base: position 13,805,316 of record JALMGJ010000001.1, read on the forward strand.
ACAGTAGGGGTTGTATTGGCTAACATAAGTCTTCATTAATTCTACCCCATGCAATTCCATGTTCCACAGGTCCCAAAATTGGGTGAAGCAGGGAAGACAAGTCCATGGCAGGGAGTCCCAAATTAAGACTTCCTCCTCAAATTGCTGCCCAAATTTTTTATTTTCTGATAGTACCCTGGGATGATCAGGTCCAGAGACTTGAGGTTTTCACTGTAGCTGATTACAGTGGAAATGGCATGCCTTTTTCTGGCCTAAAATTAAGTCAAGTTTCAGGAAGGATTATTAAGTGGCAGCTGCCACAATACAAGGCACCCTTATAAATACATAGGGAGTTAATAATGCAATGAAGATGTTGGAATGCCAGTATGATTGTTTCAGGATATTAAACAGTTTTGGTTTGCTTTTCTCATAAAAAGAACAAAAAAATCAACAGTAGGGTGTTGCACCTTAAATTCAAAAGGCCATTCACAGAAATCTTAATGAAGAAAATGCACCTATAGCATGTCAGGTCCCTGCGAGGATTCATATTTAGAAATTAAGTCCAGAATCATAGCAAAGGGGGAAAAAGGTGTGGGGACAGAATCTAAACCCTGTTGACATACTATTGCCTCTGAGTCCAGATTTGATCAAAGATTTGGCAGAACAGCCCAGAGCACTTAAGAAAGACACCATCACTCAGAGCATGCTAAATCTTTCATATATTTTGCATGATTTTTTTTTCTTAACCATCTGCTCCAGAAAGCAGAGGCAAGGCCATCTGTCATCTTCCATACAGTAGTGGTGAAAGGATGATAGTTTTATGCCTAATTCATGTGGGTACTTGAACTCAGGAACTGGCAGTTGGTGAAGGGAATGCTTGAAGCTCCTCTGCAAATGCATTTGGCAAGGTTTTCACATTTTCCCCCAACTGGCTCCAAAAGTGGGAGATTTTGACCAGAAGATAGGAAGAGGATAGAGGACAGAGGACAGAGGATGGATGGATGGATGGATGGATGGATGGATGGATGGATGGATGGATGGATGGATGGATGGATGGATGGATGATAGAGACAAAGATAATAGGGATAGGAAGATAGAAGATAGAGACAGAGATAGAGATAGAGAGGTAGATGATAGAGACAGAGACAGAGACTAAGACAGAGACAGAGACAGATGATAACCTTCCAGATTTCTTGGAGAGCAGAATGGATACCAACAGATGCCCAGACTGAGGAAAGCAATAGGTAGAGCCAGGATCAAATGTGAGTGGGATCCCTATTCTCTTCATGGCTCATTTTTTCCCCTTTTTCTGACAATATCTTTTTCTTTCAATTCCCCATCCCCACCACTATTTGGAGAAAAAAAAACCACCCAATTTTCTTTGACATGTAGAAGGCTGGCAAAAGAATGACAGATTGTTCCCCCAGCCCCTCCCCCCCCAGTCCAAATTGATGACTTGCAAACACACCAATCCATGTTAGATGATAAACTTTGTAGACTATGCAGTAGCAGATTTTTTTTTCCCCTATTTATACTAAGAAACCCTTTCTAATGTTATCCATATGTAAAGGAATGTAGAGTTGACTTTTAGCGATGAAGAAATTATTAAGGGGGACTTGCAGAAAAGATTACACAGTCCTGAGAAAGAGGGAAGTATGAGAAAAAAGTTCAAAATAACTTTGCCTTGATTTTGTTTAGTATAAGACGGGACAAAGAGAAACTTGTACAGGAATTCAAAGTTCTGTTATTCTACCTTTCTACAATAAAGAACATTCCTGGAATTCTTGTGATGCCTGTTTCTTAGCCTAGCCTACCTCGATGGGCTAGCACCTTTCTCTGAATGTTCTTTCCACTCTGAGCAGAGCTCTTTGACATATGGGAGAACCGGTGCTGAAGATACTTTCTATGCAAATGTCCCTCCATCTGTTCTCCTTGCTCCCCCTGGGCTGAAGTAATATTCCATCAAACAGACTTCTCCAACATGCCCTGAAGCAAGATTGCATTTGTTGTTGTTGTTCAGTCGTTTACTCGTGTCCGACTCTTCGTGACCTCATGGACCATAGCACGCCAGGCCTTCCTGTCCTCCACTGTCTCTCGGAGTTTACTCAAATTCATGTTCATTACATCGGTGATGCTATCTAACCATCTCATCCTCTGCCGTCCCCTTCTCCTTTTGCCTTCAGTCTTTCCCAGCATCAGGGTCTTTTCCAGTGAGTCCTCTCTTCGCATTAGGTGGCCAAAGTATTTGAGCTTCAGCTTCAGCATCTGTCCTTCCAATGAGCAGTCAGGGTTGATTTCCTTTAGGATTGACTGGTTTGACCTCCTTGCAGTCCAAGGGACTCTCAAGAGTCTTCTCCAGCACCACAATTCGAAAGCATCAATTCTTCGGCGCTCAGCCTTCCTTATGGTCCAACTCTCACAGCCATACATTACTACTGGAAAAACCATAGCTTTAACTATACGGACCTTTGTCGGCAAGGTGATGTCTCTGCTTTTTAATATGCTGTCTAGGTTTGCCATAGCTTTCCTCCCAAGGAGCAAGCGTCTTTTAATTTCATGGCTGCAGTCACCGTCTGCGGTGATCTTGGAGCCCAAGAAAATGAAATCTGTCACTGCTTCCATTTCTTCCCCTTCTATTTGCCAGGAAGTGATGGGACCAGATGCCATGATCTGGGTTTTTTTAATGTTGAGTTTCAAGCCAGCTTTTGCACTCTCCTCTTTCACCCTCATCAAGAGGCTCTTTAGTTCCTCTTCACTTTCTGCCATTAGGGTGGTATCGTCTGCATATCTGAGGTTGTTGATATTTCTCCTGGCAATCTTAACTCCGGCTTGTGATTCATCCAGCCCGGCATTTCTCATGATGTACTCTGCATATAAGTTAAATAAGCAGGGTGATAATATACAGCCTTGTCGTACTCCTTTCCCAATTTTGAACCAGTCGGTTGTTCCATGTCTGGTTCTAACTGTTGCTTCTTGACCCGCATACAGGTTTCTCAGGAGACAGGTAAGGTGGTCTGGTACTCCCATCTCTTTAAGACTTTGCCACAGTTTGTTGTGATCCACACAATCAAAGGCTTTAGCGTAGTCAATGAAGCAGAAGTAGATGTTTTTCTGGAACTCTCTTGCTTTTTCCATGATCCAGCAAATGTTGGCCATCTGATTTCTAGTTCCTCTGCCTCTTCGAAACCCAGCTTGCACTTCTGGTAGTTCTCGGTTCACATGCTGCGTCCAATCTTTTTTTTCTATAGTATAAGACACCTAGAGTTGGTTCAAAATTGAGGAGTGAATGAATAAATTCTGCTTGCACATCAAAAGAAAAGCAGCTTACCATTTCACTGGGTCTTTGGTTCCATTGTCAAACTGCACTTACTGATAGGAAGCTGTGTTTTTTGTTTTTTCATAACAATTGGAATCTGTCTTACCAGACTTAAATCAATGATTCCATGACCTGCTTTCTGGAACAACAGTAATCTTGATCTTTCATGTGACATCTATTTAGTCAATTTGAAACAGACACCCTTCAAATACCTAAAAGGATGTCACACAAAAGAAGATCAAGGCCTTTTCTCTATTATTTCAGAATGCAAATACAGAATAGAGAACATATTGAAGAATAACCATAGAATGGTGGTACATCCATTTAGAGAAACTTTTGATTTCACAACTTGGCCCAAATTCCTAAGCAGCATCAAAAACTCCTGAATTACTATTAGCATTGCAATGTGTTTTTGGATTATTCTAAATCTACAATATTTTAAACATATAATTAAAGAGTATTACTAGGGTAGATATAGGTTATTTCTATGAACTTGGGAATAAAGACTGGAATACCCCATATTAACAAATCAATGGTTAAGCACCTTAACTTCATGGAGCAAGATCCCCAACTTTAGAAGTTTAAAAAATGCTTGCAGTTTTCAAATATCTAGACTACAATATTTCATAGAATTAGTCATTGAACTATATGACAAACACAAATTTTTAAGTTGCTGGCTTTTTAATATGCACTTTATATCTACAAAACTTCATTTTAATGTAAAAAAAAAGCTAAGTGGTACAATTCATTGACAAGACAGGAAATCCTGATTGTGATTATCTTTTGAAGAATGCAATAATTTACTCATCAAATTCATTATAATCCTATAATCAACCACAAGACTATAGTAAAATGCTAGTTTAAAAACATTAATGATTCTCGGAGCATATGAGCTAACCCAGCTCATTAAAACAGTGTAAAGAGTAAGGATTAATATAGCTTCATTTGGAGTATTCAGCCATAGATTCTTAATTAGCTTAAACTAAAAGCTGATTGATGTCTAACCAACCTTTTGAACATTTAATAATTAAATAAAAGCTCACTAATTTGGAGCTGCCTCCATAGGAACTTTATTTCAACTTAATTGACTCAATTGCACAATGCAGCTCTGTTGGGGTCAGGGGCATGAACGTAAATTTTACAATGTGAGCAAACTTCCTTCTTAATTGTACTAAGTATCCATACTCTAATGGTACATTGTGTTGTGCTGCACAGCGAATAATAAGTGAAGGCTCACTGCAAACAAAAATAAATAAATAAATCAGATAGATAGATAATCTGCCAAAGTAGCCTGAGATTTACAAAAAGCACAGAGCTACTGCAAATACATATGGAAAGATGGGTCTTCTTAAAGTAAATACAGTCAACTGTTGCAAAGCTTGAAGTTGAACCCATATCTTGGTTGCAAAAATCCAGATGACTTCTAGATGGCAGCAAGGAGAGACCGAAAACTCAGATTTTTTTCAGCTCAGACATGATAGCTTCAACTGATATCAGATGCTGGGGGGGCCTTTTCCCATCTCTGCTAGACTTTTCAACTAGCATATTTGGTGAAAAGAGTTTATTTTAATTATTCATTGGTTGTGTCAATTTAAAGAATGAGAGCACCATAGCCAAGCTGGTCGGGAGTGGGGGGAGCTACTCAGATTACAAGGATTACTTGCTTCATAACATGATGCTTAATGCATGTGATATGTATTGCAACTTCATGAATTATTGGCTTAATACCAATGGTGTCCACAGGGGGCATTCAAAAAAGGCAAGGTGACAGATGCACTGTCAAAATGCACCAGTTTTTATGTGCATGTAGAAAATGGCAGAGTTACATCACAATACCATATCTGCCATCTTGCCTTTTTTGACACACACACACACACACCCTGCAGACATTGCTACTCAATACATACTCTAATCAAATAATCTTTATTATGGTTTATATGAGCCTAGCTCAGTACATATTTTTCTAGTTATTCTTTTAAATTTGTACTAATCTGGATTATGATAGAATGACAGCATGGCTTCATTTGACCAGTGAAGCCCTGCCAACATCTTGAGTTAGATCCCCAGTTCCAGAGTTACCTCTGTACTAAGGCTACATACTTGTCTGGTGACCTGTATGTTGCTTGGGTCATTCCTATGGTGAGTTTCTCATTGCATTCAGAAACTGAACTGGAACTATTACATGATAGGTTTTTCTGCTTCTGCCAGTGGCTTCCATCACCCTGTGTCTAGTTTGGAGCAAATCATGTGCTCCAGGACTCAGTGCCAGTGTTGCCTCCTGCATCCCATATACATGAAAAAAGAAAGAAATTCACCAGGAAGATTAGCACTCGGGAGGCAAAAGTGTAGGTGCCAACTACTGTAGGTCTTAGCTTTCTGGACAAAATAAGTTGGAGACTATAGGCTTTTGATGGTAGGGCATGCTTTTTAGGTTGGCAGATTCATGGACCTCTTTAATGCAAGAATTACCTAGGAACACTTTGTGACTCTTTACAAAATATGAACACACATATTTTAAAATCTGTTTACAAGTGAATAAAACCATATCAGTTCCAGCTCTGATAATGTATTCATATTCAGGCAATAGCTATAGAATAATTACTCTACATGTTTACTTGGAAGTAACTCTCACTGAATTCTGTGGGATTTTTTCCTTAGGAAATACGTATAAAAAGGTAAAGGTTTTCCCCTGCACAGTCGTGTCCGACTCCAGGGGCCGGTGCTCATCTCCGTTTCTTAGCCGAAGAGCCAGCGCTGTCCAAAGATGCTTCCGCGGTCATGGGGCCGGCATGACGCACACGGAACGCTGTTACCATCCCACCAAAGTGGTACCTATTTGTCTACTTGCATTTTGCATGCTTTATAGTATATTACTATACACATATGCATAGTATTGCACCCTGACCAAGACCCACTAAACTCAGGGGTCCTTATTTCTGTTATAATAATAAATTATTAAACATTACACATTATTTATCACTATTCAGACAAGAAAGTTACAGTGCCAGATACAATCAGGGACAAGAATAAATGACAAGGATGCTAACTAATGCCATATGGCCAACAGTTCTTAAGCTACCCTGAAATATATGGAAGTTATATGGCTGTTAGCCACTGCATACTTATCTACATTTGCAGTTATTCTTGAATCCTGATTAAATAAAACACGGAACATGGGATCCATCAAGCCAACCAGGAAAAGGCTAAATATGGAGCACTATCCCAAAAGCACCTCTTTAAAGTGCACCATCTTTCAGGACCAGAGTCAGCAGTTTACCTTCACAGGACCAGAGTCAGCAGTTTACCTTCATCTAAAGGAAAAAGGACACTCATTTGAGGACATTAATGTTCACATTTTAGACAGGGAAGATAAGTGGTTTGAGAGAGGAGTCAAGGAATCCATTTATGCCAACTTGGAAAATCCTTCCTTGAATAGAGGTGGGGGCCTCAGGCACAATCTTTCCCCTATTTTCCTTCCTGCTTTGTCTTCTGTGCCTAGGAAGATTAAGACCTTTTCGTAATCTCAACAACAGCAAGGTAATCTTAACGATCCTCCTTTGGATGATAAAGGGACTTAGAAATTAACATCTCAAATAACCATGACCTAGCCCCAGGTGCAAGATCCCACAGCCACCCTAGAAGCATATTTAAGGATTCCCTTACTAACTTTACTCAGACTGAAGAAGCTTCTTGGATAAGGAGCGAAACGTTTCCACTGAGAAAATAGAAATCCAGTTGACATGATTCAAGCTACAGACTCTTTAAAAAAGGTCGTATAGGAGGACCAAAGATTCTGCTACTGCAGTTCCACAAGGGCAGACTGCAAGATCATTCAGGATTTCTCTAAACTGCTTTCTAGGATTATCGGAGGCAGAACATCAAAATACAGCAATATAAAGATTCAGCATTATTTAGAGAACACAGTTTGATCGAAGTACTTGTTGATTTTATAGTACTTGCTAAATCCTCTAGCCAAATGAAAGCAGAAATTTTGAGGTGTTCAGTTTGATTAATGATGTCCCAATGGAAGGCTTTTAGGTAATCAAATGCAACTTTCTGTTTGTTTTTGTTTTAAGTCAACAAAGAGTTGCCTCTGAACTAACTACTCTTTTCAAATGTATCTATGATACAACTGGACCCATTTCTCTAGTTCTATAGGAGCAGATGGCCAAACACAATACACATAAAATTCTAAGAGACAGAGTCAGAAAAGAAACAATATAAGGGAGAGGCACATAGGGCTTCACCATTAACAACCAAAGACTCACAGAGGACTTTGGTGAAGAAACTCATCCTTTCTTTTGTGTAATGTGTCTGATCCAGAATTCCACATTCTGTAGAAGGGTTTCCGCTCATATCTGTGAAATGATGTCTATGGACTTCTGGCAGGTAGATAGAAGAATGGATGGCAAATGCCTGATTATGTTGTGGCAGTGAAGCTGAGATTTAATGTGTTTCGTCTGCACAGTGCAGGGATGGTAACTATATAGCCTTCCAGATATTGTTGGATTGCAAATCCCAACATCCCTTACCATTCCTTATGCTACCTAAGTCAATGTTTATCAACATCTAGAGGATCAGTGTTGCTCACCCTGGTATAAAGGGAGCTGAAGGTTGGTTTGTTTTTTCCCCCAAAGTATTTGAGATTACTTTTTAATAGTTTTGCTATTTTACAAATAATGGATAGTGCTCAGATTGGTAATCTGGTACATTTATGATATTATTACATGGATCACATCTTCTATGGGTTAATGGAAAGGAAAAAAAAGATTTTTGACATACAGTATAGATGTTCCAGGTACCCAAAGCATTTATGGGAAAAACTCTGAATTAACATCTGAGAAATGTGTCGGTTAAAGGTATTTAAGACTGATGGGTCTTATCCTCTTTAACAGACCCAGATATGCTGCCCATCGTTGGAAAGAGAACACTGGGTGGAATGGACCTTTGGACTGGTCTAACAAGACAGTACTCCCTATCACACAGTGTAGATCTTAAATTTGTTATTATACATTTCCTCTTTTTTATTAAGAGAGCCAGTTTGGTGTAGTGGTTAAGGTACCAGGCTAGAAACTGGGAGACCATGAGTTCTAGTTCTGCCTGAGACACAAAGCCAGAAGTCCCTCAAGAACTTCTGTCACTAGACATTTAAGCAAACCATATTCCTGAAGTGCTGATTAAACCAGCTTGTCCGTACCAAAGCATAGAGTTTGCTACCCACCTTTCTTCCCTATCTGGTTCTTATCTCTCCAGAAGCAATTAATTTCCTTTAAGGAAAACACTTGTTGTTTTATAAAGATGGACAGATTTTGCTTTTGTGTTTTTTTTAAAAAAAAAATGCTTGGCAAATACTGTTATCAGTGAAAGCATGTACTGTATAAAGCTTGTGCCGCCATCTGTTAGCCCTGTTTACACAATACAAACACGAAGGGATAAGTATTAACCTCTCTTTTCCCTCTGCATCTATTCTAGGTCACTGTGGATCCCACTTTATCCCAGCTCTCTATCCTGGTGCCCACTCCCCATATACACATAACTGGATTTTCTTTTTCTCTTCTTAGCTCATTGCATTCTATTTACTTTTCCTCTTTGTATATCTATCTATTTCCCTTTTCCTTCACTGTCTTCATTCAGCCTAATCCACAGCTGGTGCTAACTCAGTTAAATTCATCTGATGCAAGCAAAAGCTAAAAACATTCTTTGTATAGTATGTCCTACTTTTAATGAGCTCAGGCTGACCTTAGCTGCTCCCACAAAAGGAAAAATTGGTCATAAAGAGGAGGCAGTAAACATACATGAGAGATGGGGATTTATTTATATATTTATTTATTTATTATATTTCTTCACTGCCCATCTCGTACAAACGACTCTGGGTGGTTTACAAACGAATTAAAAGAATAAAAGATTAAAATATCACTAAAAACAGATTCATTATAAAAATATAAATATACATAAATATAAAAATGTAAAATATAAAATATAAAATCCAAGGTGGTGAGCAACGGTCTCAATAGAAATTTCCCAGGGCCACATCAAGGTGCCAACCACCCCCATGAATGACTATCCCCCCTCCCGCCCCAAGCGAGGTGGTACAACCAAGTCTTAACTCCTTTCAGAAGGCCAGGAGAGTGAGGGCCTGTCTCACCTCTGGAGGTAACTTATTCCAGAGGGTGGGGGCCACAGCAGAGAAGGCCCTCTTCCTGGACCCTGCCAATCGACAATCTCTCATGGACAGGGTCCATAACATGCCCTCTCTGCCTGACCGGGTGGGATGGGTCAATGTTATGGGGGTGAGGTGGTCCCTCAGGTAACCTGGACCCATGCCATGTAGGGCTTTAAAGGTGATAACCAACACCTTGAATTGCACCCAGAAGCAAACTGGCACCCAATACAGCTCGCGTAGCAACGGTGTTACATGTGCCATCTTTGGGGCTCCTAAAACTGCTCGCGTGGCCGCATTCTGAACCAGTGGTAGCTTCTGGATACTCTTCAAGGGTAGTCCCATGTAAAGCACATTGCAATAGTCTATGCAGGAGATGACTAGGGCATGAGGGACTGACCAGAGGGCCTCCCGATCCAGGAAGGGGTGTAGCTGGAGCACAACACGGTTGGGCAAAGGCTCCCCTGGCCACGGCTGCCACCTGCTCTTTGAGCAGGAGTCGTGAGTCCAGGAGAACCCCCAAGTTCTGCACTGGATCTGTCTGGGGCAGTGCAACCCCATCCAGCACCAAAGATGGTAAGTTCCTGGATGCCCATGGCTTTATTTTTTACAGATATTCCATAGACAGTTGGGGGAAAACCCCAGTATTTGGATTAGGCTTCCTCTTAACTTGGACTTCTTCAGCGAAAGAAGGAGGATAGCTAAGTATAAATTGTCAACAGCTATTATTTTTGGCCAGACTCTTCTGCCAGATACTGCTTTTTTTTATGATGACAATCATAAATAACCATCACACTGCACATTATCATTCCTTATTTATAAAAATTGAATGCCATACTTGTACGCACATACACACATATACACAAAAATATATACATATACACACAGTTGATTAATATCTTTCTGGGGACAGAGATGACAGTTCAAAGCAAGGAAAAATGATGCATAAAAAGAGGGTAAAATCCCAAAGAAATCAAGGAGAAGCATTTGCAAGCATCACATTCATTTAAGTATTATTCTAGAGAAACCAGCTAGAGTTCAGTAGCAATATTTGCTCTGTCTTTCAAAAACCAGCAGATGATGCTAGTACACAGAAGTAGCCTTTGTGATGGGGTATTATTTTTCTCTTGACAGAAGTGTATAATTCCTTGAACAAATGGAGCAGGAAACAAGTTCATACCAACATTCTCTAGTTGGAGTGAGGGCCAATTGAAAGGGAGCTTTTTCTAGAAAAAAATTTGTAACTATAGTATGTGTTTTCTTGATAAAAAACAATCCTGGAGAATGTATTTAAAACTTTATAAAAACCTAAAAGATTTTGTTATTATAGCCTTGTTAATATAGTAGAATTCTAATATTTCTTGTGCTGTCTTTCTCATGCTTTGTAATTTTCCTGAGATGAGCTCATGATTTGCTAACAGTCATTGCATATTTTCTCCAAGGTTATCTCTGTGCTCTATATTTACCATGCAAAATCTCTTCCTAATACTCCTTTCCCAGGGCTGAGATTTCACATTACTTCACTATCTCTTCCTCCCACTACAGCAGTATTTCTCAACCTTGGCAACATTAAGATGTGTGAACTTCAGCTTCCAGAATTCCCCAGCCAGCAAGTTGGCTGGGGAATTCTGGGAGTTGAAGTCAAAACATCTTAAAAGATGCTAAGGTTGAGAAACACTGTTCTACAGGTAGCATATTGCTCCTTATTATCTTTTCATTCTCAGTACAACTATTCACCTGCCCACCCTGAGCAGCTGCCTGTTCTAAGGGCTGAGTAGGTGTTTCTTAATTGGCTGTTTGCTGTTGATTGCAACTATGCTAGTGGTTGTAACTTATTACTGAGTTGTCTTTTCTGATAGTTGTTTTTATTTTAGAAATGAAACTTAAGTTGATAAAGAATAACTTGTCCTACTGAATTCTACTTAAGGCTTCAGCATAACTAAATCCATCAAATCATTCAATACTAGATGAAGTAAAATCAGACAGCTCACTGGAAGTACTGGTAATGAAGCTAAAGCTTAGATACTTTGGACACATAGTGCAAAGGCAAAAGCCATTGGAGATGACCTGATATTTGGATAAAGGCAATTTTTTTTAAAAAAAAAAGGCCAACAGAAGACAAGACATTCAGTCACTGTCACTCAGGATACAAGCAGAACTCAAGAAGCAAATGACATCCATTGGCTCATGAAGAATCTGAAGTAAATGTAAAACATGAAATCCATAGTTTTGTGTCTGAAAAATTAAGATTAGAGATTTTGTGCAAAGCAGCTTTTGAAATGCTTACCCACTGCCTGCAAACAGAGTTTAGCTATTCTTCAGCACCTACATTTTCCCTCATTGTTTAGCTTTTAGATAGAATTAACTCAGGAATTTGATTCAGACCTGTCAACATCAAAATGTAAATCTTAGCTAATTTCTTTGATGGCTTTTTCTGATTTCATTATCATTCATCTAAAACCTTGGGGCAGGAAATGACAAACTCATCAAAATTATGTTAGAGGGAAGCAACATTTCAGACTTAAGGATAATGATTCTCAAATGTTTGCCTCTGCCTAGAGGCACATTTTCTAAATATTCACCGAATGATAGTTCCCACTGTGTCTATTAGAAAGTATATGTACACAACCTATTAGCAAAGATGTTAGCTGGGGCTACAAAAAACAAGCATACTGAAAATGCATCTAATTTAGGAAACCAATTTGAATTTTTTCCATATCTATATAATAGCAACTCAGTTGGATATTCTGGGGATATACATTTATGATAGCATGAATCTATGAACATTTTTTTAATGGTTGCTATTGAAATATTTCTGGGTGAAAAATAAAAGCTAATGCTACTATTTTAAGTATATTTCATAAGAAATAAATCCCACAGAATGAAAAGAGGATTATTTCCAAGTAAGTAGCACTAGAATTATTCTGCTCAACAAGTAAAAGCAGATAACATCCTTTGTCATGTATCATTATTTAAAGGGATTTTTAAACTGCCTTTCGTGATGGATTAGCCAGAAAAAGCAGTTTGCAATATGATCATTGATTGATTGATTATGTGCCATCAAGTTGGTGTTGGCTCTTAGTGACCACATACTGTAGATAGATCCTCTCCATGATGCTCCATCCCAAACTTGGTCCTTCAAGTCTTCCAATGGTGCACCCATTGCCACCATAAATGAGTCCATCCGCTGTGCTGCTCGTCATTATTCCACCTTTCCCAACGTTGGAGCCTTTTCCAGAGTGCTGGGTCCTCACGTAATGTGTCCAGAGTAGGATAATTTGAGCCTGGTCATTTGTGCCTCCAGTGAGAAATCTGGGTTGAGTTGTTTGATGATCCACTTGGTTATTTTCTTGACGGTTCATTATATTCTCAAAAGTCTTCTCTAAGACCAAAGTTCAAAAGTGTAAATACTTTTTCTATCCTGCTTCTTCAAAGTCCAACTTAGTCAAAGAGAATACTGCACTATTCTGATCTTTGTAGGTATAGACACATCACGGCATCGGAGTATCTTTTCCAAGGCTTTCATGGCTGCTCTACCAAGTGCTAATTTGTGGCATATTTCTTGACAGCTTGCTCCTTTACTATTTTTTTGTTTGTTTTGGAATATTTTTTTATTAAAAGAAGATTTTTCATAGATTTCAAAAACTACAGAAACAAAAGAAAAAGTAGGAAAAGAAAGAAAATCTAAAAGGGTAAAAGAAAAAGTAAAAGATAATAGAAAGAAAAGAAAAAATAAAGATATCTAGAGAAGCAACTTCCAGTCTTCTTTGCAGCAGTTAGAAACATAGCAAGTACCATCTCCACCCTCCCAAATTACATCACATGGTTCCCTTCTTCCCATAGACAAACCTTTTTAATCAATACATCCCAAAATTACCAGTTCATTTTTGTCCATTTGGACAAAATATGGCTATTTCTGTAGTCTTCCATCTTTGTGCATATCATTGGTGATCACTCGTAGCCGAGTAAGATTGTCTTCCAAAAGGTAAAATTTTAACGGTGGATCCGTAAGTGGCTGTAAAGGCCAATTCTGGATCCGCACAACCTCCCACAGTGGGGGCATAGGTTTCCGGGTGGGAGACGGTCATGATGAGGGTTTGCCTGACGTGCCTTCCTTTTAGCTCTTTTCTCCCTTTCGCCCTGTACTCGTGCTTCTTCAAAGTCCATAGCACCGTTAATAAAGGCTGACCTCCAATTGAAACGCTCATGAGTTAGGGCTTCCCAGTTCTCAATGCTGATATTACATTTTTTTAAATTAGCTTTGAGAGTATCTTTGAATCTCTTTTGCTGTCCACCAATATTCCGTTTTCCATTCTTAAGTTGGGAGTAAAGTAGCTGCTTTGGAAGACGATGGTCAGGCATTCGAACAACATGACCGGTCCAGCGAAGTTGATGTTGGATGATCATTGTTTCAATGCTGGTGGTTTTCGCTTCTTCCAATACGCTAACATTAGTCCGCCTATCTTCCCAAGTAATTTGCAGAATTTTTCGGAGGCAGCGTTGATGGAATCTTTCAAGAAGTTGGAGGTGGCGTTTGTAGAGGGTCCACGTTTCACAGGCGTACAGAAGGGTTGGTAGTACAATGGCTTTGTAAACAAGCATTTTGGTCTCCCTGCGAATGTCCCGATCCTCAAACACTCTACGCTTCATTCGGGAGAAAGCTACACTCGCAGAGCTCAGGCGATGCTGAATTTCAGCGTCGATGTCGGCTTTTGTAGATAGATGGCTGCCGAGATAAGAAAAGTGATCGACATTTTCTAGTGACACACCTTTAAGCTGGATTGATGGCGCTGCGGAGGGATTGGTTCGAACTTGCTGGTAAAGCACTTTGGTTTTTTTAATGTTAATCGAGAGGCCGAGTTTTTCATATGCTTCTGCAAAGATGTTTAGGATAGTTTGAAGATCTTCCTCGGAGTGTGCACAGACTACGTTATCATCAGCATATTGAAGTTCTATAACAGAAGTTGCAATTACCTTATTTTTTGCTTTCAGCCTACTAAGATTAAAAAGCTTTCCATCTGTTCGATATATAATTTCTACACCAGTAGGAAGTTTCTCTTCAACAAGGTGCATAATCATAGCGATGAAGATAGCGAATAAGGTTGGAGCAATAACACATCCCTGTTTAACGCCGGATTCCACTTTAAATGGATCGCTTTGAGAGCCATTGTTATTCAGGATTGTTGCCATCATGTCGTCATGGAGTAACCGCAAGATGTTCACAAATTTATCAGGGCATCCGATTTTCAGAAGGATGGTCCAGAGAGCAGTACGATTTACAGTATCAAAAGCTTTAGTCAGATCAATAAACGCCATGTACAGAGGGCGGTTTTGCTCCTTGCATTTTTCTTGAAGCTGTCGTGCAGTGAAGATCATATCCACTGTTCCCCTGGAAGGGCGGAAGCCATTTTGCGTTTCAGGGAGGATGTCTTCTGATACAGATAGGAGACGGTTTGCAATGATCTTTGCCAGGATTTTGCCTGCTGTGGCTAGAAGGGAGATGCCGCGATAGTTTCCACAGTCTGTTCTATCACCCTTTTTAAAGAGAGTGATAATTATGGCATCCCTAAAGTCTGCTGGAATCTCCTCCCTCATCCAGATTTTTTCGATGAGCTTATGAAGTTGTTGTGTAAGTTCAGGCCCGCCTTCTTTAAAGACTTCAGCAGGAATCCCATCAGGTCCACTAGCTTTGTTATTTTTCATTTGTTTAGTGGCTTTGCTGACTTCCTCCAAACTAGGGGGTACTGCAAGCTCATTTCTTATTTGTTTTTGTGGGATTTGCAAGAAGACTTCATCAGCCACAGTGGAGTGACGATTAAGGAGATTGTAGTAATGCTCTTTCCAGCGCAGTGCAATAGACTCTTTGTCCTTTAGAAGTTTAGCACCATCTACTGAGCGTAAGGGATTTGTACCATGGTTTGTTGGTCCATAGATGGCCTTTATGGCATTAAAAAAGCCCCGTGCATCATGAGCATCTGCAAAATGTTGGGTTTCTTGGGCTTTTTTTATCCACCATATGTTCTTAAGTTCTCTAGTTCTTCTTTGGACTTCTGCCTTTGCACTGGCGTAGATTTTTTTCTTAACAGCACAGTTAATATCTTTTTGCCATATCTGGAAGGCTTTCCTTTTCTTGTCAATAATATGTTCAATCTCACTATCGTTCTCATCAAACCAGTCCTGATGTCTCTTAGTCTGGTAACCGATAGTTTGTTCACAGGCTGAAATAATAGAAGTCTTCAATTTAGTCCAGTGTTCCTCAACATTTTCAGGAAGTTCCATAGGCAGATGTTCCTTGAGAGTTGATTGAAAGCAAGCTCGTTTAATAGGATCTTGAAGGGTCAGTGTATTCATTTTACGCCTTGGTTTTCTTCCTTGGAGCCTACGATGAGGGACAATCTTTATGGCCATCGTGGATCGAATTAATCGATGGTCTGTCCAGCAGTCATCGGCGCTCGTCATGGCTCTGGTGAGTACATCACGGCGATCTCTAGCACGGACAATTACATAATCTAAAAGATGCCAGTGCTTCGACCGTGGGTGCTTCCATGATGTTTTAAATTTATTTTTCTGGCGAAAGAGTGTATTAGTAATGACAAGGTTATGCTCTGCACATTTAGTCAGAAGTAAGATTCCATTCATGTTGCTGTTGTCAACTCCTTCTTTCCCAATGATCCCTGGCCACAAATCAAAATCACGCCCAACTCTTGCATTGAAATCGCCCAGGAGGATAATTTTATCCTCCTTTGGTATCTCTGATAAGATGGTGTCCAGCTGGGTATAAAAATTTTCCTTGATATCCTCATCTGCATCTAGTGTTGGTGCGTAAGCACTTAGGATAGTTGCCTGTTGGTTTTTGGCGAGTTTTATTCGCAGAGTTGAGAGTCGTTCGTTAATCCCAGTGGGAACTTCTGACAAGAGCTTCACAAGGTCGTTTTTGATAGCAAAGCCTACCCCATGTATTCGTCGTTCTTGTTCAGGCAGTCCTTTCCAAAAGAAGGTATAACCTCCTTTTTCTTCCTTCAACTGTCCTTCTCCTGCTCTTCGAGTTTCTTGGAGTGCTGCTATATCGATATTAAAATGTCTCAGCTCCCTTGCAATAATGGCAGTCCTACGTTCAGGTCGTTCACTATCCATATTGTCTTGCAGTGTCCGTATATTCCATGTTCCAAAATTCATGTGTTTTTTACGACCGCTAGATGGTGACCCCACTGGTCGCGGTAATCCAGTCAGGGAGAAAATGAGGCAGACTATGTTTAGGGCACCTTTTCTAGCCCCCTCCCCATATGGGGTGAGCAGAGTGGATCCTAAATAGGGCTGCTCAGTCGTGGATACAGCTGCCGAACTACTCAACTGCCTCGATCCTTGAGTCAGGGCGACTGAATCTGTATCCACCGCCCATGTGCTGGTCCATGACTAGGAGCTTCCGGATTTCACAGTCCTGCCCCCGTTGCCATTCGTCAGTCGCCATGGGACTTTTGGTTGTTTTGGGTTTGGTGTGGTTGGAAGACGCCTGTGCGTGAATTTGTTTTATGTGTGGAGATCGGTGCACAACGATCAGCACACAACCTTCACAGAAAAAGGCTCTAATCCAATGGCATGGATACCATGACGATTGGTGACCTTTTGTCTGCTGCAGCCTTCATCCGCCTTCACAGCCGTTGTAACAATACACCTTGTTATCTTCCGCCTGTTCTGCCGTTGAGGACTTTCTTGGATCGTTCTTTGTCTGGTTCCTCCCCCTGGACCTTACCGCCATGGGTGACCCTGCCAGGAGTACATGACTCCCGACGGCTTCGCTCACAGGGTTCATTGGGAACACACAAGCCCACTCACCACAACAAGGTGACATATAATTTGTATGTATATAAGTATATATGTATGTATATGTGTATATATATATATATATATATATATATATGTATATATACATATGTGTATGTATATGTGTATATATGTATATACAATAAGGTGTATATAATTTGTGCATATAATAGCTTCACTGCAGTTACCATAAATAAAACCAGTCATTCATAAACCTTTTCTAGCTGACTGTCCATAAATCCTAATAAGAAAAGTTCCGGTTTCATCTGAATGTTAATTTTTAAAACTCTCTCCATCACCATATGTAATTGTGTCCAGTATCTTTTCACTTTTTCACAAGTCCACCATGCATAATAAAATGTCCTTTCACATTTTTCACATTTCCAACAATAATTAGAAGTAACTTTATACAGTACATCTTAGACAGTTTCTCTGATGTCATATACCAACAGTACATCATTTTCAAAAAGTTTTCTTTTAAATTATAAGGCAATGTGAATTTCAAACCTTTTAACCACATTCTCTCCCATTGATCCATTTGAATATTATAACCAAAATTATTGGCCCATTTTACCATACATTCTTTACATTGTCCTTCCTCCATTTCAAATCTCAGCAAAAGTTTATACATTTTAGCAATCACATGTTCATCAAACATTGAACATCATCATTTTCAAATTCCATTTTGTCATATTTTATTCCCCGTACTTTTTAATCTAAATTAAATCTTTCCCTTAATCGTGCATATGAGAACCAATGAAAACGAAATCCCTCTGCAGACAATTGTTCTCTTGATTTCATCTTAAGCTCCCCGTTTTCCTGTACTAGCAAATCTTTGTATATTAACCATTTGTCTTTGCCTGCTGTTTCTTTTTTTTCTGTAAAATGCTTCTTGAGCTGAGGGCAACAAAGGTATCTTCAGGCATACCCTGGGTTTGTATCTATTCCATATTTGTAATATGGCATTCCTGATATAATGATTTTTAAAATCCACATTTACTTTAACTTTATCATACCATAAATAACCACGCCACCCAAACCTCAGACCATGATCTTCTAATTCTAAGAGTCTCTTATTTCTTAACAACAGCCATTCCTTCATCCAAACCAGGGTTTCTCAACCAGGGTTCCGTGTGCCCTGTCTCAGGCCACACTAATACACAAGAGGTAGTTGCAAACTTTTACTTATAGCAAGCAGCAACAAAAAGTTATGTGCAAACACACGCACGTAAAAGCAACCAAGTTCTCACAAGTCCAGCAAACTTGCCTAAATAAAGAGTTCAAAGTCCAGGGAGCAAGCACAAGAATGGTCAGGCAAATCCAGAAGTCCAGGGCATTAGCGAGGTCATCAGCCGGTCTGGGTTCAGAGTCAAAAGGCAAGGCACAGAGAGTCGGAGTTAACAAACGGTTGTTTCCAACACCAGTCTTGAGCTCATAGCTCTTCTTAAATAAGAGCAGCCTGGTGGGGCTCATTTAGGAGGGCAAGACTGCTTCCTTGCAAGTAACTTTCCTTCTTCCTTTCTGCTCTTCATTCTGCTCTCCATGCTCTTGCATTGAGATGTTCTGGGATTCCCATTTTTCTAGGCACAGCTTGACATAATCAATGCAATCAACAGCCACCATGTAGAGTACTTGCAACTTTCCATGTTTTGCTTTTATACTTACACTTTTACTTGCTGTGCTTCTACACCTCTTTTCCTCTGGACCATTCATTCCATTTGAAGGAGAAATGCCTTCTTTTATTTGGCTGCTTTACTCTGTTCACTGCAGATTTTCCAAAACACACATCTCCTCCATTCCACTTGCACACCTGTTTCAAGGTTCTAGCTTTATTGGCAACTCTGCCATGCTGATGCTGGGGAAAAGGCCCAGATAGGAGGGGAAGAAGGCAGCACAGGTGCCTGCAATTTTTCTAAGCAGCCAGCTTTTCCACAGGAACCAAGGGGATTCACTGGCCTCCATCTACTAAACATAATATTAAGGGTTGCGGAGTCCCTATGTGTTTATGCATGTGGTGGGGAGAGGGGGAGAGAGTGAAAGGAATTCTGAGAGGGGTTGTTATTATTCCAAAGAATATATAGCCTGCAAGCTATTCTGAAAGACAAGGCATTAATATTTTATATGAATAAAACCTGTGACTAAATTTTTCCTTCCTGATGTCAGGCCCAGCCCAAGAACAACGAAGAATCAGTCCATTCAAACTTCAGTTCTTTATTTGCTCACCCCGTATAGAAAGAATCTTGCCAGACTAAAGCTACTCTACCTAACCTAAGGGGAAATAACCTGGGAGGCTTGAGGGCGGGGCTATCCTGAACCTCTTCGTTTTCCCACCATTGCCTCCCGGACTGTGCCTCCTCTTCTCTCCTCCCCCTCTCCTCCCCCTTCTTGGAATGTGCTCCCTCCTTCCTGAGAACCAGCGGCACTGCCGAAATCCACCACAGGCCCCAAGTGAATGGTGAAGGGATGAGAAAGATCTGGTAGGAGGGTGCTTCTGTTATAAGGAAGAGAGGACAGAGCAATGGCTGGTTTTCTCCCTTTTAGGAAGCAGCCACTAGTGATCCGTCCAACCTAAAAGTCTTGCTCTTTAATATGAAATCAGTTACTGGTAAAACATCTACCGTCCAAGATTTAATTCTGTATGACAAGCATTAATAAGTCCCAGAGTTTTCACTCGAGGCACAAGTGACCAGGCTCAAAAGACCCAGCTCTCTGGAAAGGGCTGTAATT
Organism: Charina bottae; assembly: GCA_023362775.1. Classification (NCBI taxonomy): domain Eukaryota; kingdom Metazoa; phylum Chordata; class Lepidosauria; order Squamata; family Charinaidae; genus Charina; species Charina bottae. Next base: position 13,825,319 of record JALMGJ010000001.1, read on the forward strand.
GTCAGGCTCAGCCCAAGAAAAACGAAGAGTCAGTCCATTCAAACTCCAGTTCTTTATTTGCTCACACCGTATAGACACAATCTTGCCAGACTAAAGCTACTCTAACTAACCTAAGGGGAAGTAACCTGGGAGACTCTAGGGCAGGGCTATCCTGAACCTCTTTGTTATCCCACCATTGCCTCCCGGACTGTGCCTCCTCTTCTCTCCTCCCCTTTCTTGGAATGTGCTCCCTCCTTCCTGAGAACCAGCGGCACTGCCGAAATCCACCACATCACCCCCCCTTCAGAGACACATTCCATAACATCACCCCCCTCTTGAAAGTCAGTCTCTCCCTCCGAGTTCTCAGGGGAACTGGGCAGCGGGGGTAGAGATGAAAGCGAAGATCCACTGCTCCTCTCCATTTCTGATAACTCCTCCATGCCAGGTGGCTCTTCCTGCAAAGCAGCTACATGATTAGAAACATTCACCCCCTCTCCCTTGGGAGCTGGAGGCCCAAAGTTGCTGGCTGAGTTTCCCTGCCCCTGGGCCCCTTCTGAGGAAATCTCCTGCACACTCATGAATGTCTCTGCTTGCTCAGACGTTTGTGGAATTTCATGGATCTTGTGAGGCTGTGGCTTGTCAGGGAAATGCTGATGAAACTGGTACACCAACCTGGGAGCGTGTACATCTCTTGCATTCTCCCATGAGTGCTCTGCCTCTGAGTACCCTTCCCAATCGATTAAATACTGAATCCCCTTCCCTCTTCTCCTCAAGTCCAAAATTGTCTCTACCTCATATTCTTCTTCCCCATCCATTATCACTGGTGGGGGTGGTGGCTCTTGGGATCACAGAGCGCTAGGAGGCACTTCTTTGACCAGTAAGGAGCAATGAAAGAAAGGGTGTACCTTCATAGAAGCTGGCAGTTGCAATAAGCTATTGCGTTTACCTGTCTCACCATGGTGAACAGGCCCACGAACTTAACAGTCCAACTTTTTCAATGGCCTGTTTGAAGTTAAGAACTTAGTAGACAGCCATACTTTGTCTCCCTCCTGTCTGTGAGCATCTGCAGCTCTTTTATATGCTGCTTTCACCATTAGCAGTTGTTCCTTCCTTCCTGAGAACCAGCGGCACTGCCGAAATCCACCACAGTAATGCTGGGAAAGGTGGAAGGAGAGAGAAGAAGAGGAAAACCAGCAGGAAGGTGGATGGACTCATTTACAGTGGTGATGAGCACACTGTTGGGAGACTTGAAAGAACAGATTATGGATAGATCGTCATGGAGAATATCTATCCATGTGGTTTCTAGGAGTAAAAAACAACTTGATGGCACATAATTAATCAAAAATCATCTTTCCTAACTCTGTCCACAGGGAGGGAGGAGTTGTATTCTGTAGGAGTTCCATCTGATCAGGTATTCCATCCAGAAGTCTGTGCATGTGCTGGTATGTTTGAGTGGTCATGATAGTGTAGGGATGCTATTAGTGTACTATCAGTTATGCTGCTTTATATTTAACTTCCTGAGCTAGCCAGAGTGATCTCAAACATGATACCTAAGTTCTTGAGTCCAACTTTTTCAATGGCCTGTTTGAAGTTAAGAACTTAGAGAGCCATACTTTGTCCCCCTCTGAAATTTCTGGCCCCTCCTGTCTGTGAGCATCTGCAGCTTTTATATGCTGCTTTCACCATTAGTAATTGTTCTTTTAATAGCTCCTGAGCTGCTTGCTATTCTCGGAGAAAGTCTGCAGTGCTAGGAACTGTTCCTTGTAGTGTGGTTGTAAGTAAAACTTGTGGGTGGACTTCATACATTGCTTGAAATGGTGACATGCCAATTGATGAGTGCACAGAATTGTATGCGAACTCTGCTAATGGGAGTAGAGCTGGCCAGTTATCCTGGCTGTATGTGCTGTAGCATCTTAGATACTGTTGCAACACCTGGTTAGTCTTTTCTGCCTCCCCATTTGTGGAAGGGGGGTGGGCAGAGGACAGGTGAATCTGTACATTTAGTAACTGGAAAAGTGCCTTACAAAATCTGGAAGTAAATTGACTGCCTCTGTCACTTATGTGATTAACCATCCCTCTGTATCTAAAAACATGGTCCAAAAAAAGCTATGCTGTGGCTTGGGCTGTTGGAAGTCCCCTGCACAGTATAAAATGGGCCATTTTGGTGAAAAGATCCACTACTAGTAGTACTGATGTATATCCTTGCACCTGGGGTAGACTGGTTATGAAGTCCATGGAGACTATATCCCATGGCTGGGGTGGTATGCATAAAGGCTGCAACAATCCTGCCGGCTTCCCCTGAACTGATTTAGCACGTCAGCAGATGTGGCATGAAGCAACATAGTCTTTTATGTCTGCAGCCATTTTCGGCCACCAGTATTCCCTTAGAGCCCTGTGGAGCATTTTAAAAACTCCCCCATGCCCAGCCGTCTCATTATTGTGGCAAAGTTGCAACACTTCCTCCCTTAATGGAAGGGGAACATACAGGCGACCATTATGCCAGAGTTGTCCCTCCTCCAATGAAAATGGGGAAACAGTACCTTGTTAGGTCCCCTGGAGATCATCCATCTGGGACCTCACATATGGGTCTTGCAGCTGCTGCACCTTGATTCATGCAAAGAGATCCTCAGCTTGCCGTCCTGCTCCCAACCTCTCTGGCTTGCCATCCTTGCAGTGCTGCCTAAAGTGGTAGGGCTGCAATATTGTCGCATGGGGGTTTGGCTGTTGTGCCAAGATGTACTTTGGTTTACAGCATCTGGTAGTTGGTTTTTGGACCCAGGGACATACGTTATGTAGAAATCGAAGCAGGAAAAGAACTGACTCCATCTGACCTGCCGAGGGGTGAGTGACTGAGTACTTTGCATTAGTTCCAAATTTTTATGGTCTGTGCACACCTGTATAGGAAATGCTGCTCCTTGCAGCCACTGCCTCCACTCTTGGAATGCTGTCTTGATTGCTAGCAACTCTTTATTAAATATATCATAGTTTCTTTCTGTGGGTGACAGCATGCAAGAGAAAAATTTGCATGGGAGTAATTCCTCCCCTTGCCCTTTCCCAGCCTGCAGTAGCACCTCTCCTACAGCCACATCAGAAGCATCAGCCTGGAGCACAAACTGCTGGGAGGGATTGGGGTGATAGAGGAGGGGCTGAGAGGCAAAGATCTGTTTTAACTCTTGGAATGCCGATTGCTCGTGTGCTGTCCAAACAAATCTCCTTCCCTTCTTTAAAAGTTGCGAGAGAGGTTTTACCCTGTCAGCAAAATTAGGAATGAACTTTCTGTAAAAGTTGGTAAATCCCAGGAAGTGCTGTACATCTTTTACATTGCGGGGTGGGTGCCATGACAACACTGCTTGCACCTTAGCTAGGTCCATCTGCAGCCCTTCTGTGGAGATCCTGAACCCCAGATAGTCTAACTAAGGGGTCCCCAACCCCCGGGCTGCGGACCGGTACTGGTCCATGGCTTGTTAGGAACCAGGCCGCACAGCCCACCCATTGAGCTCTGCCCATGGCCCGCCCATGGCTCGCATAGCCCGCCCATCGAGCTCTGCCCATGGCCCGCATGGCCCACCCATCCCCCCCAGTCCGTGGAAAAATTGTCTTCCATGAAACCGGTCCCTGGTGCCAAAAAGGTTGGGGACCACTGATCTAACTGATGCAGATTGAATGCACACTTTTCCAACTTGGCAAAAAGCTTATTCTCCCTCAGTTTTTGCAACACATTTCTGACGTGCATAACATGAGATGTTGCATCATCAGAATGGATTAAGATATCATCCAAATAAATTACCACGTAGGGTTCTATTATGTCAGAAAAAATATGATTCATGAATCTGGAAAATACTGCCCCACAATTAGCCAGTCCGAACGGCATTACCATATACTCAAACTTTCTATATCTGGTATAGAAGGCAGTCAGGTATTCATGACCCTCTTTTACCCGAATGAGGTTGTATGCATTCCTGAGGTCTAGCTTTGTAAAGATGTGGGCCCTCTGCAACTGATCTAACAGGTCTTATATCAGAGGAAGTGGGTAATGGTCCTGGATTGTGACCTTATTGAGGTCCTTGTAATCATTGCCCCTGGTTTCAGATCAATTGTGCAATCGCACTCCCAATGAGGTGGAAGGGCAGCTGCCTCTTCCTCCCCAAAGACATCTGCAAAATAAGCATACTTGGCGGGCAGTTCTACCCCCCCCCCCCCGCCTTGATGAGTGCCGTAGGAGCTGAGGATAGTGTGGTTGTTTGCAACTTATGGTGCTGGCAATCTGGGGAGGGAAAAGAGAGTGCCCCTGTTGCCCAATCTACCAAAGGGTTATGGAGTCACAGCCAAGTGGTGCCTAGCACTATGGGTACCTGTAAAGATGCTGCTATGTAAAGGGGTAGTAATTCTGTGTGTCCTCCCGTCATTACTTGTAATGGAGCCATGCACCACACAATGGGGCCTATCTTCAAAGGTTGGCCATCTATAGTTTCCACTTCTGTGGGTCTTGGTAGCTTTACGGTAGGTAGCTGCAACTTCTCCACCATCTCTACATCTATGAATTTTGTGGTAGCCCCAGAATCGATAAGAGCCTCTAGTTCTACTTTGTGCCCTGATTCTAAAGTCACTGTAACGGGTAAGAAAAAAGGCTTGCCTGTTGTCTTCAGAATGAGCTCTCCTTACTTGCTGGATGCCCCCCCTTGTGAGCTCTCATGAGGGAGGCCTGTAGAGTTTCCCTGGTTCACAGCTGTGGAAGGAGCTGGGGGCTTGTTGGTGGCTTTCTCCAATGATTTAGCCCCTGCTGCTGGATTTCTTGCCGGGCACACTCTTACTATATGCCCTGAGGATCCACAATAAAAATAGAGACCCAGATCTTGACATCTCTGCCTCTCCTCCGAAGAGACTGCTCTCTTTATAGCATCGATCTGCATTGGCTCCCCTGACCCTGGATCTGAGGCTGCAGCAGGGAGAGTTGTGAATCCCGTAAGGAGTAATCCGTAGCCACCTCGGCCTCTAACACCCCAACTCTGTTTCAATTCCTTGAGTTGGGCATCAATCACCACATAACTTTGGTACAGTTCATCCAAGCTGGCTGGGGTTCCTTGCCTTACCAGTTCATCTTGAAGATCATCATTCAGCCCCCCTCCAAACTGGTCCATAAGGGCCATCTCGTTCCATTCAATGTCTCCAGCTAACAGCTTAAAATCTGCGATGAAAAGCCTTACTCTCCTGTTGCCTTGCTTGAGTTTCCGAATCTCCTGATTGGCTGTGACCCTCCAGATGGCATCTCTGAAATGGCCTCTGAACTTCCTCATGAAGTTCTGATAGTCATTCTGCCTGACCTGCTGCAACAGCTGCATCACTGGTGCTTGCAAATTATTGACTTGTGCATCCACTTCCTGCTGGTGCTGCAGTAAGGCTGCTGCCAAATGCTATGGAGTATCCTGTGGCCTTTGGGGATCCAAAGCCATGCTTGAAAAATTCCTCCCTCTTCGATGGGAGTTAGGTGTCTGGCATGATTGATGTCAAGCCCAGCCCAAGAACAATGAAGAATCAGTCCATTCAAACTTCAGTTCTTTATTTGCTCATACCGTATAGACAGAATCTTGCCAGACTAAAGCTACACTACCTAACCTAAGGGGAAATAACCTGGGAGGCTCTAGGGCGGGGCTATCCTGAACCTCTTTGTTTTCCCACCATTGCTTCCTGGACTGTGCCTCCTCTTATCTCCTCCACCTCCTTGGAAAGTGCTCCCTCTTTCCTGAGAACCAGCGGCATCGGCAAAATCCACCACACCTATAGACTCACTCACCAATCTTATCAACACCTTCCCATTTTATCCCATTACAATGATAATGATTTGTACATTTTCATATGCAGCAGACAAATTGTGGTATCTTGTATCATCATGGTCATTATTATTAAATTTTCAAATTAGCAAAACAATGTTTAAACAAAACACTCTGCTATAATTACTTTATAAATAAAACGATGTGTGAACGTTGACTAGGTGCAATCCTGAAAGCAAGGGACATTGAAATCCCACTAAATGTCATAAGCCTGGAGAGTATAATTTAGTGCTTAAGTGGAACCAATTTAATGTGTACTCAAGTACACTTAATTTTCTATGGACTGAATACATTGTAAGTAATTACCTTGCATTATTATAAAAAGACCTGCTGGGATTTATAAGTGAAGACCCTGTAATCATTTTTGAGGGGAGTTTTTTTACATAGCAGTAGTACTGATGATGAATAATATTTCATTGCTATATATTTCACAGACCACATATCAACCTAAGAAGAATATATATGTCAATAGAAATCTGAAAAAAATAAAAGTACATGTAGATCTCTGTCGACAAAAGCTTTGTTGTTTATTCATTCAGTCGCTTCCGACTCTTCGTGACTTCATGGACCAGCCCACGCCAGAACTTGCTGTCGGCCGTCACCATCCCCAGCTCCCCCATGGTTGAGTCCGTCACCTCCAGAATATCATCCATCCATCTTGCCCTTGGTCGGCCCCTCTTCCTTTTGCCTTCCACTTTCCCTAGCATCAGCATCTTCTCAAGGGTATCCTGTCTTCTCATTATGTGGCCAAAGTGCTTCAGTTTTGCCTTTAATATCATTCCCTCAAGTGAGCAGTCTGGCTTGATTTCCCGGAGTATGGACTGGTTTGATCTTCTTGCAGTCCAAGGCACTCTCAGAATTTTCCTCCAACACCACAGTTCAAAAGGATCTATCTTCCTTCGCTCAGCCTTCCTTATGGTCCAGCTCTCACAGCCATAGGTTACTACAGGGAATACCATTGCTTTAACTATGCGGACCTTTGTTGTCAGTGTGATGTCTCTGCTCTTAACTATTTTATCAAGATTTGCCATTGCTCTCCTCCCAAGAAGTAGACGTCTTCTGATTTCCTGGCTGCAGTCAGCGTCTGCAGTAATCTTTGCGCCTAGAAATACAAAGTCTGTCACTGCCTCCATTTTTTCTCCCTCTATTTGCCAGTCATCAATCAATCAAGCTGGTTGCCATAATGTTGAACGCCAGGTCGGTGAACAACAAATCCCCCCTTATAAGTGACTTGATCACGGATGAGGGGTCCGACCTGTTGTGTATTACCGAGACCTGGCTGGCACCAGAGGGGGGAGTGGCCCTCTCGGAAATGTGCCCAGCCGGGTTTCAGGTCTGGCATCAGCCGAGACACCGGGGCAGGGGAGGAGGGGTGGCAGTGGTCATCCGAGAGTCTCTTGTGGCTTTCAGGGGCGCTACTCCACAAGTGGCCGGGTGTGAGACCCTGTTTTTCAAGTTGGGTTCACGAGAACAGTTGGGAGTGTTGCTGCTGTACCAGCCTCCCTGCTGCATAGCAACCTCTCTGCCTGAGCTGCTCGAGGCTGTCTCGGGGTTGGCAGTGGAGTTCCCCAGACTTATGGTTCTGGGGGACTTCAATCTGCCATCTCTCGGACGGCGCCTCGGAGGCGGGTCGGGAGTTCATAGCTACCATGGCAGCTATGGGCCTGTCTCAGATTATTCGTGACCCGACCCGGGACAGTGGTCTCACCCCGGACTTAGTTTTCTTGTCTGAGCAGTGGCAATGTGATCTGAGGGGAGAGTTACATCTTTCCCCATTGTCATGGTCAGACCACGCCCTGGTAACCCTTAGACTCTCTTGTGCTGCCCCACTCCACAGGGAGGCGGGACCTATTCGACTGGTCCGCCCCCGGCGACTGATGGACCCAGTGAGGTTTCAGAAGGAGCTGGGGGTTATTCCCGAGGACTTGCTTCATGGTCCAGTCGAGCTCCTGGCCGTGGCCTGGAATAGGGCCACGGCCAGAGCCCTGGACAAGATCGCGCCAATGCGACCTCTCCGGCCCTACTTGGCCTGCCGCTCTCCGTGGTTTACCGAAGAGTTAAGGGCCTTGAAGAGGGTTAAGAGACGTCTAGAGCGCCTCTGGAGAAAGACGAAGACTGAATCTGACCGAACACAATCTAGAGCCGCAGTTAAGGCCTACCTTGTGGTGGTAAGAGCGGCAAAACGTGAATATTTCTCCGCTCTTATTGCGTCCACAGAATGCCGCCCGATGGCCCTTTTTAAAATTACAAGATCACTGTTGGGTCGGGAGCAGAGGGAGACCCACCTACAGGGCCGATCGGAAGAGTTTTCTGAGCATCTGCAGGATAAAATCGCTCAGATTCATTCAAAGTTGGACTCCAAGCGTGAGACAGGATCTGTGGAGATGCCAGGGGCTCGTACTTACCATGTTATCTGGGAACAGTTTGATCCTGTTGAGCCTGAGGAAGTAGACAGGATCCTCCGGACTGTGAACGCCACCACATGCCAGCTTGACCCTTGTCCCTCCTGGCTGGTGAAATCGGCCAGTGAGGTGACATGTGGATGGGTCCAGGTGATGATTAATTTGTCCTTGAGTGAGCGGGTGTTCCCGGAGGCCTTTAAGGAGGCGCTGGTGCACCCCCTCCTCAAGAAGCCATCCCTGGACCCTACCATCCTAGGCAATTTTTGCCCAGTCTCCCACCTTCCCTTTTTGGGAAAGGTGGTTGAGAAGGTGGTGGCATGGCAACTCCAGAGGATTCTGGAGGAAACGGATTATCTAGACCCCTTCCAGTCAGGTTTCAGGCCGGGATATGGGACGGAGACCGCATTGGTTGCGCTTATCGATGATCTCTGGCGAGAGCGGGATGGAGGGAGTGCGTCCATCCTAGCTCTCTTAGATCTCTCAGCGGCTTTCGATACCGTCGACCACGGTATACTTTTGGGGCGGCTCAGGGAGTTGGGGGTGGGCGGCGTAGTTTTGTGCTGGTTCGCCTCCTTCCTCCGGGGCCATTCCCAGTCGGTGTTGATAGGGGAGGAGAGGGCTGACCCACGGCCCCTGACTTGTGGGGTGCCGCAGGGGTCGGTTCTCTCTCCTCTCCTGTTCAACATCTACATGAAGCCGCTGGGCGAGATCATCCGTCACCACGGGATGAGGTATCACCAATATGCTGATGATACCCAGTTATACATCTCCATCCCGGGTGAAGTAGGTGATGCGGTCAATGCCTTATCTCAGTGTCTGGAGGCTGTGGGGGTATGGATGGGGAACAACAGGCTTCAACTGAACCCTGGTAAGACAGAGTGGCTGTGGATTGATGGCCCGCCTAGATCCGGGAAGTTGTCATCTTTGGTTCTGGGTGGGGTGGCACTACCTCGCTCGGATCCAGTGCGGAATCTGGGGGTCCTCCTGGACTCGCGACTCCTGCTCAAAGAGCACGTGGCAGCCACGGCCAGGAGGGCCTTTGCACAACTTCGTGTGGTGCGCCAGTTACGCCCTTTCCTGGATCGGGAGGCCCTCCGAACAGTCACTCACGCCCTTGTCATCTCCCGTATAGATTACTGTAATGCGCTCTACATGGGGCTACCCATGAAGAGTATCCGGAAGCTTCAGCTGGTGCAGAATGCCGCAGCGCAAGCAGTTATGGGTGCCATGAGATCGGCACATGTAACACCTCTGCTACGCGAGCTGCATTGGCCACCAGTTTGCTTCCAGGTCCAATTCAAGGTGTTGGTGATTACCTTTAAAGCCCTATATGGCATAGGGCCAGGGTACCTGAGGGACCGTCTCGTCCCGATAACGTCGGCCCACCCCATCCGTGCATGCAGAGAGGGCATGCTTCGGACCCCCTCAACAAGAGAATTCCATTTAACGGGGTCCAGGAGACGTGCCTTCTCTGCGATAGCGCCCGCCTTATGGAATATCTTGCCCTCAGAGGTGAGACTGGCCCCTTCACTCCTGGCCTTTTGGAAGGCCCTTAAGACCTGGCTCTGCCGCCGGGCCTGGGATGACAGAGGCGGCAGTGCCTCCTGGGGTTGGCTGGCCCCGTAGTAATACGATCCATCCTACGGTCCCCATTCTATCTTGGATTTTATGTAATTTATTATTATTATTGGATGTATTTTAGATATTGATTTAGATATTGTTTTTGTATAGTTTTTAAACTTTCAATTGTTGTAACCCGCCCAGAGTCCCTTGCAAGGGAGATGGGCGGGGAATAAATTGAAATAATAAATAAATAAATAATAAAATAAATAAATAATAAAATAAATAAATAATAAAATAAATAAATAATCTTGGTTTTTTTGAGGTTTAACTGCAACCCAGCTTTTGCACTTTCTTCTTTCACCTTCGTCATAAGGCTCTTCAACTCCTCCTCGCTTTCAGCCATCAAAGTGGTATCATCTGCATATCTGAGATTGTTAATGTTTCTTCCAGCGATTTTAACTCCAGCCTTGGATTCCTCAAGCCCAGCACGTCACATGATGTGTTCTGCATACAGGTTGAATAGGTAGGGGGAGAGTATACAACCCTGCTGTACTCCTTTCCCAATCTTAAACCAGTCCGTTGTTCCCTGTTCTGTTCTTACCATTGCTACTTGGTTGTTATACAGATTCCTCAGGAGGCAGACAAGATGACTTGGTATCCCCATACCACCAAGAACTTGCCACAATTTGTTATGATCCACACAGTCAAAGGCTTTAGAATAGTCAATAAAACAGAAATAGATGTTTTTCTGAAACTCCCTGGTTTTCTCCATTATCCAGCGGATATTGGCAATTTGGTCTCTAGTTCCTCTGCCTTTTCTAAACCCAGCTTGTACATCTGGCAATTCTCGCTCCATGAATTGCTGGAGTCTACCTTGCAAGATCTTGAGCTTTACCTTACTGGCATGTGAAATAAGTGCCACTATTTGATAGTTTGAACATTCTTTAGTTCTTCCCTTTTTTGGTATGGGGATATAAGTTGATTTTTTCCAATCTGATGGCCATTCTTGTGTTTTCCAAATTTGCTGGCATATGGCATGCATCACCTTGACAGCATCATCTTGCAAGATTTTAAACAGTTCAGCTGGGATACCGTCGTCTCCTGCTGCCTTGTTATTAGCAATGCTTCTTAAGGCCCATCCAACCTCACTCTTCAGGATGTCTGGCTCTAACTCACTGACCACACTGTCAAAGCTATCCCCGATATTATTATCCTTCCTATACAGATCTTCCGTATATTCTTGCCACCTTTTCTTGATCTCTTCTGCTTCTGTTAGGTCCTTACCATCTTTGTTTTTGATCATACCCATTTTTGCCTGGAATTTACCTCTGATGTTTCTAATTTTCTGGAAGAGGTCTCTTGTCCTTCCTATTCTATTGTCTTCTTCCACTCCCGCACATTGCTTGTTTAAAAATAATTCCTTATCTCTTCTGGCTAACCTCTGGAATTTTGCATTTAATTGGGCATATTTCCCCGATCACTGTTGCCTTTTGCTTTCCTTCTTTCTTGGGCTACTTCCAGTGTCTCAACAGACAGCCATGTTGCCTTCTTGGTTTTCTTTTTCTTTGGGAAATTTTTTGTTGCCGCCTCCTGAACAATGTTGCGAACTTCTGTCCATAGTTCTTCCGGGACCCTATCTACTAAATCTAGTCCCTTAAATCTATTCTTCACCTCCACTGCATATTCCTTAGGAATATTAGTGAGCTCATATCTAACTGATCTGTGGGTCTTCCCTATTCTCTTTAGTCTGATTCTAAATTGTGCAATAAGAAGTTCGTGATCTGAACTACAGTCAGCTCCAGGTCTTGTTTTTACCGACTGTATAGATGTCCACCACCTTTGGCTGCAAAGGATGTAGTCAATCTGATTTCGGTGTCGACCATCTGGTGAAGTCCATGTATAAAGTCGTCTTTTAGGTTGTTGGAAGAGAGTGTTTGTTATGCACAGTGAGTTGTCTTGGCAAAATTCTATCAGCCTATGTCCTGCTTCATTTTGTTCTCCCAGACCATACTTGCCTGTAATTCCAGTTGTCGTTTGACTACCCACCTTAGCATTCCAGTCTCCTGTAATGAAAATAACATCTCTTTTTGGTGTATTATCCAGTAGGTGCTGCAGATCCCCATAAAACTGACCTACTTCTGCTTCTTCAGCATCTGTGGTTGGGGCGTATATTTGGATCACTGTGATATTAAATGGCTTACCCTGAATTCGAATTGAGATCATTCTATCGTTTTTTGGATTGTATCCAAGCACTGCTTTAGCCACTTTATTATTAATTATGAAGGCTACTCCATTTCTTCTTTGGTCCTCTTGTCCACAGTAGTAGATCTGGTGGTCATCTGATGTGAAATGGCCCATTCCAGTCCATTTCAGTTCACTGACACCTAAAATGTCTATATTTAATCTTTCCATCTCACCAATAACCACATCCAATTTGCCCTGGCTCATAGACCTTACATTCCAGATTCCTATGGTGTGTTGATCTTTAGAACATTGGATTCGTCGTTCACCACCAGCACCGTCGGCTGCTAGCCATCCTTTCGGCTTTGAGCTAGCTGCGTCATCACATCTGGGGCTAGTTGAACGTATCCTCTGTTCCTCCCCAGTAGCATTTTGACCATCTTCCGACCTGGGAGTCCCATCTTCCGATGGTATACCGACATATCTCTGGTTGTACTGATCCATTTAGTTTTCACGGCAAGAATACTGGGTTGGGTTGCCATTACCTTCCCCAGGGATCGTATTTAGTCTGACCTCTCTGCCATGACCTTCCCGTCTTGGGTGTCCCTTCACGGTTTAGCTCATGGTTTCATTGAGGTGCTCAAGCTCCATCACCACAACAAGGTAACGATCTCCTTTGCTGGAGCGACAAAAGCTAGCTTTATTCAAATACAACCCACTTCTGCCTGGCATGTTACAATTAAATTATGTCATTCTGTTGAAATTCACAATGCTGGAAAATAATATACCAAAATTCCTTATGCATCAAATGATGTGGATTGTCTTTGAGCAAGGAGAAATAATTTCAGAATAATTCCAGTCGAAATACGTAAATATAGATAGGCTATTATAAAGAACTTTCAGTAAAATATTTGGTGGGTGGCGCGGTGGCGTAACGGTTAAGACTACTGACTGTTGAACGAAAGGACAGCAGGTCAGCAGTTCAAGACCCGGAAGCACCGCGTAACGGGGTGAACTCCCATTCTCGCCCAGCTCCTGCCAACCTAGCAGTTCGAAAGCACGTAAAAATGCAAGTAGATAAATAGGTACCACTCCGGTGGGATGGTAACAGCATTCTGTGTGCCTTGGCATTTAGTCATGCTGGCCACGTCTATAGAAGCATCTATGGACAACACTGGCTCCCTCAGCCAAGAATTGGAGATGAGCGCCACTCCCTAGAGCTGGACACGACTGGAAGGGGAAACCTTACCTTACTTATTACAAAGAAGTTTCAGTAAAATTTTTGATGCATGTTTACACCATTCATTAGATATTAGTGCCTGGGGGCTGTAGGGGTCTGGATGGGGAACAACAGGCTTCAGCTGAACCCTGGTAAGATGGAGTAGCTGTGGATTGATGGCCTCTCGGAATCCAGGATGGCATGTTAGCATCAGGCTCTCAATTCAAGAGAGAGAGAGAGAGAGAGAGAGAGAGAGAGAGAGAGAGAAAGAGAGAGTTAGGTAGACAAACGGATAGATCTGATATCTGATTTATTTACTTAATTTTATTTTATTAAATTTATTTTATTAAATTTATATTACTGCCCATCTCCCCAATCGGGGACCCTGGGCGGTGCACAATAAAACAAGATTAAAAATAAGTATAAAGTTACAATAATACATAATATAGCATCCAAGAATAAAATGTTAAAAATGGAATACTGGGAGGCTTCATGGGACCAGCCATCCCCAAGAGGAACTATTGGCATTTCCCCCCGATGGCACTTAAAAGAATAAGGTTTACTGAGATATCAACTTACTTTTTCATAGACATGTATAGGAGGAGAAGGAGGATATAAATTACAATCTCAGAATGATTTTCCTAGCAGCAAATTCCACTGAAATTCAGTGCTTACTTCATCAGCATGAAGGGTGGTTACATCTCAGGGCTTTCTTGAAATGCGCAAACTTGTTCCCCAAAGACCAAGGTAAGGCATCGGTAGTGGGAGGGACAAGTCTGCTTTCTGGTATATTGGCATTTTGGACTGGCCAGGTCCACTATGGCAACAGTTTTGTTTGCATGCCCACAACACATTTTCAATATATCCACTGGCTGAAAAATATTGTGGCTTCCAGGTGAAGGCCTGCAAAAGACTCATTGTGGTAAAATGAGACTGGGTTCTGTTTTAAACCTTTAGCCTCCTTAGAGAAGAATTTTTGACTAGGTCTCAGCAATTATATGTAGTTGCATCCCTGAGACTGAATGTAGATTGCAAAATAATGTAACGTATGGAGAACACCTCCATATTATGTCTCTGAGGAAGTTTAATACCATCTCTTCTTCTCAGAGAACCTTACCATCTCATGATGACTCTGGGAGAGATGTGAACAGAGTCTGTTGTTTCAGTGCTGTCAATATACTGTAAATTGTCAAGAAGATAGTAAAAGCCTATTATTATCAGGACAATATTATCAGTAATAATATTATCAGTAATAATATTATAATATTATTAAATATTATTATTTATTAATAATAATAAATAATATTATATTAATAATAATTTATTAATATTAAAATAATCAATATTATCAATAAAAGCCTAATATTATCAGGACAAGCTTTTACCTTTGAGCACAATTTAAAAGCTTAGGGAAAGAGTCACAGTAGTACAAACATGAGATTGACATTTATTTGTTCAAGTATGAATCTATGATTATTCAAGATGTAAAAGGAAAAATTTCCAATGAACTATCCAGGATAGAAAACTGCCTGCAGTGAATTTCTGTGTAAAATCTATTTCTCATATGCTAATTTTAATGCCTTTAAGCAATAACTACCTCGTTCTCTTAAACAAAAGCATTCATGGTCAATTGTTCATCATAAAAGAAGCTCTGCTCTGAAGATTAGCCATCAACATTTATTTTAGCTATATCACCTCATTATAGGCACCAAGGGTGTGGAGAACGTGTTTTATTTGCTGAATCAATGAATCTGAAGAGCCTGCAGCTCTTCAATTTTCATTCAAAAGTAAATGTTAATTTTACCTGTATTATCAAACTGCCTATGCAGACTGTCAATATGGAAGCTTCATTCCCCACCTCATTCCCTTTTTGGTTGCATTCAATGTATTTTATTTGCTTTTAGTTTGGGCTTTAATTCTAAAATTTTGATGAAATTATACTAGCTGATTTTGCTTCCACCTGTCACAGTACGCTGAATATTCAGAGACATGGAGCATGCTAGCATGGTATGTGAGACTTGAGAACATTTCTTTCCTTTCATAGTCTGGAATTTAAAGTGTGCAAACATTAAGTTATTTCTCAAACAACTTAATTAAAAGTTGTTGATTTTTTAAAATCCTGGAATATTATCAAAGCTATGATTCCATTTTGGCTTGAGGGTTTGATCTCATAACCCTCAAACTACATGTTTTAATCAGATGAACTGCTCAGAACTTTGCTAGATATAACCCCCAGTGAGTGAGTGAGTGAATGAGTGATTACATAAATTGCTGTTCATTATCCAGGAGCCTTCAGGCACCTCTTATCAAAATGTGAATAATGTGAATAGGAATGTAAACTGAGGGAATTGAATAGTCTGAGAAGCTTTTCTACTCACCATCATCACCACTTCCATTGCCCAATCCCTCAAAGTAGTTTGAAGATGATCCATGATACTCTCTTCTCTTCACCATGCAATACTGAAGTCAAGGTACGAAGTATCATTGTGATCTTAGGTGGCTTCTTTTCCTGGTCTGCTAGGTCATCCTTCCTGAATCTGGCAACCTGCAAACTCTTCAGCAGTAGTACAATATGTATGGAAGTGCCAGTTTAGCCTTCACTAGAATAAAAGCTTGGTTTGGGTCGATGGAAGACTACGACAAAAACCAGGAACAGCACAGATCTTTCTACTCTGGATAAGTAGGAGCAGCACAGATAGCTACTCCCAGATATATTGAGAGTAAGGTCTCACACTGCAGGACAAGAGCATCTCTGGTTACAAGAGCAGAAAACACAAAGAAAACTTGCTCTAAATCTATTTTGACTGCTATGCTATGTAAAACGGGTGTCGTGTGCAGGTGCAGAATAACACGCCGAGGCAAGGAATCTAGTCTCTAGTGTTTATTGCATATCCTACAACCAGAAATCCTGCTAAACTGAGAGTACCCGAAGAAAACCAAGGATATGAGTCCAGTCTAGGGTGGAGCCTTCCTGATGCGTTTGGGAGAGAAGGCGAGGCTTTCTGAGCTACGTACCCGTTTGACTGACAAGGGCAAGCTTCCCCCCCTCCCTCCTGTGTCTCCCTGACAACGGGGCTTTCTTCTAAGACACTTATAGAGGAATTAGAAATTACAGATACAAAATATCTAATCACCTGAAAATTCAGATAAATTCTTGCATTAATCAGCCATGCACATAGCTGGAGAATCTGCAATCCAGTTTCACTTAAGTAGGGGAAATGATTAAAGAAAACTGCATACAAATGTCTGTGTATATTCAGTTTAAAGTTGGGAGATAACAGAAATCTTTCTGACTAACTGGTCACCATTACATTTTATGAAAGATAAGTATACAGTAACCTTGACATTAACTGCTGTTTTTCATATAATTTATTAAAATACAGTAATAGACTTGAGTATTTAAACTTTTGTTAATTATAATTTGCTTTTGGCTTCTATTGTGATTGTTAATTTCTCAAACTAAGAAATTAAGTCTGGGTATTTGTACTACCTATCCAGAAAATGTTTTGTTGGGTTTTTATATACCCAGGAATTTACAGTTAGATAAATTTATACTGCAGAGGCTTGATTTCTAGGTGAGAAGGGAATTATTCTGCAAGTCACACAATTAGCAGCCATTGTTGTAGGGATGATGTGTCAGTGTGTGACTCATACCACAGGTGCTAAGAGTTTAGTTGGGTGTGGTAGATAATGAGAGTGACCTATAGTGTGATTGGTCAGTTTGTATATATAAGCAGAAGAATCCTGGTATTCTTTCTTCTCGTTTCTTCTCGTTTGCTGTAACTTCATCGCTGTATCATTTGTTACCCGTGTGGAAGTGATCTGTAATACGTATGTATATAAAGTAAATAGGATATTTTATATAATCTCTGTTTGAGTGTCTATTTACTGCACAGTACGTGGATCACTGGTGTCTAGGAAGACGGATCCGGCCGCTCCACCCACGCACTCTGGCAGGTTATGGGCCCAGAGGCGACAGGCTTTGGACTGGTGGTGGATCGTGTGCAGCTGGTATGCTGGCACAGCTGTGAGGACTTTGGACTCCTATCCAGGAGTCGTTTGGCTATTTGGAGCGATTTTGGAGCTTTTCCAGGTTCCGTGCCTGGCTGTGTGTTTTTTCCTAGGCTTGTTTGCAGCTGAAGGACGTTCTGATAAGGTCTGTGCAATTTATCATCGGTGTCTGCCCAGGAGGGGCTGAGGAATTATGAGCACAGTCAAGATGCAGCCAACAGTTGGAGGTGGATTCCCTCTGGAAAGACTGAATGCATCTAATTATCTGTCCTGGGTGTACAAAATGGAGATGTATCTTCGCCATGAAGGTCTTTGGAAGATTGTACTTTGCCCTCAACCAAACTTGGACGATGAAGCAGATGAGAAAGCATTGGCAAGCATAATTTTATGTTTGGAGGATAGCCAATTATGTTATGTTAGAAATTGTCAGTTAGCTAGTAAGTGTTGGGAAGCTTTAAAGGATGTTTATCTTAGAAGCACACCGTTATGCAAAGTATTGTTGACACGGAGGCTTTATCATGATAGATTGCTTGAAAGTGGGGATATCCGTGAACACTTGCATTATATGACTGGCTTGTTCCTCGAATTAGCTCAGAGAGATATGCAGTTTTCAGAAGCACATAAGGTTTATGTAATTCTCAGTTCTCTGAATGAAACATGGGATAATTTAGCCACCAGTTTCGGGTCTTTATCTGAGAGTGATTTGACCGTAAATTATTTAACTGGGTGTCTTCTGGAAGAGGAGCAAAGGAGGAAACAAAGTTCTAACGTAATTAAGTCAAAGCAAAACAGTTATTCTAAGGAATGTAACTCTGAGAATGTTTTATATGTGAGACGCTGTTTTTGCTGTAAGTCTGATAAACATTTGTTTACAGACTGTGATAAGAAAAAGAAACCAAAAGCCAAGCCGGGGATTTCCAAGCAACGGAGTGCTGTCCAGCTGTCGGTGATTACTTCTGCAGGAAGGGATTTAAAGGAGCCGTGGTTTCTTGACAGCGGAGCCAGCCAGCACATCGCCAATGATAGGCAAATGTTTAAAAGTTTTATGCAGGCTGAATGTGATCATGTTAGTCTTGCAAATGGAAGTGTTGCATCTGTTACGGGCAAAGGGTTTGTGTATGTACCAAGTTTAAACACTGAATTATCAATGCTATGTGTACCAAACTTAGAGTATAACATCATAAGTGTTTCTCAGATAAACAGGGATATGATGTAAAGTTTGGTAAGGGTGAATGCATTGTTTTGAAGGATAATCATGTCTGTGGTAAGGGTGTTTTACAGAACCATTTATATGTAATGATGACACGCAGAGACCATGATGTAGCCATGATTAACAAACCAACACATGATTCATGTGAACATCTGTGGCATAGACAGTTGGAGCATCCAAGTTTCAAAGTGATTGAAAAGATGTCTGAAGCAAGTTCTGGAATGAATTTGAAACCGTGCCAAGCTTATCTGGATTGCACGGCATGTAAGGTTGCAAAGTCAAAGGTGGATCCTGTAAGCAAATTTAGTGATAGAAAGTCACATAAATGTTTTGAATTAGTTCACGCTGACCTAATTGGCCCATTACCAGCCACAATAGGTGGTGCTAAATATGTTTTAGTTATTATGGATGATTTCACCAGATTTGGGTTCTGTTGCCTATTGAAAGCGAAAAGCCAAACATTTGATAAGTTCAGAAATTGGGTGCAGTTTGTGGAACGTAGATATAGCACAAAGGTGTGTGGTTTGCAAACTGACCAGGGCACTGAGTTTATGAGTGGCAGTTTTCAGCAATGGCTCAGTAGGAGGGGCATTGCGCATAGGAGAACCAATCCGCATAGTTCAGCTGAGAATGGCGTGGCGGAATGCAGGAATTTGGCATTACAGACAGTAAAGGATTCACTACTAGCTACTCAGGGCTATCTAAAGGATACTGGGGAGAGGCTATATTGACTGCTAATTATTTAATTAACAGGTTGTAGAGTGTGTCTGTAAAGCAAACACCATATTATATTTTATATGGCAAGAAGCCATCATTAGCTCATTTGAAGGTGTTTGGGTGCACTGCCTATGTTCACGTGCATAAGGAGGTATGTAGGAAAGGGCAGGCAAAAGCACAGAAGATGATGTTTGTGGGGTATGAGCCAGGAACCAAGGGATATAGGTTCACTGATGGCAGAAAAGTTGTTATTTCCAGATCAGCAAGTTTTAGTGAGCATAGCAATTGGCTGAGGTTACACGGAGGGAGGGAGGTTTTTCTTCCTAGTCAGAGACAATTCAAGCCAGCAGAGCAGCGAGAGTCTACTGATGTGATTAAGAAGGAAGAGGAAGTAACCCCTAGTGTGCCAATGATGCAGGATGCTACTGTATTGCGCAGATCTGAAAGAGTTAACAAGGGCATACCACCTCAGCGTTACACACCAGGTGATGTTAAAGTGTGTTTTATTAAGTATGAGCCTCGTAGTTATAAAGAGGTATTGGAGTTGCCACCACAAGAGCAGAAGAAGTGGAAAGCTGCTATGGATGTGGAAATGAATGCCATTAATTCCCATAAGGTGTTTAAATCTACCAGGCTGCCTGAGGGGCATAGGGCAGTAGGTTGTAGGTTGGTTTATAAGAAGAAGACCTTAGTCAGTGGTGATATTCAGTATAAAGCTAGGCTTGTAGCACAAGGGTTTTCCCAGGTTAAGAATCAGACTTATGATGAGGTTTTTGCACCAACGCTAAGAGGGGAGACATTCAGGTTTGCCTTAGCAATGGCAGCAGCTGGGAATTATGTAGTGAACCATTATGATATCACCACAGCATATCTGCATGCTGATTTGAGGGAAGAAATCTATATGGCTGAAGCTCCAGGATATGAGTCTAATGTTGCAGGTAGAGTGTACAAGTTGCAGAAAGCATTGTATGGACTCAGGCAATCGGTACATTGCTGGAATCTAAGGTTAGATGAGGAATTGCAAAGAATGGGGTTCAAGTGTAGCAAAGCTGACCCATGTCTGTATGTAAAGCAATGTGATAATGATGAACAGGTGTTGCTTTTGATTTTTGTAGACGATTTGTGTCTTATAGCTAAAGATCAAAGCAGGGTAATTGAATTTACTGAAAAACTGAAGCAACAATTTGATGTTAAAGATCTGGGAGAGATTAGGAATAACCTAGGCGTAGGTATTCAGAAGGTTGATGGGGGTTACGTTCTAGAGCAGCGGAAGAAAATTGAACAACTGCTAAGAGAGAACAAAATGGAACATTGCAAGGAGGTTCCTACCCCAATGACAACTGATTTTGCTAAGACAGAGGCTGGAGATGATGACCAAACATCATGTGATCAGGAACACTATCAGTCAATAATTGGAAGTTTATTGTATTTAGCACAATGGTCGCGTCCTGATATCGGGAATGTGGTAAATGTACTGAGTAGATATGTTACACAACCTACCCAGAGGCATTGGAAAGGTATTAAACGGGATCGCTTCCGGGTGCTGAAGACGCCGGTGCGCTGAACCGAGCACTCCTGGCTCGGCTCTGCTGTTTGCCTGCTTGCAGCGGTTTTTAAAGAAATAAAACTGCTGAAATCTCCCCTTTGAAGAAAAGGGGATCAGAAGATAAACCACAAGGGTCGCCAGAACCGTCGCTCTTTCCTAATTCCCGTTTTTCCACCACGGGAAAAAGGAAATTGAAGCGACGAAAGCGACTGGAAGGACCATCGTTATTGCTCTGCAGGAAACAGCTAAATCTTTTCAGATAAGTAGCACCTAAATTCAGCACTTTTAGTCACTGTTTTATATTTGTGTTTATTTTAATTTTACATATTATCTGCTAAGATCCTTCTATGGACATGATCGATATTGCTGGTGCTTGTGTAACTTTCTTGCTAAAGAAGACTTGAGAAATGGTGGGAGTTTAAAGAATAATGACTTTACTTGGAGGTGATATGGAGTGACATTGACTATTGACAAATGGCTTATTACCGAAGTGGGACTAATCTATTTTCCTCTCTGGATTTTGAATTCAAATGGGTTAACTGTCTGCCTTTTATTCTATTTTTTTCTTTTCTGCTTTTCATCTTGAGATGGTAATTTTTCCCTTTTTTCCCTGTAATGCGTTTGGAAATTATTTGGATTATAATGGGTATTTTTGGAATATCTTTGTTTTGAACAGTTTTTGGAATTTCCTTATTATATGGGATTTTAGTGGACTTTCTTGTTGCTTTTTGTCTTGGAGAGTGAAGACATTTGGAGTTGGGGCTTTCACCTTCCCCCCCCCTTCTCTTTTTTTTTTCTTTTCTTCTCTCTCCTCTTTGGGACTTGTGATTATAAGTTTGCCTGAGAACTGGATTGTTATTACATTTTGAAGGATATTTTGACTACAGCTAAAGGACTTTGCTCCTTTGCTCCAGCAAAGGAGATCGTTACCTTGTCGTGGTGCTGGAGCTTGAGCACCTCAATGAAACCATGAGCTAAACCGTGAAGGGACACCCAAGACGGGAAGGTCGTGGCAGAGAGGTCAGACTAAATACGATCCCTGGGGAAGGTAATGGCAACCCACCCCAGTATTCTTGCCATGAAAACTAAATGGATCAGTACAACCAAAGATATGTCGGTATACCATCGGAAGATGGGACTCCCAGGTCGGAAGATGGTCAAAATGCTACTGGGGAGGAACAGAGGATAAGTTCAACTAGCCCCAGATGTGATGACGCAGCTAGCTCAAAGCCGAAAGGACGGCTAGCGGCCGACGGTGCTGGTGGTGAACGACGAATCCGATGTTCTAAAGATCAACACACCATAGGAACCTGGAATGTAAGATCTATGAGCCAGGGCAAATTGGATGTGGTTATTGGTGAGATGGCAAGATTAAATATAGACATTTTAGGTGTCAGTGAACTGAAATGGACTGGGATGGGCCACTTCACATCAGATGACCACCAGATCTACTACTGTGGACAAGAGGACCACAGAAGAAATGGAGTAGCCTTCATAATTAATAATAAAGTGGCTAAAGCAGTGCTTGGATACAATCCAAAAAACGATAGAATGATCTCAATTCGAATTCAGGGTAAGCCATTTAACATCACAGTGATCCAAATATACGCCCCAACCACAGATGCTGAAGAAGCAGAAGTAGATCAGTTCTATGAGGATCTGCAGCACCTACTAGATAATACACCAAAAAGAGATGTTATTTTCATTACAGGAGACTGGAATGCTAAGGTGGGTAGTCAGACGACACCTGGAATTACAGGCAAGCATGGTCTGGGAGAACAAAATGAAGCAGGACATAGGCTGATAGAATTTTGCCAAGACAACTCACTGTGCATAACAAACACTCTCTTCCAACAACCTAAAAGACGACTTTATACATGGACTTCACCAGATGGTCGACACCGAAATCAGATTGACTACATCCTTTGCTGCCAAAGGTGGCGGACATCTATACAGTCAGTAAAAACAAGACCTGGAGCTGACTGTAGTTCAGATCACGAACTTCTTATTGCAAAATTTAGAATCAGACTAAAGAGAATAGGGAAGACCCACAGATCAGTTAGATATGAGCTCACTAATATTCCTAAGGAATATGCAGTGGAGGTGAAGAATAGATTTAAGGGACTAGATTTAGTAGATAGGGTCCCGGAAGAACTATGGACAGAAGTTCGCAACATTGTTCAGGAGGCGGCAACAAAAAACGTCCCAAAGAAAAAGAAAACCAAGAAGGCAAGATGGCTGTCTGCTGAGACACTGGAAGTAGTCCAAGAAAGAAGGAAAGCAAAAGGCAACAGTGATAGGGGGAGATATGCCCAATTAAATGCAAAATTCCAGAGGTTAGCCAGAAGAAATAAGGAATTATTTTTAAACAAGCAATGTGCGGAAGTGGAAGAAGACAATAGAATAGGAAGGACAAGAGACCTCTTCCAGAAAATTAGAAACATCGGAGGTAAATTCCAGGCAAAAATGGGTATGATCAAAAACAAAGATGGTAAGGACCTAACAGAAGCAGAAGAGATCAAGAAAAGGTGGCAAGAATATACGGAAGATCTGTATAGGAAGGATAATAATATTGGAGATAGCTTTGATGGTGTGGTCAGTGAGTTAGAGCCAGACATCCTGAAGAGTGAGGTTGAATGGGCCTTAAGAAGCATTGCTAATAACAAGGCAGCAGGAGACGATGGTATCCCAGCTGAACTGTTTAAAATCTTGCAAGGTGATGCTGTCAAGGTGATGCATGCCATATGCCAGCAAATTTGGAAAACACAAGAATGGCCATCAGATTGGAAAAAATCAACTTATATCCCCATACCAAAAAAGGGAAGCACTAAAGAATGTTCAAACTATCGAACAGTGGCACTTATTTCACATGCCAGTAAGGTAATGCTCAAGATCTTGCAAGGTAGACTCCAGCAATTCATGGAGCGAGAATTGCCAGATGTACAAGCTGGGTTTAGAAAAGGCAGAGGAACTAGAAACCAAATTGCCAATATCCGCTGGATAATGGAGAAAGCCAGGGAATTTCAGAAAAACATCTATTTCTGTTTTATTGACTATTCTAAAGCCTTTGACTGTGTGGATCATAACAAATTGTGGCAAGTTCTTGGTGGTATGGGGATACCAAGTCATCTTGTCTGCCTCCTGAGGAATCTGTATAACGACCAAATAGCAACGATAAGAACAGAGCACGGAACAACGGATTGGTTTAAGATTGGGAAAGGAGTACGGCAGGGTTGTATACTCTCACCCTACCTATTCAACCTGTACGCAGAACACATCATGCGACATGCTGGGCTTGAGGAATCCAAGGCTGGAGTTAAAATCGCTGGAAGAAACATTAACAATCTCAGATATGCAGATGATACCACTTTGATGGCTGAAAGCGAGGAGGAGTTGAGGAGCCTTATGACGAAGGTGAAAGAAGAAAGTGCAAAAGCTGGGTTGCAGTTAAACCTCAAAAAAACCAAGATTATGGCAACCAGCTTGATTGATGACTGGCAAATAGGGGGAGAAAAAGTGGAGGCAGTGACAGACTTTGTATTTCTAGGCGCAAAGATTACTGCAGACGCTGACTGCAGCCAGGAAATCAGAAGACGTCTACTTCTTGGGAGGAGAGCAATGGCAAATCTTGATAAAATAGTTAAGAGCAGAGACATCACACTGACAACAAAGGTCCGCATAGTTAAAGCAATGGTATTCCCTGTAGTAACCTATGGCTGCGAGAGCTGGACCATAAGGAAGGCTGAGCGAAGGAAGATAGATGCTTTTGAACTGTGGTGTTGGAGGAAAATTCTGAGAGTGCCTTGGACTGCAAGAAGATCAAACCAGTCCATACTCCAGGAAATCAAGCCAGACTGCTCACTTGAGGGAATGATATTAAAGGCAAAACTGAAGTACTTTGGCCACATAATGAGAAGACAGGATACCCTGGAGAAGAAGCTGATGCTAGGGAAAGTGGAAGGCAAAAGGAAGAGGGGCCGACCAAGGGCAAGATGGATGGATGGTATTCTGGAGGTGACGGACTCAACCATTGGGGAGCTGGGGATGGTGACGGCCGACAGAAAGCTCTGGCGTGGACTGGTCCATGAAGTCACGAAGAGTCGGAAACGACTGAACGAATAAACAACAAAAAGGACTTACCCGTTGTACTTTTATCTTCTATTTTTTTCATGTGAGAACTGTTGATTTTACCAAAGTACATTTTGCCCTTTTTTTTATGCAACATCTATTAAGAAAAGGCAGTATTATTTTTATTTTTTTATTTTTTATTGTATGTGGATTTTTTTTCCTCTCTTCCCCCTTTTTTCTTTTGAATCTTTAATAATATTTATCCCTCTTCTTTCCTTTTTCTTTCTTTTTATTGTTTATAGTGGTTTTCTTTTGTCTTTTGTTATTTTTCTTTTCTCTTTACAGGAATATTATATACAACCTGGTTACTGTGGTTGCAAGAGTGAAGAGGGATAGAGATAAGGAAATGGAGTCCATGGCTGCACATTCAGAAGTACCAACATCAGATATGGAAAAAATATTGGATGCGATTACAGCACTGAACCAAAAAATAGATGATTCAACTACTGCCTTGGAGGAAAAGATGGATATTTTAACTGTTACCTTGGAGAAAAAGATGGATGACTTAATTACTTCTTTAGATATAAAAATAGACAAAAAAATGGACAATCTTCTAGATCCACAAGTAGAAGAGAAAATGGAAGTGATGAAGGAAGATTCAAAAAAAGAATTTAGAAATGAAATACAGATTGTCAAAGAAATTGCAAATATTTTTCCAGGGGATTTTAAAGAGACACAAGGTCAGGTTAAGAAATTGGAGATTAAATCAGACTCTATTACTAAAGATATGGAACATAATTTAGATGCTATTGTACTAGCAGAAATGAGAGAAGAAGAATTTTTTTTGAGTCTGAGAGTAGCCCAAGAAAAATTAGATGAGAATATGAGAAAATATATAGTTGATGCTTTAGTTCAATACTTAGAGATAGAAGAAGAAGACATGGACTCTGAGATAGATAAAATTTTCAGAGTTGACTCACGTTACGTTAGAGATAAGAAATTGCCAAGATATTTTGTGAGAAAAGTTATAAAAGAGCAAAATCTGAAGAAATATTATAGTGAGAGATCAAAAACAGTAGGGTTGGGTATAACTTAAAAGAATTAAACCAGAATTTTTTTCTTTTCTGTTTGGAATCTGGGTTGTATAAATAGAAAAATCCTTTTCTTTTTACTTCTATATGCATAGTATAATAGTATGGTTGGGTATAAATTAAAAGACTTAAACTAGAATTTTTTCTTTTTATCTGGAATTTGGGATGCACAAATAGAAAAACTTTTTCTCTTTACTTACATATGTATAGTTTTGGAAAAATTAAAGTGTACCAACAATACAGGAATGGATGTTGAAACTACTAGAAATGGCAGAAAATGACAAATTGATTTGCCTACTAAAAGAACATTTAAATTATTACTCTTTAAAGAGTGGAAATTTTTGATGGACTATTTGCAAAAAGCAGGAGGAGTAAAGCTAAATATGGGGTTTTGATGATTAGATTATAGATAAATAGTATATAATAGACAAGGAAAAATACATGAATGTTATATGAATAGCCAGCATGTTAAAACAAACTATCTACTTTATTCTTATGACCATAGATGGATCGGAGGTTATCTAACTTCTATGTATGTCTTTTTCTTTATTTTATTTTCTTTTTCTTTACTGCACTTTTCTTTTTCTTTTCTTTTAATTTGTATTTCTATTTCCGTTTCATCTTTAACTTTTAGCTTTGTATATTTAAAAATCTAATAAAATTTATGTAAAAAAAAAAAGGAAAGGTATTAAACGAGTGTTTAGGTATCTTAAAGGGACTATTGATAAATGTTTATTGATAAAACCTTGTAAGACATTGGAATTAAAATGCTATGTAGATAGTGATTGGGGTAATGATGTACATGATAGAAAATCAATGACAGGATTGATAATTATGTTTGGTAACACCTTGGTAGGGTGGAGTTCTCAGAAACAGAGTTCTGTTGCCGTATCTACTGCAGAGGCAGAGTACGCTGCACTATCTGACCTATGTTCAGAGTTAATATGGTATAGGCAATTGTTAATGGATGTTAATATAGCAATTGATGAACCTATATGTGTATATGATGACAGTGAAGCATGTATACCGATTGCAAAGACTGATAGGATCAGAGGAAGGAGCAAACATGTGGATATCAAGTATCACAATGTTAGGAATGCTGTAAAAGAGTCTCTGATTAATTTGCAATATTGTCCATCTGAGTGTAATGTAGCAGATGTGATGACAAAGCCTCTAAGTATAGATAGACATAGGATGTGTGTATCCAATATGTGTATGTCTTCTATTCTGTATAAGTGAAATGTAATATCTATTCTAAATTGGAGGGGTGTTGGGGTTTGTATATACCCAGGAATTTACAGTTAGATAAATTTATACTGTAGAGGCTTGATATCTAGGTGAGAAGGGAATTATTCTGCAAGTCACCCAATTAGCAGCCATTGTTGTAGGGATGATGTGTCAGTGTGTGACTTATACCACAGGTGCTAAGAGTTTAGTTGGGTGTGGTAAATAATGAGAGTGACCTATAGTGTGATTGGTCAGTTTGTATATATAAGCAGAAGAATCCTGGTATTCTTTCTTCTCGTTTCTTCTCGTTTGCTGTAACTTCATCGCTGTATAATTTGTTACCCGTGTGGAAGTGATCTGTAATACGTATGTATATAAAGTAAATAGGATATTTTATATAATCTCTGTTTGAGTGTCTATTTACTGCACAGTACGTGGATCACTGGTGTCTAGGAAGACAGATTAGGCCGCTCCACCCACACACTCTGACATGTTTTCAAAAATTCAATACACTCAATACATTTTCTCCTTTTCCCCCCTGATTTATTATATAAATAAAATAAAAGAGAAGTCTATTTATACTGTTAACTGTTTTATTGCTTAGTACTGCACTATTGTTAATAATTGTGCAAGATCAAAGGGTATGATTTAGTTCAAATATAATACATTTAGATATTATGATTATTCATAATTTGTCTAGTTAATTGTTTTAATTATTTTAATTGCTAATACTAGAAATACCTATAAATTCCTTTACTGAAAATGTATCCCTGTACTTCATCTCATATATATTTATATACTTAGTATTCTACTGTCTTTTTGTAATGTTACTGATTTTATTTTTTTATTTTTTATATCACCACCACATATGGTAAAATGTTCCTCCTTCTTTGTTATGGTATTGCCAGCATTTGTTCTTATATGATTTGTCTATCTTGGTATTATTGATGGAGTTATATACCATCTGTAAAACATTTAATTCAAATCTTCCCTCAAATTATAGCTTGCAGTGAATTTGACTGAGTTTTTTCATACTTCTTCCCACTTTATCATGCAATTTTTAATTTGTTCCATCTCCATGTCATATTTCAATAACAATTTATATATACACGTCCTAGTAGACGGTCTTAGTTTTGTATAAGTGTTTCAAATTCTGTCATATTTCTCAAGGTCCCTCTTTCATGAGGTCACTTTTTATTCTTCCAACAATTTGTAAATACATCAACCATGGTAAGTTCCTATTGACCAATTCTTGCTGTGTCTTTAATCTGTTTTCTGTGGGTGGATACACCATACTGGCACAGGTGATTAAATCTTTCTTACTATAGTTGTCTCTGGAGTAAAAGGCATTTGACAATGAAGCTAATGGTGAGGTCTCCAGACTTAATCTTGTTTTTAGGAGATTCCATATTTTTATCAAACTTTGTCTTAAAATGTGCCCTATACATCTTAAATACTGCTTTCAGATGTCCCCCTTTAGCGCATCCTCCATTTTGGTATTTTTTTTCCATTCTGAACTCAGTATTTAATCGTTACTGAATATAATTAATCTTCATTTTGCTTTTTGAGAGAGCTGCCTTCTGGGGTTTTGTATTTCTGCAAATTTCAGGGTTCATCCAAACATGCTGATATTTCCTGTAATGGAATGAATATGTTGGGTTCTATTGGCTCTCATTACTCGATTCACTATTAGAGGAAATTAT
Source organism: Charina bottae (assembly GCA_023362775.1). Lineage (NCBI taxonomy): Eukaryota > Metazoa > Chordata > Lepidosauria > Squamata > Charinaidae > Charina > Charina bottae. The sequence continues at coordinate 13,854,064 of JALMGJ010000001.1, forward strand.
GCTAATATGGTAGAACACAAGCTTAAAAATATACCCACAAACACCCTGGGAGTAATACATGATTAGGACTTTGTCGTGTGTAGGATTGTGCTGAAAATCTTGATCATGTAGATATAGCAGTGACAAAGCTATATTATCTTCCTTCCCTGTATTTGCAGTATTTGTTCATTAAAATGGTTTTGGGCTAGTACACTGTATTTTGGATTGTATCTATTTCATTTCATGATAGAAGGATAAACATCTATTACAACTCCTTCAAATATTAACTTTATAATGCAGGTATAACGTATTTTGCTTTCACAGATGTGCAATTCTTAACCAAACTTCCTCACAAAAAATGGCATCTTATTCTATGAGTTGTGTTAGCTCTGCCAGTTTATTTTACACTCCTCTTTAAAAAAAATCTTGGTCAAATTCTTCTTCTGCAGTGCAATTGAAGATAAAACTAGTCAAAGTCAAGATCACTAGTCAAAATGATCCTAATAGATGAAGGCACATTATGCCTTTGGACACATTATGCAGACTTCAGCTCCCTTGAGAAATCCATAATGCTGGGGAAGACGGAGGAAAGAAAAGAAGAGGATGACCAGCAACAAGATGGATGGACTCAATTACAATAGCAATGAATGCACCAAGGAGAGACCCAAAAGAGCAGGTAAGGAGAAGTCATCCTGGAGAAAGGATGGTTGCTTCTACAATTCAGCATGGTTGTCCATTTCTGTCTGGACAAAAGTATCTTTTTCCATATCATTCTTGTAGCCTATCATTTTTAAATCCACTTTCAAATCAGTCTCAGTCTCATTCTTGTAAAAGATGCTACACAGGATATACAAATGAAACCGGCTGAGGTCTTAATAATTAAAAGGGATATACAAATAACAAACCAGAAGAGTGGCTTGCATAACTTTACTATATTGGATTTACAAAAGAGGTCTGTTAAAGTTTTGAAGGATTTTGTGAGAAGAGAAAAAGAAAAAATGGAAAGAAAGCAAGTTCTAGGACATTATTTGACAGGATTAAAGATCAAGATTGTTAAAAGTAAAGGAAGGAATATAAAGTTGGTTGGGCACAAGAGAGGTAGCTGTTTTAAGTAAGCTGTACCATTAACAATCTCAAAAAGAAAAGGACGTTTGGGTGACCTAATGATCTATGTGACCTAGACTTAAAATTAAGGTCAAGAGAAACTGAGGATACTTATAAAGAACATGTAATATTTTGCAGCCTTTTGTGCTATAACCAGTGGGAATAATTTCCAAGTAGAAAAGGACTAGAAATGAACTCCCAGGCCAGCGAGGCCCAGTTATCATTAAGGACTACACAACAATTCCCAGAAGTCTCTAAGGGTTTCATATCAGTCAGGGAATTTGTTTGTATGCATGTTCAGTCTTAGGACTGTATTTCATCTTTCATAATACTACAGGAATGAATACCAAATATTGCAACAGCTGGTTCAACCCAATTCTTTTCCTTTGCCAAAAATATTTTGTCACCTCACTATGTTTAATGGCATTTGTTTGTTTTGGAAATGGTATGTCATTGCCCTCCTCCTAGGGCTGAGAGAGAGTGACCGGCCCAAGGTCACCCAGTTGGCTTCGTGCCTAAGGCAGGATTAGAACTCACGGTTTCCCAGGTTTCTAGCCTGGTGCTTAACCACTACACCAAACTGGTTATCACAGTGTGAATGCTTGTGAGTTTTTTTTATAAAGCCCTTGTGTTCCTCTGTACCAGGTCACATATGGGGGGCAGGGGGGAGGCTATTTGTTTGTTCTGTTTTGGGTTGTTGGGTTGTTGCTTTTGTTTTTGGTGCCTTGAAGTCTGTCTTGACTCCTGGTGACTATATGGATAAGTCCCTGCAATTTTCCTGGCACTATTTTTGCAAGTGGTTTGCCATTGCCTTCTTCCTAGGGCTGAGAGCATTTCTTTGTACACATCTTAAAATGCAATGAATGCCAGTGGCCTTCATCCAAAGTTGTCTCCTTGGGAAGAGGCTGGGCAGGGTTAGCAATATTCTGGAGAATTGGGTATAGATTCAACCAAGCCCATACTGCCAGATGTATCCTGGGTACTTAAGCATTATCTAGACAACATTCGCTTTTCAACAATATAAACCACATTTTTATTTGTTTATAATCTGGGTAACACTATCTTTGTTATTCTGTGTTTTCAACATAAGTTAAAGGAAACAAAATATTTTAAAAGTTTTATAGCATTTTCTCTACTGTTACAGTAATTGTCCAGTTGACACCTTGGTAAAAGTGCTTAGCAGAAGGCTTATTCATATACAGTATATATCGTGGATTTGTTTCTCCAAGACCTAATTATTCCAGTGAGGCTTTTATAAGCACTTTGAATATGTTAACTTTGAATTCTACTGAGATCTAATGAAGACAAGTTATCAGACATGGACTACCTTAACAGAATTCCAAATGCTAAAGGTAATATAACTTCAGGAATCAGTGTGTTTTGAATGACAAGGGGAAGAATTCCCTCTCACATGCACAATACTATACCACTAATTTCTTGATAGAAATTCATTTAAGGGGGAAGAGAAGCTACATACATTAATGAGAGAGAGAAGACTAGAAAGGCAATCACATCTTCATTGACAGGGGAAAATCCCATTAAATTTAGTGGAACATTTATCATTTAAATTGAATAGATATGGATCAGACTGTTCTGGTGTGGTTCACATATAATATCCAGCTATGATTTCTTTAACCATGCTTTGGTGAAGTCACTCTTGCCTGGGAATACCCACTATTCTTACCAAATCTTAAACACTACAGTTGATTGCCCACTGAAGTGAGAAGGAGTCAGAGTCTTTATTTATATCTATGTTCCAGATCTCTTCCTCCTAACTCGGATCTCTTCCTCCTAACTCAAGATGTCTTCCTTCTACCTTTCTGAGATAATGGATACTTGACCAGTCTCTTGGGGGCCTTAGAAGATATGTTGAGATATGTTTATACAATGGTTCTGTCTAGTTTAGTTCCCACCCAACCAGATTCAGTCCTTATCCCATGATTTTAGTTGTGCTATAACACATGACCTCAGGATGGCATAAACTAAAACACAATCAAGACCAGCACAATATAACAATATTTTAAAATCCAGAGTACTAAAAGGTTGCTATTTATCCAAAAACCATCTGGTCACTATCAGCTCCAGTTAGTCTAGATTGGGTTTCATCTCCCTGAAGGTTCTCCTGAATTCATAGCTTTTGCTTGTTCAGCAAGTGGAGCGTGATCAGGCATTTGGTAATCTCTCCTTCCAGAATGAGTTGTTGCAACATGCTGGAGCTGCCTTTGAAGACCCTTGGAAACTGCAGCTAATGCAGAATGTGGTAACACAATTGCTAATGAGTGAGAGCCATTAGAGAGCTATTTTATCAGAATAACACACTGTTGTGCTATTTGCATTGGCTGCCTATTTGTTTCCCAGTCCATTTCAAAGAGCTGGTTATACCCCATATAAAGCTCAATATGGCTTGGTTCCATTTAGCTTTGGGATCGAAGCTGAGTGGAAGCTGAAAGACACTGCCCATCCTGTGTATGCAGATCAAGAAGGGATACCCGATATTCTGCTCCTCAGTAAGTGGACAATTTTTTAGAATAACTGTGGAGAGAGAGAATTAAACTTATGAAGTCTTACCCCATACAGGCATGTGGCTTTCTCAACCCAGATGGAGAGAACATATGGAAGTTAACTTAGGGTCTAGGCTAGTCCACCTGAATGTTTTTCCTTCAGTCTTCCTGAGCCTGTTCCCTGAAAGAAAGCCTCATGTATTCATAACATGTTTGAGGAAAGGCAGCAAAAAAAAAAAAAAGGAAAATACAGTACCTGGTAAAGATTGTTTTTAAAAAACTAGTAAGTGACAGAAATGCAGTCATAGAAAACTATGAGCAATAAAAAAGTAACCTTTAAAAAGACCTGAATTTTCTCTTTTCCTCCTTATCAGAACCTTCTTCCAAATTATATCTGAAAGCCAAGTATAGTCACCAAGAAATACTAATCTCCCATAAAGTCTTGTTGTTTATTCGTTTAGTCGCTTCCGACTCTTCGTGACTTCATGGACCAGCCCACGCCAGAGCTTCCTGTCAGCCGTCGCCATCCCCAGCTCCCCCATGTTTGAGTCCGTCACCTCCAGAATAACATCCATCCATCTCGCCCTTGGTCGGCCCCTCTTCCTTTTGCCTTCCACCTTCCCTAGCATCAGCATCTTCTCCAGGGTATCCTGTCTTCTCATTATGTGGCCAAAGTACTTCAGTTTTGCCTTTAATATCATTCCCTCAAGTGAGCAGTCTGGCTTTATTTCCTGGAGTATGGACTGGTTTGATCTTCTTGCAGTCCAAGGCACTCTCAGAATTTTCCTCCAACACCCATATAGTCTACAAATGGAAAATTGTCTATGGAAGCTTAAATGTCTCCAGTGTGTTGGCCTTATTACAACAAATTGTTGATATGACTTCAATATGACTTCAGTGAAAGAGAGCAGAGCAGGAAGACGGAGAGGACTTTAAATCAATTTGATTTCTGCTGAGGTCAACTTAAGTCTCTTCTATTTACTTCCTGTGTTATTGAAGTTATTGAAGCAGTCAGCTCATCTCTGTTTATTTTATTAGGTAATCTATCATTCAGTAAGTCTTATTCCGTTTTCTGAAATTTACTTGTTTTAATTATTATATTGATTAGCAATAGATTAGCTTTCTCTCCAAAAAAGACATCCAAGGTGATACACAATTTAAAAATAATCTATCAGAATTAATGTAAAAACTGAAAACCACATCTTAAAAAAAAATCAGGGAGCAAAATTAATATTGTTATGACCAACCTAAACATAAGCAGAGATTGATTCAGTCTAGTCTCCATAGGAAAATATTTATTTATTTATTTATTAAACAGATTTATAAGGCCGCCCAACTCACACACAGTGACTCTGGGCGGCTTACAGAATTTAAAACCATAAAAGCACAATAGACACCCCACCCCCCTGGCAGCAGCAAACACATTCATACCAGCCACTTGATTGGCTCTGAAGCAGCTTGGGGTCCCCAGGCCCGTTGACAGATCCAAGTCTTCAGGGCCTTCTGGAACAGGAGCAAGGAGGGGGCAAATCTTATATCTGGGGGAATGATGTTCCAACGGGAAGGAGCCACTATGGAGAAGACCTTTTTCCTTGATCCCACTAGATGTACCTCCCTGACTGAAGGGACCCGCAACATGCCCTGCCTCCCCACTCTGGTGGGCTGGGTAGATGTGACTGGGGAAAGGCAGTCCTGCAAACAACCTGGCCCCAAGCCATGCAGGGCTTTAAAGGTGATAACCAGCACCTTAAATTAGACCCGGAAGCAAATTGGCAACCAATGCAGCTCCTGCAAGAGAGGTGACACATGCACAAGTCTAGGCTTGCGCAAAACTATGTGGGCCGCTGCATTTTGAACCAATTGAAGCTTTCGGATACTTTTCAAGGGCAGCCCCATGTAGAGCGCATTACAGTGGTCCAGACAGGAGGTGACTAGGGCGTGGGTGACTGTGAAAAGGGCCTGTTGGTCCCGGAACTCCATATTCAGGTGTTCTTCTACCTAACTCCTCTTGCTAATTGGATAGAATAAAGTCTCTGAAGATTGCTGTAAATTATATAGGAGGAAATGTATTTTCAGCTGATCTATCCCAAACTATTTAGGGTATATTAGGTAAGAAACCACAGCTTGAATTGGGCCCATATATATACTGGGAGCTTATGTAAGAGGGTTATATATCTCTGAAGTACATACCAGTTCAGACTGGCAATTTTCAGTTGTATTTTGCTTTGATTTTACTTGCTGAACACTTATTAATTGGCTAACAAATTCCATCTTGTCTGTTCAACCTCAAACCATCCAGAATGGCTCAGGACTACACATCCTTTTTGTCATCATTTGATATATCTGGCTACCAACAATCCAATGATGAGAGGAAATCTCAGATTCCCAGAGGACTTCCCTGGAAGTTTCAGGTATGTCTTAAAAGTAAGGGAGGTGCTTAAGGCCCCCATTTTACAACCTAAAACTCTTGAAACCACCTGGCCCATCCACTGTTAGAGTATGGCCCTTAATAAGCCATACAGACCTTCTCTCAGGCCAACAAACTTTGTGTATCCCTGTTCAAGGACCTACATCTTCTTTTAACAAAATAATAGTCTCTGGGGATGGAATTCATAGAATAAACAAATGAACACTACTATATTGTACTTTTGCAGATTTCTTGATTGCAGTTTATTCCAAATGTGTATTGGTTTTTTCAGAGTTTGAAGAGTGTATTAACAAGACCTGTTTTTGCTTTCTTATGTTTGCTTTGCAGCTGAAAAAAAACTAATTCATAATATGCAGTTGGCAAAATAAAGGAGATAAAGAATGTTCCTTTTACTGATAGCAAGCAGAATCATCTTGGGTTGTATCAACAGTGCCTGTCTATCAATCAAAACTTCAATTTGTAGAAACTTCTTTGACCTAGTCGAAGCCCCTCACTAATAGAAGGAGAGAGGCAACATTTACCAATTTTCCTCTCCCTAAAGGCCTTTATGTTGTTACAAAATTCTCAAAATCGAACTGTCTCACACACATATGCATAGATATAGATATATAGTTAATCATTCTTCCTTGTGCTTCCTGTGGTATGTCCTTCCCAACTCTCCCCCAAATTGCTTTAATCTGCAGCTCACAAGCAGCTGAGATTGAGATCACTAGATGGTCAGCCTTGTCAACAGAAATATTATTCACTTGTAAACCGCCCAGAGTCGTTGCTATACGAGATGGGTGGTGAAAAATTATGATAAATAAATAAATATAAAGATTACATAAGAAGTGACTTCTGACTTTCAGCAACAAGAATATATAGCAATTTCCATAATTAATCTCTTACTCTAAATCTAACCAAGATCACAGTATTTCTATAAATCATCCCATAGGCATTGTAGAAATCAATAAAAGCAATTGCTTCTTCCCCTTATATATAAAGAAAAATACACAAATATATAACATTCCAAATCAACTCCCCCCCCCCCATAGAAACCCATTTATAGAATGTTTCCCTATCACTATTCTATATATTTCTGGCCACTATTTAACAATATCTTCTTTGTGTGTGTTTCTCACCTTTTTTTTGGTAGTTATTTTTTTGCTTTTTTGTAGTTTTTATCTTTGTTCTAAACTCAATAAAATTCTTATTAAAAAAAATTCAGGGAAAACACATGCACACCTCACTCAGTAAGATATCTGTCCCTGACTTTCACTTACAATGTCAGGGTGCAGCATATATTGTGCAGTAGCACACCCCGTGAGTGTTGTGAAGAAAGACAGTCCACAGTTTGTAGCAAAACTGTACACACTTTACTGTATACTATATACACATAAGAAACACTAGTAACCACTCTACTCACAACTCCAACCAGATACAACTCCAACCATCAGCCCACACCACAGTCCCAAGTTGCTTCTGCTTATATGGAGTGAAAAGGGAGTTGCTCTGCTGCCACACCTTACAGGCATGGTCCAATTGCTATGAGTCACACACAGCTCAGCTGTGTGCTATTACGTCCCCATATTCATCTAGCCAAATTTACTCCAGGGTAGATCCCTGACATACAATTCCAATAAAGAGGCAGCAAGGGTCTTTCAACGAGTAACGAGAACACTGAGTTCTAGCAAGCTTTATTGATTTAACAGGATAGGTGCCCACACATTCACACACACCCTTCCCCTCTCCCCCATCCACCCACCCCCACCCCGTGACTAGAGTCAGCCAAACACCAATCCAAGAGAATTGGAAGTTCTTATCCAGATAAGAAGTATTTCATTTATGCTTCTTCTTTTTGGAGCTTTTATAATCTGTGTTGCTGGGCATGGTACACAATGCTGATGAATTAATTAAAAGGTAAAGGTAAAGGTACCCCCCGCATATTTGTGCAGTCGTGTCCGACTCTAGGGGCCGGTGCTCATCTCCGTTTGTTAGCCAAAGAGCCAGCGTTGTCCGAAGACGCTTCCACGGTCATGTGGCCGCATGACACACGTGGAACGCTGTTACCTACCCACTGAAGTGGTACCTATTAATCTACTTGCATTTGCATGCTTTCGAATTGCTAGGTCGGCAAGAGCTGGAGCTAGTGCGGGAGCTCACTCCGCACGCAGGGCTAGGGATTCGAACCTCCGAACTTGCAATCTTCCGATCAACAAGCCTGGCGTCTTACCCACTGAGCCACCACGCCCCCTTGATGAATTAATTTTGTTGTTGTTGTTGTTCAGTCGTTCAGTCGTGTCCGACTCTTCGTGACCTCATGGACCATAGCACGCCAGGCCTTCCTGTCCTCCACTGTCTCTCGGAGTTTACTCAAATTCATGTTCATTACATCGGTGATGCTATCTAACCATCTCATCCTCTGCCGTCCCCTTCTCCTTTTGCCCTCAGTCTTTCCCAGCATCAGGGTCTTTTCCAGTGAGTCCTCTCTTCTCATTAGGTGGCCAAAGTATTTGAGCTTCAGCTTCAGCATCTGTCCTTCCAATGAGCAGTCAGGGTTGATTTCCTTTAGGATTGACTGGTTTGACCTCCTTGCAGTCCAAGGGACTCTCAAGAGTCTTCTCCAGCACCACAGCTCGAAAGCATCAATTCTTCGGCGCTCAGCCTTCCTTATGGTCCAACTCTCACAGCCATACATTGCTACTGGAAAAACCATAGCTTTAACTATACGGACCTTTGTCGGCAAGGTGATGTCTCTGCTTTTTAATATGCTGTCTAGGTTTGCCATAGCTTTCCTTCCAAGGAGCAAGCGTCTTTTAATTTCATGGCTGCAGTCACCGTCTGCGGTGATCTTGGAGCCCAAGAAAATAAAATCTGTCACTGCTTCCATTTCTTCCCCTTCTATTTGCCAGGAAGTGATGGGACCAGATGCCATGATCTGGGTTTTTTTAATGTTGAGTTTCAAGCCAGCTTTTGCACTCTCCTCTTTCACCCTCATCAAGAGGCTCTTTAGTTCCTCTTCACTTTCTGCCATTAGGGTGGTATCGTCTGCATATCTGAGGTTGTTGATATTTTTCCCGGCAATCTTAACTCCAGCTTGTGATTCATCCAGCCCGGCATTTCTCATGATGTACTCTGCATATAAGTTAAATAAGCAGGGTGATAATATACAGCCTTGTCGTACTCCTTTCCCAATTTTGAACCAGTCGGTTGTTCCATGTCCGGTTCTAACTGTTGCTTCTTGACCCACATACAGGTTTCTCAGGAGACAGGTAAGGTGGTCTGGTACTCCCATCTCTTTAAGAATTTGCCACAGTTTGTTGTGATACATGAGCGCAATTGTACGGTAGTTTGAACATTCTTTGGCATTGCCTTTCTTTGGAATTGGAACGTAAACTGACCTTTTCCAATCCTGTGGCCACTGTTGAGTTTTCCAAATTTGTTGGCATATTGAGTGCAGCACTTTAACAGCATCATCTTTTAGGATTTTAAATAGCTCAGCTGGGATACTGTCTTCTCCGCTAGCTTTGTTGTTAGTAATGCTTCCTAAGGCCCACTTGACTTCACTCTCTAGGATGTCCGGCTCAAGGTCAGTGACCACACCATCGTATTTATCAGGGATATTAAGATCTTTCTTGTATAGTTCTTCTGTGTATTCTTGCCACCTCTTCTTAATCTCTTCTGCTTCTGTTAGGTCCCTGCCTTTTTTGTCCTTTATCATGCCCATCTTTGCACAAAACGTTCCCTTGATATCTCCGATTTTCTTGAAGAGATCTCTAGTCTTCCCCATTCTATTGTTTTCCTCGATTTCTTTGCATTGTTCATTTAAGAAGGCCTTCTTATCTCTCCTTGCTATTCTCTGGAATTCTGCATTCAGTTGTTTATATCTTTCCCTTTCTCCCTTGCCTTTTGCTTCCCTTCTTTCCTCAGCTATTTGTAAAGCCTCATCAGTCAGCCACTTTGCTTTCTTGCATTTCTTTTTCTGCATGTTTATTTCTTTGTCTGGCTTCCTCATTCCTCAGGCATCTGTTTTCCTTCCCATTCTTCCTTGGAATGCGTATGTGATGTGTGCTCAGTTCCAGAAAATGGTTATCGTCTTTGTGTGGCTTTTTACTACCTTTTATTTCAAGGTGCTGGTTCTAGCCTTCTAAAGGTTTTTATTTTTCTTTACTACAACATCACCTTCTATGCTTTTTCAGAAAGTGTCCCAACCCCTATCCTATAGGAGCTTTTCTTGGAGTAGGGGAATTACAGAACAGAGGAGAAATCTTCCACTTCTGAGAGCAGGTGCTACCACTGCACCAAAAACTCTTCCACAAATCGGGAAGAAAGCACGATGGCAAAGTGAAAGCATCTTACTATTAGCACACTCTGGTATTTTCTTAAACTTTCATTTATCAGCTATTTTGTGTTATTTCACCCCATCCTAAAATCAACTGTATATGACTAGCCCTTCACCATTATCAGTTAGAATTTTATTTATACTCCTCCGTATTGTTGTTGTTCAGTCGTTTAGTCGTGTCTGACTCTTCGTGACCTCATGGACCATAGCATGCCAGGCCTTGAGCAGTCAGGGTTGATTTCCTTTAGGATTGACTGATTTGATCTCCTTGCAGTCCAAGAGTCTTAAGAGTCTTCTCCAGCACCACAGCTCGAAAGCATCCATATAAGGAAAGATAATATGATAATATGATGGGAAGAAGGAAGGAAGAAAGGATAAAGAGTGTACTCTGATGTGCAGACATTGCTTAACCATCTAAGCTAATGATCTCCTGAGACTTAAGAAGTAGAATGATAATGTAAGTAACAGCACCAATTGGAACAACACCAATAGTGGAATAAACTTTGGGCACTCTCTAAACAAATCTGATACATACAGTATGTTGGAATAGGACTTGCTAAACGAGAGTCTGGTGGAATCTTCTATCTCCCCACCATGAGGAACTAGAGTTGGGCTCTCCAGATTCAACAGCTCCTTCTTTTGATGCTGATGCTGCTGCCTATTCAGCTGCAGCATTTGCCACAAAAAGATGCCCAGGAAGAGACCTTTAGAAAAGGAAAATATCACTAATTTTATATCCAGGCAGTGCCTACTGACTGCATAGACTGTAATTTCGATTTTTGACTATCTAACAGCAATAAAAGGAACAGTGGAGTCCCTTGATGCTTTCATCCAGTCCTCTTGCACTAAATTAGCAGAGTGCTACAGCACAAAGCCCTAGATTTTAAAATGAGCAAGCTGTGTTAACTCAAAAGAAAGATCTTAACTCTGAACCTAATGACAAAAGTAATCAAATTCAGAAAGAGCCTACCCAGCACATAACAGACAGAGGAGCTGGATGTAAAAACAATCTCACTAATTGGATTTGCTTACAGATCACTCTCAACGGTGGTCAGTGGAGTTCAAAAAAACTAACTCCATTTCTCCTTGTGTCACTTACTGTGCTATCATTATTACATAATTGATTTATTAAAGGCAGAGGGGCTTCATAGTGAAAAGGGCAGCAAGCCAATTTTACTGATATTTAAGCATCCTACTGTTCCTTAAAATGAAGCCCTTTTTGAGTGATCTCTCAATATTTCCAAAACATGTATTTGTGAGGTCCAGATCTCTTCATTTTTCAAATCACACCGCCAAGATGCCACCAGTACTTCAGGTGTGAAATGGAAAGTGGCAGCTGCAGATGGGTACAATGACACCAAATCAGTGGTGCCCTTGAGAGTAGCCTCCTCCAACAAACAGCCTCAGGTAAGGATGGCAGGACAGGTTGCTGATGAATCTCTGGAGGCAGAAGTAATTGACACCTTTGGAGTCTTGCCAGGATGTGAGCAGGAGGATTTATTGAAGAGACTTGATGAGCTTAAGCAAGCATTAACTGCAATACGGGAAACAGCTGCCCCATTAATTGATTTGGTTTCTTTAACCCCTATAGATGGCTGCAAAAATGGAAGTATTTGAGTTCTTTTCCAACACTTTTTGAAATCAGAGGTTCTTTATCTGTCACCAAATCTGCTCTTCTTGTAGATTTAAATTTACCACCCTGGGAAATAAATAAGCCTAGCCTCACAGAACTCATAAAATGTGAATCCTCCTTGGGGGGCACCTCAGCTTTTGAGACAGAATGCCCCAGGGCAACTGAAAAAAATGCAGGAGGCAGAGCTGTGGGCTGGCAGATCTGGAGTTTCTCAGGAAATATCTGCAGAATCTAATCACCTACTTGTCTAAGTGTATCATAGATGATCACCCTGAAAGCAACAATTTCTAAGGTCCTTTGATGGGTTGCATTTACCATCTTGTGGCTCAGCGGGTAAGAGGCCAGGCTTGTTGATCGGAAGATTGCAAGTTCGGAGGTTCGAATCCCTAGCCCTTCGTGCAGAGTGAGCTCCTGCACTAGCTCCAGCTCTTGCCAACCTAGCAATTCGAAAGCATGCAAATGCAAGTAGATAAATAGGTACCACTTTGGTGGGTAGGTAACAGCGTTCCGCGTGCATCATGCCGGCCACAAGACTGTGGAAGCGTCTTCGGACAACGCTGGCTCTTCAGCTAACAAACGGAGATGAGCACCGGCCCCTAGAGTCGGACACGACTGCACAAATGTGCGGGGGGTACCTTTACCTTTTACCATATTGTTACTGTAACCAATTACCTTTGTCCCACTTACAGTAAATAGTCATCTTAGCAAGTAGCTATGATGGCCAAACTGACTACATCTCGGGAATCAGGTGACGAACCAGATGCCCCATACTGGTTAATTTTAAACTAAGGAATTTAGACATGGAAGGTCAGTCAGAATCTGCTGTTCTCCCATGGGATATATTCATAAACAACCAAATGTTAGATTCTAAACTCTTATGTATACCATATTTCAGTTTCCAAATTTAGAAGGGTTCTAACTCTAGCCTGGTCCAATGTGTTTCCTGTAACATTTTTGACAGGAAATACAGAAGAGTTCCTTTTGAAGTATGACACTTCCACTGCAGCACACGTGCCATAGAAACTGCAGTCCACATCCTCCTTTTCTGCCAGTTTTACAGGGATGTTCATCTTGTTGATTATACCTCTTTTATCTAGGGCACTCTGCTCACTGATAGTCAGTAATTGCTAATGATATAGTTTAGGTGCTTATTTTGTTGCCTACAATCCAGAACAGATCAATATAATTCACTTAACTGAAGCCATTATATACTATTTTATTTTACACCACACTATTATAGTTCTTATAGTTGCAATATTAATATTAAATATAGTTTACCTGTAGATTTTAGTGATAAAGTGATTTTACATTTCACATTAGCTATTTTTATTCATCTTTTGTTATTATTCCATAGTTTAACCCAAATTACATGACTCTGTTTTACTCGCTTTTATCTTTATCATCTTAATCCAACAGTTAAGATTATAACAACACCAGGGGCCCAGTGACATTCTAAGATGGCTCCATCATTGTAGTTGTTATTCACTCTCTCTTGGGCCTTTTTTATTTTTAATAATGACTGTTTTATATATTTAATAATGATTGTTTTTATATATTTATTGTTTTACTTAATGGTTGTGCGCAGCCCAGAGTCACTTTTTGTGAGATGGATGGCCATATACATTTGATAAATAAATTAAATAAATAAAAAAAACAAATAACAATTTTAATGGTTTTGGTATCACAATTACATAGTGAGGGCTAGTGAGTAATTTCTTACAGTATATAGATTAGACTACTATCACAATGGCATGGCTATATTTTATTCTTGAATGTTATGTTATGTTGTTTGTTATGTTATGTTGTTATGTTATGTTATGTTATGTTATGTTATGTTATGTTATGTTATGTTATGTTATTTTCTATCCTGCCTTTATTATTTTAATAAATAACTCAAGGCGGCAAACATACCTAATACTCCTTCCTCCTCCTCCTCTTTTCCCCACAACAACCACCCTGTGAGGTGGGTTGGGCTGAGAGAGAGAGTGACTGGCCCAAGGTCACCCAGCCAGCTTTCATGCCTAAGGTGGGACTAGAACTCTCAGTCTCCTGGTTTGCTATTGGCTCCTTCCTAGGGCTGAGAGAGAGGGACTGGCCCAAGGTCACCCAGCCGGCTTTCAGGCCTAAGGCGGGACTAGAACTCACAGACTCCTGGTCTCTAGCCCATTGCTTTAACCACTAACCAAAACAAAGATGCTACTACATCCACAGATTTTTGGATGGCCATTTATAGAAGTGGTTTCCTGCATTGAGGAGGGAGTTGGTCTAGATGAACTCAAATATCCTTTCCAGTCCTTACCTTCTGTGATTTTATGGATGGAAGGCCGTCATGAAATACAATCCATGGTATGCTCTTTACTTCTTCAATCCCTTAGGGACTATTTTAGAATTCACTGAATGCCTCAATGCACAGCATTAAGCTCTCCAATGACCTTCTGAATTTACAAAGTTCTCCTAAGCATGGCAAGCTCTTCCCAAAGCAGTTCATCTGGAGCCAACATGACCATATCTTCTGTGCCAAACAAAGACTTGTTCATTCCTCCTGGATTCTTAAAAGTATGTTGTAATATATAGCATGCTATCTTTGTTTTTTATCTTGCTTCTGCAAGTCATCCTGGAAGCGCTGTAGAAGAGTGATGTATCTATCTTGTAAAATGATCAACTGACCAACCAAGCTATGTGTTGGGCACTCCTCTGCTTTCAGACTGACTGGGGATTCGTCAGCCACAAAGAGACAGTGAATGAGGCCTCCTGTCACTTCTCAAGAACTGTCGATTATTCACAAGTTAATGTACTGTGAATAATTTATTTCTTTACTCACTGACTTTACAGTAGCTCATCCTACACTAGTTTAAAATTCATGCCCAGACATGTGGCACTAAATAAGTATATCTCTTTTGGATGCATTGTTTTTAAGAGAATGATAAATAGGACACGAGAGGCATTTGAATGGCACTCTGTAATGTAGGAAAGAGGAGGGGAAAGCTCTTTCCTTCCCCATCACAGAAGAGAAGATACAGTGACACAAAAAAGACTGCTGGAACCTGGGAAGGATGTTGTCATTGGTATCTCTCTTTGGTTGGAAATTGTTATGACCTGCACATACCCACATCACATTATCTACACACACACACACACACACACACACACACACACACACACATCTTACATTACATACATATTAGGGCAAAGTTCCAGATGAGTTTGGATTTTTATCCACTTGAGAAGAGACAGAACAGAGTTCGACTTCCAGTGGGGACATGGCAGACTGAACAGATGAGCTCGCGGGCTCCGTGGGCAGAACTAACAATGCGGCAGGTTTTTTGGGCTCAGGAAGGTTTTTCCTGATGCCCTGGAGTGTTTTCCCAGACAAGAAATCATCCCATTTGTCCTCCAGAACGGCGCCTTGCAGCCAGAGGATCACAAAGAGCGTTCGCTCTAATCTGGTAAGTCTGCCATGGCAGAGATGGGCGGGGATAAATCTAAATAATAAATAAATAAATAAATTAGAGGCCGGAAGGCTGTGTCGTCATCATTTCCAAGCTGCACTGTAGCCTTAAAGGGACATTAAGACCAGCCACCCCATTTCTAAATCACCCAATTTATATCTTTTTAAGTTCATGTACCCTAACAGAGGCTTTCTACAGCAAGGAGAAACGATCTTTCTTTGTGCTTATTGTTATTTTTTGGGATTAATTTTTAAAAATCTTTTTAAGTTTTGGCTTGTTTTCCATCCTAATACTAAGGAGGACTGAGAGTAAATAATTGCCTCCCTGCTATTATTTCTGCACTGAATTTGAAGATTTTAATATTTTCCTACACATTGAATCTGCTGTTTTGAATCTTCACCTTTCTGCTGCCACTTTCTCTGGGGAGCTGCTTATTTTATTTATTTGTTTGTTTGTTTGTTTGTTTGTTTGTTTGTTAAATTTATATGACTGCCCATCTCCCCCAACGGTGGACTCTGGGTGGCTTACAATAAAAACAAGATTAAAATACAATATAAATACAATATGACATAAAAATATAAATATAAAATCCAATCTGGCAAATTAGGGAGGGTATTGTGATATTAACCACCCCCAGGAGGAGCTATTACCTTTTCCTTCCCATGCTAGGCGGCAGAACCAGGTTTTCAGATTTTTCCGGAAGGCCAGGAGGGAGGAAACCCATCTCAACTCTGGAGGTAAGATATTCCAGAGGGTGGGTGCCACTGCAGAGAAGGCCCACCTCCTGGACCCTGTTAGATGGAGTTCTTTTCTTGATGGGGTCCGTAGCAAGCCCTCTCTGCATGATCAGGTGGGGTGGGTCAATGTTATGGGGATAAGACAGTCCCTCAGGTATCCTGGTCCCATGCCATGTAGGGCTTTAAAGGTAATAACCAACACCTTGAATTGGACCCAGAAGCAAACTGGCACCCAGTGCAGCTCGCGGAGCAAAGGTGTTATATGTGCTGATCTTGGTGCACCTAAAATTGCCCGCGCGGCTGCATTCTGTACCAGTTGTAGATTCCGGATATACTTCAAGGGTAGCCCCATGTAGAGCGCATTGCAGTAGTCTATATGGGAGATGACAAGGGCATGAGTGACTGTTCGGAGGGCATCGCGGTCCAGGAATGGGCGTAACTGGCCAACAAGCCGAAGCTGCACAAAGGCCCTCCTAGCCACGACTTCCACCTGCTCTTTGAGCAGGAGTCGTGAGTCCAGGAGGACCCCCAAGTTCCGCACCGGTTCCGAATGGGGCAGTGCCACCCCATCAAGAACCAAAGATGACAACTTCCCGGATACTGAGGGGCCATCAATCCACAGCCATTCGGTCTTGCCAGGGTTCAGCTGAAGCCTGTTGTTCCCCATCCAGGCCCATACAGCCGCCAGGCACTGAGACAGGGTGGCAACCACATCACTTACTTCACCTGGAATGGAGATATACAATTGAGTATCATCAGCATATTGATGATATCTCATCCCATGGTGACGGATGATCTCCCCAAGCGGGGAATATAAAGGGAGGGAGCAATTGTATTTAGTGATTTTTATATGTGCTAATGGAATGATTTATAGAAATAATGTGAGTTTGGTTTGATATAGAGTAAGGGATTGATTATGGAAATTGCTGCATATTCTTGCTGTTAAAAGTCGGAAGTCACCTCTTTATGTAATCTTTAAAAAAAATTCTTCTTGTGTTTTCACACCATTTTTGTTTGTTTTTCTTTTTGTAGGTTTTTTCTTCTTTGTAGTTTTTATCCTCGCTTTAAATCTAATAAAATTATTTTTAAAAGAGAGAGAAGAGACAGAACACTCCAACCTCACATTTTCCAATGCAATTGTCTTTATAAATCTCCAGGTGGCAGTAGTTGCTCTGAAAATGGATGATTCAACACCCCACCCCATTGTATATAGTTGTGTGTACATGTATGTGTGAATATACTGTATATTCCCAATATATAGTTGTAATTTTGAAATATTATTATACTAATACCATGTCAACACAATTATAGAACTAACACAGCATTCTAAAATCAGAATGGGGTCTTTTATTTTCATTGGAGAATATGCATTTCAGGTGGAATCTTTTATTCTTTTTTAATGAGAAATGGATAAATAAGCCTTAGAAACTAACCTTCTGAAATCAATCTAGCTCCCAGAATCTCTTGCTGAAATGTGTGCTACAACTGAGAGGACAAGAAACATTTCTCTGGAACAATAGGTTAAGGCAAGATTACATTTTACCTTTCTACTGCTCCCTTGAGATTATATTGAGAAAATAATCATAATCCAATTATCTAATCTGGATTAGATCAAACTTGCATGGGAAATAGCTAGGTTAAATCCCATTGCAATCATAATAACCTCACTGGAAATAGTCAAAATCTCATCACATTTCCACTTTGAAAAGGACAGGGCTCACCACTGCTTCTCATATGGTAAGTACAAATCCCTGAATAGAGTTTTCTGCAGTGGAATTTACTCAAAGGTAAGTATGCATAAGAGCCCGTTTGGTGTAGTGGTTAAGGCTAGAAACTGGGAGACCGTGAGTTCTAGTCCCGCCTTAGGCACAAAGCCAGCTGGGTGACCTTGGGCCAGTCACTTTCTCTCAGCCCTAAGAAGGAGGCAATGGCAAACCACTTCTGGAAAAAAACCTTGCCAAGAAAACTGCAGGTACCTGTCCAAACAGTCTCTGAGAATCAGACACGATTGAACGGCGATGATAGATATAGATATAGATGATATAGATAGACATAGACATAGACATAGACATAGACATAGACATAGACATAGACATAGACATAGACATAGACATAGACATAATCGAGATAGAGATAGAGGAGAGAGGAGAGAGGAGAGAGAGAGAGAGAGATGATAGATAGATAGATAGATAGATAGATAGATAGATAGATAGATAGATAGATAGATTAGATAGATAGATAGATAGATAGATAGATAGATAGATAGATAGATAGATAGATAGATAGATAGATAGATAGATAGATATACGATGGCTCACTGGTTAAGACGCCAGGCTTGTCGATCGGAAGGTTGGCGGTTCGAGACCCGAGACCCGCATGACAGAGTGAGCTCCCGCACTCGCCCCAGCTCTTGCCAACCTAGCAATTCGAAAGCATGCAAATGCAAGTAGATAGATAGGTACCACTTTGGTGGGTAGGTAACAGCATTCCGCACGCGTCATGCCGGCCACATGACTGTGGAAGCATCTTCGGACAGCGCTGGCTCTTCGGCTAAGAAACGGAGATGAGCACTGGCCCCTAGAGTTGGACATGACTGTGCAGGGGAAAACCTTTACCTATATATGTGTGCGCGTGTGTGTGCATGTGCGTGCACGCAAAGAATTACAGCTTTATAGGACAGTAAACCCAAGGCCAGCCTAGACCAAGCAAGATATTTCTGTGTGTTATATGTTGATCTAATAATGAAAACAAACAAACAAACAATTTTACTCAGCAGTATGTTTTCTGAAATATCCTCTACTTGTTAAGATAATTCCCACTTTTGACATTTATATCAATCCATTGAAGAAAAGAGAATGGGTTTTTTTTATTGCAGCAGTATAGAAATACAATAAATAAATAAATATATGCCTATTCCAAAATTTATAGGAAGATTTATTATGGGCATTGCTCAATTTTGTCCACTAGGGTAGATGGTATTGTATATGAAAACATATATGAGAGCATAAATGGGATGAATTCTTTATTTTATTACTTATCAAAAATTGTAAATTGATCACAGATATCATAACACTAGGAGATATTATTTTGAAAAGATCATTCCTGTCTTATGTCTGTGAGATTATAAGTTTCTGAGCTTTTCAAAAATGTGTTCTGAACAATGACTGTTCATTCATGCTAAGGTCACTAACAAAATTGATTTTGTGTCATACTGACATAATGGTGGAATCTGCCAGAAAAAAAAAAGGTTTTCAGGCCAACAATCCATTGAATAGAAAGCATGCCTTCAGCTAAGCACTAGAGCTTTCTTGAAAACACATAAGACTTTGACCTAAGTCTCTTTGAATTTGTGAGACTCTTAAGCTATCAAAGGAAAAACTTTTTGCCCATCACTCTTTCCTTGTGATGTGAGAAAAATATCAATATGGGGATTATCAAGATAGAAAGCTAGAAAGGAAATAAAGTCCCTATAATGTAGTATAAAAATTAACAGGATAGAATAAAGTGAGCATATCTCTTTGACAAGGATATTTTATTCCCAGTGGGAGGAAATTTCTTCAATTTATGGCTCAATTTCAAAATTATCCTATGATCTACTCTTATTTTATTTTATTTTATTTTATATTATATTATATTTTATTTTATTTTTTTATTTTATTTTATTTTATTTTATTTTATTTTATTATTTTATTTTATTATTTTATTTTATTTTATTTTATTTTATTTTATTTTATTATTTTATTTTATTTTATTTTTTATTTTATTTTATTTTATTATTTTATTTTATTTATTTTATTTTATTTTATTTTATTATTTTATTTTATTATTTTATTTTATTTTATTTTATTTTATTTATTTTATATTTTATTTTATTTTATTTTATTTTATTTATTTTATTATTTTATTTTATTTTATTTTATTATTTTATTTTATTTTATTTTATTTTATTTTATTTTATTTTATTTTATTTTATTTTATTTTATTTTATTTTATTATTTTATTTTATTTTATTTTATTTTATTTTATTTTATTACCTATCAGTTCTATGAATTTCAGTAGCAGCTTCCAGATATCCAAGGATATGGAATCTGCAGCCCTCCAAATGTTGTGAAAGAACTCCCAGCATCTCTGGCCAGCCTGCTCAGTTGTGAGGGGTGCTGAGAGTATCAATTCAGCAACATCTGGAGGGCCAGTTTTCCTACCACTGGTTCACATTTGCAGGAAAACACAGGTGTAGATAAGCATTATGAGTAATCAATCTGAACATATCCAAGTGCATCAGCACACCAAAGTAGATGAAGAACCCCATTACACTACCAACCCCTCTGCTTGCATGTACTGTACAAAGGCTGTACAACTAATAAGACTACCATTAATGCCTACTTTAGTTGCCACAGAAGTCAAGAGGATAAAAAGATTGGGACCTATACAAGCTTAAGCAACCTCTGGGGATTACAGTAGCCCCAAAAAGCCAGTCTCCAACAAATGGGAAGAGTTAGGAGAAAAGCTTAATTTGTTTCATGAACTTAACTAAACTTAAATCAATGACACAAAATTAACAAGATTACTCTCCAAGTTTTTAATAATTTCCCCACATTAAAAATTACAATTGGCAGCAACTTTGCAAGAGGCTCGGTGGGCCAGGCCAAAGGCCTTGAGAAGCCCCATGAGCCCTGAGGTTTCAGGATGTTCACCCCTGGTTTAAACATGAATTCAAAGGCATGGGCACCTCAAATGCTTTTCCACAGATTGACAGGAAGAATGAAATGAGCATAATTCCAGAGGCTAGTATGGAGGTTGCACGAATAGAAAAGCCACGGCTGTCTCAAAAGGTCTCGCTAAGGGAATGCTGCTCCATAAAAGACAAATGCATTGGTCCTGACAGAAAACAAGTAAACTTTATGTAGCCAAGAAAACCACATGCGGAAGGAAGGTGGACCACAGCCCAATAGGTTGCTAAAGCTTGATTAGGTCCCATAGAATAGAGATGGGAACATATGTGGATCTGAGTTCTGCCATACAATTTTCTGCAACTTCAACATTCAAAACATATTAGCTGATTGATTGATTGATTGATTGATTGATTGATTGAATTTTGTTGTGAGAGTGTTCCGGAGCATGTGCAGAGTTCCAGAAGCATTTTAGCATTAGAGAGACAAGAAATGACTCCAGGCATTTAGCAAAAACATAAATGTATTAATATAACAGAGAACAAAAACAGTTTCTTCCAGGTCCCTGGAAAAATCTTCTATTGAAATACAAACAGCATATTTACAACCTCACCCCCTCACACAGGGCTGAGTAGAGCTGACAGGGATGTCTGCTTGAATGCAAGCAAGCAAGAACAAAAGACATCTCCTATATACTTTGTTATCTAGGTCACAGGATACTTAACCTATTTGACCTTTTTATCTTTAGAACCCGGGAAACAGTAGAAGTTTGAACTCTTGACTCTGCCACAGTTAACTGGCACCTCTGTGTTTTATTACTGAAGCAATAAGACACACATCAACACTCCTCTTCTTATGCTAATGGAATAAAACACAAACCTATTTTTTCAGTTAACTCCTTGTGTTTCACTGCAACAAGAGGTTTTGTCAGACAATCTGCAATCATGTATTTTGAGTCACAATATTTTTAAACTATCTCACCTTTAGCTACGAAATCCTTGACATGATGAAATCATATGTCTATGTGCTTAGTTCTATTTCTACAACCTTCAGATTGTGCCATATGAATACAAGCTTGATTATCTTCATAAACAGTTATAGGTTGGTTTAATTCCATACCTATGTCCTCTTAAGAGCTGTTTAAGCCAAATAATTTCATTACAGATTTGTGCTAAACTGTAGAATTCAGCTTCAGCCATTGATAGAGCTACAATAGTTTGTTTTCTAGAATACCAAGCTATTGTTGAACCAGCAAACTGAATTATAGCACCAGAAGTAGACTTACGATCAGTGAGGTCTCCCCCCCAATCTGCATCAGCATATGCCTCTAATGTTTCTCCTTTCTTAGAAGCAGACAGCCTCAGACAGTAATTCTTTGTGCCTTGCAAATATCGAAAAAGCCTTTTTAGGCCTGCTTTTGCAGTAGACGTTGGTTTTTCTACATGTCTACTCAAAATTGACACAGCATTTGAAATATCTGGGCGAGAATTATTTGCAATGTATAATAAACTTCCAATTGCAGATCTAAACCCATCTGCATCAGATAACTCAGTCTCTCCCTCCTCCTTCTGGAATTCAGGAAGCATGGGGGTTGAGACTGATTTACATTCCTGCATTTTAAATTCCTCTAGGAGTTTCTTAATTTTACCACTTTGGCTTACCAGGAAACTACCATCTTCTTCTCTGTGTATTTCCATGCCTAAGTAATTATTAACTTTCCCAAGACTTTTTAACGTGAAATTGTTCTGCATACAAGTTTCAAAATCAAGTCTTTGTCTTTCTGATGATGTAAGTAGTAATAAATCATCAACATACAACCATAAATGCATGAAACCTTGTTTGTCTTTTTTGACATAAACACATGGATCTGCTGTTCCTTTTTCAAAACCAAAACTTTGCAGTGTTTCATCTAGTTTTATGTTCCAGCAGCAAGCTCCTTGTTTTAAACCATAAATTGACTTTTGTAGTGCACACACTAGATTTTTCCCTTGTTCATAATCAGGTGGTTGTTGCATGTATAATTTCTGATCTAACTGACCATACAGAAATGCAGTTTGAATATCATAATGATAAACTGACATTCCTTTCATTGCAGCAACTTTCAGCAGCAGCCTGATTGATTCACCCTTTGTTACAGGAGCAAAGGTTTTATCAAAATCCAAATCTCTTCTTTGAGAAAACCCTTCAGTAACCAACCTTGCTTTACATTTTTTGAATTTTTCCACTAGCATCCTTTTTCACTTTGAAAACCCACCTACAACCTAGACAATGTTCATTGGGAGGAAGATTAACTAATTTCCAAGTTTTGTTTTCTCTCAAGGAATCTAATTCCTGCTGCATTGCCTCATGCCAGCATTTTGCAATTTCAGGTGGCATATCATTTATTTGAGAGCCAGTTTGGTGTAGTGGTTAAGACATCAGGCTAGAAAGCGGGAGACTGTGAGTTCTAGTCCTGCCTTAGGCACAAAGCCAGCTGGGTGACCTTGGGTCAGTCACTCACTCTCAGCCCTAGGAAACAGGCAATGGCAAACCACTTCTGAAATCTTGCCAAGAAAACTGCAGGGATTAGTCCAGGCAGTTGCCAGGAGTCAACACTGACTTGAAGGCACATACATCATTTATTTGCTGTACAGTTTCAGGTCCAGTGTGAATGTGAAAGGCTTTAACTGTGTCCACCTCAAAACGTTGAGGAGGAATTCCTTTATTACTCCTCTGAGACCTGAGAGGTAGGACAGGGCTAATATTCTGACTTCCATCACTTTCCTGAGAAGCATCAGTTTCATCAGACATATTTTCAGCTTGTTCCTCTTGTTTAATGACTTCACTAGGCAAAGGAACACTATCAGCAATTCCTTGCTGTTCCCTTTGTGTCAAATCAACTGGAGAACTGGAATTTATTTTTCCCCAGTTTTGCTCAGCAAATGAAGCACTTTTGCTAATTTGCTGCCCATTATATGGCTATATATATACTGTTATATATAAATGTTTATTGTTTTCCAGTTTATGTTTTTAATTTGATTGTACACTATTTAGAGAACTCTGGTTATGAGGTAATCTAAAGCATGAGCTACATAAGAGATAAGGGTTTGCCTGACTGTTCAGGGGGCAGGAAATCTGGTGGCATAATTAGAAAGCTATTTCTTTTTCAGTCCCTGCATCATCTTTTGGTGGTCCATTTGGCAAAGCCCATTACCAGAACAATTAAACCAACTTTCATTGATTTCAAAATAATAGATAAATATATCCATAATTCTCTCTAGTTGAAATAAATGTTATCTAAAACTTAAAATTTGGATAAACATTCCATACATGCCCCTTCTAAAGCAATACTTTTCCAATTCTATCATCTGTGGCTAGCATAAGAATTCTGTATCTCATACATTTGTCATACCGTATTTCCTGAACTTGCTTTCTACTGTTTTTCTACAGATCAAAGTGTTTCAACCCATCCATTCCATGGCTAGAAAGACAATCTAGCCTTTCAGTTGCAGGTGGATTGAGGAATTCATCTTCTGTGGATTCTCAGTAGTGCTGTGCATAGGATGGCCACTTGAGCATCACCAAAAAGAAGAATACATCACCCTAAAATTAAAATGCAGATTGCATAGTTAATTCTTAGATCAATTGATATGAGTTAATGTGTACCATTGATCAATATTTACAGATCAATGTTTAGATCAAATCTAAAAATTATATTGTGCCATAATAAAGAAACTTGTGAGCTGTGTCTTCTTCAGGTGCTCACTATTACTGGCTCACAGTGAACATCTTCTCATACTTACAGTTTTGATCTTTATCTGGAACTAAGAGTCCTTCAAACAGAGAATTGTCCTCTGTATTACTTATTTATTGTATGGCACATTCACATCGCGTTATAATAAAAAACATAGAGCGTAATAAATATGAAATATAAAATATAGACAGGAAAATTACAAACGTATGTCTAGGTTACAAATATAGTTTTTTGCTTCAGTTGTCACAGCCAGGAAATCAGCAACATCTCCATTGTAGGCTTGGTTTTGACACTCTGTCACTATATGTTGGGTAGTTTGTTTTTCGGCCCCACAGTCACAATTCGATGATGTTGTTTTGCCCCATTTATAAAGGGCATCTGCACATCTACCATGACCCATGCGAATTCGGTTCAAGGTTGTCCATATCACATGGGGCTGGTCAAATCCAGGTGGTTTTTCCAAGATGCAGGGCAAGATTCGGCATTGTGGAGGGCAATTTCCTAGCCAATGTTGTTTCCACGTGTTGTGGATATTGAAATCGTCTTCTAGAAGAGCTTTACCGGTAGAAATGGCTGGATGTCTCGATCTCAGCCTGTTTCGCTCCAAGCAGGCTACATCATTTAGTATTGGTAGCTGGGGATTACCAATAATCTTCCAATATTCTTGAAGAAGGGTGCTCTTTCGTCTTGCATCCGGAGGTGGTACATGGCTCAAAACAGGCAGCCAGTATGTGGGAGTAGGTCGTATCGTCCCACTAACGATGTGCATTGACTCATGCAGTTGTGTATTAATCTTTCTCGTGTGCGGGCTATTAAGCCACACTGGGGCACAGTACTCTGCTGCTGAGTAAACCAAGCTGAGTGAGAACAGTCTCAGTGTATCCACTGTCAAGCCCCAGCTAATGCTGCATAGTTTGTGTAGAATGTTGTTTCTACTTCTCAGTTTGGCAGCAGTCTCCGTCAGGTGTTCTTTATAGGAAAGTGTCCTATCCAGTGTGACCCCAAGATATTTGGGATGCATGTTGTGATTGAGCCGGTTTCCCTTAAATCTAACATTGAGCTCTCTACGTGCTGATCTATTACAAAGGTGGGAGCATGTTACTTCCGTCTTAGTTGGATTGGGCTGTGACCTCCACTTACAAAAATATTTATCCAGTATGTCTAGATCGGAAGTGAGGACATCTTCAATTGTCTCAAAGGATTTATGTCGAGTGGCTATAGCCCAATCATCCACGTAGCCAAACTTCCTAGACTTTGTGTGTGGTATGTCAGCTATGTATAGATTGAAAAGAAGGTGTGCAAGAACCGAGCCTTGTGGTAGTCCATTTTTTAATATTTTAGGGACGCTAATATCCTCTCCTATAGTCACAGAGAAAGTTCTTCCAGCAAGCATATTATCAATAAGTCGGGTAGTTTTTCGGCATGGAGTTACTTGTATTAATTTATAAAGTAGTCCATGTCTCCACACTGTATCATATGCTGCACTTAAATCTATGAAGGCAACTGACGTTTTTTGCTTTGCCTGATATCCTGCTTCTATGTAGGTTGTTACTGAAAGCACTTGGTCAGTGCAGCTTCATGCGGGACGAAATCCAGTTTGTTCCACTGGAATTATCTGGAGTATCTTCTGGCGGATTCTATTATGCAGAAGCCTTTTGAGAAGCTTATAGACAGTGCTTAGCAGTGCAATTGGTTGGTAGTTCTTTGGTTGGTCATTTGTTTTTCCAGGTTTGAGTATTGCGACTATTTTTGCTTACTTCATCTTGTGTGGTATTATACCTGTTTCCATAATATCCGAAAAGAATTCTGCCAACCATCTTTTTGCGTATTTTCCACAGTGCAGGAGGAATTCAGGATGTATACCATCGTTATATCATTATAGTCCCCTTTGGGGGAGATGGTGCGGTGATAGAAGTTGAAAAATAAATAAATAAATAAATAAATAAATAAATAAATAAATAAATAAATATTATTATATTATTGTTGTATCATCATTATTATTATCATCATATTATTGTATCAATATTATTATTATCATTATTATTATCATCATTATCATTATGTCCTCTGTAAAATAGGGCACATGGACATCTTAGAAATATCACAGATTTGGAGGCACCTACCTTTATTTTCCCCACAACAACAACCTGTGAGGTGACTTGGGCTGAGAGGGAGTGACTGGCCCAAGGTCACCCAGCCAGCTTTCATGCCTAAGGCGGGACTAGAACTCTCAGTCTCCTGGTTCCTAGCCCAGCACCTTAACCACTAGACTAAACTGGACAAGGACACAGACCCTTGCCTTCTTTGAAGGAGAAGTTAGTTTCAACATATTTTCATTTCATATCATTTTCTTAGAAGACATATATAGCTGTCTATCTTATTCATGACAACCCTAGGTAGCTCACAACAATATTTATGTGCATCTGCCCTTGTAGGCTTTTATATATTCTGTTAAGACATTTATATATTATTCAGGAATAATACCTAAACTTAGTTTATGTAAATACCTGAATACAAGATATTTTATATCAACTTTTTTTATTCCTTTTCGGTCTCTTCAAGTAAGTTTGTGTGATAATTACAGCCTCTGATAGGTTACTGAAAACCTGTTAGCATAACATATTCACATTGTGGTGAGAAAAGGATATTAAACTAATTGCCAAATACCTTGGACTGAGAGTAACGTATTTCCTTCCTCTTATTCCTTAATAAAGAGAAAGAAGAAACTGAAAAAGTTATAAATTTATTACCAACTCTTTGAATATCTAATAAAAAACATATTTTAATTTTAATTGATTTCTGCATTTAGATTATCAAAAACAAATAGGGGGAAAGTTGGAATAGCAGACAGTTTGATTCTTCATCTACTTACCGCAATTAAAAGACAAAATTACAGCAACCAAGCCATTAGAGGTTTATTACTAGCGTATTGCATTTCTGAACCTGAACTTTTGTTTCATTGATAAAGTGCTTAAACTATCACTCTAATAATGACAACAGTGGAAATCTATAAACCATTTCTATTGGCTCCAGATAGTGCCAAAAATATAAGGAAAAATAGAAAAGCATTTAATAATATGGGCTGCCTTCAAGGAAATGTTTGGAATGAGACTCTGTTTTTGCCTATTAAAAACTGAGTTTTTTCTCCCACTGCCCCAAACCTAGAGTAGCGGGCAACCAGTAGTGGCCTTTCAGAGATTGCTACACTACAACTCCCAGCAGCCCCAGTCAGGATAGCCAAAGGTAAGCATTGGAAGGTTGAAAGAAATGGTAGTTCAGCAAACATCTCAAAGTCACACATGGCCCACTCTTATTTTAAAAGGAACCTCCATGGAAACATGACTTTGAGGAGCAGTAGGAAGTCCCTTCAAAAGACTATGACCTAAAT
This sequence comes from Charina bottae, assembly GCA_023362775.1. Lineage (NCBI taxonomy): Eukaryota > Metazoa > Chordata > Lepidosauria > Squamata > Charinaidae > Charina > Charina bottae. Next base: position 13,882,007 of record JALMGJ010000001.1, read on the forward strand.
CTTCTTAACATTGCCAACTGGGGCAGGAAACTAACCTCCACCTAAACTCCAATGCCCAAGAAGAACATTGCCAATTTCTATTTCCCTCATAGCTAGCTTTTCCATCTTGTTCCTTCCCTAGTATTTCTGGCTGACTAGGATCAGCTGTGAAAGCTCTGTTGGGGCTGCATGTGGTTTGCATGCAGATTTCAGAGGGGATATTATTTTGCCTCAAACAATTTTATCTGTTTTAAACCCAGATGGTCCAACATATTTGGGTGCCTCAGGCAAAGAACAATTCCCTGTACAAAAGCTGATTGGACCAGCAATTCAATATTGCTTCAATATCAGGGACAGGGTAGACTCTTTCATTGCAGTTAAAAATATGTTTAACTGAGTGTATAATGAACTATATGTACCATTCTGTCCTTCAGTGCATTGCTAACACTCTGCATCTACCACCTCAGGCACCCAGCTCATTAACTAATAAAAAGGCCACCGCCAACTTTCAGCGGCTTCACTACTGAATTTCATGCTCTTTGATCTCGAGGTCACTACTTCAGTATGAAGACTGAAAAGAAAGTTATTTGGTATTAATTTCTCCAACAGTGCAGGCGATGCTTTAAATTTTTATTTCATATATTTTTAAAACATTCCCAGGGCAAGGATGTTAAAACATATTAAAAATGCAAATTTACAATAATGGAAAAACTAGCGATAATTAAACAATTAACAACTGAGTAAAAGACATTTAGAAACATAGATAGTGTGTCTTGAAGCTGACTCACTGGTGAAGTGACTGCAACAGAACACAAAAGAAATCCCACATGTTGGGTGCTTGAACTGAGAATGCCAAGATACTGAAGCACTGATAGAGCAAACTTCCTCAGGAGGATGTCCATGCTAGGTAATTATTGAGGGACAGGTGGGTAAGGGCCTAGTACCATCATATATCCAGATCCTAAGCTGCTTGGAGCTTTGTGTGTCATTACAAGCATCTTAACCTCAGTAGAGAGCCAGTGTGGTGTAGCAGTTAAGGCAGTGTTTTTCAGTCTTGGCAACTTTAAGATGTGTGGACTTCAACTCCCAAAATTCCCCAGCCAGCATGCTGGGGTTAAGGCATAGCTTTCCAAATTATGTGTCGCAACACACTACTGTGTCGCTTGTGGTGTCTTGGTGTGTCGCGCTAAAACCCGGAAGCACCGATGGGGGGAACCGGACGAAGCAGCACCCCCACCAATCAGCACCGCCGCTGCCGCAGCAGCGGCACTAATTGGCGAGGGTGCCGCTTCCCCCAATCAGCGCTTCCGGGTTTTAGCGTGACACATCAGGACACTGCAGGCCGTGCTGCCACCGCCGCCACCATTTGTGTATGTCGCCAACGCGAAAAGTTTGGAAAGCTCTGGGTTAAAGTGTTGGGCTAGGAGCAGGGAGACTCACATTGTAGTCCACAGTCAGCCACAGAAGCTCCCTGGGTGACTTATGGCTAGACATTCTCTTGCAATTTAACTCACAGAGTGACAGTTGTGGGGGAATGTTATGCATGCCACTTTGGCTTTATAGTATCTTTTTATTTTATCCTTTCATCATAGTGGCTTGAGATAAGACAAATGGTAAATTGTTTCAAGTGATGGGTTAGTAGTAATTTTCAGATTTGGTTCAGGAGTTTGTCTACAGATTGAAGTAAGACCATCTAGGTGGGATCCCACCTTATCTAGCTGTATAAACTAAAAAGCAACTACTGTTAATTCATTTAATTGTTTACCAAATCCCATTATTACAAATCTCAAAAGTGGTTTACAGTCAATGTTTAACATACAAAATAGAAACAATGGATAAAAACTGTACAAAAATAACATTTTCAAGTTAAAAGTGGGGAAAGAAGAACAAAACTATATTGTATCCATACAAGGAAGGCCATTAAAAATGGAACATATAGCCATCACAATCATCTTAATCAACAAAAGGTGAACTCCCATGTTCTTAAAGACAAAAAATAGATAAAGAAGTGTATTTAATTGGGTTGTCCAAATGTGTATTTAATGGGACATAACTACAAAAAATTGAGAATCACTGCCTTAGTGTTTCTCCTGTCCTCCCCCTGCCTTTGGGAGGGGGTGGGGGCTCTACAAAAATACTTATTGATTGTACAAGAATTTTTCCCAATATTTGATGTGTCAGAGACTCTACAGTATTTTTAGCTGGTAATTATAAAGGTTATTTTCTGCTTGATTTCACTTTAATCCCCCAAATGCAGCGTTAGACATTTACAAGTATTCCCAAAACTCTTGACACTACAGGTCTGATTTCTCTTAAGTGTTTTCCAAAATGTATGCAGTTCTCACTTACTGTAATAATACCTCTTGTCATGAAAGTAGAACGAACAAACCAAGCACCTTATGCTTCAGTTACAGTTTTTGGGACACAGATGGTATTATTCACATGGATTTCCTTGAACCTTGCACTGCTATCAACTCAAAGCACTACATTGCAACACTCATGCTAGGGAGGGCAGTAAATCTTGACTCTCCGACCACTTAACTCCATATTCAGGAACTTGCTTACAGCAGAAGCTCATTGGCACAATATATCTAGATGTGTTGTTTTATTGCAGAAAAAATGAAGCTATTTCATGCAGAAGATCTGCCCATTGCAGAGCTCGGCAATCTAAGCCTATGTATGGCTGTGCTCTTGAGAGTTTATGTTTGAGGCTTCCCAAGTCAAAGGATATTTGGCCATTCTTTTCAAAGTGATGAAAGGTAGAAGAGATCTGTTTACCTAACAATTTTCTGTAGTCTAAGAACCACTGGTTCCCATCTTGCTAGCATCAGCCCTTATAGGTACAAACCATTCAACCAGTCGCTCTACTTCACCAATTTTACCAGCAGCAATGTCTTCAGGGCCTGCACACACATACCCACAAGATCTCAAGGTAGCCCTGAAGCAAATATGCCAAGTCTTTCTTTGTGGCTGCTTCATAGGTTCAAGAAGTGGATTGAGAGGGGCACTGTCATATTAAGTTGCAGAGGCCTACCGTTACCATGTAAAGTATTTACATTGTTGCTTAGAATTGCCAGCTTATGTGCCACACCATGTACTTTCTTGATTAAGTTAAATGGTAAGATTTAACATTTCAAAAAAATCCATGTTATTTTCAAGAGTTGTTTTTAGTGTGCTTCGTTTCTTCAAATAGATTTCTGAGAATATGAGAAGGAAAAAAATATGATTAAAAGGTTGTTCAATTCCCTGCAGCCTACTTGTCTTGGAGTGACTAGATCACTAGGGCAAAGAATTGTTTCTTTTTTCTCTTTTATAAAAGAAATGGAACAGTTTTAATGTACTCTTTTAGAACAGAACCGCAAAACTGGCTCTCTTCCCAAGTGACTGAATATCAATATCTTCAGTCTCTCTGAGATGAAATAAAAACTCACAACAATAAGATTTACACAGATATGATAGCATATGCAAATATCAAAGTACATTTACCTGCCACAATACATTAGAGAGATGATTGATTAAGTGAACTAAAAACTATTTTCATTTTCAAAGACAGGCAATCCTAAATATTAAAGTGTATTTGTTGGTAAATGAATACTTGTACTAAACCAAGACAGTGAATCCTCCCACCTGATTATCTTTTATCAAGGTCCAAGCCCGCAGGAGAACAACTCCACACCTTTTAATACTGCTTTCGCTTTGCTGTCAACCTGTTTATAAGATTCTCTTTAGAAAATCATGTTTGGATTACACTCATGTAGTGATTAGGTGGGTTATATCATCTAATTCTGTGTTTATCTGGAGGTCAGTCACCTGAGTTTATGCCCCAGTACACCTTACACCTTTTTAATCATTGATCCACATTGATACCAACCCTTTGACAAGTATGCATATAAGTGTATATTGGGTGATGGTTAACTATTTGGGGTTTCAGGCTTGAAGTAATCCAAACAACGTGTTGTAAGGCTAACAATATCTTTATTGATAGCATAAGGCAATAATGGATGTATAGTGCATTATTGCAAAAAGGTAAAATCAAAGCATAAGCAGAGTTCCATCACCAGAGGTGAGGAAAGAAAAACATCATGGTCTGTGCAAAGACCAGGCATGGTTACAGTTCAGATACAAGTACATGTAGATAGCAGTCTACATAAAGAACAGAAGGCATATATAAAGAACATAAGTGAGAACATAAGTATGAAGTATGAACCCATGGTTCATAGCTCACATCTGATTGGTTCAAACATGGGCATCTCTTTCAGCATAGCATTTTGGTAGTAATTGTACTTACTATAAAGCGTCACACGATGGCAATGTTGTGTATTGGCCTTCCCTCGAGCTACAGTTCTCTTGAGAACAATCGTGATTAGGGTTTATTATGGCTAGCTAGAGGGACATCTGCTGATTACGTCTCAAATGTTTTGAGAACCAAACTTTCAATGCAGGGTCACTTGTAAATTATTTTCACTTGTAACTTGTACTTTTCCACTCTCTGGCCAGATTCAGTGGAGAAAATGCCATGCGTTTAATTCTGCATAGAATACTTTAACCAAATAACTTTAACACCCCTTCCGCATGGATTTTTGAAACGCTGTGGGGGAAAGCTGTTATTTCAAAAGCACACAGAGACACAAATGATTTTATTTCAGACACATTTGCTCTAGCCCCAATCTGGTTACCATGGTTGCATGCTTTGTAGGAGAAAGTGCTTTCGTGAAGATGTCTGCAATGTTCAGCTCAGACGGACAATACTCTAATTGTATAAATTTTTCTTGGATTGCATGTCTTACATTTTGGTATTTCACATGGATGTATTTGGTGCAATTATTGACATTTTCCGAAGCAGCTAGAGATAGACAGGCCTGGGAATCTTCATACATTGTTATTGGTGAGATTATATCTACAGATAAATCTGTAAACAATTGTTTTAACCAATACATTTCATTGATTGCCTCACTGAGGGCCACAAATTCGGCTTCACAGGTGGAAACGGCAATTAAATTTTGTTTTCTTGCTCTCCAGGCAATGGGTGTATTTGCAAACAAACAAACAAAACCACTCACAGACTTTCTGTCTCCCACTTCTGCAAAAGAGCTGTCAGCATAAATTACAGGCATTTCAGCCTTAGTGGCTGATATTTTAAGGCAAAAATCAGCTGTGCCTTTAAGGTAGCGTAGGACTCTCTTTAACCCTTTCCAATCTCGCATGGATGGTTTGGCAACCTTACGACTAAGCACTCCAACTGAGTAAGCTAAGTCAGGGCGTGTCCATTGTGTTAAGTGTAGCAAACTTCCTACAGCTGAGTGATACAATGCAGATTGAGAACAAGGTTCCTCACATGCATTACCCTTTAGGAAATCAAGAGTCATTGGTGTTTTGGTTGGTTTTGCATTTGACATTTCAAGTTGACTCAACAATTGGTCAATTTTTCTCTTCTGACTCAGATAGAACTCACCACTCTGAGCTCTAGTGACTTCAACACCTAGATAGTATTTCAGCTCACCTAGGTATTTCAATTGAAAGTACTGTCTCAATTGTGTTGCAAACTCTTGTACAAGGTGCAAAGAACCAGTTGCTAGGCAAAAATCATCAACATACGTTAGCAACACTGTGTAATCACTTCCAGAAACTCTTACATACACACAAGGATCAGCAACAGACTTCTTAAACTTTAGCTCTAACAAAGCCTTATCTAAACATTGATGCCAACAACGTCCGGCTTACTTCAATCCGTACAGCGCCTTGCGCAGTCTGTACACCTTCTGAGAATTGTCACAAGCATAGCCAGGAGCCTGCTTCATGTACACAGTTTCAGGGAGCTCTGCATTCAAATATGCTGTGTCAACATCAAAATGATGGACAACAAGTTCACGCTGTGCAGCCAGAGAAAGTACCATACGTAAAGACTCTGGTCTAGCTGTGGGTGCATATGTGAGATCATAGTTCAAAAACCTCTCCTGTGAAAATCCCTGAGCAACAAGCCTGGCTTTGTATTGCACTGTATTATCAGGAAGAAGCTTCTTTCTGAAAACCCATCTGGAACCAAGAGCTTTCTGGGATGGGGGCAAATCAGTGACCTCAAACACCTTTTGACTCACTAATGCCTCAAACTCCTTATCCATCGCTGTGTTCCACTTCTCCTGCTCTTCAACAGGCAGAAGCAACGTCTCCTGGAAAGACTGAGGTTCACAGGTAATCTGACACACTCTCACCTGCTGAATCACAAATCTGTCAGGCTTCACACCCTTTGTGGAGCGTGCAGACCTACGAGGAATTACCACTGCCTCTTCCTCATCACTGTCCTCTGCCTTTTCACTACCTGATTCCCCCTTCAGATCCTGAACTTGCTCAGGTGAAATTTCCTCTTCCTTCACCTGAGGGGATCCTCTCACCATACTAGGAGACTGGGAACCAGAAGGCAGCTGAACTGGTTGTTGTCCAGCCACAGGAGCATGGACAGTTGGCTGTGCACTAGATTGCAACAATACCTCTGAACTAGCATTCAACCTATCCCAACCAGTAGGGTGCTCAAAATTAGCACTTCTGGAGACTACCACACGACCATAGCCTGCAGAAAAACGGTAACCCTTAGATCTAGAGGAGTAACCAACAAACCTTAAGCGTTGTGCTTTTGGCTGGTTCTTCCTTCGCTGAGACTTAGGGATGTGAACATACGCAAATGTTCCAAAAACACGCAGATGCTTCAGCGAAGGGCGCTTGCCAAACAAAAGGAAATAAGGAACTTCATTCACAGCTGAATTCCACACCCTGTTAGTCAGATACACTGCAGTCATGGTAGCCTCACCCCAAAAACGGGCTGGCACCTGGGCATCTAACATCAGGCTATTTCTAATGGTATTAACAACACCAATCTTCCTTTCAGCTATTCCATTCTCAGCAGGAACACCAACATTGGCAAGTCTATGGGAGATTCCTTTTCTACGAAGCCAATTCTGAAACTCATGCCCTAGAAGCTCTCCTCCACAATCCGATTGAAATTGACCTACTTGATAGCCATAGTTTCTCTCCACCATTGCAACAAACTCCTTAAAGCGAGCAAAAGCCTCCGCTTTAGATTTGAGCAAATAACAAAACGTATAGCGAGTATGGTCATCCACCAAAAGGAACATGAAACGCGCCCCCCCTTCACTAGGAGCATTGGGGCCGGCTAAATCTCCATGAACCAACTGAAAAGGCCTAGTTGACACCCGGTCACTTTTTCTAGCAACAGGAGCAGCCTTAATTTTAGATTGTTTGCACACAGTACAATCAAGAAAGTCATCACACTTTTTGGATCCTAACTCAGGATACACCTTGGCCAATTGGGACAAACTTCCCCACCCGGGATGTCCCAGAACTCTGTGATAATAGTGAATGCATTTGTTATGTGGGGGAACATTGGAAATACAATTTTCTGACACAATCCCCTGCTTAGGAAGCATTTCATACAATTGATTCACTAACCTCCCCCTAGCACATTCTATCCCATCTTTTTCAATAGAACATCCAGTACCCTTGAACACAACAGTATAACCAGACTTTACCAGGGCTGGAACGCTAAGGAGGGAAAAGTCAAGTGTAGGTACACACAACACATTTTGCACATTTATCCCCAAACAAGGAATGTATACTTCACCCTGAAAGGACACATCAGCCATAGATCCATCAGCCAGAGCAACCTGTTGGACTTTAGGCTTGCTTTTTGATAACAACAACTGTTCATTGTTGACAATGATTTGACTACAGGCTGAGTCCAAAAGCCAAGTCTCTGGGGAATGTCTACTCACAGCCGTGAGCAAAGCAGACACCTGGGTACGTTGTCTAGGCGCTTGTTTCCCCTTCTTTCGCACGAACCTCTTTCCACTGGCTCCACCGGCTGGGCGAGGTGGCTGGGGACAGTCTCTCATGAAGTGTTGGGTCGAGTTGCACCGGAAACATCTCCTCACAGCACACGCAGCCTCTGTTCCAACTGGAAAACGCTGTGCTGAAGCCTCAGGAACAGCAACAGATGACTTACTCTGCATCTTCTCCAAATCACGAGCTTGCTGGATTTCTTGCAGCCGATTTGTAAGATAATCCACAGTTAGGTCTTGGGGCCTCAACGTCTGAGTTGCCTCGATGAGCATGTCAAAGCTCTTGTCCAAGCTTGACAGGATGATACAAGCTCTCTGGGTATCAGGGATCACAACATCCCAGTCCTCAAGTTCAAGAAACAAAGTCTTGATTTTATGGAGGTGGGTCATCACGTTTCCACCGGGCTGCAGCTTCAAGTTGTAAAGCTGACGTGATAGACCAACAATGGCAGCAGAGGTTTGCTTGGAATAAAGGGCTTTAAGAGCTTCCCAACAGGCATGTGCAGTCTCCAAATTACTGATATGCAGTAGCTGTGATTATTCTAGTCCCAGAATCAAATTGCCATAAGCAGGATCCAAACACAACTGCACTTCATCAGTAATAACACCAGCTGGAGGTGCATCTCTCACATACTTCCACAAACCTTCTTTTAGGAAGAAAGACTTGATCTTCACACACCAGGTCCGATAGTTTGTGCCATTCAAACGCTCAAAGGGCAGACTGGTTAGCCCTGCAGCAGCAGCCATGCTGACCACTCAAAGAAAACACGTTTACTTCAAAATTCAGCCTTAAAAACAAACCCCGTTGTTACAGCTAGATCCAGCGCAGCAAAGAAAACGCAAAATTCTCTCTGGGCCACCATAACCTATTGGGTGATGGTTAACTATTTGGGGTTTCAGGCTTGAAGTAATCCAAACAACGTGTTGTAAGGCTAACAATATCTTTATTGATAGCATAAGGCAATAATGGATGTATAGTGCATTATTGCAAAAAGGTAAAATCAAAGCATAAGCAGAGTTCCATCACCAGAGGTGAGGAAAGAAAAACATCATGGTCTGTGCAAAGACCAGGCATGGTTACAGTTCAGATACAAGTACATGTAGATAGCAGTCTACATAAAGAACAGAAGGCATATATAAAGAACATAAGTGAGAACATAAGTATGAAGGAATACCCATGGTTCATAGCTCACATCTGATTGGTTCAAACATGGGCATCTCTTTCAGCATAGCATTTTGGTAGTAATTGTACTTACTATAAAGCGTCACACGATGGCAGTGTTGTGTATTGGCCTTCCCTCGAGCTACAGTTCTCTTGAGAACAATCGTGATTAGGGTTTATTATGGCTAGCTAGAGGGACATCTGCTGATTACGTCTCAAATGTTTTGAGAACCAAACTTTCAATGCAGGGTCACTTGTAAATTGTTTTCACTTGTAACTTGTACTTTTCCACTCTCTGGCCAGATTCAGTGGAGAAAATGCCATGCGTTTAATTCTGCATAGAATACTTTAACCAAATAACTTTAACAGTGTAGTCTGGGTATAAAAGTTCACTCCAAAATACATTTAGTGGATCAAGTTCCCAAGGTTTTGAATTATTAAAGGAGACTAATTAAGCCCATCTTTCTCCACTGCTTTTCCTCCAAAAATTTCTGATAGTATGATTATTTGGTCAGCTTAACCAGTATACAATACATCTGATGTGGGTTTTTTTTTTCCTTTATAAAAAAGGGGAGGATTTCTATACATCTTAAATTAGATGCTCCAAGGTGATGTTCCTGATATGAACAGTGACTTCATATCCCAGAATTTCCTGTTACTATAGCTGCAGTAGCTAGGGACTTCACCAATAAGGCTTGCCCAACCTGGCAGCCCCCAGAGCTACTAACTGGGGCGTCTTTCCAAGGGTAAGAAGGTTGCCAATCACACTGAGAACTTACAAAACTCAGCTATACACAAGAGCATAGCACATCAATGTCATGGCGTATCTGATGTTCTAGAAAAATATAATCTTACTTTTTATAGTTTCTAATACTGTTTAAGTATGATTTGTGGAGTCCTTGGTGCTCTCTGAGCCTTGTTGTTTTCTTGCAGACGTTTCATTGCCAGGCTAGGCAACATCTTCAGTGCGAAAAGGGAGTGGAACTTGCTCTCTGTTTATATACCATGGCTTGTCCTGCCTGTGTTGGTGGGGGTGTTGTACTCTCCTTGGTAGTACTTTGATTGGGTTGTTGTTTGCTGCTTGGTTGATTGACTGAGTTAATAGTTCCTTGATTAGGGTCTATTGTGTTGTTTGATTGCTCCTCTGCTGCTAATCTTTGCCTATCTTGTTGTTGATTGCTGGCAAAGAGGTGTTCTGGTCTTCTGGCTTTTCTATTGTCCCTTATGAATGGTATGTAAATGTTGTTTACCTCTATGTGTCTACTGATGGCTGCTTTGTCTGAGTGTCAAGCTTCCAGGAATTCTCTAGCATTTTTGGATTTGGCTTGGTTTAAGATGCTCACAGTTTCCCAGTTGAAAGTATGGTTAAGTCTGTCCATGTGTTGTGAGATTAAGGAGTTTTCATCATGTTTTCTGATTGCTAGTTGGTGTTCATGGATGCGTTCTGCTAGTCTTCTGCCAGTCTGTCCTACATAGTGGCTGTTACAGTCCTTACACTGTATGTTGTAGATAACTCCTGTTTTTTCTTCTTGGGCTACTGGGTCTTTTAGTTTACTTACGATGTTCTGAAGGGTTTTGGTTGGTTTGTGTGCTACGGTGATGCCGTGTGGTTGTAACCATCTATTAGTAGTTTCTGAGATGTTTCTGATGTATGGCAGTGTAATCCTTTTCATAACTTCTGTTGGTTTTGCTGTGGTGGGTTGAGTGGTCAGGCACTTTTTGATAAAGTTGCGTGGATATCCATTTTGCTGGAAGATGCTATATAAGTGGTCTGTTTCCTTTTTCTGGTGTTCTGGGTTGCTGCAGTGTGTTTGTTCTTACACAGCTCCTCTTGTGGGAGGTAGGGTTATTCCTTTGGTAGTGGAGCACTTGGTTAGTGTGGGTAGATTTCCAGTAGACTTGTGTTTCTAGAATGCCATCATTTCCTCTACTGATGAGGATGTCCAAGAAGGGTAGTGTGTTGTTGTTTTCTTCTTCCCTTGTGAATTTTATTCCTTTGAAGATGTTGTTGATGGTTTCATGTGTTTCCTCCAGTTGATCCTTTTTTATTATGACGAAGGTGTCATCTACATACCGGATCCATACTCTGGGTTGTATGTGTGGGAGTGCTATCCTTTGTAGATGTTGCATTACTATCTCTGCTATGAGTCCTGAGAGTGGTGATCCCATAGGTGTTCCTTTGATTTGTTGGTATATTTGTCCATCAAACTGAAAGTAGGTGGTGAGGCAGAGGTTGATGAGGTCCATGATTCTGGGTATTTTGATCTTGGTGTATCTAGTTAGGTCAGGTGTGTTACGTAGAACTGCTGCCATGGATTCAATCGCTAGTGCTTGGTCTATGGATGTAAAGAGTGCAGTGACATCAAATGACACCATAATTTCATCTTCATCTATTTTTAGGTCTTTGATTTTCTGGAGGCACTGTAGTGGGGAGTTGATAGAGTATTCGCTCTCCTCTGTGAGATGCCCAAGTTTTCTTGTAAGTTCTTTAGCTATGTTGTATGTGGGATGATTTTATTTATTATGATTTATTTATTTATTTATTTATTATTTAAGTATGATTTATTTATTTATTAAACAGGTTTATAAGGCCGCCCAACTCACACATGGTGACCCCGGGTAGCTTACAGAATTAAAAACCATAAAAACACAATAGACACACACACACACACACACACACACACCGGAAGGAAGCACATTCATACCAGCCACTTGATCGGCTCCAAAGCAGATTAGGCATAGCTGGCACACAACATGAAGTTGTGCAAAGGCTCTCCTGGCCACAACTGTCACCTGCTCTTTGAGCAGGAGTCTTGAGTCCAGGAGAACTCCCAGGTTACGCACAGGGTCTGTCTGGGGCAGTGCAACCCCATCCAAGACCAAAGATGGTAATTCTCTGGAAACCAAAGAGCCCCGAACCCAAAGCCATTCTGTCTTGCCAGGGTTCAACTTCAACCTGTTGCTCCCCATCTAGACCTCAACAGCCTCCAGGCACAGGGAGAGGGCAGTCGCGGCATCGCTTAATTCACCATGGGCAGAGATGTACAACTGAGTATCATCAGCATACTGATGATATCTCACCCCATGGTGACAGATGATCTCACCCAGCAGCTTCAAGTAGATGTTAAACAGGTGCAGAGAGAGCACCAACCCCTGCGGCACCCCACAAAGACTAACCCTAACCCGTGTTCGGTCAGATTAGTTCTTGGTCTTCCACCAGCAACGCTCTAGACATCTCTTGATCCATTTCATTCCTCTCAGTTCCTCCATATACCATGGGGCCCGACAAGGTCCACAGTTCAGGCGAGGTCACATGAGCACAATCCTGTCTAGAGCCTTGGTCACCTTCCTATTCCAGGTGGCGACCAAGGTGTCAGCAGGACTACACAGCAGATCTTCAGTTATAACCCCTAGCTCCCTCTGGAACCCAACTGGGTCCATCAGTCGCCAGGGGCAGACCGATCTAATAGGTCCTGGCTCCCATCGGAGGGGTGTGGCCCTAGAGACACTCATAGCCATCAGGGAGTGATCTGACCATGACAGGGGGATCAAAGATAGGTCTACCAGTTCCAGATCACATAAGCAACGCTCCAACAAGAACACCAAATCAGGATTGTGACCACTATTCCTAGTTGGGCCCTGGATGACTTAGGACAGGCCCATGGAAGTCATGGTTTCCATGAACTCCCAAGCTACGTCCAATCCCACCCCCAGGGAAGGCAGTTTGAAGTCTCCCAGAACCATAAACCTGGGAAACTCCACCGCCAACCCTGCGGTGAGATCAAGGAACTCAGGCAGGGAGGCTGCTATGCAGCAGGGAGGCTGGTACAGCAGCAGAAATCCCAACTGATCCCTAGAGCCCAACCTAAGAAAAAGGGTCACTTGTGGAGCGGCTCCCCTGGTAGCCACCAGAGATTCTTGGATGACAACAGCAACACCTCCTCCTCCTCCACACTTGAAAACCGTCCGGGCACATTTTAGAGAGAGGAATCCCCCCCCTCCGGCCCCAGCCATGTTTCGGTGACACATGCCAGATCAGCCTTCTCTGTGATGATAAGATCAGCAATAAGAGGAGCCTCATTGCAGACTGATCTGGCATTCAGGAGCAACAGCCTAAAACCCGGGCAATTGTAGATCTGCTGACCAGGCCATTAGGTTGAGCTCAGGGGGGTAGAACGCGAGATTGGTATGAGGCATTGAGATCACGTTCCCTGAAAATGATGCCCCCTCGTCTCCCACCATATTTCCCCACACCCGAAACCACCGAGATCTGCTCCCCCATCCTATCCACCCCACAAGTCTCTCCATCCCCCATCCTCGAACCTCCCCTCTCGATCTAAAGAGAACCCCCCTCCAAACAACATACATACAATATACACACAACTAAGGGGCAAAGTAAAAACCCAACAGGTGCTATAACACTAGTTCTCAGCACCTGTAGGTCATCACCCACCCCCACTGATATTCCCAACAACCACAAGCACCCCCCTGCCTGGTCACTCTCACCCATCTGGCAGGGAGCCACTCCACCAAACCCCCCCCCCCTGGCTCTCACCCAGAGGAGAGGATCAACCACACACACTATAATCCCCATCTGCCATCCCACAGCCCCTAGATCATCCCTAAGTAGCTTCCCTGGGCAAAATCACAAGCTCTGCATACCCACACAGAGCAGTCCAGGAATAGCTTCCTAAAACACAAAGTACAGTGCTTCTCATTAACAGTGTGGGGTGGCCATGCAGCCTCTTCAGCAGCTTGGGAACAGATTGCACTTCACCAAATGCTGCTGCCGCCAGTGCCGGCCAATCACCATGTAGCGCTGATTTGCAAAGCTGCCGTCTTCGTCGCCTCCAAGGTCCGAGGCTTCTAATGTCCGGAGCAGAAAGTCCAGCCAGCAGCCCGCTCTCCTCCGCGATGCCTCCAGCATCCGTGCAAGAAGCTCCAGCTGCCACCCTTGTAGGAAGTGTAGGAATTGTAGGAATTGGCAGTGTAGGAATTCTGATATGGTAGTACCAAAACTCCACACAGCTTCTTATTAGTATATAGCAGAGTAGAAGCGTTCCCATAAACTTGCACAAGGCTTAATCAGTTCAAAGCACAAAATAAACACACTTCACACATTAAATGTAAAGTTACATAAAAAGAGTTTACAATTTTATTGTAACTCACAGTTCCTTAGTAGAAACGGTCCATGTGTGCGAGCAAGTGGTTCTGACCAAACCCACAGTCTTCATTAATGTGGCCATGCTGCATGGAAGTATGAGAAACACGTGGCAGCAGCCATGGTTGGCCACATCCTCCTTGGTGGAGATTCAAGCAGAGAGAGAGAAAGAGAAGGGAACAGGAAACAGGAAACCGGGATTCAGCCCCTCCCACACACAGCAAGTGAGATCAGGTTACAGCAGAGGCTGTCTGTGTGTGAGATGTGCTTGGTTGAAATCCTATCTCTAACAGGTAGAGACCAGGAGAGATCGTCTTCCCCGCCATCTCCACTGCCATCACTCGGCCCGTGCCATCTTGCTGGAGCTGCAGCTTCAGAAATCCAGCTCTCAGACACCGGCTGCTCTCAACTACACCAAAAGGAAGCCCATCCAAGAGTAGGTCCCAGTGCAGCCCACGGGGGATCCGGGGGGTCCGGAAAGAAACCAGTCTTCCAACACCAGCACAGTCCTCCAAACAGTCCCACACGGCCTCTGCTCACTGCGCTCTATCCCTCCTGGCACGTGTGAGCTCTCCATCCCAACTCCACTCCAACTTCCCCTCCAACTCTCCAACACATTCCAACTCTCTCCAAAGCATAAGTCACAGCCCTCCACACTTCCCGAGACCTTCAAAAACCTCACCATCAACCACACTTCAAAAGCTACTACTACATCAAACAACCACCCTCACTGCCGCCATCTTAAAAAAAAAACTTTCTGACACTTTCTGCTTTGTTAAATCAGAACAATTTGGCCATTTTGGTGGATTGCTTAGAGTCTGCTGCATTGTCATTTCCTTAAATGAAGTGCAGGGGAAATATCTCAAAATATATTGCTGTGAAACCCTTAAGGATTAGGCTGACCATATTTCCTTGGGGGGGAAATGGGACCCTAACCTACCCACAGCTCGCCGGACAAATTGGGTGCATGCGCGCATGTGCAGGCGCGCATGCATGCAGGTGGGTGAGTGTGCACGGGCACGGGCACGGGCACGCTTAGCTGCTGGAACTTTGAAAAACGGGACAAAATGGATATTTTTCTTAAAACGACAGGAAGGTCGGGAATTGTTTAAAAAACGGGACTGTCCCGTTCAAAACGGGATGTATGGTCAGCCTATTAAGGATATTCAGCTGAAACTCTGCATGGTTGATGTCCTCTAGAACTTCATGATCATCCCATTCTGTCCCAAAATGAAACAGCTGCAAGTATTTTTCCATTACAACCTATGGATTATTTTTTTCTTAAATCTAATCTCAGTGGAGCTCAAACCAGATCAGTCCATCCTTGGATCTCAGAGTACAATATAAAATGGAGTCGTGCTTTCTCAGAATCTTGAGTTTGCAATTTGAATCAAATCAGGGTTACTTAGCGGAGGCCTCCTGTTTTTTTCCCAGTGGGCTGAAGGGAAAGATCTCATAATGTTAAATTATAATACCAAAGAATGATTATTAAGAAATAAAGAATGCAATAAGGATACACTTGAATAACAATAACTAATAATAAACAGTACATTGTTTTAAATTAGTATTGTCTTATTTTAATGCTGTAATGTTTCATTAATGGCTATTAATACTATATAATAAGAAGTCTATATAATAGACTTCTTGTGCACTGCCATGGCATCATTTAGCAAAAAACAAAATTGTATAAAGAGATTGATAACAAAATTAAAAGTGTCAGAGACAGTGCAGTCTATTCACTCCTGTAAAACAAATAGGCTTTGTTTTAAAGCAAATTATGTTGTTTTTGCTTGTTGCAGAACATTTACACATGTATCTGCCCTTATGAATCCTTTCTTAAGGCATGTTGCTATTTTTGGTAGAGCCATTAAATGTTTTCTATGTTTCTCCTATAGTAGCAGGTGAGTAGGAGGAAGAAAAATGGGAAGAAAAGGGACTTTTCTAATAGAAAGTTGGAGTAGCTGAGGGAAGTTCAGAATTGATTCACAGATGAGAGGAGCAATGTCCTGAATTCACACTGGGATTTCGCTCACTCTCCTTTTAAGGAACATCTTCAGTGAGAAAATGGATGGATGGATAGATGCATTTCAATTTTGTCAGGGGGTAACAACTCAGTTCCAAGAGTTGTGAGAGGTTTTTCGCAAATGGGGATCTTCCCTTGGCAGCCTTGAGGGGTGTTGCAGAAGGGAGGGGGGGACTTTGTTCATTTGCTTTTGCAGAGCGAATGACGCCTCCTGGTGCTCAGCCACTTCCATGGCTGTGCCCTTAGACTCATCTTCCTGTTGCTGCAGGTCTGAGAGGTTTTTCGCAAATGGGGATCTTCCCTTGGCAGCCTTGAGGGGCGTTGCAGAAGGGGGGCGGGGCTTTGTTCCAGCCAGTTCCTTGAGTCACTCTGTGCAGCCAAAAGGGAGAACGTGCCTGGCCCACCCTGCATCTCAGTTTCTGGCTTCCTGAGAACTGAGATAAAGGAGCCAAAAGAAAGGATTGTTGTGGCAGAAGGCAGGCCATCCTGATGGTGGATCAAGTGCTTCCAATTTACTTTATTTTATTTGGGGGAGGGTGGGGGTAAAGGGTTATCATCATCTTCATCAGCAGCATCTGAGGTGAAACTGAGTAGTTAAGCAGCGGTTGGATTTTCACTGGGACATCAAATTCTGTGTTCTTCTATCCGTATTTGCAGTGTTCTTAATTCTCACTACTCCTTGTATAGCCTGATACGTCTGTTTATGCATCCAAAATAATGCTGCTCTAGTCTGTCTTCTTCATATATAAACAAGAAATCCATTAATAGACTCTATTTTGTTGACCCCCACTGTTTCTTGTCCTCAAGTTTGACAATCTGATTTATTTTATATGTGCTGTGAGAGCTGGACTATAAGGAAGGCTGAGCGAAGGAAGATCGATGCTTTTGAACTGTGGTGTTGGAGGAAAATTCTGAGAGTGCCTTGGACTGCAAGAAGATCAAACCAGTCCATACTCCAGGAAATCAAGCCAGACTGCTCACTTGAGGGAATGATATTAAAGGCAAAACTGAAGTACTTTGGCCACATAATGAGAAGACAGGATACCCTGGAGAAGAAGCTGATGCTAGGGAAAGTGGAAGGCAAAAGGAAGAGGGGCCGACCAAGGGCAAGATGGATGGATGGTATTCTGGAGGTGACGGACTCAACCATTGGGGACCTGGGGATGGTGACGGCCGACAGAGGGCTCTGGCGTGGACTGGTCCATGAGGTCACGAAGAGTCGGAGATGACTGAACGAATAAACAACAAATGCGACTTTGCTTTTACTAGTTTGATTACCATATTTTCCGGCATATAAGACGACTGGGCATATAAGACGACCCCCAACTTTTCCAGTTAAAATATAGAGTTTGGGATATACTCGCCGTATAAGACTACCCCTCTTCAAAACCTGCAGCTTGCTCCGCCCCGGGGTGGAAAATATCCACGCCAATCAGCTGTGTGGTGGGGAAGCGGAGTAGAAAGTAAAAAACTGCAGGGAGAAAACAGGGAAGCGGAGTAGAAAGCGAATATTGTAGTAATGCGAAGCGCAGCAGCACGGGGTGTGTGTGTGAAGGAGAATATTGGGGTGAGGGGTGAGAAAGCTTTAACAATTTAAAGAAAGCTTTAATTACCTGGGCAAGGCAGAGGGGTGAAGAATACATTTCCAAGCTTTAGTGGAACAAACCATGAAGGAGGAGGAGGAGGAGGAGGAGGGTGATGGGGGGAAGTTTGAAAAAGCAGATCCAAGCGCAAAAGTTACTGAGTGAGTACTGAGCAACTCCACTTCCCCACCCGCACAGCTGATCCCCGCCGCACAGCTGATCGGTGCCGAGATTTTCCACCCGGGCCCTCCCCCCCCAATACACCTCCAAGCTTTAGCAGAACAAACCATGAAGGAGGAGGAGGAAGAGGGTGGTGGTGATGATGGGGGGAGGTTTGAAAAAGCAGATCCAAGCGCAAAAGTTACTGAGTCATTTCAGCCTCCCTCCCTCTCGCTCTCTTTCCCTGGTGATGGATCAGTGCGGGGGGGGGGTTCCCACCCTCTGCTCCCTCCCTCCCTTGCCGTTTCCTCCCTTCCCTCCCGACCCTCCCCCCGGCACTGATCCATCACCAGGGAAAGAGAGCGAGAGGGAGGGAGGCTGAAATGACTCACTAACTTTTGTGCTTGGATCTGCTTTTTCAAACCTCCCCCCATCATCACCACCACCCTCTTCCTCCTCCTCCTTCATGGTTTGTTCTGCTAAAGCTTGGAGATGTATTGGGTGGGGGGGCGGGTGGAAAATCTCCGCGCCGATCAGCTGTGCGCCGGGGATCAGCTGTGCGGCAGGGAAGTGGAGTTGCACCCGCCCTATAAGACGACACCCGGCGTATAAGATGACCCCCGACTTTTGAGAAGATTTTCCTGGGTTAAAAAGTCGTCTTATACGCCGGAAAATACGGTACATGGTTTTAATTATGCTTATATTTCACCTGCTTTCCCTCTGTACTTTATAATGTGCCATGCACACAAAAAGGAACACATAAAGATCAAGATTAATAATAGTAATGGCAACCATAGAAGCTTGTTGTGACAATGTTCTAGGCCCACTAAGTGTGTCATTGTCATATTTTTTCAGATGCTGAAATTTTCTTCAATAGCTCTTAGTTATCAAGCTGTTTTGAACTGCCTTTTATAGTGAGATTCTGGAGGTAGCAGGATGTTGGTGGCAGGTTTTTTATTCATTCTGCTATGCTTTGTTGTGAAATGCTTTGAGTGGATCATGTGCAAATATATTGGTAATGACTTAAATGGTAGGACTACAGCAGCAAAGTCAGGATTGTGATATTGGCTATGTCGTCCAGTCGTGTTAATATTGTTAACATTTTTTTTTCACAATGAAAAATATAGTGCAAAAATCTTCTGATAGTTCTACCACTGGTACTACTAAAACTCTAGTGCTGTTGGCCACTGCAGCATTATGGCAGGAAAAAGTATATTGTCTATTAGCATTATCTTCATCACATAGTTAATTCAGTTATTTAAATCAATATAAGGTATATCATCATGCATTCAACAGAGGAAAGGATAAGCAATGAATAAGACAGGCTCGATTGATTGTTTGATTGATTGATTGATTGATTGATTTTCTCTATATAAAATATACTTGATTACTTTTATCTAAGTATCAACAAGTATTGATACCATATCTAATCATCCTGTTAGAAACACCTACCCTTAGGGGCCTAGTGTGATTCACTCTGATAAACATGATTGTGTTGGGTTTTGCTTGCCTTGACTTTGTCCTCTCCTTATAAATTAAGACCTCATGGTGACCCTGTTGCAGATCAGACTGATACAGTTCTGTGACCCTGCTTCGTATTTAGCTCCTATCTCCAGCTTAATGCTGTGCCATTTATCTAAGGTGCCATCATGCTTCTGTTCCTTCATGGTCACTCAACAAGTTCTACTCATCAGAAAGAGGAATAACTTTCCTTGTGCATGTTCAATGCTAATCATGATCAATATTATTTTTAAATTGATCATATTAAATTGATAATATTGATCAGCGTTGCTATTGCATAATCGTGTGCAATAGAGGGGGTGAGACTGCAATTCAACTATGACATTATTAGTACACGTTCTATGGACACATTATTAGAAAGACATGTTTTGGACAGGGAGTTGTTGGGGATATAGATATAGATATATATATATATATATATATATATATATATATACATACATACATACACACACACACACATATACATATACATATACATATACATACACACACACACACACACACACACACACATATACATATACATATACATATACATATACATTTACATACACACACACATACACACACACACATATATATATATACATATATATACAGATACAGATACAGATACAGATACAGATACAGATATATACATACATACATACATACTGTATAGACACACACACACACACACATACATACCTTTTGAGTCTGGATTAAAGCTTGACTCTTCCTTTCCTGGGACCTTGATATTTTAGCCAGGGAGATCATACCCAACAACACTGCTGACTTCATCTGTGAGCTTCATAAAAGGAGAGTAAGTATAATTTAAAAATATTAAACTTGCTTTTATAGATTAAGAATAAGAATAAATGTTTATTAAGTTAAGAATATTCACATTCATAGCTACAGTTTTGCAATCTGCTATCACATCTGAGTCCTGTTGGATATACCTGTGTTCCACAAATGTATATTAGCAAACACACCTATTTCTTTAGCTGTTATTGCTGGCCAAGATCACAGCTAATGGACAGATAATAGGAAAAATTGCATTGATGCCTATAACTTTTGTTCTTGGAACTTAAGTTGTTTCATAGTACTCAATGCAAATTAAATTTCTGAGACTTACTTCCAAGTAAATACACTTAGGATTGTAGTATTAGTCAATATGAATGATTAGAGATCTTGGGGCCAAAATGACCCTGAACTATTTTAAAACTTTAAATGGGTAAGAAGCTGGCATGGATCCAGGTACCACAGTTTTATCCTATAAAGCAGATATTAGTCAGAAGCTATTTCTAGTTTATGTTCTGTCCCAGTATCTCAGAGACACCTCCCCTCAACAAAACCCCAGTATTGCAAAACCTGGCCATGAATGGTATTACTAGTACTACAAAAGTATTGTTTTAATGAATTTGCATTCCATTCCATAAGGTCATTTAAAGAGAAATTACTTGTCAAGGGTGGGACTAATTAGCTAGCAAATGATCTTTTATATATATATACAACAAGTGATCACATGCAAAAGATTGGAGCTTTGCATATTCTCCCACGATATTATGTGCAAACATTTCTGACGCCCTGATGCATCCATATCAATGACTTCCCCATTATGGGCTCCCACCAATGTTCCTTGGACAGGAGAAGTGGAGCTGGTAGCAGGGACTAGCAAAAACAGCCTGGGATTAGTAATCCTAGCATCCACCAAAGGAAACCAGAGCTTACCCAAAACCAGTTCTGTTAAAGAAAGTCCTTCTTAATCTGTATCTGAGAAAATGAATGGGGTGTTTTGGGGTGTTGTGGGTTTTTTTTTTTTTTTTTTTTGGTACAACATCTGTATTCAAATCTATAGCTTTTTGCAGCAAAAGAATAACTGTATGATGTTTATGGCACTGTCTCTACTCTGATTGTCCTAGAGGAATTATGAAACCAACCCTTAAATTATGGCAACAAATACATCCTGTAACATTTTAAAGATTAAACAATAGATTATGGTATAAGAGCTTGGCAATGAATCTTTTTCTGTATGAACACTCATTTGTCAGCCTTGGATGAAGGCACCTGCACTGTGTTTTGACAACACTGGTCTCAGACCAGAGGTGTCTGCAGGGAGGGTCGAGGAGGGGCATATGACGAAAGTGGCATTGTTCAATGCAGTACAAACTCTGCCCTTTTTTATGTACAGTGTGGCATCACATGCAAGGATGAAGGAGTGGAACCTGTGGCGCAACGGTGCAACTCTACATTCTTTTTCTTCAAACTTTGAAGAAGCACGAGTACAGGGCGAAAGGGAGAAAAGAGCTAAAAGGAAGGCACGTCAGGCAAACCCTCATCATGACCGTCTCCCACCCGGAAACCTACGCCCTCACTGTGGGAGGTTGTGCGGATCCAGAATTGGCCTTTATAGCCACTTACGGATCCACCGTTAAAATTTTACCCTCGGAAGACAATCTTACTCGGCTACGAGTGATCGCCAATGAATGAATGACATTCATTTTGATGGAAGGGATGGCTCCTGTGGATGTCTCACTCTTAAACGCCTTCCTTCTAGCTTTGCTGGCTTTCAGCCCTCGCAGATTTCATTTGAAGTATTTATTTGTCAATTTGTATGACTCAGGAATTAAATCTTACTTTATCATATGCAGATGTACAGACACATCCAAAAGAGTGATATTGCAAACAGTAGGGCCAAAAGGGACAAGTTGCATAGAAGATCAACAGAATGTCCTGACAATTTCTGTACTTTAATTAGAAGAATTCAAAAGGGTCAGGACTGAAATGTGTATCTCCAATTGTATGTGTTCACTTCAACATATAACTTCAAATAATTGAAGTCTTAAAGGTAAAGGTAAAGGTTCCCCCCGCACATTTGTGCAGTCGTGTCCGACTCTAGGGGCCGGTGCTCATCTCTGTTTGTTAGCCGAAGAGCCAGCGTTGTCCGAAGACGCTTCCATGGTCATGTGGCCAGCATGATGTGCGCGGAACGCTGTTACCTACCCACCGAAGTGGTACCTATTCATCTACTTGCATTTGCATGCTTTCGAATTACTAGGTTGGCAAGAGCTGGAGCTAGTGCGGGAGCTCACTCCGCACGCAGGGCTAGGGGTTCGAACCTCTGAACTTGGATCTTCCGATCGACAAGCCTGGCGTCTTACCCACTGAGCCACCACGCCCCTTAAATTGAAGTCTTACTCTGTCCTATTTTGCAACATACCATCCTAGAAGGGAAAAAAAATTAATTTTAAAAATTGCAGCCTATTTTGCAGAGCTCTGGATTGGAACAAGTGGAAAGCAGTTGATCTCTTACATCATAAAAGGAAACGTTCCATGGAATTCATTACTTTTTGGTGATATTATCCCATGGTTGTGCATACAACAGCCTGCCCTTTCTGTACTTGTGCCTTCCATATCTAAATGCAGGTTTCTACATGTATTGCTTTTATTTTTCATCCTGGTCATTTTGTCCCTGTATTTCAGCACCTCAAGATTATCTTGAATCTTGGCTTATTTTTCAATGAGGTTGCTATCCCACCTAGGCTTGTGTCCCCTTAAATGAATGATGCATTTATGCATTTATAAAAATGGGGAAAGCACAAAGCTCAGGGCAATTTCAGGATGCTGATACTCCATTCAAAATTGCCTTTGCGTCTACATTTCAGGAAAATTAGTAATATCTGAGGTTGTGTTCATCTGTCACACAGACTTGAAGTTGTGGATATTTTCCCAGCTGTTCCCCAATTAAATGATTGATTCTGTCTTTCCACTGTTTTGGGAACCTTGGTTTGCTTTTGGATAGTAACTTGGATTGAGGAAACAACTGTTGATGCCTAGAGTTTTCAGGATACTGTTAGGAAGTTATTATTAAAGGGATCAGGTTAACCAGCTGTTGACCTAACAGTAAGATCATCAAGTTTTGTCATCTTCTCAAAAAAGATATTACGACAGATTTTCTCCAATGCTTTGCCAAAAACATGATCTAGTGGCCTGGTCTAGGATTTTGTGTTCAACAAATCTTGGCTATATAAGCCGTAACTAAGTGTGATGTGTAAATCCAGTCTTTGGATACATTTTATTACCAATGTGACTTGGCATGATGTATTCCTAGCAAATCCATGTCAGTTTCTAGTAATCAGGGTCTGAAAGAGGAGGTCACTTTCACTTACTTGAAAAAAGAAAAGAAATAATTATTTTAATATACATGGAATCCTACATAAGGAGACCATGTTTAACCTAGGAAGTTGTTTTTAAGGAATATATTTCTGAATCATTGCTATCACTTCCTTAAGTTTAAGAGGAAAAAGAAGGAAGGAATTGTAATTTGATTTTAACAATTTAAGGCAAACAGTGACACCCTTCATCTTTCTAGATAGTAGGGAAGTCATTGTGGAAGTTCTTATTGCTACCTAAAAAAATGATTTAGCTTTATTATAAAATCTTTGTTCCTTTGTCAACAGTGAGTTAGGCCAGACTTTTGCATATCCTTTTGATCCTTTGGTTATTATTCCTATTTTGTAATAGGACAGCAGAAAAGATATATGTGGGTTGAAGTAAATCTGGATAAGACTGTTAGTTACTTTCTCTAAATTGGTTGTAAACTATAAAATCACCCGGCTTTTTTCTTTCTTCTCTCTCCTCCCTCTAAATATTCCTGCAATATACTCTGGAGCAGGGCTTTCCAAAGTTTTCGGTGTTGGTGTGTCGCTGTGGGAAGACCCAGAAGTGCGGCAGCGCGCAAAAACCTGGAAGCGCTGCTGCTGCTTTCGGGTTTTGTGCGCTGCAGTTGGTGTGTCGCCGCGGGGAAACCCGGAAGCGCTGATGATGATCAGTGCTTCCGGGTTGTGTGACGACACACCAGACTGTGTGTGGTGACACACTTTTGTGTCATGACACACAGTTTGGAAAGCTCTGCTCTGGAGGGTCCTCCAAAGCTGATTTGGGGAAGATGGGCAGAGGCCTGCAGCAGAAAGAAGAAACTTCAGAAACCAGTTTAAATAGATTTCACTTCTAAGGCTGTAGGATTTTGTGTGTTAGAAAATTCAAACATTACTATTTAATAACATTTAGCAAGCAGCAGCTAGTTAGCCTTAGCTGATTTCATAGAAAGCTAAGCAAAGTGAAACTTGGTTCATATTGGATAAGAGTTCATCAGAAAATCTCAGGAATGTAGACTAGGTTAGGAAGTAAAAAAAAAAAACCTAAAGTAGGTAATAGCAAATTATTTCCCTATTGATGCAAAGAAAACTGCATGGACATTTCTAGGAAGTCACCAGAAAGCCTTTAAAGATTATCTCCATCTTGTTACCTAATAAATATTAGAAAACAGAACCAGATAAAACATTAAAAATAAAAATGTAAATTTTATTGAATTTTACAGTTAAAATACTCCAAGACAATTCAAGAAAAATCACATATTTTATTTATTTATTTATTTATTTATTTATTAAATTTATTTAATTTATATGACCGCCCATCTCCCCCAATGGGGAACTCTGGGCGGTTCACAATAAAATCACATTTAAAATAAGAATATAAAAATATAAAATTACAATTTAATTAATACAATTAAATAATTATAAAATCCAATCTGGCAAATTAGCTTTAACAAAAAGGAAGGACATTATGGAATTAACCACCCCCATGAGGAACTGTTACTTTCCCCTTCCCATGCTAGGCGGCAGAACCAGGTTTTCAGCTCTTTCCTAAAGGTTGGGAGGGAGGGGACCTGCCTCAACTCTGGGGGCAAGATATTCCAAAGGGCGGGTGCCACTACAGAGAAGGCCCGCCTCCTGGACCCCACCAGATGGAATTCCCTTATTGAAGGGGTCTGTGGAGGCCCTCCCTGAATGATTGGGTGAGGCGGGTCGATGTTCCGGGGATGAGACGGTCCCTCAGGTATCCTGGCCCCATGCCATGTAGGGTTTTAAAGGTGATAACCAACACCTTGAATTGGACATGGAAGCAAACCGGCACCCAATGCAGCTCGTGGAGCAAAGGTGTTATATGTGCTGATCTTGGTGCACTCAAAATTGCCCGTGCGGCCGCATTCTGCACCAGCTGTAGCTTCCGGATAGTCTTCAAGGGTAGCCCCATGTAGAGCTCATTGCAATAGTCTATGTGGGAGATGACGAGAGCATGGGTGACCGTTCGGAGGGCATTGCGATCCAGGAATGGGCGTAACTGGTGCACAAGCCGAAGCTGTGCAAAGGCTCTCCAAGCCACGACTGCCACCTGCTCTTTGAGCAGGAGTCGTGAGTCTAGAAGGACCCCCAAGTTCCGCACCGGCTCCGAATGGGGCAGTGCTACCCAATCAAGAACCAAAGATAACAACTTCCCAGATGACGCTAAGCCATCAATCCACAGCCACTCGGTCTTGCCAGGGTTCAATTGAAGCCTGTTGTTCCCCATCCAGGCCCCCACAGCCCCCAGGCACTGAGACAGGGTTGATTTTTATTTTATCTTTATCTGCCCTCCACTGAATGGAAAGTTTTATATGAACATCCTGGATGCTTTACAGGTAGTCCTCACTTAATGACCACAATTGGGACCTGAATTTCAGTCGCTAAGTGATGTGGTCATTAAGTGAGGCATCACGTGATCAGACCTGATTTTGCGACCATTTTTACCACGGCCGTTAAGCAAATTGTAGCAGTTGTTAAACAAATTGCGGCAGTCGTTAAGTGAATCAATGGTTTCCTATTGATTTGGCTTGTAGGAAGCTGGCTGGGAAGGTCACAAATCACAATCACATGACCACAGGAGGCTGCAACCGGTCATAAATGCGAGCTAGTTGCCAAGCATCCAAATCGCGATCATGCGACCGTGGGAGTGGCGCGATGGTCGTAACTTCAAGGACAGGTAGCAAGTAACTTTTTTAGCTCCATTGTATCTCCGAACTGTCATTAAACTAATGGTCGTTAAGTGAGGACTACCTGTATTCATTTTATTTTATCCTTGTGTTCTTGGGTGGGTAATAAAAATTAAAACTTCAAAATCCTATGTTTGAAATACACTATATTATATTGAAATTATAACTGTTCAACCTTTGTTCAGTTTGGTACTTAATTTAATCTCAAATTTAGGAGATTATGTGGTATTGTCAGCTGAGCTTGCAGGTATGCCCTGCTATGCAGAATTGCTTTATGGATGGAAAAGAGCATACTTCAGCTTGTGGTATGAATGAATTATCTGTACAGTTATCTGTAATTGGAATCATATGCATTGTTAAAGTTATGGTCTATAGCAATGTTTTGGCTGGGGAATTCTGGGTATTGAAGTCCACACATCTTAAAGTTGCCAAGTTTGAAAGATGCTGGTCTATAGTAAAGAGCCAGTCTCACGATGTCTGCAGTCTCTCACTGCTTTTGTCAGAAGAACAAAAGTAGCAACATGGCACAGGTTCTGCCTGTTTGGTATGTGTAGGCAACATTATTTTATATTTATATCTAATTTATTTTTTCTTAGCGTTGTTATATTGTATTTTATATGTTTTAATTGCTGACTTTGTTGTAAACCACCTAGAGTCCCCCTTTTGGGGGGAGATGGGCAGTATAAGTCCTGAAAATGATTTCTGTGTTCAAATAGTTCATACCAGCTCCAGTTCAGTTTATTAAAAACACGGTCACTTTCTTTCCAGAAGAATTTGGTGGAAAGAGTAAAAAAATGGCTATTTCAATTTTCCCAGGAGTCAATCTCAGCTAATCTTGGTAGATTCCAAGAATGTTCAGTAAGTACTGAGCAACACAATCAGGACTGATGAGAAGCAAAATTGTAGAGGGGTCCATGTAAACTCATACTGTGTAGCTGAATCTTAGAAAAAATTGAAAAAAATCAAATTATTTGTAGTGTTAACATCTAGAATTTGATTTGTTTATATTAAAGTTAACATTTCAAAAGCAGTCACTTTAAATAAACCTAGATTCTATCCCACCTGGGGGAAATATTTACACAAAGTTAACTTTATTTGCTTTAGAGTTTGCATCTGTGTGTTTTTCAGAAGTCTTGAGAAAGAACATTAAAGTATCAACTCAACCTGAGTTGTTATTCCTGGATTACTGTTAGCTCAAAGTACTAACCTGCTTTATTCCAAGTAAACCCTTTGCAGCCCACAATAATAATATGTTACATGTACCTAATTTCTTGAGATAGTACTAAAAATAATCAATCTCCAGTTGTATTCCCTCCAGAATATGAGACCCTAATCCTATTAAGAGAAAATAATTAGATTCCATAATAAAGAAATGGGGGGCGCGATAGTGACTTGCCAAGTGTCCACGCCTCTTTGATCAGGGGCTAGGGCAATTGATTCTTTTAGATCCAGAGACAATAGCACACCAGTGGATAAAGAAACTTAAAGCTTTATTATAAACAGACAAAGTTGAGCAGAAGCACAGTTTAACAAGCATAGCATACAAAAAGAAATGCATACATACATACCAAGCAAACAAGGTGATACCTAATCTCCTATAGGCTGCCAGGAGCCCTCTAATAAGGACAGCGGAGATACCCCAAGGTGGCAATTTTCACAGCACCCAGCACTCAGGCCTGTGTGGACTCCCAAACTCTAAAGACAATCCTAAGGTTTTTATCAAAGCCTGGCTCCCAAACCCCGTGACCAAGTTTCCATGGCACTGAAGCTGCATGGGCTGACCTTGACTGGGATTCTTACTGGGGCCTAGCACCTGACCATGACATCATTCCAATAGCATGGGAAACCATCAGATAAGCAAGTGCTTAAGCATAAACAATTTCTTATCATCCCCCCCATTCCAAGCCGCTAAAGGAGTGGCTGGAGGAGTGAACCTATGCTTAAACTTAACAAGCTGGGGATTTTCTCTCCCCCCACCTTCCCACAGAGATATGTTCTGAAGGGCTGTTGGAGGGGTGAACATATGCTTCTTTTCTCCCCCCTCTCATGCCAAACAGCAACAAAAACAAGCCAATTAAACATCAGTATAACTCAAAATAAACTCTAATCTCCTAGGTGTGGGGGAAGAAAAATCAAAACATGCCACCTAACTCCTTGAAATACAAAGGTCTTCCACAGGTTGCCATTACAGATGGCTCAGTGGTTAAGATGCCAGGCTTGTCAATCGGAAGGTCGGTGGTTCGAGACCCAAGCGCCGCGTGACGGAGTGAGCTCCCGCACTCGCCCTAGCTGTTGCCAACCTAGCAATTCGAAAGCATGCAAATGCAAGTAGATACATAGGTACCACTTCCGTGGGATGGTAACAGCGTTCCGTGTGCATCATACCAGCCACATGACTGTGGAAGCATCTTCAGACAGCACTGGCTCTTCGGCTAAGAAACGGAGATGAGCACCGCCCCCTAGAATCAGACACGACTGTGCAGGGGAAAACCTTTACCTTTACCTAATAAAGAAATAGGCCACCATAAGAAGATGGGGTTATTTCTTTCTCTAACCCAGACTTCCAGGAAGACAATTCACATGAAACTTAATTGCTTCCAGTATTTAATCCCTGTGACATGTTGTTTGTTTTCGTTTTCAAAACCTGTAATTTGTCGGATCTTCATCCTGAGCAGTTGGCCTGGTAATGTGTGTGCGTGTAAAATTGAAGTAATATTTCACTACTTTAAGCCAAAGCAATAAATAAATATTGCATATAATTCTATGAAAAATATTTGCTCCATTTGGATTTTTTGAATGTTTGCATACCTTTACCAGAAAATGGGAGTAACTATGCATCACCTTTAGGCATAGTAACTGGGAGCAAATGCTTCCTGTAGCAGGTGATCAGTTTCTCACATTGCTGTCTGGGAATTTTGGCTCATTCCTCTACCATGAACTGCTTCAAGAGTAAGTTTGAGAGTTTTCTAGCATGAACTGTTTTAGATCCTGCCACAACATACCTATGGAGTTTAGGTCTGGACTTTGGGCTTAAGAATTTATTTATTTATTTATTTATTTATTATCGAACTTCTCCACCGCCCAATGTATACAACTCTGGGCGGTTTACAAATAATAAAAATAACATATCACTAAAATGATACAATATACATATAAATATAAATATATACAGTATAAATATAATATAAATATAAAAATACAAATATGAAATATATAAATACAAGATGGCAAATCAAGATCTTATTGTTGGCTCCATCATGGTGCCAAACACCTCCATGAATAGCTATCCCCCCTCCCACCCCAAGCAAGATGGCATAATCAGGTTTTAACCCCCTTCCTTGTTGTATATATTTTTTATGTCTGTAGAATATGTGGCTGAGTTTTTAAAAAGCCAGGCCTCAAAACTTTTTTCCTGTTTGGGCTCAGAGCACATGTTCACCCCCCACTCAGGAATGCTCATTTGCCTTCAGGTGCCGGCCAGTCTGTGAGTTCTGACCAATCAGAATTAGCTGTTAGAGCTTTGCCCATATTGGGAATCTGTTGCCTAGGTGTTTTGGTCACATGCTGGATTCTGTCCACTCAGATGCTGATCAAGTTAAGGTTTAAAATGTAAATTCCTTTTGTCCTTTTGTTCTCCTCACTCTGCTCTCTGCATTCTGCTAACTGCTCTGCTATCTAAATGTAAATAGCTATGCTAATCAACCATGCTTTGGCTAAAGAAGAAGATTCGAGGTTTGTTCCTATGTTTTTTGTTTTTAAATAAAGCAACATTTTTACTACAAACTTATCTCTTGTTTTTTCCATAACTCTGATCACAAATTTTATAAAAATACAAAAGGTTATGGGCCCAGCGAAATTGCTTCTGGATCAGAGACAAAACTTATGGAAATAAAAAGAGAAGAGCTGAACTAATTCAGTCTGCATCTGGAGAGGCTTCTTTGTTTTTTGAAACTTGCCGGCAGTTACAGGAAGTTTCCATCGGAGGCGGAGTTTTGCCTCGTGTTTGCAAGCCTCATGGTGTTTTTTGGATTACTACAACAGGGAAAGAAAGAGCCATGGCTGCTGCTGCTGGAGCTTCTAATTTTCAAGGTATGCCCCTGGAAAGGCTTTCTAATACTAATTATTTGAACTGGTCTTTGAAAATGGAAAGTTTCTTGAGGAGAGAAAATTTATGGTCTGCAATTTCTGAACAAATTCCTCAGAATCCAGATCAAGCCTGGTTGAGGAAAGATGAGAAATGCAAAGCCTCCATTATTTTGGCTGTTCAGGATGATCAGCTTATTCACATGAGAGGCAAAGAAACTTCCAAAGACTTATGGGACTATTTGCGTGATTTATATGTGAAAACTAGTCCAGGCAGCAAGGTTATTTTAACAAAAAAACTGTACAAAGCTCACTTGCCTGAGAATGGAAATTTGCCAGATCATCTCCACAAGCTTCAGAATTATTTTGTGGAACTTCAGGAACGTGGGATGGAATTTACCCCCCTGATGAAAGCCTACATTATGCTTTCTTCGTTGAATGAGTCCTGGGACACTTTAATTTGCTCCATGGAGGGAATCCCAGAAGCTGATCTAACTCCATCGTTCGTGACTACCCGGCTGCTTGCTGAGTGGGAGAAAAGACAAGAAAAAGCTGCCTCCATTTCTACAATAAAGTCTTCTCGTGGCCAGCAGAGGGAGCGGAAGAGCTCTGAATTCCAAGCTTCTGCTTTATCCACCAGGCGATCCTTTACCTGTGGATCCCCTGCTCATCTGCAAAAGGACTGTGTCAAGTTTAAAAGAAAGAAGACTTCTAGGAAGAATGAAGAAACTTCTAGAAAGAAGATTCTTCATGCAACAGTTGTTGAGAACTCTGATAATAAAGATTTGTGGGTTCTTGACAGCGGAGCCAATTCTCATATATGTCACAATAAAGATTCTTTTCTGTCTTTGTCTAAAACTAACAAACAAAAAGTTTCCTTAGCAGATGGATCTGTATCCAAGATCGTGGGTGAAGGTGAGATCAATCTTCCATGTTTGGGGGAAACTGTTCAAAATGTTTTGTTTGTGCCTAATTTTCAAAGCAATCTCTTGTCTGTGGGGCAGCTAGTAGCCTCAGGTTATGTCATAACTTTTAAGAAAGAGGGTTGTGAAATTAGAAAGGCTGGCAAAATGGTTGCAAAGTGTTTGCAGAAAGATTCTCTGTACATTGTACAAAATGCTGAAAAGCAGCAAACTGCTAAAGCTGTTTTTGAGAATAAGCCCTTACACGATCAGTGCATCCATTTAATTCATAGGAGGTTTGCTCATGCTAATTTTAAGTACATATCTCAAATGCCTAGTTATTCTGCTGATTTAAAATTGAAACCTTGTGATAAGTATCTGGATTGCTCAGTTTGCAAGGAGAATAAAACCACAAGGGCTCCTGTGAAGAAGTTTTCTGATAGGTCCACCTCTAGGCCTCTAGAGATCATTCATTCTGATGTTATAGGCCCCTTTTCTCCTAGTCTTGGGGGAGCAAGGTACATTTTGACCTTCATAGATGATTTTTCCAGGTACACATTCATTTATTTGCTGAAACACAAAGATGAGGTCTTTGATAAATTTAAGGCATTTGTGGCTTGGGCGAATGGAAAATTCCCAAGGCCAGTGTCTGCCTTGCAATCAGATCGCGGTGGCGAGTATCTATCCTCAAAGTTTAAAAGCTTTTTGTTAGAAAAAGGGATAGAACACATTTTGGCTAACCCTTACACTCTTGAACAGAATTCTGTTGCAGAGAGAAAAGGCAGAACATTGCAGGAAGCAATGATGTGTTTGCTGAAGGATGCTAGTTTACCTTTTAGGTATTGGGGAGAAGCTGTTAATACAGCGTGTTATGTGCAGAACAGGCTGTTTGGCAGTGCAATTCAGGATGTCCCTTTTCATTTGTTCTATGTTGTCAAGCCTAAAGTGAATCACCTCAGGGTGTTTGGAAGCACAGCTTGGGTCCACATTCCCAAACAGCTGAGGCGCAAGGGGGCTTCCAGAACAAAGAAAGCAATCTTTGTAGGGTATGAACAAAGTCAGAGGAGCTACAGGTTCATACTAGATAATCAACTGATAATTAGTAAAAGTGCTTCTTTTGCTGAGCAGAATTGGGATAAAATAAACT
This sequence comes from Charina bottae, assembly GCA_023362775.1. NCBI lineage: Eukaryota > Metazoa > Chordata > Lepidosauria > Squamata > Charinaidae > Charina > Charina bottae. The sequence goes on from JALMGJ010000001.1 coordinate 13,914,430, forward strand.
CTAGTTCTTCAGTTGATTTATCCATGGGGGAGCAGCAAAGTCTTGCTGATGGTGATTTGCAGGAATCACCTAGTGAAGTCAATGAGCAGGAAGCTGACTTGTCTGGAAAGTCAGAGGTTTCTGAGGACAATGGTGGGAAACAGAGTGTAAGTCCTGTCCTACCTCGCAGGTCTGAAAGGATTAATAAGGGAGTTCCTCCTGATCGTTATCAAGTAGATGTTGTGAAGGCTTTTCACATTCATACAGAGCCTGAGTCTCTGAAAGAAATTAAAGAAATGACAGCTGAAATAGCTAAGTGTTGGCATGAAGCCATGCAGCAAGAGTTGGATTCCTTAAAGGAAAATAAAACTTGGAAACTAGTAAGTTTGCCTCCCAATCAGAAGGTTTTAGGTTGTAGGTGGGTGTTCAAACTGAAAAAAAGATTCTGATGGTAAAATTCAGAAGTACAAAGCAAGGTTGGTAGCAAAAGGTTTTGCTCAAAGAAAAAATGTGGATTATGACAAAACTTTTGCTCCAGTGACAAAAGCTGAATCTATCAGGTTGCTTTTAAAGGTTGCTGCCATGAAGAAACTGTCTGTTTATCACTATGATATTCAAACTGCTTTTCTGTATGGTGACTTGGAGGAAAAATTGTTTATGCAACAACCTCCTGGTTATGAAAAAGAAAAACATCTTGTGTGTGAATTGCAGAAATCCATCTATGGATTGAAACAGGCCGTGTGTTGTTGGAATATTAAAATGGATAATATTTTGCAAAAATTTGGGTTTCAAAAGGGAATTGCTGATCCTTGTGTGTATGTAAAAAATGATAAGCAAGGTGTAATGTACTTGTGCTTATATGTGGATGATTTGTTGCTGCTCACTTCATCTGATGAACAGAAGCATTCCTTTGAGGTTTGTATGAAAAACAATTTCACATTGAAATGTCTTGGAGCAGTCAACAATTACTTAGGATTAGAAATTCAGAGGGAAAAAGATGGCAGTTTTCTCATAAGCCAGAGCAGTAAAATTAAGAAGCTGCTGGAGGATTTTAAAATGCAGGACTGCAAGTCTGTCTCCTCCCCCATGCTTCCCGAGTTTCTAAAAGAGGAGGGGGTGAAGGGGGAAGGTGAGTCATCTGAAGGAGATAGTTTCAGATCAGCCATTGGCAGTCTTCTTTACATTGCAAACAATAGCCGTCCGGACATTGCTAACAGTGTGTCCATTTTGAGCAGGTTTGTGGAAAATCCCACATCTGCTGCAAAGTCTGGTTTAAAAAGGCTGTTTCGTTATTTGCAAGGCACCAAAGATTTTTGCTTAAGGTTGTCTGCTACAGACACAGAAGAAAAGTTAGAATGCTGGTGTGATTCAGATTGGGCTGGAGATCTCAGTGATAGGAAGTCTACTTCTGGAAGTGTAATTCAATTTGCAAAGTCCACTATTGCTTGGTTTTCCAGAAAGCAGACTGTAGTAGCCATTAGCACAGCTGAAGCCGAATTTTATGCTTTAGCACAACTGTGCAATGAGGTAATTTGGTTTACACAATTGTTGCAAGACATTGGAGTCTTTTTAAGCCAGCCTGTAACAATTCATGAAGACAACCAAGCTTGTATCCATTTGGCTTTATCTGAAAGTTCCAGAAATCGCACAAAGCACATTGATGTGCGTTTTCATCTTGTTAAAGATTTTCTAGCCAAGAAAAAGGTTATTTTGAAATTCTGTGATACTAAATTAATGTTGGCTGATATCTTAACCAAGCCTCTAGTTGCCAGTAGGCACTGTGAGTTAATTACCAAACTGGGTTTGTTTCCATATTCTTTCTAGTCATAAAAAAAGGGGAGTGTTGTATATATTTTTTATGTCTGTAGAATATGTGGCTGAGTTTTTAAAAAGCCAGGCCTCAAAACTTTTTTCCTGTTTGGGCTCAGAGCACATGTTCACCCCCCACTCAGGAATGCTCATTTGCCTTCAGGTACCGGCCAGTCTGTGAGTTCTGACCAATCAGAATTAGCTGTTAGAGCTTTGCCCATATTGGGAATCTGTTGCCTAGGTGTTTTGGTCACATGCTGGATTCTGTCCACTCAGATGCTGATCAAGTTAAGGTTTAAAATGTAAATTCCTTTTGTCCTTTTGTTCTCCTCACTCTGCTCTCTGCATTCTGCTAACTGCTCTGCTATCTAAATGTAAATAGCTATGCTAATCAACCATGCTTTGGCTAAAGAAGAAGATTCGAGGTTTGTTCCTATGTTTTTTGTTTTTAAATAAAGCAACATTTTTACTACAAACTTATCTCTTGTTTTTTTCCATAACTCTGATCACAAATTTTATAAAAATACAAAATTCCTGAAGGCCAGGAGAGTGGGGGTAACTTACTCCAAAGGGCAGGCGCCATGGCAGAGAAGGCCCTCCTCCTAGACCCTGCCAAAAAGCAATCCCTCATGGACAGGGTCCATAACATGCCCTCTCTGCCTGACCGGGTGGGATGGGTCGATGTAACGGGGGTGAGGCAGTCCCTCAGGTAACCTGGACCCATTGACTCCTTGCCTCCTCTTTATCTATAACTCTGAGTGGAAGATGTCTAATCTGAGTTCATTTCCTTCTGCCTTTTAATGCAGGCAGACACACATGGAGCACTTGTTCATTGATTCTTTTCTTGGTAGCCTGTAGCTAGGCTTTGCATATAATTATTATAAACATATAATTATAAACATATAATTATTTCTTTTCAATCAATCTCCTTTCTAGTACAGTTATAAAACCTGTTTCACTAATCATTCACAATCAGATTCCCACTCTCAGAAATGCTTACATGTGCACACAGAATGCTTAAACCTCCAACAGGCAGATCCCTGGATGCTATTCTAGGTTGACTTCCTGGACAATTTTATGCTGCATTTACTGAATGATTTTCACAAGATGGCCGCTCTTGAGAAGATTCACCATTGTCCCAAATCTACTCAGATTCAAAATTATGTCTCTGTAAATTAGTGAAACTTCAGAATTGAAAAATGAGGACTTAACTTTTAAACATAACCTCTCTTAACTTGAAAACTTAACTGTTTCCAGACTGAGAATTATCTATTCTTATGAGCTGAAATATATATTAGTACCCCATTTAACAAGCAGCTTAACTCATACTAGTCCAGGGGTTTTTCACAGTCCAAATAAATTTGTTGTTTCGCAGCAAGCCCAAGCTTTAACAGGACCAACTTACAGCATTGTGAAAATGCAAATGAAAGCAAGTTCAAAACAGATTTGCTTGCTATAAACAGTGAGATGGTTAGAAAGGGTAAGGAATGGTAAGTGGAATGATGAAGTAAAAAGACTCATAATTTTCAGGAACTCTATCAACCTCCTGACGGCAATCATATCTTCTAACTGAGGATTTCTCGGACATCTAGTCTCATTGGGTCTGGTTGCTCTCAGGCCTAGCTAAGCACCAGAGTCTTTTAGGATTTGACTGACTGTGAACAGCTACAGTCATTAATAAGAAGAGAGCATGGGACTTGAGCACTAAAAAAACAAGGCACTTGGGACAGAACAGGAAAATATGAATAACTTCTTATGGAGGACTTCAGAATCTACTTTTCAGTGGGCTGGCCACGCCTCTAGAATCTGTGTGGTAAGAACTTCCCTGCAATGAAGGGAGCCAAAGGTCATGAGATTTATGTAGGGCAGGGCTGGCCCAAATTGACCCTCATTGTATGATAAAGGATTCACATAACCAGCTCTACTAATCCCTTCAATTAAACTAGAAGGGATTAGTATTAAATTAAAGGGATTAGTAGAGATGGTTATGTGAATCTTTTAGCATAACTAGAAGGGATATTGCTTTTTCACACTATCGTGTGGCATGTTGGATGACTCTGTTTGTTAAATAAATAAAACAAGCATCAATTGTTGTGTTATTTGTTCAGACTCCCTTTGTATATCAGTAGGACCCACTCCTGCCAGGGAGCTTCAGAAAAACATCTATTTTTGTTTTATTGACTATTCTAAAGCCTTTGACTGTGTGGATCATAACAAATTGTGGCAAGTTCTTGGTGGTATGGGGATACCAAGTCATCTTGTCTGCCTCCTGAATCTGTATAACGACCAAGTAGCAACGGTAAGAACAGATCATGGAACAATGGACTGGTTTAAGATTGGGAAAGGAGTACAACAGGGCTGTATACTCTCACCCTACCTATTCAACCTGTACGCAGAACACATCATGCGACGTGCTGGACTTGATGAATCCAAGGCTGGAGTTAAAATCGCTGGAAGAAACATTAACAATCTCAGATATGCAGATGATACCACTTTGATGCCTGAAAGCGAGGAGGAGTTGAGGAGCCTTATGACGAAGGTGAAAGAAGAAAATGCAAAAGCTGGGTTGCAGTTAAACCTCAAAAAAACCAAGATTATGGCAACCAGCTTGATTGATGACTGGCAAATAGAGGGAGAAAAAGTGGAGGCAGTGACAGACTTTGTATTTCTAGGTGCAAAGATTACTGCAGATGCTGACTGCAGCCAGGAAATCAGAAGACATCTGCTTCTTGGGAGGAGAGCAATGACAAATCTTGATAAAATAGTTAAGAGCAGAGACATCACACTGACAACAAAGATCTGCATAGTCAAAGCAATGGTATTCCCCGTAGTAACCTATGGCTGCGAGAGCTGGACCATAAGGAAGGCTGAGCGAAGGAAGATAGATGCTTTTGAACTGTGGTGTTGGAGGAAAATTCTGAGAGTTCCTTGGACTGCAAGAATATCAAACCAGTCCATACTCCAGGAAATAAAGCCAGACTGCTCACTTGAAGGAATGATATTAAAAGCAAAAGTACTTTGGCCACATAATGAGAAGACAGGATACCCTGGAGAAGATGCTGATGCTAGGGAAAGTGGAAGGCAAAAGGAAGAGGGGCCGACCAAGGGCAAGATGGATGGATGATATTCTGGAGGTGACGGACTTGACCATGGGGGAGCTGGGGATGCTGACGGCCGACAGGAAGCTCTGGCGTGGGCTGGTCCATGAAGTCACGAAGAGTCGGAAGCGACTGAACGAATAAACAACAACAACAGGACCCACATAAAGCTCTTATAAATTCAGGGGTAAATATGTGTGTATGTGTACACATACATACATACAGGGCCAGCTGCTGGAAGCTGATTGAGGCATCTGATGAAATGGCAGCAAGTCATGGATTGTTTGATTTATTCTTGTTCTATTTTTAATAGCAGCAAAGACATTTATAGGATCTTTTGTTCTTTGGTCCAGATTTACTTGAGCAGAGTTGAGTATTGTGCATCTTAACTGAGACTGGGGAGACATGATTTGCTGAAGTACTTCAGCAGAAAAGGTACTGACTTGCCCAAGCTATATATAAACCAAGATATGCATGAGTCTTACACTTCTCCATCACCCCAGCATCTTCCTTCTCCTTCTTTGTGTACTGCAATGATCCCTTAAAGTAACTTCTGAACTAAGAAACTAAGTTTACGAGGATCAGAACAAGTCAGGATTTTGAATCTCTTTCAAGCTTGGTTTTGAAATGCTTTATTCTGATTCTGGTAACCAAAGTTATAACAAAAAGTTATGGTTTATTACCATTCAAGACAGGAAAAAGGGAATGACAATATGAGGACATAATGTATGACTATGAGTATTAAGCCAAAATATGTACATTAAATTCTTTATAAGAAAGCTTGTAGAAGCAAGATTCTCTAGTAAAGCTTCCCCTATCATATATTCCAGCAAAAATACCAGCTTCAAAAGTTATTATTGATGAAATAACATCTAGATATCCTGTGTAAGACAGTATTTGCTCATATTTATCTAGAACATTGTCTCAGAACGTCATTTCACCATTAAATAACAGTATTGGGGGAGATGGGCGGTGATATAAATTTAAATAATAAATAAATAAAACAGTAGTGAAAACTACACTGTTGTTATTATTTTAAATCAACCTAAATATTTTGGAGTGAATGGGTCTAGAACTAGGTGGGCTTGTTTTGCGTGCACTACTGTTGGTTTTTAAAGGTAGCTGAAATAACACCTCCCTTCAAAGTGTTCCTTGTGTACACATAAAGCAATCCAACCATTTCACTTGAGTAAGATGTGAATGAGAGCAAATATACTTTAGGCCACTTATAGCTGAGTTTAAAAATACTACTTTTTAAAATACGTTCAGATTCAAGGAGGATTCTAACTGTAGAAGATCTCAATGTCTGACAACAGAGACCTGTATTCACTTAACAGCTCACTAGAGATAGTGCAAGATGGAGTGGGGGAAAGAGAAAATGATTAAGGTCCCCCTGACATAACTGTTCAAACAAGAGGAATTTCATGCACTAAAAAAATCTAGAAAATGTATTCTATTCTAGGTTTTTTTAACTTGAATTACAAGTCTCAGAAATCTTAATCGGATCCAGATTGAGGAAAGCTAACATATTCTTCAGATATCAAAAGTATTTAGTGCATTTTAATGTGGGACATGTAGATAATCCCTGTAAAAATGCTTACATTCTGGATGCATATAAAGAAAATATAAATATTTAGTAGACAACCCGGCGCACTCCTTTGTCTTCTTAAAACGTAACTGAATGACTCAGCTGTGAAAATGCCCCACCACTCTTAAGAATAATATTTACCGTTTACACCTACTGAGATGAATCAGGAAACTATTTATGAGTTTGGACATCATATTTCACACTAGTTCTTGGAAAGTAATCCAGCAACTATATACCACGCTTTCTTGTGTAAATCAGGATTATTATCGTTTGGCCACATAATTGCATACCAAAGCTGGCACCTCTAAAAACACGATGGAGTAAATGAAAAATAAGGGTTGCAATATTTTTGAAAGAATAATGCAGCAAGCAAGTCAGAGGGCTTATTTTCAAACATGAACCTTTCTAGAAATACGTTGCACTCTGAAAGCTATGCAGAGATTTATGGGGCTATGATATGATCCTTACAATGCATGCTCTGGTCAAAGGAGGAAATGTGTCAGTAAACATTTAAATCAGAAAGAGAGGTGCTGTGGAAGTGGCTCATGCTTTTACATATCCAGATCTCTACAAAAATAGTTTCTGGTTAGAATATAAATATGATCCATGTTGAAACTATGGTTTTCACCTTTTGGTTCCTTGTTGAAGACAACCTTTCTCTCTCTCTTTCTTCCTCTTTCCATGCAGTAGTGCTTGTTTTACACATGTCTTTTCCCCTAAAACCGAAGTATAATTGCAATGCAACGTAAGAAGGCAAGACACCAACGTTCTCATTTGAATTATCATCATTGCAAAGACTTTTTGGAATATAAACTTTGGAACTCTAGTATTTGAAGCTGGGGTTGTTTTGTGTTCCAATAAAGCAAAACTCAAAACATTTTTAGATTTCCATCCATTAAAAAATATAATTAATGGGAAGCAAGCCCTTGCTCTTTTGTTTTTCACAACAGTGCCACAAGGGTAGGTGGGATGGTAGTCCATGTTGACTTCTTGCATGCTGAAAAATTGGCCAAGAGAATTATTTTTAGAAAAACATAAAAATCCATTTAATTATTAACTGTATCCTGAAACTTAATATCAACACCACAAATCCCCTAACGCCAAACGGAGAATTAATTTTTGCAAACAATTATTTTAAATTTTAAAATAAGTGAATTAAAAAGTGAGGTGGGGGAAAAGAATATATCTTCTTCTCTCTCTTTTCCATCTAAAATTATTAAAACCACACAACAAGATTACTAAAATATAGAGGGCTCCAGCTAGATTCTCCCAGTGAATCCTAATATCAGGAACAGTTGGTTAGTTGGTTCATCCATGATGGTTCTTCGATGTGCTTAAACAACTGCTGCTTGACCCCCGTACTGTATCTCACATATCACACCATCCGGACTAAACCAATAGCAGCAGGATCTAACCAATCTCTGTTGCTGTATTGATTAGGCCAAGGGTCGGAAATGGCAGCTCTTGAGCCAGATCTGGCTCTTTGGCCCCTCAGCTCTGGCTCTCTCTCTCTGTCTGCCGCCCAACATTCGGAAAGCCGGTCTCCGGAAGCAGCGCGAACCCTGGGGAAGAAAGCCATTGCTGTCAGAGCCCAGAGCCAGCCAGCCTCTGTGTATGTGTGTATGAGTGCGAGGCGGCGCTGAGGGGAGCCCACCAGGGAGAAGGAGCGGCGGCGGCGAGAGGTCGCGCTCGATCTTGAGTGTGGCTCTTCCAACCTCTCTAGTCCGGGGCGTCTTGTCTGCCTGCGGCTGCCCCGCATGTGTTTGTGCGTGCGCGTGCCCGTGTTTGGGCACCCGCCAGCTGGAGCCGGGCCCCCTGAATCCCGAGGGGGCCGCGGGTCGGGCGTCCCCCAGCTCCCATCCGTGGGGCTTCTCCGCCTTCGCCAGCCCCGAGCCTCGCTGCCCTGGACCTCATCTGAGGAAAGCGCGTGGGGCCGCGGCGCAGGAGGCGCAAGCGGAGGCCGGGGAGCCGCCAGATGGGGAGCGGAAAGGCTGGCAGGGGCTGCGGGAGCGAGGTGGGGCTGCCCCTTCCACGGCCGGAGCAGGCGAGGGCTGCGGCGTCCTGTCGCTGCAGGTTCTCCCGCTCCACTCGGGAGGCGCGCCGTCCCTGCGCCCCTTTGGGTGCAGCCACATCTTGCTGGCAGTGCGCGGAGGCCGGGACCTGGGTCAGACAGAGACGAAATCTCTGTGAGGGGGAGGGAGGAGAAGGGTGGGCGGAGGTGGGGCAGGGGTGGTGGGTGCCGGTGAGGGAGAGAACGATGCAAGGAGCGATGCAAGCGAACACACGCATAATCATGCCTTTCTCTCATGGCCTAAATCAGCTTCCCATGTGTCTTAAGCGTGCGAGACTACAGCCACATGGCTGGAGATCACCCGAGTCATACGGAAAGAGCCAGTTTGGGCAAAGCAATCCTAATCGGAGTAGTAAAGCTGGAAGAAACTCGCTAAGCGGGCTCCTTGTCTGAAGCTCCAGCCGGACATTCCATCCCGGGGCCGGGGAGAAAGCAAGCTGGACTCGCCCACTCTCCCGGAAACAACGCCCGAGCCAGCGAACTCGGTTCGCGCCGCTCCTTCTACAAAGAGTAGAGAAAGAGCGGCTTCTCCCTCGCTTGCGCACTTGCTTGCTCCCCCTGCCCCCACGCACGTGTGCACGCCTTCGCCCACCGTAGGGGGCATAGCCGCCGCCTCTTCAGGCCGCGCCAGTCTCGAAGGGAGCGGGGAAATACACCAAACGGTGGAGGGAAAGTCCTATGCCTTTCCCTCTGCTTGTCTCCTTCGAAGCAAGCGCGCGCGCAAGCGAGAGAGAAGCCGCTCTCTCTCCGCCCGCAAACCCCGCCCCCTTCCACGCGATTGGCCCACGCCCGCAAACCCCGCCCCCTTCCACGCGATTGGTCCCGCAAACCCCACCCCCTGGCTCTCGAGCATTTCAAAATGTGCACGAGCATGTCAAAATGGCTCCCGGCATAAAAAGTTTGCCGACCCCTGGATTAGGCTGTAAAAAAATGGGCAGAGGGGAACAAGCCACAAAGCAATTACAGAACTCAAAACAGTCACAACAGCTGAAACAACACCACTCAAAATGGCCACGTTTTGTTCCAAGGACAGGGCAAAACCAGAATGGCTGCTCCAGAGCTTGGAATAAAACCCCTTGAACATTTAGAATAGCCATTTTGACCTTAGATTGCTTTTAGCTCAAAACATTTAATGCACACCTATTTTATAACACAGAAATAATAGCCACATAAAACTTGTTTTGTTTTGCCCCAGGTACAATGAGTAATGGAGTTTATGGAGTGCAGAAAACTTCTCTCAGATTATCATAGGCCGGGAAGGGTAGCTGATATTGATGTGCAATTTCTATCAAGCTCAAATTCAAAGGGGTTATCTAACAACATAAGGATTAGCGATGCACTTTTGCTCCATATTAGCAAATTGACTTTGTTATTATCTCTCTCCTTAAATTAGTACTTTTGAATTAGTCTTATCTGTTATAGGATCTGTCAAAATGTACTTTCAGATAGTTTCTTCCAAAGCTGTCAGGACTTCATTATAACTCATTATGCTACTCTCCGATTCCCAAACAAGTTCTAAGATGATAAATACAGATGGTCATCTAATGCTAAACATTTTATCAGGCCTGCCATCTTCCTTCCAAGAAGTGACTAAGCACCTAAATAGTTTCTCAAGATTGCCAAAGATGATGATTGGAATGTCAGAGGAAACTACGAAGAAGCAACCGTTCTTAAGCAATCAGTTAAGGATTTCTTCTTAAGGAGAACCTAAAAGCAATTTCAACAAGCAATTCTCCTATTTCAACAAGCAGTTCTCCCTCCCCAGCCTTCCCAAAGTTAAGTATTTTCTTTCTTGTAGAAAAAGAGAAAATCATCAGGGAAGTCTGCCTGGCCATTGGGGGAGACTTCCATTGTGAACTGGAAATTATTTCAAGAAAGTTTTGAAAGTATTTCTGCCTACGGTTCTATGCTAGGAATGGCTGTGTTCATGATAACACATAGTTTATTTTACCCAGGTGTTACTCACACACAACACTAAATCAATCAACCATGGTTTACAAATAACACTGGCTGAGTTTAACATCACCTTTAATATGATTACGAACCATCTTCTGACAGTCAAGCCAACGCAAGACAGAGATGTCAATTATATAAACAGTCAGCAACAGCTCAGCTTGAAGGCCATGAAGAACACAGCAAAGTCTGCTGAAACACAGCAGGAAGAAGGGGCAACAGTCTTGAACTGCTCTGGGGTATAAGGGAATTTGCATCCTCACTCTGACAGAAGGCAAGCAACAGTTTTATATTGTGCCATCCTGGTATGCAGTAAAAATTCTTATTTAACTATATCATGTAGTATGTCTGAAAGCCTTCAGCTAAGTTCAAGGCTAGCAACCTAGCCAAGCTGTGCAAATTTTATGTCCAGGAATTTTTGCAGAGTTTTGCTAGGGAACCTTTTACACCCATTTTACTCAAACAAATCTAATATCAGGAAAGGCAAAAATGGCTGCTGGTCTCCATTCTAAAATGTTCTTTAGTTATCACTTAGACAAGAGGAAATTAGCCACAGCTCCTGGTAAAAGCATTTCTATTATACTCTGCTAAAGAAGAACTTCATCTTTAGAGCAGCACAGATCCTAAGGCTACAGACTCAAAATGGAAGTACATGTAAGGAGTGGATCCAGCAGATACTGTGTTGTTATAAAATCCAATGTACATAATGGGTAACATAGTGTTTCACTTTTAAATTTTTAGTATTAATAAAAATGGGTTGGCGATCAAACTGGGAGATCGGGTTTCCTGATAAAAGCCATCTAGTATTGTGTTAGAGAGCCAGTTAGGTGTAGTGGTTAAGGCACCAGGCTAGAAACTGGGAGACTGTGAGTTCTAGCTTTAGGCACAAAGCCAGCTGGGTGACCTTAGGCCAGTCACTCTCTCTCAGCCCTAGGAAAGAGGCAAGGGCGAACCACTTCTGAAACTTTGCCAAGAAAACTGCAGCGACTTGTCCAGGCAGTCGCCAGGAGTCAAGACTGACTCAAAAGCACTAGTATTGTGTTGGGATGAATCTATCACATCTATAGCAAAGATATTGCTTCATTCTTACCTTCCTCTAATCAATGATATTTGCATATATTGAGGAAGAGATGGGTACAGAGTGGAGGAGAACTGATCAAATGGTTCCAGTAATATGCCACAGCACCAATTCATACAAATTGACCATGGGCTTCCTTGTTCACTCCCACATCAGAGAATGATCTATACCAGAGATGACTTCTACCATATCACCATCCATTTGATTTGCAAACCATTCCCAACAGTTTAAATGCAACCTGCATTTTCCCCATTTTGCAGAGCCAAAATATATTCTGTCACATCTACACAGTGTTGTCCCTGTACTAACAGTTCTTAATCTACAGAGGACCCCTTCAGCTAATCACTGCTCATTGCAAGCCAGCCAATAAATGGACACAGAGATTGTGAGTGAATCAATATCTACTCTCTCTGCTCAAAATATAAATTGCAGTTTATGCCCATTTCCCTCTGAAAGTTCAAGCACTATGTGGAGACACAACCTTCCTTCCTTCCTTCCTTCCTTCCTTCCTTCCTTCCTTCCTTCCTTCCTTCCTTCCTTCCTTCCTTCCTGACCACCATAAAAATATATAGCATCCCCACACAAATGTCACCATTTTGTGTATGTATGCATGCATGTGTGCATGCATTTGACTGGTGATTTGCAAAAAAACAAAAAAAATCACAAAGTGGTTTCACAGCAAGATTGATTTTCAAAACAGTTTGCAAATTCACTGAAAAGTCTATAAAATCTTCCTCTCTATGTGGTGCTAGATCAGCTTTACTGGTGAAGTGTGTTTCTGTAAGGATGGAAAACCCAGGAGCAATGGTTAATTGAACCTGGATGCTCCAACCTTACACAGGGTAATGAAAAGAATGAGAAGAGAGAGGGGAGGAGACACAAGCCTACAAGAAAACAAACAGCAAGCAGCACCTATCGGCACCAGCTGATACGAAGCAGGAAGAGAGCAACCAACACGAAATTAAACTGAATCAAAGAAGAAAAGAAACTGAGAGGAAGGGGAGGGACAGAACGAAAATCCAAATGCTTAAAAGAAGGGATAGGGAACAAAGGAAGCCATCTGCAACTTTAACATGGCACGATGCTAGTCTAATAAAAGAATTGCACATATTCCTCGTGGCTTGTGTTGCTGACTTCTAGAATTGGACTATAAGATCGTGATTCTCACCGTTTCCTTCTACAACAAGTCTAACTAACAAAACGGCATTTCTGGACTTCTCAAATTTGGATAGTCAAAATATAGCTGGGAATCAGAGTATGACAGGCAGTTTCTCCAGTGAGAAACAGTGAGCAGGGGTGTCTGCAGGGAATGGTCACAAAAGTCAAGTTGGCAGCTGCAATGGTACAATTGGAGCTCTGTCATCTTGACTTTTACTATCGCACTCTGTAGATGCTCCTGGCTCAGAGAGACAGGATGGACTCCCTTGAATATGAATGACATCTCTCACTGAGGCCGAGAGGAAAAAATCCTAATTTTGAAAAGGTAGCTAGGAAACAGCCTACAGGTAGTCTTTGCTTAACAACCACAATTAGGACCAGAATTTCGGTTGCTAAGCAAAGCGGTCATTAAGCAAATCTGACCCGATTTTACGACCTTTTTTGTGGTGGTCATTAAGCGAATCTACGGGGGTTAAGCGAACCACATGGTCATTAAGCGAATCATGCAGTTCCCCATTGATTTTGCTTGCCAGAAGCCGGCCAAGAAGGTCGAAAATGGTGATCACGTGGGACTTCCGGTGGGGACCAATGACAGATTGAGCTGTTTTTTTTCCACTGTCTATGGACTGACCTGTCAGAGCAGCTTTTTTTCTTGGGCTCAGGCAGGCTTCCTTGGAGCCCAGAAGCGTTCTCCGGATTGAGAACCCCAGGAATCACCCCATGTGTTCTCCGGATGGCTGGTCACAGCCAGAAGACTACAAAATGGTGTTTTGCGATCAACTGGTAAGCGATCAGCTGGGAGGCGGGGCCATCATCTTCTTCCCAAGCCGCTCTGAAGCCAAAAACGGACCTTAAAGCTGCCCACCCCATTTCTATAGCACTAAGGGCTTTTTTGTTTGAATTTTACCAAAGAGAGGCTTTCTACAACAAAGAAATGCGGACTCTCTTGGTGACTCTCATTATTTTTGAAAATTATTAACTTGGTAATTTGGCTTTTTGTATATAATTTGTTAAATTGAGAATTAAATAATTTTGTTTTTTTATTGCTTTTTTATTAAAGTGATTTTTGAGGAATATAAAACTTTCTCTTCTTTGTTGAATCTGCGGATTGGAGTTCTGATCTATTTGCTTTCACTTTCCCATGGGAATGCTCTTTGTTATTACTTCTAATTTTCCTGATTGGCCGCACCGGAGATAAAATGGCTGGAGAGAGTGTTCAGTTACAGCAGGGCTTTCCAAAGTTTTCCCGCAGCGACACACCAAACGCCGTTGGTGTGTCGCCGCGGGAAAACCCGGAAGTGCTGCTGTTGCGGCAGCATGCAAAAACCCGGAAGCACTGCTGCCACTTTCGGTTTTTGTGCGCCGCCGTTGGTGTGTCGCCGCGGGAAAACCCGGAAGCGCTGATGATGGTCAGCGCTTCCGGGTTGTGTGGCGACACACCAGACTGTGTGTGGTGACACACTTTTGTGTCGCGACACACAGTTTGGAAAGCTCTGAGTTACAGTGTTAATGACTTTACCTTCCTGAGGCACTGGAGGGCACCATAAACTATCTTACTGTGAAGAAATATGGAGGAAATTAATTTGATATTTAAAGATCTCTACAATGCTGTTATTCAAGTCTTGGAGCAATTCTCAGAATTTGTGGAGTCCAAATTGTCACAAGAAATAAGAGAAACTGATAAGGCTGAAAACTACCTTAAGAGTAAAGTGGTTTCTCCAAAGAAAAAGATGAGAATTGGTGACTTACATTTAAATAGTCAGAGGAAAATTGAGTTGTCGAAAGTTGAAGATAGGAAGATTGTGTTGCCACCACCTCATGATCAAGAAAGAGAATTAAATTCTAGAGGCTGGAAGATTTTGGACGAATATTTGGGTTTTTTAAAGCAGGTTGTAGAATTTGAAATTGACAAGAAGAAAGCTCTGTACATAATACTGAGATATGTAAATGCCTTGGTTTACTTTGAAGTGGGATAATTGTCTAAATGTGTTTATCACGACGGTTTCTTAAAGGTTTGGATAAATGGTTATGTTGTTTTGAAAATTCTTACATTTTTGGTAAATGCTTAGGTTATTGTTTAAATGTGGTTATCAGGAGGGATTTTTAAAGGTTTAGATAAATGTTTATGCTGTCTGGAGAATTCATTAGGTTATTTTTTGTTAGTTTAGTTGGCAGATAGGAGCAAATTATATTGAAGAAGGATAGTGTTTGTTACTATATTATGTTTTAAATTATGTTTGAAGGGGTTCTATATGTTTTTCTTTAATTGGGAGGGTAATCTTGTTTTAGAAGGGAATGTAATAATGAGAATCTAAATGCTTTATAGAGATAATGTTTACTATAATATGAATTGGAGTAAGAGATTGATATTGATTTATGTATATCTTTGTTGTAGAAAGTTGGAAGTCACTTTGTAGTATTGTCTGTAGCTTGAATCATGTCAACTGGATTTCTATTTTCTTAGTAGAAACGTTTCGCTCCTTATCCAAGGAGCTTCTTCAGTCTGAGCAAAGTTGGTAAGGGAATCCTAAATATGTTTCTAGGTAGCTGTGTGACCTTACACCTGGGGTCATGGTTATATTGAGATGTTATTTTAAGTCCTTTTATAATCTAAAGGAGGATCGTTAAGATCACCATGCTGCTGTTGAGCTTGTGAAATGGTCTTAATCTTCCTAGGCACAGAAGACAAAGCCGGGAGAAAGATGGGAGAAAGATTCTCCCGGCTTTGTCTTCTGTGCCTAGGAAGATTAAGACCATTTCACAAGCTCAACAGCAGCATGGTGATCTTAACGATCCTCCTTTAGATTATAAAAGGACTTAAAATAACATCTCAATATAACCATGACCCCAGGTGTAAGGTCACACAGCTACCTAGAAACATATTTAGGATTCCCTTACCAACTTTGCTCAGACTGAAGAAGCTCCTTGGATAAGGAGCAAAACGTTTCCACTGAGAAAATAGAAATCCAGTTGACATGATTCAAGCTACAGACAATTCCACCTGGATGACTGAGAACCTTCATAGTCACTTTGTAGTAGTTCGTTTTGTGTTTTTTCACACCTTTTTAGTTCTGTTTCTTTTTCTTTGTAGGCTTCTTTGTTTCAATTTTTTTAGTTTTTATGTATATTTTGAAAATGCTTTAATAAAGTTCTTTAAAAAAGAAAAGAAAATGGTGATCACGTGACCATGGGATGCTGCAATGGTCATAAATGCAAACCGGTTGCCAAGCCCCCAGATTGTGATCACATGACTGTGGGGACGCTGTGATGGTCATAAGTGTGAGGACTGATCGTAAGTAGGATTTTTCAGCACCATTGTAAGTCCAAACCATCACTAAACGAATGGTTGTTAAGTGAGGACTACCTCTACTTGAAAGTTACAGCAGGTTTTGCTGTTAATGCCCTGCAAACATCAGGGATCTGTGTAATTCAAAATAGAAGAAACCTGTGTAATTCAAAATACAAGAAACTCACAAATTGGTAGGCTTTGAAGGAAAGTAGAAAGTGGAGTTTAATAACACCTGAAGAGGCACAGCTTTTGAGAACACTATACAATTCGTGCCTAAGACTGAAATAAACAGGCAAGCTCCTTGCATCAAATTACATGCTTGCCTTGAAGTTCCTTCTGATAGGAAATGCCTACTCAAATTGCATCTACAGAGAGCCCAACCTAGGTGTGTTGCTTTAAAATGAGCCTTTGCCTCTCCTGTTACTGCATGAAAGGAGGAAGAAGAGACTGAATTCAAGTCTCATCTCCCGTTCATTCTGTTTTATCCCACCCTTGGTTTTATTTTATGAAATTGATCTTATTTTAGGAAATTAATCAGGGTTGTTTTGTTGTGTTGTGTTTTACTACTTTTGTTATAAGCTATTCACTCAGGAAATAATACAGATATCCAGATAATGAAATATGTTCATATCTCAAAGCAATTGTTCAGAATGCTTTTAGACTTCATTGCCACATTGTCCTGTTCTGACTAAGACTCGACACAGGAAGCGATGAGTAAACAATCCTTTTATTTATCCACAAAATATACAATAAATTCACACTGGCTGATAGCTCACTCGCACGTAGTCGCAGCAATGTGCAGCGACGGGCATGGCGCGGAAAGGCGATCCACGTGGCGGCAGGGCGAGATCCGGAGTGAGGCCAGAGCGGCCTCCAGGCAGGGCTTGGAACCGGAGTCCGACACGGTAACAAGGCAAGGCATGGAAGGAAAGTCCTGCGCGGCTACGAGGCAAGGCTTGGAAGCGGGATCCGGCACGGCAACAAGGCGCGGTGCGGAGAGGCAGTCCTGCACGGCAGCAAGGCAAGGCTTGGAATCAGAAGCCGGCACGGCAACAAGGCGAGGCGCAGAGAAGCAGTCCGGGGTGGCAGCAAGGCAAGGCTCGGGGTCTCAGCTCTTCTCGGCAGAAACAGGCGTCGGCGTAGGGCTGCATGAACGGTTGGCTCCAGCAACCTGGTCTGGTTTCTGGTGCCTTTTAGCCCTTTGATTTTCCTGCCGTTTCTGTAAAGGGCCCAATCACACCTCACGCTGCTCAGCCCGTCGCTCCACCCTCCTTTCTCGCGCGCTGATAGGTGGTGGTGAATCAGCCCCCTGGCTTTCACCAATTGGCAGCTTAGGATCTTGCCGCCCAAAGCTCTGTGCTGCTCCGTCCCCTGGTTCAATTTTTGCGCCTTCCCCAACCTTTCCCGCCTTTTCAACGGTCGGCTCCCCCTCCTCCCCCTCGGACTCAGCCTCCATCCTGACACACATCTATTGTAATCCTCAGCTTCTCCCAGATAATTAATTTTATTCAGAAATAGCAAATAATGCCTGAGAACACCAACATGGATACTCAATCTATCCAATGTTTTATTCCTTCAAGAACTCATTAATTCTGGAATCACAATGGTCATACATTTGTTAGAGCTACCATGGCTTAAAATGATGCGAAGTTGGAAATGTGTGCACTGTGCTACTACGGCAGATTTCTGGAGTTTCAAGGAAAATGGGGGCGGCGGTGGGATCACCTATGTTCATTGTTCATCCAGAACTCTGACTACTGCTACCAAAAGCCTCCAAATCCTTGCAGTACTCATGACATTCTATTGCTATTTGATAAGAGATGGTTTTTCCTTCTCATGATTTGCTAACATGCAATTAAGGGTGTCCTACTCCACCTGTCACAGGGTCATAGTAATGTTTCTATCAGAAGTGTGTGGCAGCATAAATATCTCATGATCAGTTAGAAGCAGGATCGGGAAAAAGCCAGGCTCAGTAAGGAATATTTCAACAAATTGCAGGCAAACCAGCCCACCCAGAGTCAAAGTAATGTCCTGAGGTTGGACATTACCCAGGATAGTGATCAGGGAGTCATGATCACAAGAAGGGATGGAAGATAGTTTCTGATCACTTTTAAGCCAGAGAATCCAGGATCACATCCCAGGCCCAGCTAGGGGAAATCCAGGTATTCTCCTTGCAAGTAAGACCCTATTTCTGAGTACCCCTTAATTCATAAGAGGACTTATTTATCAGCTAAGCAGTTCTCTGTTTGACCTGAACCCTTGCTAGCTTACACCCACTGTATATGAATAGGACTTTAATCTATCAGGCATGTAGATCTTGGACACATGGAAATCTTACCACAAGGAGATCCTGATGGACCTGGGCTCAATTCAGGGTTTCTATTCTCCCAGGACATTTCAGGAGGGTAGGGCCTGATTAATCCTTCAACAGCTTACCTCTAGTGAAAATAAGAACAGTACTTCTTTTTCTTTTTATACTGATGCTCAGTGTTGAACATTTGCTATAGAGCTTCTAGGTCTGCAGCCAGAAATGAGGTTAGAGCTAAAAATTTATACAACCCATTCCTGCTCTAAGATTTATACTAAGCTGTCATGGTTGAGCACTTCAGGAGAGATAAGGAAAATTGCTCTGAACATTCCTATGTATTGCACATAGTGAAAATACCTATGATACCTGAATCACAGGTGTTACAGAAACCTGGACTCTTATGGAATCTTTTTTTTTCCATCTTAGCATTTTTCCTGCAGGTGCAGGGTCCGCTTTTTCGGATCAACCGAATCTGCCCCGCTTATTATCAGACATGCTTCTCTCCCTGCCCTGCAGAGAAAGGGGTGCCCTGGCCTCTCCCCCTTGTTTTCCAGTTCCATGAGTTCACTGGATTTCTCTTAGTCTTTGATTTGGGTGCGGATGGAAGCACAATGACGCCCAACCCTGGTGTATACTGTAAGAAGAAGGTTACAAGAGAAGAAATGTGTTCACACTGTCAACTGGTACAGAGATCCTCAAGATAAACTAAAGGTTGACTGGTGTAGGCTTTCACAGCTGGTATCTATTGGGCAGTGTTGAGCTTCAGGGTCTAGACAGCAGATTTCCCGACATTTCTCCGGCAATGGTGGCTGGCATCTTCAGAGGCCAGGTGGTCTGCTGTACAGACCACAGGCAACTGAGCAGGGACTTAAAGGTTCTTCAAATAAAAATATGCAGTACCTGAGTGAATTCAGAGGAACAATAAAGTTTTACTGACCTAGTCAAGCAAAACTAGCTCCATATACTTTCACACATATACTTTCTCACCGGAACCCACTCAACGAGGCTTAGCCAGGGCCCTGGCTAAGGGCAATGGAAGAAGTCTGGTCCAGACACAGAAGCAACTCAACTCCTTTCTTTGCTTCACTTATATACAAAGACTTGCTGCTGGCCATGTGTCTTTTGCCCTCAACGTAGGTACTGAGGAAATTAGTCATTTCCTTCTTCTGCTCTGCTGTGGTTACAAGAATCTTTCAGCACACTTTGTTACCTTATAAGGTCACAAAGGTAGCTCTGCTTTTGCTGGTGTATAAAACTACACTATTGTGAAGTCCTTGATGATCTCTGAGCTTAGTTGTTTGCTTGCAGACATTTCATTACCCAGCTAAGTAACATCATCAGTGCTGGTGAGTGTAGGGTTTGCTCCCTGTCTTTATACAGTAGCTTGCCCTGCCAGGGTTGGTGGGGGTGTGGTTTGCTCCTTGGTAGTTCCTTGGAAGGAAAGTCCGATGCTGTAAAGAACAATATTGCATAGGAACCTGGAATGTAAGATCTATGAATCAAGGTAAGCTGGATGTGGTCAAACATGAGATGACAAGATTGAACATCGACATCTTGGGAATCAGCGAACTAAATGGACAGGAATGGGCGAATTTAATTCAGGAGACCATTATATATACTACTGTGGGCAAGAATCCCTTAGAAGAAATGGAGTAGCTCTCATAGTCAATAAAAGAGTGGGAAAGGCAGTACTGGGGTACAACCTCAAAAACGACAGAATGCTTTCAGTTCGAATCCAAGGAAAACCATTCAACATCACAATGATCCAAGTCTATGCCCCAACCACTGATGCCAAAGAAGCTGAAGTTGACCGGTTCTATGAAGACCTACAACACCTTCTAGAACTAACACCAAAAAAAGATGTCCTTTTCATCATAGGGGACTGGAATGCTAAAGTAGGAAGTCAAAAAATAACCGGAATAACAGGCAAGTTCGGCCTCGGAGTACAAAATGAAGCAGGGCAAAGGCTAATAGAGTTTTGTCAAGAGAACACGCTGGTCATAGCAAACACTCTTTTCCAACAACACAAGAGACGACTCTACACATGGACATCACCAGATGGTCAATACCGAAATCAGATTGATTATATACTTTGCAGCCAAAGATGGAGAAGCTCTATACAATCAGCAAAAACAAGACCTGGAGCTGACTGTGGCTCAGATCATGAGCTTCTTATCGCAAAATTTAGGCTTAAATTGAAGAACGTAGAGAAAACCACTAGACCACTCAGGTATGACCTAAATCATATCCCTTATGAATATACAGTGGAGGTGAGGAATAGATTTAAAGGATTAGACCTGGTAGACAGAATGCCTGAAGAACTATGGATGGAGGTTCGTAACATTGTACAGGAGGCAGCAACTAAAACCATCCCAAAGAAAAAGAAATGCAAGAAAGCAAAGTGGCTGACTGATGAGGCTTTACAAATAGCTGAGGAAAGAAGGGAAGCAAAAGGCAAGGGAGAAAGGGAAAGATATAAACAATTGAATGCAGAATTCCAGAGAATAGCAAGGAGAGATAAGAAGGCCTTCTTAAATGAACAATGCAAAGAAATCGAGGAAAACAATAGAATGGGGAAGACTAGAGATCTCTTCAAGAAAATCGGAGATATCAAGGGAACGTTTTGTGCAAAGATGGGCATGATAAAGGACAAAAAAGGCAGGGACCTAACAGAAGCAGAAGAGATTAAGAAGAGGTGGCAAGAATACACAGAAGAACTATACAAGAAAGACCTTAATGTCCCTGATCAATACGATGGTGTGGTCACTGACCTTGAGCCGGACATCCTAGAGAGTGAAGTCAAGTGGGCCTTAGGAAGCATTACTAACAACAAAGCTAGCGGAGAAGACAGTATCCCAGCTGAGCTATTTAAAATCCTAAAAGATGATGCTGTTAAAGTGCTGCACTCAATATGCCAACAAATTTGGAAAACTCAACAGTGGCCACAGGATTGGAAAAGGTCAGTTTACGTTCCAATTCCAAAGAAGGGCAATGCCAAAGAATGTTCAAACTACCGTACAATTGCTCTCATTTCACATGCTAGCAAGGTTATGCTCAAAATCCTACAAGCTAGGCTTCAGCAGTATGTGAACCAAGAACTACCAGAAGTGCAAGCTCGGTTTCGAAGAGGCAGAGGAACTAGAGATCAGATTGCCAACATTCGCTGGATCATGGAAAAAGCAAGAGAGTTCCAGAAAAACATCTACTTCTGCTTCATTGACTACGCTAAAGCCTTTGATTGTGTGGACCACAACAAACTGTGGCAAAGTCTTAAAGAGATGGGAGTACCAGACCACCTTACCTGTCTCCTGAGAAACCTGTATGCGGGTCAAGAAGCAACAGTTAGAACCGGACATGGAACAACCGACTGGTTCAAAATTGGGAAAGGAGTACGACAAGGCTGTATATTATCACCCTGCTTATTTAACTTATATGCAGAGTACATCATGAGAAATGCCGGGCTGGATGAATCACAAGCCGGAGTTAAGATTGCCGGGAGAAATATCAACAACCTCAGATATGCAGACGATACCACCCTAATGGCAGAAAGTGAAGAGGAACTAAAGAGCCTCTTGATGAGGGTGAAAGAGGAGAGTGCAAAAGCTGGCTTGAAACTCAACATTAAAAAAACCCAGATCATGGCATCTGGTCCCATCACTTCCTGGCAAATAGAAGGGGAAGAAATGGAAGCAGTGACAGATTTTATTTTCTTGGGCTCCAAGATCACCGCAGACGGTGACTGCAGCCATGAAATTAAAAGACGCTTGCTCCTTGGGAGGAAAGCTATGGCAAACCTAGACAGCATATTAAAAAGCAGAGACATCACCTTGCCGACAAAGGTCCGTATAGTTAAAGCTATGGTTTTTCCAGTAGTAATGTATGGCTGTGAAAGTTGGACCATAAGGAAGGCTGAGCGCCGCAGAATTGATGCTTTCGAACTGTGGTGCTGGAGAAGACTCTTGAGAGTCCCTTGGACTGCAAGGAGGTCAAACCAGTCAATCCTAAAGGAAATCAACCCTGACTGCTCATTGGAAGGACAGATACTGAAGCTGAAGCTCAAATACTTTGGCCACCTAATGCGAAGAGAGGACTCACTGGAAAAGACCCTGATGCTGGGAAAGACTGAAGGCAAAAGGAGAAGGGGACGGCAGAGGATGAGATGGTTAGATAGCATCACCGATGTAATGAACATGAATTTGAGTAAACTCCGAGAGACAGTGGAGGACAGGAAGGCCTGGCGTGCTATGGTCCATGAGGTCACGAAGAGTCGGACACGACTAAACGACTGAACAACAACAACAACAAAGTTCCTTGATTAGGGTATTGTTTTCTGCTAATGATCATGGATGCTCACCTCAGACTAAACAAATACCAGCACACCATAGGTAACCTCAAGGAGCAACTGGAACAAACCATGACCAGTAAAAAGAGACAGAAAAAGTGAAAATAATGTAGATAGGGGCCAACTGTTGTTGTTTATTCGTTCAGTCGCTTCCACCTCTTCATGACTTCATGGACCAGCCCACGCCAGAGCTTCCTGTCGGCTGTCGCCATTCCCAGCTCCCTCGCGGTCAAGTCCGTCACCTCCAGAATATCATCCATCCATCTTGCCCTTGGTCGGCCCCTCTTCCTTTTGCCTTCCTCTTTCCCTAGCATCAGCATCTTCTCCAGGGTATCCTGTCTTCTCATTATGTGGCCAAAGTACTTCAGTTTTGCCTTTAATATCATTCCCTCAAGTGAGCAGTCTGGCTTGATTTCCTGGAGCATGGACTGGTTTGATCTTCTTGCAGTCCAAGGCACTCTCAGAATTTTCCTCCAACACCACAATTCAAAAGCAAGGGGCCAACTACCCCACCCTTATGTTTATTGTTATTGTACATTACACATTTTTGCATGAAGAAGCTGATTTAACACACATAAGATGAACCCTTAGCATGACACTATGGCATGATGTGCCTTCTTTGATTTAAATAAGTTGAATTTTGCCTGACTAGCTGCTCTAATGGAAACTTTAAGTAAGGATCATATTTGATTGCAGTAATGCATTTATCACAAGGGAGCAGGACAAAAATAAAAGACACAGATTGCACTTGGAGCTGAAAATGCATTAACTATTTATTGGATGATGCAAAAAATGTTAGACTGGTTTTGGGGAGCATTGAATAAATCTAAAGATTAATCAATCATTCGATAATGGCGTAGGATTGCATAAGAGCTCTGTATGTTTCTTCATATAGGATTGGGAAAATTGTCCACCCTGGCTGATTTCAAAAAGCTTAAGCAAAATCAGACCTGGTCAGTATTTGGATGGGAGTTCATTGATCTGCTGCAATTGTGTGACTTTAGTACAGTACCAGAGATAACATCCAGCAAAGGCTTTTTATTTCGTATGGCATTTTTTTTTCTTGCTCGGAAATCCCTTGTGAGGTCCAGCAGCTGGCTGGGTAGACTATTTAGCCGTGACAAGTCACGTTGCCCGGGGTGCACCACGGGGGGCTAGTCTACATTGCACCTGCTGTTTCCTTCCTTCCGGAGCGGTAACTATTTATCTACTCGCATTTGCATGCTTTCGAATTGCTAGGTTGGCAAGAGCTGGGGCGAGTGCAGGAGCTCACTCCGTCGCACAGCGCTCAGGTTTCGAACCGCCGAACTTGCAACCCTCCAGCCAACAAGCCTGGCGTCTTAACCACTGAGCCACCATGCCCCCGCACCACCAGCAAAAAACAAAAAACAAAAAAAACACTTCACCAGCAAAGGTGAAGACATGGAAATATCAACTTTCCTAAGGTACCTCCCAATTTCTTAAGGTACATAAGTAGGCTGACCATATTTCCCTGAGACGGAAACAGGACCCTAACCCGCGCACATGCATGCGCCGGCATACCAGCGCAGGCACGCACGCTGGCACGCACGTGTGCGCAAAGGCACACATGCCGGCACGCACACGCGCATGCATTCCATCCCTATAAAAACGGGACGAAATTGAGATTTTTAAGAAAAAGATGGTATGGTCTGGAAAAGTAAAAAAACGGGACTGTCCCATTCAAAACGGGACGTATGGTCAGCCTATACATAAGGATAGCCTTGCTGCAGCAGGAGTCGGTCTATCTTGGTCCAGCCTTTAGTTTCTCAGAGTGGGCCATCAGATGCCTTTGGAGCACTCACAAGCATAAGATGAAGGCATACCCCTGCCTCACCATCATTCCAGTGCTGCTTATATTTGGGGAATTGCCACCTCCAATCCAGAGATAACACTGAGTCTCAAGACTAATATCCCTTGATAGGCCTGTCTTCCATGAACTTATCCAGTCTCCTTCTGAAGAGCCTGGCAACCTTTTCTGGAAATCACTTCTTATGAAAGACTCCTCAACAAGCTTTTTTTCTCTCTTTGCTGTTGATGATCCTCACTGCTTACCATCTCATTACAAATCCAATGCAATTCTGTTTTAACCATTGTGACTCAAAACCGTCTCTGTGTGTTCATGGTCTAATCTGGCTCATCTGGCTCCAGCCAAGCCAGGCCCTCTTCCTGGGGCAGGGCTGCTGCAATGCAGCATTTGCTTAAGGAGGCTGGTCAGAACGAGTGGTAAATATGGTGCAAGCAAGTTTGGTGGGCAAAAATAATCTACTGTTCTTGGGTGGATTGTTAGATGCTAATCTGTCATCAGTATAAATGAAAAAGTCAGTGGCCAGTTGGCTTTTGTACATGAAATGGTGGGCCATTTTGTCCTATACCTCAGGCAATAGAACTATTTTAGCTAACTCAACTTCCTTCCATGTAAGTTTCCTCAGTTTGTTACCATATATTCTATGAAGACCTGATATCTGAAATGTTCTGACCTGAAGTAAGCTTCCACTATTTAGTGGTCATTCTTTTAAAACACCATGTAATTTAAACTACCATGTAGTCTTCCTTGGAGGTAAATCCACTGAACTTGATGGGACTTGCTTTCTTGTGTACATGCTTAAAACAAAGACCAAAGCCACCATAAACAAGAGTCTCATTCAGGCACTGTATTAATATATGGGTTGCTATGTATTCTGTCCCCTCTCCCAACTTCATCTTCTGTGTATTAAGGGTGGGTTCACCCATCATTTTAAACCTGGGAGAGGGATAATCAAGTTCGGTTGAAAGAGCCATCATGGCTGGTTTCACATATAATGCTAAGCCATAAAGTATGACTTACAAACAACAGTGCTTAGTTCATACAGTATATCATGCTAAGTCAAAAAGAAATCACGTTATCTTAGCATAATGTATAAACCCAGCAGCCTCGGCTTAGACAGAAATAGAGTTCACAGAAAACAACTTAATCTGTACCAATTTCTTTTCTATCAAGGACCAGGGAATGGGACTCCGTATTATGAGCCACTGTTCCAATTTGGCCTCAGGTGTCTATTTGCAGATATCTGCTAGAGGACCGCTAGAATTGTTAATATTAAATAAAAATTATTTACTATGATCACATTCTCTGCTCTGATATTCAGTTAGTATTGGATTGTTCTCCATGTTCTTCTTTATATTGCTCAGTATTAGCAGCAGTTACCAAATAGTTCATACATAAAAAGGTAAAGGTACCCCCCGCACATTTGTGCAGTCGTGTCCGACTCTAGGGGCCGGTGCTCATCTCCGTTTGTTAGCCGAAGAGCCAGCGTTGTCCGAAGACGCTTCCGCGGTCATGTGGCCGGCATGACGCACGCGGAACGCTGTTACCTACCCACCGAAGTGGTACCTATTAATCTACTTGCATTTGCATGCTTTCGAATTGCTAGGTTGGCAAGAACTGGAGCTGGTGCAGGAGCTCACTCTGCACGCAGGGCTAGGGATTCGAACCTCCGAACTTGCAATCTTCCGATCAACAAGCCTGGCGTCTTACCCGCTGAGCCACCACGCCCCTTAGTTCATACATACACAAGCTCAAATTTGGGAATGAGAACCCAAGTGCCTATCTAATAGTTCATATGCCACATGCTAGCCTTTTAACACAGACTTAATGATTATTTTGGCCTTTCATCACAGTTTTGATACCAAAACAAAGATGGTCATAGAGGGTTATTATTCTAATGTTCTAGAAATAACAGATAAAACACATCCTGGGCATATAATTATAGCCTGCAAAGTCAATATAACAAAGAGGATCTGCTACCAAATGCTTTAACACAGAGCTTTCCAAACTTTTCATGTTGGTGACACACTTTTTAGACATGCATCATTACGCGACACACTCTTACAGCAGGGCACAAGGCAGGCACTAGGACCTGCATGGAATCACAGCAGGTTTGGAGGCAGCAGGGCACAAGGCAGGCACTAGGACCTGCGTGGAATCCTGGCAGGGCTCGGAGGCAGCAGCAGCCGCGACACACCCAGATACTGCAGCTGACACACTAACGTGTCGCGACACACAGTTTGGAAAACTCTGCTTTAACATATGGACTACAACTAAGGATTCTCTTGGATTCCATTTTGCCTCCATCCTTGCCCCATTCTCCATTCCCTCTTCCATAGAGAAGTCAGCCAACACACATGTTCACTGAGCACTTTTCAGGGAGTTCCCAAAGCTCTATACTTTTTCCCCTACTTATGTTTTCTTCTGCAAATGATGGCATTCCCCCAAGTTTCTTGATGCTTCCCTCTTATGTGTGACTCATTGTGCAAAACGATTGGCCCTAAGAAAACCAAGATCACTATCTGACTGTGTCATCATGTCTTTATTTAATTGGACTGTGTAATTTTAATTCCCTAACAAAATCATTATTATTTAATTAAAGCCATATTTATTGAAAATGTTTTTATTCTGCTTTTCAACTCTAGCTTTTGACTTCTACCATGATTTCTTAGTCAATTGTCTGTCAGGGAAAGGATTATTTTATTTTTTAAATCCAAGGCCATATCCTTGCAGGAGTCATTTTTGAAGGCCACTTTGCATGCTAATTACAAATGAGCTGAAGCCAGTGATGAGGGGAACTGGAACTGGAACCAAAATTGGGTGAGGCCACCCAAACTATTCTCCTGGCACACCATTTTCTTTCCCTTTCTCCCTCTCTTTCTCCCTTTGTCCATCCATTTCTAAACAGTATTTTTACCTGGTTTAACATAACAAAACATTATTTCAGTTTCCTACTTTTGCAGCTCTTCCAATGTGGTTTTATGGCACGTCCACAATGATGAAGGTTTTTTTTTTGCTTTTGTTTCCTATTATGCTGCCAAACCATAGAAGAAGGAAGGAAGGAAGGAAGGAAGGAAGGAAGGAAGGAAGGGAGGGAGGGAGGGAGGGAGGGAGGGAGGGAGGGAGGAAGGAAGGAAGGAAGGAAGGAAAGGAGGGAGGGAGGGAGGGAGGGAGGGAGGGAGGGAGGAAGGAAGGAAGGAAGGAAGGAAGGAAGGAAGGAAAGGAGGGAGGGAGGGAGGGAGGGAGGGAGGGAGGGAGGAGGGAAGGAAGGAAGGAAGGAAGGAAGGAAGGAAGGAAGGAAGGAAGGAAGGAAGGAAGGAAGGAAGGAAGGAAGGAAGGAAGGAAGGAAATATTTTTCAATAGCCATGACACTTTTGTTATGCTCCTTTTTTCTGAGAAAGGCAAAATAAACTTTTAATTGTATTTGGTGATAGAACAGCTCAAGATTAGGGTCATCAGATAGGCCAGGAAAATAAAGACCTCTCTAAGTCCTCAGAGCTAGGCAGTTTTCCTGTTCAATAATCTTATTAGTTCCATATTGTGACTTCTTTTTAGCCTCTATAAATGCCAGTAGACTTGAACATAGGGAGGGTTGATGTACTGTTGCCTCTTACTTAATTATATGATTGACTGTTGTTAGTCAGGGAGGCATTCTCTGATTCAGATAATGAACAAGAAACTGAAATCCTAACTACTTTTGCAGCTGCCAAGAGATCAATGCCCAACTTTGTAAGGCTGAAGCACACATTAGTTTCCCACAGAGATGCACTGAAAATGGGCTCCCAGGGGTGAATCTTCCTTCTTGCTGCATATTAAGTTTACAGACTGGAAGCATCAGATTGCAAAGCCCTTTTCAGATGTCATCATGAGAAACCAACCTTGCTTTCACCTTTAAAGTTTAAAGAAGGAGGAGAAGGAGAACGCAAATTCACCCAGATGTTCTGTGCAATTGAGGACCCCTCTATACCCACAGAGAGAGTAACAGGTTGTATGTATTGTAAGGTCCCTGGCTTACACTGTTTTACCCAAGTTACTGAGGTTGCCAAAAACAGTCTTGAGTCGAGGCTTGGAGGTTAAAATAACAGCATTTATTTGGCCAAGCAAAGCTGGGTGGAATCTCTGCAGACATCATGGCAGTGAAATGTCTGGGAAGAGATCCACACACACACATTGCAAGCTCAATGATTATATAGGGTTTGCAAAGCTAGGAAAGAAGCATGCATGAACTCTCTCCTGGTAAGAGGGCAAGGCTTTCTGTATCTGCGTTTCTAGCCGGCTTTCTGTCGCCTGGTATGTTAAACAACCTTGCCATGCGTTATCTAAATGAACTCTCTCCTAAAGACAGCAGCAAGGTCTCTGCGTCTCCTTTTACCTAATTCCCTTTTGCAAGCAGTTTCCAAAAGCAGAATGGCGTTGGTTAAGCTAACCCTTACAGTATATAGGTTGTTTAAGAGCTCATGTTGGACACATGCAGAAGACAGTGGTTGACCCACTCTTCCTCTTCAGTATCCCCCAGAATGCAAAGAGGGATCCTTCCTGATATTCATGGAACTGTCCAGTCTCATTCCTTTTGCAGCTTTTCAGTCCTGTAGCACATTAGTCATCATCAGCATTCGGAGCTCACTTACTTCTTCTGGAAGTTGAAGTCCAAACTTCTGAAAGTTAAAAGACTGCCCTCTTTAGGGTACAGATTCTATAGTATGCCACATTAAACCTTTGCTGTCATATCTATATAGTAGTACAGCTTTATTTGGTTTTATAATGTATACGTTCTTGCTGCAACAGTCCCATTATCATGGGCCCCGGTTTGGCAGCACAGGCACAGATAACTATGCTAAGGCTCCATGATTTAGTAAAATTCACGAATCTGTAGAATTACAGTAATGCACCTTTAGTCTCATACACCTGTTCCTACATCTACACAGTGCAGAATTATTTAAAAGAGTTATACCCTACCTTTAGTATGCAATTCATGGAATATGAATATGATTGTTATTTGGCCTCAGTTGTACTATGTATTGCATCTTTACTTTTGCTGGTTATTTTGTTTTGTTCTTTGTTTTAACCTTATGTTAGCCACCCAGGGTCCCAATTGCAAGTTGGGCAGCCATATAAATTGCTTAAATAAGTAAACAACCAAACAATATCACAACCAATACAGATATAATAAAGCATATTTTGCAGTCATTTCACAGTGGTGAACTTGGAGTTTCCTTCCAGTGTTGCCTGCCTCCATGACTTGATGACAATTTCCATGATCTACAGCTTTAAAAATGCCTGAGATATGGCTGGATCTGCAATCTTCAGAATACACAGCACATCTACCAATAGCTGAGCCTACAAGGTAAAAAAAACAAGTCAAAAATATATCCCAACTATAAGCTTCTATGTTTTTCAGGGATGGCTGCAGCCTGCTGCCTCTTTGTGAATGGAAACATTAGCAATTTCAACCATTCCCCTAGTCAATCTCTTGTTGTTGACAGCTTGCAAAAGCCAGGAAAACAAAACTTAAATGCTCATGAGATGCACCCTCAACTCTCCCAAGAATTCTATCCACATCACATCTATACAGATAGTCCTCGCTTAACGACCACAATTGGGACCAGAATTTCAGTTGCTAAGCAAAGTGGTCATTAAGCAAATCCGACCCGATTTTACAACCTTTTTTGTGGTGGTTGTTAAGCAAATCACCGCAGGCATGAAGCGAACCACATCATCATTTAGCGAATAATGCGGTTCCCCATTGATTTTGCTTGCCAGAAGCTGGCCAGAAAGGTTGAAAATGGTGATCACATGACCACAGGATGCTGCGATGGCCATAAATGTGAACCAGTTGCCAAGTGCCCAAATTGTGATCATGTGACTGCAGTGATGCTGCGACGGTCTTAAATGTGAGTTCCGGTCATAAGTCAGTTTTTTTCGCACTGTCGCAAGTCTGAACCATCACTAAACAAATGGTTGTTAAGCGAGGACTACCTGTATCATCTCAGCAACTGAGAAGCTAAAATATAGTATTAATTTTCTGATAGCTAGCTAAAGCTTATGGCAGGAATATTTTTGCCAACTTTCTGATCAAAGTAGCATGGTAAAATGCCTGCTTGACAGCCATCCCAGGAAAACCATTTCCTAAGAGATTATATCAACCGTACATAGGCAGGACTTACCATGAAAAAGGGTCAGGAAGTCTTTTAGCATGTGTGCAATCTGAAATCATCTGGGTGAAACAAAACAGGCTATTTATTATATTAATGCCATTGTGAGGAAAAATTGGTAAACAATAGATATTTAAAATGATTAACACTAGCAAGCAAGTTAAAAGCAAAGAATGTAATCCAATTACTTTGCTAATCTGTATGATCTCTTCCATAGATTTGGCCTCTGCCACCAAAGGAACAGCAAACAGCTGGGTAATAATTGTTCCACTGTTAAGTAAAGTACTGTAAAATCCATTTGAAAATGCATTATGCTGAACCAAAGAGACTTCACCAGATCTATAAAGTCCTGTGTATCAAATGTAGCAGAAACGGATTAGCTATGCTACATAAAATTATTCAGTTGCTAGTAAGAGATTCAATGCCTGATTTTAAAATAACCCATTGTGATTGTTGAATGATGTTTCAAGGGCCAAAGGATCACAGCTTTAAAGACACAGGTTTGCACTAAGTCATTGTTTGCTAGACCCATAGCCTGTTGAACAAGCCATAGTGGTTGAGATTCACAAATCATGCTAAGCCACATTTATAAATCACAACATTCAAAGCCAAAAGTGAGAAACTTTATTAAGGTGATCATTCTGATGATGTGATAAGGGTGATTTTACTCAGTGTTACCAGAGGATCTGGGAAACACTGCAGTGGAAAATTGACTCTGCAATAACTTATTACGTTACAAAGCTGTCCTAAGGAAGCAAGTCAGTTTGCCTTCCCCTAGAAATGGGGAAACCCATGCGCAAGTACTATGAAGTTGGTTGAGTGCAGTCTTGCTTGGTTATCTGGAGAGAGTTTGAACTTGTTGGCCCTGATGAAGTGGACAGGGTCCTTGGGACTGTGAGTTTGCTCACCTATGTGTTAGGTCTGTGTCCCTCCCAGCTGGTTTAACTCTCCCAGAAAGTCACATGTGGTTGGATCCATGTCATGGTGAATTCTTCTTTGATTCTACCAGCTTTTAAAGAGACATTGATGCACCCTCTTCTCGAGAGAGCCTGACTGGATCCAATAGAACTGGACATTTTTTATCCAGTCTCCAATCTTTCCTTTTTAAGGAAGATTGTTGAGAAGATGGTCAGCTTTCAGCACTAGAGGGAACTGACGGAAATGGATTGTCCTTTTCAATCAGGTTTCAGACTTCTTTATAGCACTGATAAGGCATTGGGTGGACTAGCTGATGACCTCTAGTGGGCTCAGGATGGGAGTGGTACATCCATCCTGCTTCTTCTTAACTTCTCAGTGGCTTTCAATACCATTGACCATGGTAACCTTGTGGACCAGCTCTGAGGGTTGGGAGTGGGGGACATCATTCTGCAGTGGTTCTCCTCCTTCCTTCAAGGGCACTTCCAGTCCATGTTGGTGATGGAGAGAGGCCTAGCCCTAGAACCCTACTTTGTGGAATGCCTCAGGGCTATTCTCTCTCCATTCCTGTTCAGCATTTACATAAAACCACTGGCTGAGGTCATCCATTGATATGGGTGAAATATCAATATGAAATATCATATTGATATTTCATCAGTATGCTGATGATACTCATTGTACACTTTCACTCCTGGCTGACCAATTGATGCTGTCAAGGTTCTTTCCCAGTGTCTGGAGGCTCTGGGGATATGGATGGAGAAGAATAGGCTTTGATGAACCCTAGCAAAACTAAGTGGCTCTGGATTTTGGACTACCCTGAATCTGGAGATATTCCACCTTTAACTCTGAATGAGGTAGCTCCACAGATGGAGCTGGTACACAATCTTGGACTCATACCTCCTGCCTAAGTAACAGGTGGCAGTTAAAGCTAAGAGGATTTTTGTACAAATTTACCTTGTACATCAATTCTACCCATTCCTAGATTGAGAGGTCCTGCTCATGGTCACTCATGCCTTAGTCACCTCCCATTTGGATTATTGCAGTGCACTCTAGATAGGGCTACCCTTGAAGAGCATTCAGGAGCTGCACTGGTCCAGAATGCAGTGACATGGGTAGTTTTAGGCACACTGCGGTTCACCCATGTAATACCACTGCTCCATGAACTGCACTGGCTTCCAATAGGCTTTCAGGTACAATTCAATTTCTGGTGAATGAACCCTACACAGCATAGGGCCAGGTTATTTGTGGGACCACCTGTCTCCAATTGTCTCTGCTCATCCCATTAGATCTGGAAGACCCCTCTGTGAAGCAGTATCATCTAATGGACCCCAGGGGATGTATCTTCTCTCTCATGGTGCCTGCCCTCTAGAATAACATTCCCCTTGAGATTTGGGTGGCCCTGACCTTGGTAGCCTTTCAGAAAGCCTTAAAAACATGGCTCTTCCCCCAAGTGCTGAGGCCAGGATATTAGATAAGCCTAATCTGTATGGCTGAATGAAATGTAATGTTTTTTCTGGTCCTCCCCAAATTGTAAATTATTTAAACAGTTTTTTTTTTTGTCGTTATAGTTCTTTATTTTGTAAAAAAAAAGTCTGTTTTTTTAATGTACTGTTATCTACCCAGAGTCATGAGAGAGATGGGCATAAATTATACATACGTACCTCACAACAGCAACTCTCTGAGGTAAGCTGGGCTGAGAAATTGAGGTTGGCTCAAAGTCACCCAGTAAATTTCCATGGCTGTGGTTGGACTTGAAGCTGGATTTCCCTGTAGTCCGACAACTAATCCACACTGGTTCTAAAATACAATGTATTTCAGAGATCAGAGTGTAATTTTGTAAATAATAGCTTGTTCTGCCTTACTAGAGAATGTTCTTTAAAGCATGCTTTAATACTGTTGCATCATTCAATAGATGTGCAACTCTTCCTTTCTGAAAGCTCAGCTCAATACCATTTATATGCTCTGGGCACCCTTCTTTGGGCCAAAAAGAGGGCCTCATCTTCTCCACACACCTTCAAGCTGAAGCTTACAATAGCACTAGCTATTACTTATGGTGACATTAGAAATAATAACAAGCAAATTACAAACATCAGCCTTTCATTATTGCCACTAAAGACATAATCCAAAGAACCCGGAATAACTCAAAGCCTAGCTAGGAACCATTGGGACAGAAAATAGCTTTATTTCAATTTCATTCTGCTAGCTTGACTACTTTGCTAATTCATTCATTAGTAACAGAAGTCTGAACTTAGCTTACTCCCAAGGACTCCTAAAATTCTATATTTCATTAGGCAGCAATACTCTGAAAGACCAAGAAAGGATGAGAGAAATAACATTTCCAGTGTGACTATAATTAGGAATCAGGCTCTATTGTATTAGCACTTCATCGATACAGGGAATAATGTCTTTTTCCCATTGTAATTTCTTATAATATATAGAATTGAATAAAGGTTTACATTAAAAAATAAAAAAGACAATAATATTTTTAAACTATTATTTATTTATTTATTTATTTATTTTGTGCCTTCGAGTCAGTGTTGGCTCCTAGCAGGTGCCTAGACAAGTCCCTGCAGTTTTCTTGGCAAGATTTTGGAAGTGGTTTGCCATTGCCTCCTTCTTAGGGCTGAGAGAAAGTGACTGGCCCAAGGACACCCAGCTGGCTTTGTGCCTAAGGCAGGACTATAACTCACGGTCTCCTGATTTCTAGCCTGATGCCTTAACCACTACACCAAACTGGCTCCCTAACATGATATCATAGATTCATAGAATTTAAGGATTGGAAGAGACCGTAGAGATCATCTGGTTCAATCCTTTGCCATTCAGCAATACACTAAGACAGGATCCCTGACAGATGGTCATTCAACTGCTGTGTCAACTGCTGTGACAGTCAAGGATTGTCCACCATCTCCAAGGCAGTCTGTTCCACTGTTGAACAGCCCTTCTTATTAGGATTTCTTTCCTGATGTCCATCCAAAATTCCTTGTAATTCAAGCCCATTGTTTCTTGTCCTGTTTGTTGGAACGACCCTGAACAATTCTGCCTCATCTTCTACATGGCAGCCTTTCAGATACTTCAAGACAACTATCATGTCTCCCCACAGTCTTTTCTCCAGGCTAAGCATATATAATTCCTCCAACCATTCCTCATTTTTTTCCTTTCCAGGCCCCTTATCATCTTAGCTCCTGTCCTTTGGACACAGTCCAGTTTATCAATCTCCTTCTTATTATGTGGTGCCCAGAACTAGATGCAATATTCTAATTGCAGTCTGACCAATACAAAATAGAGAGGAGCAACCATCTTGATACTACACGTCTGTTGATGTTCTGTGGCTGGGTTTTGTCCAATATTCCAGTTTGTCAAGATCCTGACAAATCTTGATACTCTCCTCTAGGGAGTTTACTATCTCCCAACTCAGCAACAGTTGTCCTTGAAGAACAGTTAAGTGCTTAGTTGCCTCCTGACAATGGGGTCTTGACAAGATTTTCTCTGCCTGCTGATCCCAGATGGCACTTTAATTTACTGAGATACTCTGTGAGATGCCTGTAGCACTAATAGAGGAAGACAAGAAGTCAATCTGATTGAACATGGGTATGAGGTTAGGCTCAATCCTACAACATAATAAGAAGAAAGGCAAAGTGTTGCTACTTCACTCATATTGCATTGGCAGGCTGCAAGCCAGCGGCATTGTTTAGTATAGCTAACTCCCTGCTGGGGAGGAGACATCAGGTAGATTTCCTACCTGTTATCATTGATCAGTTTGTGCAGCACTTTGCCCATAAAGTCACTCAGATTCACCAATCTCTAGACTCTCCATGGGCAGTCTGATGCAATAACTGGGGCAGTATCTTGCCATGTTATCTGGGCTTCATTTAGGCCTGGATTCTGAGGAAGTGAATAAGGTGCTCTTTAATATGTTCTTGGCTACATGTGTCTTGGATCCTGTCCCTCCTGGCTCCTCTGTGGGGCAAGTGAGTGAATGTTGTGCTTGTTCTGAGAGATTATTCATGCCTCATTTAGGTGGGGGTGGTCCCCCCAATTTTGAAAGAAACTGTAGTGCATCCTATATTTAAGAAGCCCACCTTGGACCCAGCTGGCTTTAACAATTATTGTCTGTCTCTAACATCCCCTTACTGAGATGGTGCTTGTGGGACAACTGTGGAGCACCTATGAAATAGAAAGGGATTATCTGGACCAATTTTAGTCAGAGTTCAGCTCTGGACATGAGACAGATCTGGCATCCCTATTGTTGATAAGCTTTGTTGGCATCTGAATGAAAGTAATGTGCCTCTTCTGGTCCTTTTAGACTCTTGGTAGCCTTGGATACCATTAGCCATGGTATCCTTCTGGACTATCTGCAAGGGTTGGTGATTGGAAGCACTATCATACAATGGTTTTGTCCCTTTAGTGGATGATTCCAATCACTGGCTGTTGTGGTAGAGAATCAGCTAGCAGTTCACTCTCTTGTGGGGTGCTGCAGGGTTCATTTTTCTCTCCCTACTTTTTAATATTTTATTTCTTTAAAAAACGTATATGGCCACCTGCCTCACATAGTGTTCCTTGGCAGCTTACCACAACCAATAAAAACAGGAAGAAAAGTAGAACAATCCTTCCCACCAGGTGCCAGACCAACCAAACCATTAGCCTCCTGACTCAACCTCCATCCTAGCTCAACACTTGGGGGAACAACCAAGTCCTCACAGCCTTCCAGAAGTCTAAAAGGGTAGGAACTCCTTGAATCTCAGGTGGGAGGCTATTCCAAAGGCCTGGGGTGGCTACAGAGAAGACGTGCCTCTGAGGTCTCATCAGATGACAGCATCTAAGGGAAGGGACCATGAAGCCACTGGGGAAGGTTATTCATAGATTTGGGTACAAGATCAATATGTTCATGATACCCAAATTTATATAGCCATCCTAAGCTGGGCAGGGAATAAAGTCAATGTCTTGTCCCCATGTCTGGAGGCTGTTAGAGCCTGGTTGGGAAGAAACAGGCTGAAGTTGAATCCCAGGAGAGGCTCTGACAGCTCTGGTATTGTCTTTTGAGAGGGTGGCACTGCCATTGAAAGAGTGAGTCCATGATTGCTTCATGGGCAACAGAAGATCCATCACTCAGCTTTGGTAAGTACCCTAACTGTCATCTTACCTGGGGTGGGAGAAATTCACAACAGTAATCTATGTCCTCAATACCATGCAGCTGGGCTAATGCAACATGGTCTAGGTGGGGGTGTCCTTGAAGAACACTTGAAAGCTTCAGTTAGTCCAGATTGCAGCAGCTCATTTAGTGGTTGGGCATGCCACCATGAAAATATTGCACCAACGTATTGCACCTGTCCTGTAAGCCTTGCACTGCATTGTGATTAGCTTCCTGGTGCAATTCAAAGTGCTGGTTGTTGCTTATAAACCCCCATATGGCTTGGCATTGATTTATCTTCAGGACCATCTTTTCCAACTGGAATCTATCCACCAGATAAACTGCTGGTAGTCCTTCTTTTCCGCAAGGTAGACTTCCTCTTCTGTGGAGTCCTTGGTGCTCTCTGAGCCTTGTTGTTTTCTTGCAGATGTTTCATTGCCAGACTAGGCAACATCTTCAGTGCGAAAAGGGAGTGGGACTTGCTCTCTGTTTATATACCAAGGCTTGTCCTGTCTGTGTTGGTGGAAGTGTAGTTCTCTCCTTAGGAGTTCCTTGATTGGGCTGTTGTTTGCTGCTTGGTTGATTGACTGAGTTAATAGTTCCTTGATTAGGGTATATTGTGCTGTTTGATTGTTCCTCTGGGCTTATCCTGGTGTTAATCTTTGCATATCAACTGGGAAACTGTGAGCATCTTAAACCAAGCCAAATCCAAAAATGCTAGAGAATTCCTGGAAGCTTGGCACTCAGACAACGCAGCCATCAACAGACACATAGAGGTAAACAACATTTACATACCATTCATAAGAGACAATAGAAAAGCCAGAAGAACAGAACACCTCCTTGCCAGCAATCATCACCCAGTAATGCAAAGATTAACACCAGGATTAGCACCAGAGGAACAATCAAAGAAGCACAATATACCCTAATCAAGGAACTATTAACTCAGTCAATCCTCAGTTCAACCCTGAGCTACAAATATTCTCTTCGATTGGTTCATCTTCTGTGGCAGCACTATCCTTTGAAATAGCCTCCCACTTGAACTGAGGTTAGCCTTTACCATTTTAACTTTCTGGAAATTATAAAAAACAGTGTTGTTCCAGAGGGCTTGTAGTGATGCATGATGCCTTGGATGGATTATTATGCTATGGGGTGTTTTTTTTCAGATTTATGAGTTTATAACTATTTAATTTTAACCATGGATGCTTTATTTTTTATTACAGTAAAATGCTGATAGTCTTGGGGCTGTGATGGGTAATAACTTTAATGAATAAATCTGACTGCTTGGTTTTTTACTTGACTGGGAGATAGAAATGTCAGTATTTCAATGTCTGTAAGATTACTCAAAGTAATAGATGCCAATTCTGATATATTTTTTTTCTTCTTTGCCTTGAAACATCATCATCATCATCATCATCATCATCATCATCATCAAAGTTAAGATTGCCCAAATTGGAGGTCTGAACAACAACAACAACAAATAATCTTAAGATCCATCTTATTTTATTTTTACCCAGTTGTAAATAATTTTACCTACAAAACATTTAATCACATCTTCACTTTTATTTCTTCTTGCATAACTTTTGTTTCACTCCAATCTTTCTTGCAGCATTAGAAAAGTAAATAAAATGTGCTTTTAACAAAGTCTAACTAGATTAAAAATATGAAAGATTTAAGACTAATTTAAGACTAATTTAAGACTTGCTTTGAAACTCAATTAAAAATACCATAAAATAACTTTATCCTTGTCCTTGGATAAGTGGAATTAAATTAAACTGAAAGAGAATCTCCAAGGGGTCACAAAACAGATCTGCACCTGTCACCTTCTTGGGTGTTTCCCCTCTGCTTAAAAGCCGATTTTGATGATTCCTTATGTCAAAGTATACCAGGTAAGCTGTACAATATTAAATTCTAGGCAAGAATAGAAGTCTTAATTTCAAACAGCAATTGCTGCTCTCCTTCACAGGCTAGATGAAAGAGCAAATGATGAAAGACAACAGTCAGCACTTCAGAAAGCCTTGTGGTTTTTGACATGGAAGCATGTCAATGTGTTTGTCTGCCAATATTATAAAATTCATAAGATGCTTGACATTGTTGAGACATCGAAAAAGGTGGGTGGAATGGAACAAAGGATTTAGCAGTACTATCCATCTGCCTGCCCTAGTGACTCATTTAGCATTTGATGATTCTGTTGGCATAATTATATAATGAAGAAGAGGCTGCAAATATATCACACAAATAAAAACATGCAATAATGTGTAAAGATTGTAATTATTTGGCCTCCTAATTAAATTTGGCATGACTTTCTTTCCAGTCATAACTTTGATTAAATGATTCCATCAATCCATACCATTCAATGAGTCATTAAGAGCCTCAGATTGAATAAGCAAAACTGTTTATGGTTGTCAGTCAAATCCTGTTCTGGATAACTGATCCTTCTTAAAATTTACCCTATAAATCACATTTAATTCCATTTGAATCCTTTTACCTGAACCAAAACCTCCCACTGACATCACAGCAATTTTCTCTCATTCTCTAATATCAAACATACTGACCTTGTACTTTTGGGGATAATTTTTCCACTCATCAGTTCTGTGGAAAATACAGTCAAAAGCATACAGTAAAGGACATGTTAACCATTCATATTTAGTTGGCTTCATGTTATATTTTTGGTTCAGTAAAGAATTCACCGCTACTTTGGACACTGGAAATCTTCTCCCATTGATTCATTGAGAAGATCATATTATTGAGAAAGTGTATCTTAAAAATTAAAGAACATTCCAAATGTTGCATCAAGGTAAGACATACAGTACTTTGCCAAAAACCTACAGTTTGCCTCTGTATAAATTATGAAAAAAATAATTTGCAGAATTTTCTTTTCTGTAGTTTTTTTTTAATAGGAAAAGGCCAAGAGTTTATGCCAGACATTGAAACATCACATTCTGATCATTGGAAATTACCTTCCATCTTGGACTGGGTATTGTGCTTAGCACCAAATTTATTCTTCTGTATGTGTGTGGGAAAGACTGAGGGCAAAAGGAGAAGGGGATGGCAGAGGTTGAGATGGTTAGATAGCATCACCGATGTAATGAACATGAATTTGAGTAAACTCCGAGAGACAGTGGAGGACAGGAAGGCCTGGCGTGCTATGGTCCATGAGGTCACGAAGAGTCGGACACGACTGAACGACTGAACAACAACAACAACAACAATGTGTGTGGTATATGTATCATTAGCTGATCTGAGTTTGTTGACAGAAGTGTTGGGATTATCAGGAGTCAACTCAGCATTGTCTCATAAGCATAATAGGGGGTCTTTCTAGTGAATGCATCTCTACTGTGCTTGTGGGATGTTACTTGAGTCACCTGATTTCCTCTTCCTTCTTCTTCTTGAGTTTGGGGGATTCTCAACCTCTATTACTCTTCAGGCACACCTGCAAGCAGGAGGGCTGCACCATGCAGCTCTCGTCCATTCCATCTCGCTTGCACGCAGATCTACTATGAATCTACTCATATCCAGATCTACTGAATAAATGTAAGCTATCTCTAATTTTCTTCATCTAACTAATGTGTGAAGACTGAATTTATTTCTGAACGTAATTAAGCTTAAAGTGCAAGTTCCCTGCTGGTCACGCTTCTACTCTGCAAGATTGTTGTTAGCTGCTTGGAGTTCTTTCGTTAACCTTCAAGACTCCATCAAAAAGGACCATTGATATATATTCCCCATATACTATACTATTCTTGGAAAATACTAAACAAATCTGATATACTATTACAATATTATGCAGGGGTCCCCAACCTTTTTGGTGCCAAGGACCGGTTTCAAAAGACAATTTTTCTGCGGACCTGGGGGGTGGGGTTTCTGGGATTTCCACGGACCGGGGGGTGGGGTTTCCGGGATTTCCACGGACCGGGGCGTGGGGTTTCTGGGATTTCCACGGACCAGGGGGCAGGGTTTGCTGGCGGGAGCCAATTGTGCGCACTGGGGGGCAGGGTTTGCGGACGGGAGCCAATCACAAGCACCAGGGGGCGGGGTTTGCAGGCAGGAGCCCTACGGCCCAGTTCCTAACACAGGTTGGGGACCCCTGTTATAGGCAATACTGTTACAAATGCAAATGTTATAAATGCAAAACAAAAATGAATATCATAATAAATGGAGTTCATTTAATTTTTTCATATATTTACAGCCCTTAAGTATCCCTCAGTGATTTGCATTTGGTCTCACAACAAGGCACTGATGGGGCATAATAAACCTGTTTAGCTTCAGGAAGGTGATAATAACCTTACCACATACATTCAAAGTTGATATAGTTTTCAGTGATCTTCTAGAGCTAGACAGATTTGACTTCCTAATATCCTGGGTACAGCTCAGACATTTCTTCTAAAAGTTGCCTTCCAATCATAATTTTGAATGTGACAGAAGGGAAAAATAATCAAATGGATGGAGAGTAAATATTAATTTATTTAACTCACTCAAGCTACTTTAAATCAAGTTTAATTTTGTCCTGCCCTCCCACCCTTCAAAACCCAAATGCACACTTCAGTATGAAAAAGTGTATGTATTTTTTACCTACAGAGCTAATAATGCCACCTCAGGAAGAACAAACAATATATATCATTTTATTAATGATAGTTGGCCTTAGGGCAAAAAAATAAATGGAAGAATTCAACCACAGACATGAGGCATCAGTATTAAGATTGTTGCCATTTATATGGCTTGTATGAATGTTGCCATTTGTCCAACAGGAATCCATCAGTATTTAGTCACAATGCCTCCTTCCTCACTAATTTCCAAGCAACCTCTTTTCTTCTTATAAGAAGGAAAGAACTCAGATCTTCAGGCCAAATAAATAAATAAATCCTCCCTCCACATTACCTGTTACATTTGCTGCTCAGTGTTTTGGCCTCTTTGAGCAAATGCCACAGACAAATGCTAAAACTGATGAACATCAACCTTGGTACTGTCCTCCCTAAGCCCAGAGAACCCCTTCTAAAAATATGTTCAACAGACCTGGGCTACCATTTTTCCAAGAAATCCATACGAAGATGAAAGTTGAAAATGAAAAGACCAATGGTGTGTAGTGGCAACGCAGAAGACCATTGTATTTCGAGGAGTTTAAGTGACATGTTTTGATTTTTCTCCTTCACACAAAGAAGCTTAGAGTTTGTTTTGAGTTATACTAATGTTTAGCTGGCTTGTTTTTTATTTCTGTTTGAAATGTGGGGGAGACGAGAAAACCCCAAGATTGTTTATGTTAACACTAGCTTATCTGTATAGCTTCCCAGGCTCTTGGATTATGCCATAAACAGGTGCTGCAGACCCTGGGAACTATCCCGTCAAGGTCAGATCCTGCAGTCTCTGTACCATGGAAACAGGGTCACAAGCTTTTAGGGCCAGACTTTGATAAAAACCTTAGGATTGTCTTTTGAGTTTGGGAGCTTCTGCATAGACCTGAGCGCTGGGTGCTGTGGAAATGGAGCCGCCCTGGGGTATCTCTGCTGTCCTTATTAAGGAGCTCCTGACAGCCTATGGGAGATTGGGTATCAACTTGCTTTGTATGTAATGATTTTTCTTTCTTTATATTATGCTATGCTTTTTATGCTTCTGTTTAATCTGCCTAAACTATGTTTCTGTTTAAATCTGTTTGCTTAAATTAATAATAAAGCTTAAAATCTCTTTATCCACTGGTGTGCTTATTGTTTCTGGATCTAAAAGAACCAATTGTCTGAGCACCTGATCACTACTTGGACACTTGGCAGAACATGGTGTGAGAAAAAACTTCAGCTATTTTGCATATTCCAGATATCAGTAGCACAAATAAACCGGCCTCTAAATCTATCATCAACATTTCAGGGGGGGAAACAGCAGCAGTCTGATGTAGATCCAAGGCAACTGCCAGTATATTGTTGTAAGAACCTTAAAAGTTTCCATGTCAGGCTGCAGCAGACTGTCAAGGATTAACCCATCCTCCTCAGGGGAAATTCAATATTGTTAATCTTTCTTTGTTTTTATATCGTCCTTCCTTGCTGGTTGAGAATGTTGGGAGTGAAGTCTAGTCCATCCAGAGCTGATTGGTTTGGAGAAGACTGAATGAAAGGAGTTACAAATCTATCACCCCATCAAAGGGAAGAAAAGGTGGGTGGCCTATACTTTACTACAGCAATCTATTTATCCAATCTTTCTAAAGAAAAAAGAAATCAGAAACAGATGACACATTTGAGGGAAGCACTAAATTATATATTTCATGGGGAAATTAAATGTTGTTTGCTCGCACAATCTTTCCCCGCAATTCTCCCAGCATCTGCGGGAACTTGTTCTGTGTGAAAGTCCTTCTCAGTTCCCTTCGTGAAAGGCTAAAATTAATCCTCAGTGGGGAGCTTGTTCTCTGTCAACAAATGCAGTTACGAACTCTTCCAGGTTTGCTGTTTGCCAAATGATTACCACGGCAGAGTGCACTGCAGATGCTATTGCACCTGCTTAATTGCATTTCCCAACAAAGAGAGGTTTTATTTTTCCCTTTGAGATGTAGGAGTAGTGAATAAAAGAGAAGGCCATTAGAGCTGTGGATTCAGTCTCTTGGAGGGGCACACCTTCGTTTCACACTCAACAGTGTATGGATTTCCTCATGGAGACAAACCGAAATCCCTGCTACTTGGGGAAAACAAGCATACCCTTTCAAACAACAAAAAACCCATCTATATGCCATGTATTTTGCATCATAAAGAATCTTGTGATACCTCATAGACTAACAAATTCATTTTTGCCATAAGCTTTCATGGACCTGAGAATGTGGCATGTGATCCTTGGAAGCATAAGCATTTGGTGGTCTTTAAAATGCCACAAGGTTCTTTGTTGTTTTTACTGTAAAAGACCAACACAGCTACCCCACAGGAAACTGTACAGTATAAAAACACACCCAGTTGGATCCGGTCTGACTTAGTAGGAATCCAACTCAGTGGAAATTACTTCTACTTTTAACGATATGAGTCCATTCTTGATAATCTGATGGGATCAATGCGCAAAGAAAGCTTTCCCGCCTGAGAAATCTTTAATCACTTGAGATTAAAGAAGCCAAAATAGTTTGAGCTTTGAGGCAAGAGACAAAAGCCACAGGAAATGTTTTGAAGAATGAGGGGCATCTTTCTTTTTTTTCTTCCCTGCTTGCAGAGGTATGGAGAACAACAGTTCAGTGTTGCTGTAATTTTCCTTTGTGTAGTGAAAAGAACTCTGTGAGTGCACTGATTACTTTTTGATTTAGCATGAGAAATGTGTAGGCTGCTAGGAAACTCCATTTAACTGTATAAAGACTGATGCTATGTTAGTAAATTAACTCTCTGTTCAACCTCTGAGTCTAAAACATAGGAAAAAGATTGTCTAGGCTTTGGTAATGGATGCTGTTTATGCATTTCAAGTGTGCATGATCCATTTAATATGCTCTGTTCTTACTTCTTTTATATCTTTACACTATAAAATAAGATAAAAGTAATATACTTCTCTGTCTTTTCCTTTTATCTTGTCCTTCAATATGTGGGGTAGTATAGACTCTTCCTGACATGATGTCAGTCACCCAGAGTTATTTGCTTAAGATAAGCAGCCATATAAAATTGCCAAATAAATAAATATATAAATAAGCAAGCTTTACCTAGCAAATCTTGGAATAGCAATCCTAAACATTTTCGGGTAAGATTTAAACTTCCTGGAAAAGACAAAAACTACATCAACGTAGAGCCATGCAGCAGTGAATGTGCATCCTAAGGCTTCAGTGTACATGCAGCATCACATAGAATGCTAATTTAGGCTCTTCACTAGAAGATGGATGGATGTGCTATCTTTTATAATATGGCATCCTAGGTACCATAATTAGACATGGAGGTAGTCTAGATATCTATCCCCCCCAAAATGGCATCAGAAACATCTGCTCATTCTTAGAGGCATCTTTTACAAGCCAATTTCACAAGACATGGTGATAGCCACTAATTTGAATTGCTTTAAAAGAGGATTGGATAGATTCATAGAAGACAGGTCTATCAAGAACTGTACGTTTCTAAAACTCAATGTTACCTCTGAGTTGGGGAAAGCACGCCTCCAAATACAAGTTGCAGGGGAAACATAATGAAAGTAGAATGTGTCTCCATTTCCAGCTTGTGAGCACCCCATGGGCATCATCTGTTTGGCCACTGTGAGAAATAAAGTGCTGGACTAAGA
This sequence comes from Charina bottae, assembly GCA_023362775.1. NCBI lineage: Eukaryota > Metazoa > Chordata > Lepidosauria > Squamata > Charinaidae > Charina > Charina bottae. The sequence goes on from JALMGJ010000001.1 coordinate 13,959,325, forward strand.
TGGTCCTTGGTCTGATACAGCAGGGCCATTCTTATATTCTCAGAATATGATGGGGGTTATGCGGACATTTGAGTAGAAAAAGGTTTTCCACTGAATGCTGCCATTGGTTCCATGACAATCCACATGGTGGATATCACAAGTCCACTCCCCTAGAAATTTGTGGCAAATATATTTATGTGCCAGATCTGAAATTTCTTGCACATATTGACTAGTGCAAGGCTTGATGCATGCGACACAAATTTGTTTGGTTCCCAATATAAGCAAGCCATGGACATCCTCATTAATTAATTTTGAATTTATTACTGGAAGTAAGCAACTTGGGTAGTCCAGTGTCAGTCTGTTGATTTCAAATATAGGTGGTTACTGCCACAATATTTTTCATTTAGCAATGCATATGATTTGCTAAAAGAAAATGATTAATCCCCTTTGCTAAACAGATGCATCTGTCTGACTAGGATTGGTTTAAAAGTCTAGGTTCCTTATTCACCACTTAATTGTCTTCCATTTATACTTTCTAACTCTATATGCCATAGAAATTGAAAGATGGGGAATAATTAGAAGTGTTGCTTGGCTTGTATACCTCCTGATTTTCATACCATAGATGTAGACTTGAAGGATTTATCACAGACTTCCACTGTAACCCCATTCTTATGTAGTATGAGATGTTGCTCATTCTTGCATCTAGAAGGGAAGAAGAGAAATGGAAAAAAAAGGTGAATCTCTCTCTCTTCATCTGTTCAGTCACATTTAACTTTCAGAGACTTTATAAATACACTCTTTCCATTCTTTTCTATTATTGTTGTTGTTGTTATGTGCCATTAAGTCAATATCAACTCTTAGTGACCACAAGGATAGACCTCCTGTTCAGTCGAATTTGGAACTAAGGAAAATCCTGATTCAATTTCTTTGTTGTCAATTTTTATCTTGAGGTCATCATTTCCAGCTGTTGTCATTACGTTAGTTTTCTTGATGTTTAGCTGCAATCCAGCCTTTTCACTTTCTGCCTTGATTTTTAGAATAAGTTATTTTATACCCTCTTCATTTCCTGCCAGCAGAGTGGTTTTGTTGTTTATTTGTTCAGTTGCTTCCAACTCTTCATGACTTCATGGACCAGCCCACACCAAAGCTTCCTGTCCGCTGTCACCACCCCCAGCTCCCCCAAGGTTGAATCTGTCACCTCCAGAATATCATCCATCCACCTTGCCCTTGGTCGGCCCCTCTTCCTTTTGCCTTCCACTTTCCCTAGCATCAGCATCTTCTCCAGGGTATCCTGTCTTCTCATGTGGCCAAAGTACTTCAGTTTTGCCTTTAATATCATTCCCTCAAGTGAGCAGTCTGGCTTTATTTCCTGGAGTATGGACTGGTTTGATCTTCTTGCAGTCCAAGGCACTCTCAGAATTTTCCTCCAACACCACAGTTCAAAAGCATCTATCTTCCTTCGCTCAGCCTTCCTTATGGTCCAGCTCTTGCAGCCATAGGTTACTATGGGGAATACCATTGCTTTAACTATGCGGACCTTTGTTGTCAGTGTGATGTCTCTGCTCTTAACTACCTTCTGCATAACTTAGATTGTTAATTTTTCTGCTAATAATTTTTATTCCAGTTCTCTTCTAAGTTAAGATTCCTTAATACTGCCTCTGTGTATAAATCAAATAGGATAGAATATAGCCCTGCTGCACACCTTTTCCAATATTAATCCAGTCTGTGTCTCTATAAGTTGTTCTTGATTGCTGTATATTGATTTTATTAACTGAATCAAGTGTTCTGGAATGCCCTTTTCTTTTAAGTACATCCATAAGTTTTCATCTTCAGTGCAGCTGAAGGCTTTGCTATAGTCAATGAAGCGTAAATACACATCCTCTTGAAATTCATGTGCTTGTTCCATGATCCATCCAACATTTGCAGTGCTGTCTTGGTTGCCTCTTTCTCTTTTAAAACCAGCGTGTATCTCTGACAGTTCTCTTTTCATGATTGGGCCCAACCACTGTTATTTGATTCTCAGCAAAATTTCTGGTAGCACATTATATCAGGGTATTGTATGCCAGTTGGAGCAGATGTGGGACTGGGATGAACACTGACCAAATAAATAAAGTAACTAAACTAAATAGGTTTGTCCAGATAATAGCAACCATATATACATTGGGGAAAGGACAATGGATGAAGGACAGAAACAGGAACAGTAATGCATAATCACTATGTTCTGAGACAATATATACAGTACTAGCATAGCGACCACATTTATGAACTGGAGGTGCTCCAGCCCTGCTTTTTAATTATATTTATATTTCATCTCTCCTCCAGTGTATGTGACTCTCTCTTGTTTTACCCTCACAATAACCCTGTGAGGTAGATTAGAATGAAAGAAAGTGATTGATGCAAGGTCATTGAGTGAGCTTCATGGCTGAAGATTTGAACCCAGACATTCTACATCCTAGCTGTCCACAGCAATAGCTGTCCCACAATTGAGCTCAGGATTTTCACATGGGAATGTGCTTCACAGAGCAAGTTCTAAGACTCAAATCTAGAGTTCCTTCCATAACAATCTGGCAATTACAAAATATGCACATGTGTATCTCTCACATGTATGAAGAGAAGGAGAGAGATACTAGATTTGTCTTGGGTTTTCTAATTCTTTGTACTTTAGCAATAATTTTCTCTCCCCAAGAATTGTTGTTTTGTGAGTTTTTCAAGAATTCTCAGCTGTCTTATAAGTATCAGAATTCATAAAGGAAAACTGTGTCCATTATAATGGTATGAAAAAAAAAATCAGCTTTTAACTTTAAAATTAGAATTCTCCTTCTCTCTCTTTATTAGAAGACAAGTCACTGCAGTATTTCAGTTTCTTGCTGTGGTATTGTCTTCATGTCGCAAACAATTATGGCTTTTCATGCAAAGACAACAATGGAAAAAAACATAAAGCTAACCTTTCAGCAATTATAATTGAACACTTTACTTAAAAGTGACACAAAGGTTGAGACAAAAATGAACAAAAGCCAGTGGGAAACTAAGTGAAGGCCTTCTATATTGCAAGCGATATTTGCAGCTGTACATTTTGACAGGGGTGTTATTCGTCATGTTTAATATCTTGGCTTTGTAACTAAAAGAAAATTGGGCAACACTTAAAAAGGAATGGCACAACCATTTGCCTCCTTTTTATTGTTTTTGCTGAAAATATGGAACTATTTGTATTGTAATTTACACAATTAAAATCCACCATTTACTGTTTATGCAATTAACCCTTTTAATTTTTCATTAGACACTGAGCTATAAAAACTAATTCACATAACATTGTCAGGATAAAATCTGGTTGGCTAGTCTGTGGCTTAGTGTGTCATGCACACATAAAAATTGTTCTAGTCTTTGTTTAGACATGTCTGTTACTAGCATGTGTGAAGATCAGCTCATGTTAATCCAGTTAGATCTGAAGCTTGTTCCCACCACCAGAAGAACTTCTTAAATACAGTTATGTGAACCATGTATTGGCTGCAAAACTCCAGATGATCAGAACATGGCAACAAGCAATTAGTTTTGCTATATCTCTTTGACAATCTAGTGATTGTCTTAAGTTTTGCACCCTATATATAATAACCCTAAAATAGGAATCAGGAATCATAGGAACATGGAAAGGAAGCCATTTCTGCTCTCTTTTTTTCCCTCTCTCATCTTGTGAATCTCCCAATACTTTTCCAAAGGTGGTACTGACCAACTGGGGCAGGTTTTCATGAATTTTTATATAAAAGGACATGACAGGAAACTTGCTAGTTCAAGATAATTCTCTTATTTTTTTCTTTACCATCATATTGAGTTGTTTCTGCAGGTCTATATGGAGTACCTGGAGGAGAATGAGGCCAGGTACTGACATCCTGAACATCCTGGGGACCCTGATCCTCCAAAGACTCTATATTGACAGGTGACTCTGTTCGAGGTGTCCCACTCAGTGTAGCCCTGAAAAGAAGAAAGTTGCCACCAGTCTGAGTATTTCCCCAACTCCTAGACAGAAAAAAATATTTACAATTTTCCTTGAACGGGAAATCAGATACAGAACTCATTTCTCCTCTAATCCTTCATTTCTTGAAACTCCTGACAGATCTCTCCCCTGTATCCCGGAACCAACAGCCTTTCTTCTTCTTTCCATTCTCTGCTCTAACCTTTTTAACCTGCTTTTCTCAGTCTTGCTTCAGCTCTCTACCTTTCTGCCTAACAAACATGCATAATCACCACCAGTTGAACTCACAGTCACTTCTTTTTTCCCCTCTTCCCTTTCCCTTCTGGGAAAACTTCACAGAACCATTGCTTGCTTTTTTATGACTCTTTCCATAAAAATATTTATTCTCTGGAAAACAACTTTGGTTTCTTTGCACTTTATATATCCTGAGAGTGAGTCACACATGGTAGACAAATGCTACTAGGGCCAGTCTCCATTGAATTAAATTTAGATATCTTTGGGTGGCATAGGGTCGTCACACTGGAAAGGGTTTTCCCCAGCACTCAGTGTCATATATATTCTGCAAAATATTTATATTCCACAAAGATTATTCCATGTGCAAAGATATGATTAGATAGACATTCCCAAGCAAATGCTTTTGCACATGATACTTTCCTCCCTGTCGTTCTCAGGTCCTAACTGCATAAAATGTTTGCCCTTATGCGGATATAGATTTCCTCAGCAAGTGCACAGAGAAAAGATGGACAAAGCAGATCCAAAATGTCTTTTGAATGAAGGCTTTTAAACCACAATGCCTTATGCTTCCCTGTTTTCTCTCTCAAAAAGAGACAAATACACACTGCCTCACCTCATGAGGAACACTTCTGTCATCACTGAATAGGTGTGCTTAGTTGTTACCCAATTACTCCTTTTTATTTATTGCTTTATTGCTTGCCTCATTAGTGAGTACTAATTATTTTTTGTCTTATTTTCAGATCATACACACAGTGGAAAAGAGCTTCATAATCACAATTATTTTTCTTTCCAGTTCTGCCTAAATTTATCTCTCATCTTTCACCAGAGGACTTCAGCTCCTAGTCACCCCCACAAAAAAATGTAAGTACAGCCCTTGGCATGAGAATATTACCAACCCCTGCTCTATATAGGGACTTACAAAGCATGGCACAAACTTACAAATCATGGCACAAAACCTCTTATCTTGCATCTTGCTCAAAACCTGGTCTTTGAATAAGCAGTGTCAATTAGACAAAAAACACATTGTACTTGTTGCATTAAATATAACAACTGTTTGTACCAATATATCATGCAATGATTAAAATCAGCCTGCAAAATAATTTTTTGATAGCAGAATGTCTAATGCTTCTCCAGTGAGGTTGTCATCACTTTAGTTACAATGTCCCTCCCTATTACATATTATTATTACATATTATTAATAATATGTAATATTATTACATATTATTATATTATTATTACCTATTGCATAATATTACAATCAATAAAGAACTTGTCCAAGCAATCCTCTGCTGCTTAAGACATTGTGCTCTTCTATCCTTGTTTCTAGGTACAAATTCTTTCTGTTTCTTGAATATTCATTGTTCCATAAACAAGGAAGGGTGAAGTTCACATGGGCCAAAGCCACAACACCTGCTACGTTTACTCTGTGCAGCCCATTGGTACACATCATCATATTGCGCTTGGTCCTTTGGCTAATTTCAGTCAGGCTTTTTGCGTTTCTAATTAAGGTAGAAGCAGGTGTTCTACAGTACTTGCCCATCATATTTTCTGCAGACACTGTTGACCAACTCAAAAGGATATCTCTTCTCTCTCAGGAAAATTAATGGAATATTAATGAGAGGCTCTAGCCTCATACATCAGAAACATCTCAGAAACTACTAATAGACTGTTACAACCACATGGCATCACCGTAGCACACAAACCAACCAAAACCCTTCAGAACATCATAAGTAACCCAAAAGACCCAGTAGCCCAGGAAGGAAAAACAGGAGTTATCTACAACATACAGTGTAAGGACTGTAACAGCCACTATGTAGGACAGACTGGCAGAAGACTAGCAGAACGCATCCACGAACACCAACTAGCAGTCAGAAGACACAATGAAAACTCCTTAATCTCACAACACATGGACAGACTCAACCATACTTTCAACTGGGAAACTGTGAGCATCTTAAACTGAGCCAAATCCAAAAATGCTAGAGAATTCCTGGAAGCTTGGCACTCAGACAAAGCAGCCATCAACAGACACATAGAGGTAAACAACATTTACATACCATTCATAAGAGACACTAGAAAAGCCAAAAGACCAGAACACCTCCTTGCCAGCAATCAACAGCCAGATATGCAAAGATTAACACCAAGATTAGCACCAGAGGAACAATCAAACAGCACAATATACCCTAATCAAGGAACTATTAACTCAGTCAATCAACCAAGCAGCAAACAACAGCCCAATCAAGGAACTCCTAAGGAGAGAACAACACCTCCACCAACACAAGCAGGACAAGCCATGGTATATAAACAGAGAGCAAGTCCCACTCCCTTTTCGCACTGAAGATGTTGCCTAGCCTGGCAATGAAACATCTGCAAGAAAACAACAAGGCTCAGAGAGCACCAAGGACTCCACAGTTCAACCCTGAGCTACAAATATTCTTTTTGATTGACTCTAGCCTCATTTTCTTGAACACTATTCCTGATTCCTGCCCACTTTTGACCTTCTGCTGAGTAGCTGTGCTGGTGAACTATTCTGGCTCCATACTGTAATTGCCCTGTGCTGACATAGCTCAGGTCCCCATTAGCTGCCTCAACACAACACATTAAAGTCTTCACTCATACCAGCCCAAGTGGAGGATAAAGCCTGTAGAATCTGAAAGTCCATGCTTGGTAGTTTTAAGTATACCAGAATTTGGAATAATTCCAGCCCAGTTTTTTTTATTAACTAGAGTTGGCCAGACATCCTTAAAAGATTTGTCAGGCATCATTCTATTTGTTGATTCTGATGTTATGATTAGAGCATTTCTCTACCTTTCCTTGGCCCTTGGAGAATCATACAGATCATTCTAATGATGCTTTAGGAAAGGTTGAGAGTGGGCTCCAAATCTATTCAAATGGTAAAACCCACATTCTACCTTTTATCAGATGGATGGATGGACAGATAGAATGCTTAAATCTCCTGTTGATATGCGGTTTTTAATTATAACTCAAGTACTAATAAAATAGTTCTTTTCTGACCTTGCTTTGCTTTTTATCCATCAGAAATAATTCATGTGCCTGTTTCAGACCTTATTAAGAATTGGGATAGATTGCAAGGTGGTTTTGTTTGTTTGGTCAGTACCGTAATAAGTGCTGAAATCTCTACCCAAGAGTTTATGATCTAACTTTATTTATTTATTTATTTATTTATTTATTTATTTATTTATCGTATTTATACCCCGCCTATCCCCTCCCTAACGGAGGACTCTAGGCGGCTTACATACATCGTATTTCATTTATACATTTCATGTAATACATTTAAACTGCGCGCTAAGGGAAGGGGTAAGGGAACCGACTCTTCCGTGGGTACTGGAGTACATGTCCCACAATACCTTGCATCGGAGCCGGCTGCTGACGTCCTGGATGTTGCTGTTTTCAGGATCCGTCGTCTCCATCGCCATTCACGAGATGATCTTCGTTGGGTTTTTTTTGTTTTTTGGTGGGCGACCCCCGACAGGACGCCAGCAAATTTTCCCACTTAAGGTGGTACTCATTTATGTACTTGCTAAGCTTTCGAACTGTTGGGTTGACAGGAGCTGGGACTAGCAATGAGAGCTCACCTCGTTGCGCGGGGATTCGAACTGCCGACCTTCTGATTGGCAGTCTACAGCTCAGCGGTTTAACCCGCTGAGCCACCGCATCCCTTTATACGAGTATACAGAGGAAGGAGAGGACAGGTTTTCATTTGAAGCTATTCGCTTAACCAAGACGAGGCTTTGTGTCCCTGCTGCAGCTCTTTCTGATTGGAGTCTTTGAAGAAGATCAGAGACAGACAGATACTGTGCCTCCTCATTTTCCTTTGCTACTACTCCCATTAGATACTCAACCTGCAGGAAGGCAAATGCAGGTAGGCTCTTTTGGCTTCTTGGGACTCTAACACTATAAGAAACGAGTGAGGGTTATCTTTCAGACCAAGGCAATATTAGAGTCAGGAGAGGCGACGGTTTGCTCTCTCCCATTCTCCTGGGCCCTTGCCCTATCCAAGGTCAAGGTTAAAGCTTGGGAATAGCAACACCTACCACCCCACCCAAAGTATGCTCAGAAGCAGATGTATCTGTGTATTGCCTCAAGCCCTTAGAGTGAAGGCGCTCTTTTTCCATTTCCATGAAACTTGGATGAGTCTTAACTTTGTTTCCAGATTGATTCTGTAAAAAGCCACGCAGAAATCTGAAGAGAACCAAAAGAGGTATTGTGGCAGCAATAGGAAACACAACCATATTTCTGCCTGTGCTTCAGCCGTTTCATAGCTACGTTTGGCCCAATACTTATGGGCCATTTTGCTTTTCAAGATCTTACAAGGAGAACTGCAGAAAGAGGAAAACTGCATAAAATCTTCTATGGCAGTTCCCTAAAGAGGCATGAAAATTGCCTTCTTAATGGTTGTTTTTTCCTACCACTTTGCTACAGACTCATTCCCAGTAAAATAATAGCAGCATTGGACATTTTTGTCATAACATTTTCAGTGATCTGCAGTTAGGAGAAAAGAATTTCTGCATCAAACATTGTGCCTTTTGCTTTCCTTCACAGGCTTTAATGAGGCTCATGTTAATGTTTTAAAGGTTATTTTTCACATTTCATCAAAACTCTTCTAGAACTGCTCTGGGAGATCTTCACAGACAGCACACGTTTTCTTCACTTACAGAGCAAGCTATTGTTGTTGTTGTTGTTGTTATTTATTTATTTATTTATTTATTTATTTATTTAATCAAATGTATCACCGCCCAACTCCCCCAAGGGGGACTCTGGGCGGTTTACAACAAAATATACAATTATAAATAGAATAAAATACAAATTAAATAACAATTTAAAATGTAAAAAATATAATAAAATCCAATGACGGGATCTTCTAAGTTCTTCTTAAGTAAAAAGGGCACTCCAGGGATAATCTAAGGTGCTAGCCATCTCCAGGTGTGCCCGTTCTCCTTCCCGCCCCAAGCATACTGACAAAACCAGGTTTTAAGTTTCTTCCGGAAGTCCAGGAGCGAGGGGGACTGTCTAATCTCTAGGGGGAGAATGTTCCAAAGGGCAGGGGCAACAGCAGAGAAAGCACGCTTATGTGACCCCGTTAGATGGAGCTCTTTAACCGAAGGTGTCCGCAGCATGCCCTCTCTGCATGCCCGGGTGGGACGGGATGAAGTAATGGGGATGAGACGGTCCCTTAGGTATCCTGGTCCAATTATTCATTGTCATCTCAGTCTACAGTATCGCATTTCCACATTCTGAAGAAAATAATCTCTCCAAAAGGGATTGCTAGCATGGAACAACATATTTTTTGCAGTTTGATTCATGGGAATCAAGTCCATAACTCTGCAGTTATCCAAAGTTGGTTTCTAGATTAAATGTACAGGTCAAATAAGAAAATGTATTGTAAGGGCATCATTCCAACAACTAAAAAATGTGTACTATGTTGCAATGGTAATTGTGATATTGCACAGAACTATATATATATATTTATTCACAAATTACATCTCCATGATTAAAATTAATGTTTCTTGATTTAAAAATAATATAGCAAATAAAATGCATGCCCTAAGATAGAGAAAATAAGTTGTATTTGAAACAAGGCTATCAGACCTGGGCTGCAAAATCTAAATGATCAGTAGATGGCAGAAACTGTCTAATTTCTATATCTCTTTGCTGCCATCTAGTAATTTTCTGGATTTTTGCAACCTATAGAGAGTCGCCCTAGTTTTTAAATAACTGAATTTAAGTTCGTTTCATCTTAGGTCGCCCCTTGCTTACTCATATTACATTGGATTGGAAAATAAGCCAGCTGGTAATCTATCCCTCTTTGTTAGAGTTTAAAAACCTGTGGCTCTCCAGATGTTTCTGAACTACATCTCCTAGCAGCTCCAGCCAGGACTACCAATGCTGAAAGAATTGTATCTATGAAACAATAGCTGGAAGGTTATATGTATCACTCTTTTATGGTACTCTCTGAGAAAACTAAATTTCCCAAATGCCACTGGGGCTCTTTGCCTGGAATTCTAGCAGTAGATCATGGAGCCAAAGCACTCATTAAACAGTGTGTAGCAGACACAGAGCACCAACTGGATCAAGCCAAGACCCCAACCTTTATTGCCAGTGACTCCAACAGGTTCTCTGCCTCCCCTATGGCATACCTAACTAAACTTGAAGTCCCTAAACACTGGGGGGGGGCTTTACTCTGGCACGATGTCATGCCCTCCCCTCAGCTGTCCTTGAAGGCCGATATAGGAAGATTCCTGACCCGGAGAGAGAATCCCCCTGTGACTCTGGACACACAGAGACAACAGAGCATGTGCTCCTCCAGTGCCTGTACTACAGAGACATTCATACCAGCCTCATCTCACCATTACTGCATAAATACTCAGGACACCTAGGACTATTTTACCAGCCCTGCTACAACATGCAATGTTGCCAGATTCTGCACAGCAGCACTTAAAATTCGTCAAACAATTACCTGTGCTAGACTTAACGAGCAGCTAGTTTGCCATTTTAGAGTGCTCTGCAATTTGATAGATGTAGTCTTTCACATACTAACCTTTTATGCTCTCCTGCACCCATCTAATGCTCCCACCCCTCCTTTTAGATTCTTATAAAGTTTTATACTTTCTGCTTTAATGTCTTCTGGTTTTTTATAATTTCTTTTAGACTCTGATGTATCTTCTATGTTTTTAATTGACTGTACCCCACCCTCCTTATGCTGGTCTATGACTGTAATTTTGGTTTGGTTTGGTTTGGTTTGACATAGATGTAAAGAAAAGAGAAAGCAGATTTTACAGAACTCTCTTTCCTCAGCAGCTAAGGAAACCAAAGAGGAAAGTTAAGGAAGGCAAAGTTTGAAGAATCTGCAGCCCTGTTTTCTGAGGTGGGCATTATAAGCCTCTGAAACTTGTGGATGTCAAAGATTTGTAACCGTAAGCAAGTTATCACATTGTTCTCAGTAGGACACACAGCACAATCACATCCATATTTACTCAGAAGTAATACCAGTTTTTCCAAGGATTTTACCTTAGGTACAAGTAACACACTCTGGATCACAGCTTATAAAGAGTTTTTTAGCCATTTTGTTCAGTCAGAGAACAAGCCATCCATGCTATATTTTATTTTGAACATGTTTAATGATTATTACATAGAATGATATAAATCTGCATATCGACATTTCTTGATCACCCAACCCAACCAGACAAATTGATCCATATGAGGCACCAGTTTTATTAAAACAACATTGAAGTTCTCACGGGATTCCAAGACAATGACAGGTCAAAGATTATCAAGCAACACAGGACACTGACTCTTACTCCCATTGATCTCCTAAAAAGAAAGGCTGCAGAGCCAAAGGTTCAGAGATATTCTTTTTCCACCCACGCAAGTAGCCGCAAGCCTTTTCTGCATGCTGAACAGAAAGCAACAACAAAGACGGTGGTGATAGTCTCAATTCTGCCAGGAGTTGAGTCTCATTTCTTTTTACAAGCTCATCCTTTCTTGTCAAGTCGTAGCAGTGTGTTAAACCATTCTAATTGTTTGTTGCCTGTTGTTCTGTTTTCACTGCCAATCTCTCCTTTCTTATGCCATACAGAGGGAGGTAAGAGGCAAAACACACACATGGTCCTCATGCAAATGCTACAGTATGTGCTTGATTACTGTAGATGTTGGGACGCAAGCGCGTAATTGCAGGATTTGCACAATGACCTCACAACAGACATGTTGTCATTTTGGCATCCTTGGGGTTGGGTGCAAACTCTGCTGATCCTGTGACCGAAATGATAAAAGTAAACTCTCCCACAGTTTTGGGGAGAGGGGCGGGAGACTCACATATGATTGTCCCTTTGTAATATGCTTCCTCGGCATATGGATTTGGAGGTTGGGTCATGATCAGAGGTGCCAGAGATCATGACTGCTCGTGGTATAGTCTCTGGCATTACTGTTTCCCCATTCAGGGGACAACTTGGAAGGAGAGAACTGGCATTCAGATGCCCTGGCTCCATGCTGCCTCCTGTTTAAAAAAAATGCAAAGGTCCCCCATACAGGTAGAACAATTTCTCCGTTTCCAGTTTTCTGTGGAGAGCAGTGAAAATTTCACATGGGTAGGGTAGTTAATACTGTACATTAGTGTTCCTTGCATTTTTTTCCACTGTCACTCCCAAGCTGTGAAACACCTTCTCACAGAAATTGTGCTTAGCTTTCCTGGCTGAAAACCCAGGCCTTCTGATGTCAACAAAGTCTTGTTCAACTACAAGTTAATGGTTTTATGTTCTTTGCCTGCTGCGTCTCAGTCATCTTGAACAGCCTAGAACTGAAAAGATGAAGTACAAAGCAGAAAGAAGAGATCAATATATAGGGTGTTTGCCCAGTTTGTCAGTGCTACTTAATCCTGTGTACATAACATCTTGGTGTGCCATTTGCACCAAGATGACCCTGATCCAGTTACAGTCCTGCTGCCTTGTAAACAGCTAATCACCCAGGTTGGAAGGTGCTTTCCCACCCACTTCTTCTGTAGGTGTGTCATTCAATTTAAATAAAATCACTTTAAATGGGATAGCCAAGTAATGTTTTTATTTTTACCAGGCCCAGCAGAGATGACATTAGCAGAGGTATGTCTGTGTTGGACTGGAAAAACAGTTTCTTGATAAAGAGATAACTGAGTCCCAGACCTCTTAAGAATTTCACACTTGGCAATCATCACTTAAGTAAATCTAGACCAATTCAAGTGGCAACTGACCATGTACGGTATATCCTTTTCATACCTCATTTATATTCAACGTTTTAAGCCAACAACCTTAGCATTTCTTCAGTGGAGAGTAAGTGAAGGATAATATCCTTCATTTCTCACAACAGTGATAAGAAGATGATAAATAATCCTCCCTAGATCAGGATATGGTAATTGGTTGGCTTTTTAAAGGAACTGAGGCTGGCGTCAAGAAGAATAATTAAAACCACCTCTTTCTGAGGTCAGATGTTGCACTGGTTAATCACAATGACATCTCTTGTTTAGGGGTATGCCCGTTCAGCATGGTTGTCATAGCAACAGTGTGCCTGGCATGGTTTTCCAATGAAGTCATTCGAATGGCTGAGGAATTGTTCAGGTAACTGGCAGGCCTTGACTGAGGATGCATCCTGCGGCAGCAAAGATGGCTATTGAAATGTCGCCGAAAGCTCTCACTGAGGAAGTACAGGGCAAACGGATTGGCACAAGAATTGCAGAAGCTCAGCACTCGGGCCAGCAAGGTAATGACCATGTGGCCAAGGGATGGGTCAATCTTACGGTAATTAAAGGACCGGTACATGTATAGCACATGATTTGGCAGCCAGCACACAGCAAACAGCCCAACAAAAACCAGTACAATCTTGGCTAGGCGCTTTCGAGTTTCCATCTAGAGTGAACAAATAAGCAGAAATTAACAATCTGAAGTCACTGGAGCTGTTCCACAAAATAGCTGATCCAAGCATATGGACCAGCTATTCAGTTTCCTTCAGTTTTCACAATGCATTGTTCAAGTATGAACAGGAAAGTTAAAAACAGGAAACCTTTTAATGCCAATTAATCCTCACGTGTTTTCAGATCCTCATGCACACAGGATTAGACTACACATACCGCTGCAGATAATTCTGCTGACATCTTTAATTTTACCAATGATGTCTGAAAAAGAACAGGTGGCAAAGTTCACAGAGTTTGTCCAACCACCCTAGAGAGGTCAACATGCAAATTTTGCCAGCTATCACCCCAAGCCCTGTTTACACAAGACCATCAACAACTGAACTTAACTGATTAAAATTTAGAAGAATGAAGAGGGGTGAGCATAAGGAATATCTTTTTCCTGAGTCTCTCTTATCAAGGACTGAATTGTCATTGATTCACAATCCTATAGTGAACTTATACTTCTCACATTCATATGGTATCTTTTATCAGGAAGATACTCCAGTCAACATTCTCCAGCTGTGTTGGGACTGCAGCTCCCAGAATTCCTACTCAGCATAGTGTTTATCTGGAGAATTCTGGAGCTGTCATCCCAATATATCCAGAGGGATATATCAATTAGGGAAAATTAGCTTAGAGTAGTGCAAACCATTTTCCCATCTAATAATCTGGCATTTACAATGTGCATCATTTTAAGAAGCAAAGCATATGCCAATTATAATTGCCCAAGTAGATTATTCTGAAGCAACCTTTCCTGAAATCAGGGCCATTGCTCAAGGCTGAAGCTTATAACAGCTGGGCATAAATTATCTGTGGACCCCAGGGTTGTAATCTATTTCCAGCAGTGCTTGAAGGGCTGCTTAAATGGTTTTCTCCTTCTGGAGCAAATGCAATAGGAATATACAGGGTGTTCCAGAAGTAATACAGCAGTCAACATTTAGCAGTAAATCATAAAAGAGAAAAGTAATAAGGAACTTAGATTAAAAAAAAAAAAATCAATGCCTATGTATGTACAGGATATGATGATGATGAACATTAAATGGTAATAAAATTGCAGTAACTGGCAATTTATTTCAATGACTGCCCCATACCTTTTGGGACACTTTGTATATTATTCCTATTAAGCATTTTATCTAACCTCATACAAAGCTCTAATATAGGTATTAGGTATAAAGTCTGGAGCTGCATCTCATACCCAATCAGTATTCAGTTAAAAACCAGGCTTTTGCAGAGGATTCTTTACATTAGTGCAGGGGTGGGGAACCTTTTTTCTGCCAAGGGCCATTTGGATATTTATAACTGGGCACCGGGGGGTGGGGGGCGGGGTTTCTTGGATTTCCACGGACCGGGGGCCGAAGTTTGCGGGCGGGAGCCAATCGCGTGTAAGGGGCGGGGTTTGTGGGCGGGAGCCCCACGGGCCTTAGGCGGGAGCCCCGCGGGCCTTATACGGCCTGCGGGCCTGACGTTGCCCACCCCTACATTAGTGCAAACTGACTTAAGTCATGGATGTGCAGCAGCACTTAGAGATCCCCAGCAGCTGCAAATTCTTGAGGCTATGCAGAACCCGAAGAAAAGCCTGCAGTGGTCTAGTAGAAAGTCTGCTATGCGGTCATTCTAGTGAAATCACAAAACGTGATCAGAATTCTATCTTGTGAAGTTTTTATTCTTTTTTGTTAACCATGCAATAAATGCACAGTGTCAGGAACACTAGTTCTCATAATAAGGGAAAGAGAGGGCTGAGTGTTAGTTAACTATACTAGAGTTTTTAATCAATATTAGAGTAATATTAGAGTTATAATACTGGAGTTTTCAATCAATTGCCCTTGCCTGTTGATCTGTGAAAGATCTGAGCTTATACTTAGTACCTTCCTTTTCTTTCTGTAGTAGAAATGTACAGTGGTCTGATTTCAGTTGGAACCAATGTGCATATGGGGGAGTTAGTTACGTATTTCCACTCAGCCTAAAACTTGGTTTTCAAAAATCCATTGGTGTAAGCAAAGTTTTTTTTTATTATTATTTCAGGAAAAATACATTTCCCAGTCCATTTCCTGCCCTCCTACATAACGAAGGATTCCCTATTGCCCACAGAATGGACTTGATCCAGACCAGACCACATGTACTTGCTGTAGGGTTTAAAAGCAACAACTGAGAAACAGAAATGCGGAATGTGTACTAAATACATTATTTCATGTAACTCTCAGACTTCCTTAAAGTAAATCTCCTCACATGCAACTGGAAGACTTACCTGTTTTTTAGATTGTTCACTATATTCTCCAGGTAGATTGTGTGCACTCTTAATTAAAGTCTTTGCAATATGGTAGTAATAAATACTAATGATGGTGAGTGGGATAAGAAGGTATACCAAAAGTATCATCACTGAATGAATCTTTGGGTGCAGATCATCCTTCAAGGGATAGCGCATACATTCTGTGAAGCTGACATTATCTGCATCATTGATGTGTGCCACTTCAGAGAAAACGGCTTCAGGGACTGCTAGCAGGATGGAAATTATCCAAATGGCAATTGCTTTAATACACGTCCACAGGACTGCGTTGGGTGCTTGAATATCCATTGGATTTACAATTGCCTTGTACCTAAACGTGTAGAAAGGGAAAACAAATGTTATTGTTCAGACGGTAGGTGGGGTTTTTGTTGAAAGAAGAGAAGAATCCCACAATTCTGAGGGACGTGTTAAGACAGAAAATATACCAGATAGAGTTATCTAACTTCTGTTCAAGAGGCTAAACAGGAATAATGAATTTATTTGGGGAGGGAGGAAGGAAAACATAATTTTTTTATTTGCAATTGTGTAGAAAAGTATAAAGCAACTTTCTCTGACCTGGGGGAGTTACATAATTTATTCTCCTATTCATTACCATGGCTCAAAAATGTGATGACATTATACATCTTGAAGGCTGATATGACATAATTTTCGGTTCACATTTCTTACTTCCAGACCATTTCCGGAAGTAAGGGGTTGAGTGCCTGCGGGGGTCCCTCCGGTGATATAAATAGGTGCTACCTCCCTGGTGTGCGAAACAGGGAGGGAGCCCGAGAGGGGATGAAGGGTGTGGGATCCTCCCTCTCTGAGTGAGAATCAAGAGGGTGGAGAAACGAGTGGGGCGCCCCCTGCAAGCTATTGAGAGAGGCTGGTGAAGGGGGCGCAGCCGATGCGGGGGTGGCGGTAGAAGGCCCACAGCACTGAGAGTGAGAGCTGTAGTGTTGGGGGACTCGCCACCACCCTATGGTTGCCTGGTGCATGTTTGTTGATGTATAGTCGGATGGAGGGACCCCTAACTAGGGCACCTGGAGGGCTGGGACTGGGGGAAAATGGGAGTTCCGGGGGAGTTCCGGGGGGTTTAGGGCGGGTAACCCTATTCAGGTGGTGATGGGTCAGGGGTGTCATGGCGGGAGTCAGAGGGCGGGCCATCGTTGGGGAAGATGCCCCCGGTGTTTGGTACCAGTGGCGTGTTCAGACCCTCTGTGTTCAGACCCAGGCCCTGGATAGCAGACCCATCAAGGCCCTGGCTTTCAGCTGCTGCTTCTGAACACCAGGTCGGTCAACAACAAGGCCCCTCTTATACGTGAGTTGATCATCAAGGAGGGGGCAGACCTGGCGTGCATTACCAAGACCTGGCTGGGCCCTGAAGCGGGCATGCCCCTTTCGGAAATGTGCCCAGCCAGGTTTACAGTATGGCACCAGCCGAGACCCCAGGGCAGGGGAGGAGGGGTGGCTGTTGTCATCTGGGAGTCTCTGTTGGCTTTCAGGGGTGCTGCTCCACAAGTGGCCGGTTGTGAGACCCTGTTTTTCAAGTTGGGCTCCCGAGAGAAGTTGGGAGTGTTGCTACTGTACCAGCCTCCCTGCTGCATAGCAACCTCCCTGCCTGAGCTGCTGGAGGCCGTCTCAGGGTTGGCAATGGAGTTTCCCAGACTTATGGTTCTGGGGGACTTCAACCTGCCATCCCTGGGGCGTACCTTGGAGGCGGCTCGGGAGTTCATGGCTACCATGGCTGATCTGGGCCTGTCCCAGATTATTTGGGACCTGACTCAAAACAGTGGCCTCATGCTGGACTTGGTTTTCTTGTCAGAGCAGTGGCAATGTGATCTGAGGGGAGAGTTACATCTGTCCCACTGTTATGGTCAGATCATGCCCTGGTGACCTTGAGATTCTCCTATGCTGCCCCCCTCCGCAGGGAGGCAGGACCCATGTGATTGGTCTGTCCCCGGCGACTGATGGACCTGGCAGTGTTTCAGAGAGAGCTGGGGGCTCTAACTGAGGATCTGCTGCACGGTCCAGCGGAGACCCTGGCTGCTGCCTGAAATAGGGAGGCGGCCAGGGGCTTGGACAGGATCGTGCCTGTGTGACCTCTCTTGACCCATCGAACCCGACACTCCCCATGGTTTATGGAGGAGCTGAGGGTTCTGAAGAGATAGGTACTAGATTTAATCTGAGCCAGCCTTCAGAAGGACCCAGCATCAGAACCAGAACTCAGAATGGATAAGATCTCTGAATGGCAGAACATAATAATAGAAGGAGCAGGTCTAGCTAATGGACTTCATAGGTATCTATGGTTCAAAGAAACAAAAGTAAAGTATTTGAAAGATGTATAATAAGACAAAGCCTATTAAACATCTGGAATCTTTTAAAAGCAAGAATAAGTCTGGCAATTTTACCACCAGCCACCAATAAAATGCTTTTTACTCTAAGGACAATTTCAGTAAAAAAAAAGATTTATATGATGATATATGATACATCTGGATTCAGAAAACAGATTAAAGACACAAGAGGAACTGCACAATGAAAGAAGGGATCTACCATGGTTAATGTATTTACAAATAACCAGAAAAATAAAAATTGATCTCAAAAAAGAAGGAAGGACTTTGAGAAAGATGACAGAATTTGAGGGGAAAAAATCAATAAAATTTACTCCAAGCTACAGTTTAAGGGGAAATTGGCATAAAATGTTCTACAGATGGTATAGAACTCTAAAAATGATTGCCAAGATAGATAAAGCATATACAACAGATGTTGGAAATTCCATGATAAAAAAGGTACATTTTACCACATGTAGTGGTAATGTAAAAGAATTCAAAAGTACCAGAAAGAAATGTATTAAAAAATCCAATGAAATATAAAACTCCATAACATAATCCTAGGAAACATGAATGAAAAGTATCACAATTTACTAAAATGTAATATCAGCCTGCTAGACTAAAATTGGAGAATATAGTACAATGGCAGAATTGACAGTATACTGTATATCTGCAATAGATACCACTTTGATGGCTGAAAGCGAGGAGAAGCTGAGGAGCCTTATGACGAAGGTGAAAGAAGCAAGTGCAAAAGCTGGGTTGCAGTTAAACCTCAAAAAAACCAAGATTATGACAACCAGCTTGATTGATAACTGGCAAATAGAGGGAGAAAAAGTGGAGGCAGTGACAGACTTTGTATTTCTAGGCGCAAAGATTACTGCAGACGCTGACTGCAGCCAGGAAATCAGAAGATGTCTACTTCTTGGGAGGAGAGCAATGACAAATCTCGATGAAATAGTTAAGAGCAGAGACATCACACTGACAACAAAGGTCCGCATAGTTAAAGCAATGGTATTCCCATACATACAGGTATTCCCTGTAGTAACCTATGGCTGCGAGAGCTGGACCATAAGGAAGGCTGAGTGAAGGAAGATAGATGGTTTTGAACTGTGGTGTTGGAGGAAAATTCTGAGAGTGCCTTGGACTGCAAGAAGATCAAACCAGTCCATACTCCAGGAAATAAAGCCAGACTGCTCACTTGAGGGAATGATATTAAAGGCAAAACTGAAGTACTTTGGCCACATAATGAGAAGACAGGATACCCTGGAGAAGAAGCTGATGCTAGGGAAAGTGGAAGGCAAAAGGAAGAGGGGCCGACCAAGGGCAAGATGGATGGATGATATTCTGGAGGTGACGGACTCAACCATGGGGGAGCTGGGGATGGTGACGGCCGACAGGAAGCTCTGGCGTGGGCTGGTCCATGAAGTCACGAAGAGTCAGAAGCGACTGAATGAATAAACAACAACATCTGCAATAGAAGTTTAACTAAATTCAAGTAAGAATGGCTCCCTTGTGTACAGAACAAGGCAGATTTAGACATCTAGAATGTGGTTTTTAGGACTCAAATAGAATCTAACAACAATTACTAAAGTTTGATGCAAAGTTCAAATATCTAAATGGTGGCCCGTGGTTGGGGATACAAATGGAAGGGGAGGATGTAATTTATTTTTTATTTTTTTCATTAATTTTTAATTCAAATATGGCAGTCTTGTTTTGTATCACCTTGCCTTTTTTACACTTTCTTTGTATTTCAATATTTTAATAATAAATTTATAGACCAAAAGCTTCACCCTTACATGTCTGAAATAATAAACACAATTATACTTATAAGCATATGCAAAATGCTAACTCCTCTCTGCTCATTATCTTTTGACACTTTCTCACCCTGAAGGTAGGAAGAGCTTTGACATCACAAAATATGACCTTTCCATAGATGTGACCATTGGCTTTTTTTTACTTGGGAAAGAGCTTGCTCGCATTCAATGGGTCTTAGTACTGAGAAGACGAATATGGAACTTCACTAAGTGTTAAATCTTTTAAATATAATCAGATTCAAAAACTAAATTTATATTCCTCTTAACTGGATGATAACAATCATACTGTTTGCATTTGATATACTGTACATCAATTAAAGTCTTAAAGAGATGGGAGTACCAGACCACCTTACCTGTCTCCTGAGAAACCTGTATGCGGGTCAAGAAGCAACAGTTAGAACCGGACATGGAACAACCGACTGGTTCAAAATTGGGAAAGGAGTACGACAAGGCTGTATATTATCACCCTGCTTATTTAACTTATATGCAGAGTACATCATGAGAAATGCCGGGCTGGATGAATCACAAGCCGGAGTTAAGATTGCTGGGAGAAATATCAACAACCTCAGATATGCAGACGATACCACCCTAATGGCAGAAAGTGAAGAGGAACTAAAGAGCCTCTTGATGAGGGTGAAAGAGGAGAGTGCAAAAGCTGGCTTGAAACTCAACATTAAAAAACCCCAGATCATGGCATCTGGTCCCATCTCTTCCTGGCAAATAGAAGGGGAAGAAATGGAAGCAGTGACAGATTTTATTTTCTTGGGCTCCAAGATCACCGCAGACGGTGACTGCAGCCATGAAATTAAAAGACGCTTGCTCCTTGGGAGGAAAGCTATGGCAAACCTAGACAGCATATTAAAAAGCAGAGACATCACCTTGCCGACAAAGGTCCGTATAGTTAAAGCTATGGTTTTTCCAGTAGTAATGTATGGCTGTGAGAGTTGGACCATAAGGAAGGCTGAGCGCCGAAGAATTGATGCTTTCGAACTGTGGTGCTGGAGAAGACTCTTGAGAGTCCCTTGGACTGCAAGGAGGTCAAACCAGTCAATCCTAAAGGAAATCAACCCTGACTGCTCATTGGAAGGACAGATGCTGAAGCTGAAGCTCAAATACTTTGGCCACCTAATGCGAAGAGAGGACTCACTGGAAAAGACCCTGATGCTGGGAAAGACTTAGGGCAAAAGGAGAAGGGGACGGCAGAGGATGAGTTGGTTAGATAGCATCACCGATGTAATGAACATGAATTTGAGTAAACTCCGAGAGACAGTGGAGGACAGGAAGGCCTGGCGTGCTATGGTCCATGAGGTCACGAAGAGTCGGACACGACTAAACGACTGAACAACAACAACATCAATTTCTTGAAATGATGCCATGTCTGCTATAGTGTACATGAAAATTCATTGCAGGGAGGACTAACCCCAGCTGATCTTTAAATTGGTCCCTAAGGACATCCATTTCAGCTCCACATTACAGAGGCATGACCCTCCACATGCAGGTATACTTACACATACATATTGTCTCAATTCCATCCTGACAAATTTAATGAAAACTATCCATCTTCTGCCTTCAAGGAACAAGTGCCTCTGAGCTTTCTGCAAATGGCTATGATTAATGGCATTCAGGAATTTGAAGATGAAAATGTGTTCCTTTTATTAACTACCTTGTTAACCAATAAGCCTGGTGATTAGAAAATTCCCTGAGTAAAATTAAGTCCCTAGTAAATCTAAGCTGCTGGTTGCAGAGCACTGAAAAAGAAACCAAAATACAGGTTTTGGAATCTCACTGGTTTACAGGAGAGATACCCAGTTGCTGAGCATCCAAGGCTATTGACATATGTGCAGCTGTATGTGGATTGCTCTCTTGAACTGGGACAAAGGTGAATGGCATCCTGGAACAAAATATTTTATTTTAATGGTCAGAAGAGCCTGGATTATCAGTGACAAACTCAACGGGTGCTGAAAATCATATCCCAACCATATATGGTGTACTACGTATCTGACTATTGCTATGTCTGTGGTTTTAAGGTACAAAAAATGATTTTACCTTCTAGCATCTTTAATAAGCCTATATATTAAAGATGCTAGAAGGTAAAATCATTTTTTGTGATCAGCGTATAGATCAACGTGAGACCCTTAAGTTCTTTGCCCCTCTGTTGTGCTTCATTCAGAATATTCTCCAACAAAAAGACTACACACTCTCGGCAAGGGAGGCACAAAATGCCTTGACACTACTGTAATAGGAGCTTTCCTTCCATTATAATTAGGTCTGTCTGGGTCTTCAAAACTAAATGCTGGCTGGTATCCAGGGATGTAATCCTATCATCATATTAGCCAAAGTACCTATTACTGTTCCTGTTATTAACTACTGTGTTAACAAATAAGCATTAGATTAGGAAAAGGAAGCCCATCCTGATGTCTTCCTGGTGGATTGAACTATATTTCCCAATGCCATACTATCTAGAGATAATGGGGATTGCAGCTTAGCACTCTTGGAGGACACTGCATTTAGACAGACTGCTGTGGACTATAACTGGAGAGGACAGTGTTCAAATTCTGGTTTAAACATTAAACTTATTGGTCTGCCACTATCTCTTATCTTAATCTAATTCTTCATGTTGATGAAAGGTCTAGTGGTTAAGGCAATGGGCTAGAAACCAGGAGACTATGAGTTCTAGTCCTGCCTTAGGCATGAAAGCCGGCTGGGTGACCTTGGGCCAGTCACTCTCTCTCAGCCCAACTCACCTCACAGGGTTGCTGTTGTGGGGAAAATAGGAGGAGGAAGGAGTATTAGGTATGTTCGCCGCCTTGAGTTATTTATAAAAATAATAAAGGCAGGATAGAAAATAAATAAATATAAATAAATAAATAAACCTGAGGAGGCTGTACCTGCTACGCAGTCCATCTTGTATGAAGAAGAGGATAACAGTGCAATAAATAATTATTACCATAGATGTATGAAAGCATAGTTCTCCACTTGTGCTCTCAAAGAGGAAAAGCAATCAAAAACGCATTTTTGATCTTATGTTCTCTCCCTCCAACACCACTCTCTGAACTGCATAGGGATCTCATAGAAACTTATGATCAGGTAAGGGATAAAATCCATACCATAAAAGCTATTTTTTTTTAATCCATTCAATCGTGTCCGATTTTCAGAGACTGCCTGGACAAGTCCTTACAGTTTTCTTGGCAAGATTTTCAGAAGTGGTTTGCCATTGCCTTCTTCCTAGGTCTGAGAGAGAGTGACTGGCCCAAGGTCACCCAGCTGGCTTCATGCCTAAGGCGCGACTAGAACTCGTGGTCTCCCGGTTTCTAGCCCAGTGCCTTAACCACTACACCAAACTGGCTCTCAAAAGCTACTTAAGTAAAAGCCATTAAAATCACTCCATCTGGATGTTCTCTTATCTTTACTTGATGAACTGTTTGCATTTGTTTCTATGCTTCTTCAAACAGCCCATAGAAAAAGTTCACAGTGTTGCAGAGACAATCAACTAATTCACATAGTGAGTAGCAACATCTGAAGGACACATCAGCTGTCCCAACACCCATATGTTACAGACATATTGGTACTGTGTTGTGAGAGTTAGCAAGTCCCTCATCCATAACAAGCAACAGTGTTTGCATGCATAGAATAGAGAAATATTTCAAGATTTCTCAGGATTTATGCCTCTGTGGGTACCATTTAAAAGATCTCAATTTGATAGAGTTGGTTGTAGTTGCAAGCATTTTCAGTGAACCAGAAATGAATGAAAGAAATGAGAGAGATGTTCTGATAAGTGAGATCAATGGCTACCTGGTAGAGAGTCACAGTTGGTAGTGAAAAAGATAATATCTACATAGTTTTTTCTTACAAGCACAAATAGCAGAAAAGTAATAAAAATTATGGTGGAAAGAGTTGATTTTTTTAACTATTTATCCTGACAAACTTTTGCTCTCCTTGGATTATCCTCTCTAGTTTCTCTCTAGATATCAGAATATGCAGTGAGAGATGAAAGAATTAGAGAGCAGTGATTAAAGAAAATATGCATTTGATCTTGCACAATGCAGCTGGCTAGGGCTGTAAACATATACACTTTATGTCTTGCAAGCATACGCATTTCATCTGGGTTCATTTTTCAGATGCAAGAAGAAACAAAAATATGCAAAGCATCTCAGTCTTTGGAAGGGAAGGCTTTCTGGGGGTATTTTTTTACCTCCATGTCTTACTTAATCATTTCATATGGAAACAACATTCCTGTTTCATTTCCATTCCCAGTCCTCTTACATCTTCTACTAAAACACTTTCATTGTAGCTGTGCAGTCCTGTAAAACTGTTATATAATGTGACTTAAGACTGAAGTACAAAACCCACTTCTCTGACATATTAGAAATGTGAATGGCAAATTCATTCTCCGAGTAGGTATCACTGCGCAGCCACAATGGCACCACCCATAGATTAGAGCAGGGCTTTCCAAAGTTTTCCCGTGGCGACACACCAACCGCCGTTGGTGTGTCGCCGCGGGAAAACCCAGAAGCGCTGATGATGATCAGCGCTTCCGGGTTGTGTGGCGACACACCAGACTGTGTGTGGCGACACACTTTTGTGTCGCGACACACAGTTTGGAAAGCTCTGGATTAGAGTATCAGAAAACACTAAGGGATGCTAATGTTTGTGGAAAGAAGGAGAATTGAAGGATTGTTAAGAATCAACCCTACCCTAAAAAAAAAAAAAGCCTTCAAAACCTGAAGTCATTTCTAAATGACCAGCCATTCCATCACCAAAGTCATCTTACACTTAAAACAAAGCAGGGCTTGAATAAGCTGGTCTAACATTTTAGCATCACAAAATATAACAGAAATGGGCATGTTTACTTGTTTTAAGGTCTGCAACACTCAATCCCAACTTGACCTTTCTGGTCAATAGACGTGTCAGTCCGCATCTGCTGGCCAGAAAGAACTGCCTCATTCAGCCCCTCCCTTTCATGACAAAATTTAAAACTCTTCCCCTCCCCCCTCACACAAGAAAAGTGCTCTGCAAGCCTCTTATGTGCCCACCAAAGTGGCATACCCTTGACCTGATTGTTGTATACAGCTATGTGCTCATCCAATTCTGTCAGGAAAACAAAACCTGGAAGGTGGAGTCAGGCACCTTCCACATAGACTAATTCATGCAGTTCACATTGTGATCCACTTCTGTGCTGACATTCAGTGTTTATAAGTGAAAGCCCCCCCCCCCCCATTAGCACAAAATGATGCGACCGGAGCAAGGCACAATTGGGACCAAGTACAATGATAAGTGACAAGCAATAACATCTGCTGATCATCAGAGGGCTCAATTCCTTTCAGGAGCAGATCTAAACCTAGTCCTGCGTAGGCTTAGTGCTTAAGGAATGCTAGCTGAAATCTGGAAAAACAGAAAAGCGGAATGGAACCTCCTAGAAGAGGACAAACTTGGCTGGCTGGCTGGCTATCAAAAGGAGCATTCCTCAGTGCCACATCATAGAGCACATCCCACTTTGTAAGATTCTTCTAGGGCTATGAGTATGCTTTTATACAACAAATCTCTTCCCAATGATTTTGTTAGAAGGATTTTAATCTAAAACTGCAGCTTTCAAGCTATACGAAACCATTTCTGGTAGTAGCTCTCCAGAATCTGATGGTTCTCCATGGCCTTTCCATTATCCATTTTTCCAAAAGCACATCTTTTTTTTTGGCAGGGCATTTTTGAGTGAAAGGAATTTTGTAGAAAGTGATATCAACAGGTTATCACCTTGAATAAAGAACGCATAACTGTAGCTAATCTGGAAATAGTCCAATGAAGCTGCGAAAAAGCCTTCTGATTCAACAGACATTTGGTTTCTTTGTGGAACTCTGTGCCTTTCTGTTTCTCATTGGCACATAACATTCATATATCATTTCTAAACTAAATAAGGTCAGATAGATAGATGATAGATAGATAGATAGATAGATAGATAGATAGATAGATAGATAGATAGATCGGTCAACTTTCACTTAAATTACATTCCAAATTATCCTTTATTTACTTTGTTTACTTTATGTAGTAATCCACTCTCCCTTATCCCTTATATTGTAAGGGATATTATATTATATTATATTATATTATATTATATTATATTATATTTTTACTGTCCCATTTTAGTGGATAATGTTCCACCTCTTTTTAGATGCTATAGAATGTAAAACAGCAAATAGGATCCTCCTTTTGGAAAAAATACTGCAGAATCAGACATGGTCCTGTGAAGTGGCCATCTCTTACCTAGCTAGATAGGCTTGATTTCTGATGAATGCAGTGACAAATATTCACTATCATCCCATCTCTCTTATATGAAATTTGTTTTCCATCTTACATAAAATACTTTTTTCTTTAGTTTTCTGAAAAATACATATGAAGCAGGGTCTTTCTAGCCAGGGCAATGAGAGCTATGGTGAGAGACCTAGTCAAAGGATGTTTCATATTTCAAACAATCAGAAAGATCCATTTTTGTATTTAAGGTAGTAAAATTGCTCAGCTGAGTTGTTTCAAAATGCTGGATTTCTCTGTTACCATTTATTTAGACCACCAGCTTCAAAGCGGAATCAAACTAGGATGAAGAAGAAAGTGAAGGGGAAGTTGGTAGCTCAAATGAACATTTTGTTCTTGAACCCCGCAGAGTCTTAAAACATCCTGCATATATGAAATTCTGAACACTGTGACCTAAGGGGAAACTGGGTCTAATATAAGAAAGAAAAAAATCACTCTGCAATTTTGTGACTTTTCTCCTGATAAAATATACATTCATATAAGAGCAGGCAACATGGCCTGCAGTCTGAGGACCACTTTCTGCTGTTGTATAGAAATAGCTGTGTGCATATGAATCACATCTGTTAGAAAAGCCACAACTGTATCCCTTGTATACACATGGTAAAAAAGGTAAAGTTTCCCCCCGCACATTTGTACAGTCGTGTCCGACTCTAGGGGCCGGTGCTCATCTCCGTTTGTTAGCTGAAGAGCCAGCGTTGTCCTAAGACGCTTCCGCGGTCATGTGGCCGGCATGATGCACGTGGAACACTGTTACCTTCCCACCAAAGTGCTACCTATTCATCTATTTGCATTTGCATGCTTTCAAATTGCTAGGTTGGCAAGTGCTGGGGCGAGTGCGGGAGCTCACTCCGTCATGCGGGACTAGGGATTCGAACCTCCGAACTTGCGATCTTCTGATCGACAAGCCTGGCGTCTTACCCGCTGAGCCACCACGCCCCTTATACACATGGCAAATGCATGCAAATAGTAAATATGACAAAGATCAGGCTATCCTATGACTGAGGAAAGGAGAGCTATGGTTTTCTGTGAAATTTTATGTACGCTATGAATTCAGTGGGCTTATTTCTCAGCATGCTTACATTGGCTTACCCTGTAATGTAATCATGATGCCAATCTTCATTTCTCACAAAATGAATTCACATAGAATTAAGGAATGGGTGCTGTGGCAAAAGATCACATTATTAAAAAGCACCCCTGATTTTTGCAAACAGCTCTCTCTAAGATAAATACTATGATGCCACCTGCTGAGTGTCATTTCACTTGTAATTTTTTACATTGGTGAAATCTATCTGTCCGTGTGCATTTATGGATGAATGCAAGTTTGTACATATGTGTTCCCAATATTCCATCTGTCTCCAAGCTTGGGGCTTAGTTGGTTGCAACTTCCAATGCTTTTCTAATAAATAACTGGGGAGCTTTCAAAGTAGGTAACCTCAAAATAAAGATGTGCTTTTGTGATTTATCCTTGAGATTGTGCTACTCTCATGTGAAGATTCATCATGCAATGAGATTGTAATCTCAGTTTAATCCTATTTCGAAGGGAAAAAATGAAGAGGAAAGAGGAGACATGTAATGATGGCAACTTTTTTTCTATTCCAATATCCTGTTAAAATTTATCTATGGACACTTCAATAGGCCCTTAACTTGTCTGTTGCAGGAAGATCATACAGGGGGGGGGGAAGCTATTGCCACTTTTTTTTTTACTTCAACTGCAAATTGTCAGATTTCAGTAAGAAAACAAGTAGTGCCAGCATCTTTTATCACCTCTATATGAGTGTGTACATAGGGGGAAAAAGCCACCACCATGCTCTTTTGCTGATGATTTTGGTCAAAATTATCTAATCTTGTTCTTAATCATGACCTTTTTCCCCTTTTTCCCCCCAACTTTGTAAAAAAGTAAAGAGCCAGTGTGGTGTAGTGGTTGAGGCACCAGGCTAGGAACCTGGAGACCATGAGTTCTAGTCCCGCCTTGGGCACAAAGCCAGCTGGGTGACCTTGGGCCAGTCACTCTCTCTCTGCCCTAGGAAGGAGGCAGTGGCAAACCACTTCTGAAAAACCTTGCCAAGAAAACCAGAGACTTGTCCAGGCAGTCTCCGAGAATCAGACACGATTTAACGGATTAAAAAGTAAAAGTAAAACAATTAACCCTAAATGGGTAATCATTAAGCATACTGTACTTGGTTCTTTGTTCTCTGCAGCTTGAGTTCCATAAATATTGCATGGAACTGATTCCTTCTTCTTAATTTCTGCTCACATTATGTTTATTTAGGAACAGAGTGGAAGATTTGTCTTCCAGTTTAATGAATTTAAAGAGCCAAATATTTCTAGGAAGAACATAAGATCCTTCCTGAACGAGACTGATAGTTTGCCTTATTTGGATTTATGTTTACAAATGTGGCCAGCTACAGGATACACCTCTGGGAACTGCTCAAGTAGAGAACAAAGCCGAGGATGCTCCTACTTGTTGCCTGGAATTAGCTTTAGAGAAAAACTGCATCTCAACAGAGAAGTTCCATTTATCTCTCAGAGCTGATAGCCAGGATTTTCTATTAATTTCCCTAGCCTCCCTTGTTAATCACTACTCAGAGTAATTCTGAGCCTACTCCTGTGTGCCTGCAGAACTCATTTGCTTCCAGCAAATAATCCATCCCGATTACAGATCAGATGGCAAGAATCTAAATCGATGTGCCCCTGGAGGACCGTGGATCTCCTTATTTACTTGTGGGTGAGGAGAGCATATGACGAGATGACTACCCATGGATGGCCAGACTGACCTCTGGCAACCCAAATCAGTCCAGCAGACACCGGATTCATTTTCAGCCCTCTCGGTCTGAGAGTCTCCCTGTCTGAGAAAGGAGACACTGGCGCCTTTCCCAACTTCTGGTGAAGCAGAAGCTCCACCAGCAAAGCCGGTCGCTGGAACTTACTTATTTAAATTTATTGGCCGCCCAACTCAAATGGACTCTGTTAAGGGGGGGGGTGTCGCTAAGGGCATGAAAAGCAGCCGCCCAATCTTAGAGGTCGCTTGTGGGTGAGAAAGTTTGCAGTGCCTTTTCCTCTCGCGTTTGGTGGTTCTTTTCTCTCCCCCCCCCCCCCACGGTCCGCTGCGTTCCCCCACCCGCCTTCCCTCTCTGGAGGACTTTTCTCGGCCGGCCCTGGACTCACCTGTCGGCGCTGAGGGCCGTGAGGGTGAAGACGGAAACGCCCACGGAGGTGAGCTGGATGGCCGGGAGCAGCTTGCAGCCCACCTCGCCGAAGAGCCAGTCCTCGAGGAAGAAGCGCGAGGCGTCGACGGGGACGCAGGTGAGCAGCAGCAGCAGGTCACCGGCGGCCAGGCTGGAGATGAAGATGTTGGGCACGCTCCGGCCGGCGCTCCGGCCGGCGAAGATCTTCAGCAGCGTGACGTTGCCCAGCAAGCCCACGGCCATGATTAGCAGGTAGAGCGAGGGGATCACGCAGCGGACGGCGAACTGCGCCCCAGCCTGCGGCGACGATGCTCCCGGAGCGGCCGCCTCGCTGCCGTTGCCCGCCACCGTCCCGTGGAGCCAGGTGGACGTTGTGGACCTCGGCGGCATGGCTCATCGGCGGCAGGGGCTCTCTCGACAACCTCTCCCGAGTCCTCGATCAAGGAGCCCGCAGTTCTGGGGCGCACGAGCCAACCTTTCTCTCCCCAAAGTCCCCAAGCGGGAAGTAAGCCTCATCAGAGTCAAATGTCCTTCTTACTTCCAAAGAAGTGGGGCGAGCGAGGCGAGGTGCTGCTAGTCCGCTGTCTACTTTGGAAAGCGCCGGGTGTCCGCGGGGCTGTTCCGTCTTCTGCGGAGCGTAGCATTGGGACGCGAGGAGGAAGCCTGGCTTGCAGCCCTCCTCCTCTTCTTCCTCTGCCTGGAACGCGACTCCCTCCTTCCCAGTTCGCTTTGCCCTCCTTAGAGGGGGGCGCCTTTCCTTTAAAGGCGTGCGGGTCCGCCTCCGCAAGGGGGAGCAGTGCGAAAGAGGCAAAGCAGGAATCTGGGCCCCCGGGCTGAGGTGGGGTGAGGAAAAGGGTTTTCCCTTCATCGGGGTCCTGGAGAATGTCTATGTCCATCTTTGATTCTGAGGGGTCCCGAGTACATTTCAAAGCCCTCCCTATGAACTGTGGGACTGACATCTGTGTAAGAGTTACTCTAGATGCAAACAAGGTGGCAGGGCAGCCAGCAGGCTGATCCGATGCCAGGGTCTTACATACATTGAGGGTCTCTTTATCTATCTATCTATCTATCTATCTATCTATCTATCTATCTCTATCTATCTATCTATCTATCTATCTATCTCTATCTATCTATCTATCTATCTATCTATCCTATCTATCCTATCTATCCTATCTATCTATCTATCATCTATCTATCTATCTATCTATCTATCTATCTATCTATCTATCTATCTATCTATCATCTATCTATCTATCTATCTATCTATCTATCTATCTATCTTATCTATCCATCCATCCATCCATCCATCCATCCAATTTCTGTCACCGCCCATCTCCCCCGGAAGATCATCGGGTCAGTTATAACCCTGATGGCTGCATCCACACAACATGCCTGAGTTGGGTTAACCTTGGTTAGGGCTTTTGTTGTGGCTTATGCGAACCCAGTTGGTTTACGGTTCAATGTGCAAACTGGAAAACGAAGGAGATGAAGTGGAACTGTCCGACGCCTTGGTGCTGAAAAGCTCGCCGAAACTCATCTCGCCTTTGTTTAGCTTCGGGGCAGAGTTTACAATCATTACTTTGCTTTCTTGGAAGTTACTGTCCACTGAAATAAATTATATTTGCACCCCAATCGAAAAGGTTCGTATCAAGGGAGCAGGCAATGCTATTAATTGTCTTGCAGTTTTGCCATCTTCGGGATCTTGGATATTGTATTTAAGTGATTGTAAACAAAAATCCCTGTGTATTGTCGAAGGCTTTCACGGCCGGAGTTCAATGGCTGTTGTGGGTCTTCCGGGCTGTGTGGCCGTGTTCTGGAAGTTGTGGTTCCTAACGTTTCGCCAGCATCTGTGGCCAGCATCTTCAGAGGGCAGGAGCACAGATAGAAGCTTCTATCTGTGCTCCTGCCCTCTGAAGATGCTGGCCACAGATGCTGGCGAAATGTTAGGAACCACAACTTCCAGAACACGGCCACACAGCCCGGAAGACCCACAACAGCCAAAAATCCCTGTTCTTGCCAGCTATGAAACAAACAACTTAAAGCAGGTATTTGCAGATATCTGTGTCTCTTTCTGCTTAAAAATTGTATATATTGTGCATTTAAATAAGCAAATGCAAGAGAGGGACAGAGCACTACATCTAGTGTAATGAAAGATATGCATCGTTGATTCCCACAGATTTAGTCTATAGTTTTTTTCAGAATAGCATAATCCCATCTCTGTCTTTCTGTTGTTCCCCAGTGTGAGCTCAACATCCTTTAGTTGGCACAGAACTATACCAACATGAGATTTGCTATCCCTGGTGCCAATCCCTATCCTGCACCTACTGCCTCTATTTCAAGTCACAGCAGTCATCTGATTTCCCTCCAGTGATGACAGTGGATGACAATGGCCACCCTTGCATGGTGTTAGAATAAAGGGGAAAATATAACTTTAATAGCAGTACAGTTAATGATAACTAAAAGCCTGTCTCACTCATGGTCAGAAGCTGAGGTGAAGGCAATGTCGTGGGGACAGAGGAGAAAAAAAGATATTACCAGGGCATGTTTGTGCTATGGTTAACTGCAAGTAAGAAAAGGGTTTCTTTCTCTGTCTTTTTCTCCCTCTTGAGTGAAATAGAGAAGGAAAAGAGGAACGGACTGTGCACCTTAGAAGTTAATGGGCAAACCTCAGCATTTTTACTCACAAGCTCCCCTCTTTCCATGGGGGTTATCTTCTGGTATTTGTGTCTTGGCCTGCAGCCTAAATGACTTATAATTAGATCATATCACACAGTTCAAATGCACTCTACACTGATGGGCCATTTTGATCTTATTCCAAAGAGCCCTGGAAGAATGACTATTATCAGAAAGGCAGGCCGCAGAAAGAAGACACAACAGGCAGGATCAACTCTCCAGCCTGGAATAATGAAAAGGGGGAAAGCAGAATGCTTTGATGTGGATTGCATTCCCTGGCCCACATGCACATGCCTTTTGTGCTCCCCCAGATCCGGACAACAATATTACTTGGGAAGCAAGTTCCTCAAATTCATTGTTTACCTTCATGGTGCAGTAAGTTGTATTTAAGAGCAAAGCAGCTGTGTGGCAAAGTCCTTCAGAACTGGCTAACTTGCACTTTTCTTTTGAAGAGCTTTAAAATAGTTGACCATTTTACCAGCAATGATGTCCTCTGTGCAACTAGGTTGGAATTCTTTAAGCAAAAGAAGGAGGAGGTCCAAGGGTCTCTGGGTCTGTATAGAGCTTCTCCTTCTCCAACCTGTTGCTCTCCAGAACTACAATTCCTATCCTTCCTTCCTTCCTTCCTTCCTTCCTTCCTTCCTTCCTTCCTTCCTTCCTTCCTTCCTTCCTTCCTTTGATTTCTATCATGCTTCAGACAATATAGACTTTGGATTACATTTAGGGAGAAGAAACTTTGGTGTGACTTCATGGAAAGCATGTTCCTCAGCAACGAAGGTCAACATAGATGGGCACAGCAGGAGAAGCTTCAGGTGTTAACTTTCTATCTGTTGTACTGAAGGCAATTAAAGATCTAGAACAGAGCTTTCCAAACTGTGTGTCAGGACATGTTAGTGTGTCGGCTGCAGTGTCTGGGTGTGTTGCGGCTGCTGCTGCCTCTGAGCCCTGCCAGGATTCTACGCAGGTCCTAGTGCCTGCCTTGTGCCTTGCTGCCTCCAAACCTGCTGTGATTCCATGCAGGTATTAGTGCCTGCCTTGTGGCCTGCTGTAAGAGTGTGTCGCAAAATGATGCCCTGCTGTAAGAGTGTGTCACGAAATGATGCATGTCTAAAAAGTGTGTCACCAACATGAAAAGTCTGGAAAGCTCTGATCTAGAAGCTCTGGAATTAATTTCTTTTAAGAAAAAAAGTAACCCACAGATATAAAGTTGCCTTGACAAACACTCTTGACAAATGATCCAGTCTATTAAACTGGAAGGCTTAAGTAAGCCACTCAGCACTTCTGAGGACAATGGGATGACGGTAGGGCCAGAAGTGCACAAAATAGCCCATCCAGAGAGGAAAAAGAAAATTCTGTTGAGTTGGAAAGAAAAATATAGCAGAATATGGCATGGACAGGGAAATCCCATTATATGTAATCCCACATTAAGTTGCTAAGTGATGCAAAATACAGGGAACATGCACCTATATTGAAAGATCTGCACTAGCAACCAAGTGTTTAGTCACCACAATTCCAGGATGTTGGTACTGACCTTCAAAGCTCTAAATGGCTTGAGGCCTGGCTGTCTATGGAACATCTCTTCTGATACAAACCTGCCTATTTTTTAAGATCTGCAGGAGAAGGCCTTCTGCAGATGTGTTCCCCTGCCCTGTTATCAGGAACTTGTTTTTCTGGCACATATCCTTCTGCATTGCTCCCAGGCTACAAAATACACTCTCTCGGAAGATACATTGTCCCCCTACACCAGGGGTGGGGAATGTCTGGCCCGCGGGCCGTATAAGGCCCGCGAAATCATTTGGTCTGGCCCTGCCAAGGCAACCACAGGCGGGACTCGAAATTCAATAAATCTAGGAGCTCCCGCCCGCAAACCCCGCCCCCTTCCACGTGATTGGCTCCTGCCCGGAAACCCCGCCCCCGCTTCACAAATTATGTTATAAATATCAAAATGACCCTTGGCAGAAAAAAGGTTCCCCACCCCTGCCCTACACCTTTGCATTTAATAAAATTAGTAAAGATTTGTCTCTCCAGGCCTTTAATATATTAATGCTTGCATTTCTTCTCATTTAAATTTTTTAAATGTTATTTTATGGTTGTTGTTTTCTAATTTTGTTAGCTACCTTGAGTACTTACAGACAAACAAAAGCATCCTTTTATTCAGCACTGAACCCGTAACTCTTATCGTAACATTTACCTCTCAGACTTTCTGAGATGAAATTTTTGGAGATGCAACATTCCTGGATGATTATAAGTCCAGAAGGAAGATTATAAAAGAAAGAAAATGAAGTTGGATTAGGAAATTTTGAAGTTATAACGGAAGGTAGTTCTTGGAATTTCTGCCTTATTTCAAAAGCAGCTGAGACATTTTCACATCTGTTCTGTGTATCTTCAAACTCACTGCTTTCTTCCTCCCCCCCCCTTCTGTTTCAGCATGCCAACTTCCCATTGAATTTCCTTTCAATATTCTTTAAGGCAGATAGGGCAAGGTACCTTTATACAGCACTGGTGGCTATGGAACAATTGTGGGCTGGAATCAATTACATCATTTGTTTTGTTTTGCTATTTTTATTTTTGTTGGGTTTTGTGTTTGGTTTTAATCTTAAGTTAGCTACCCGGAGTTGAAAGGTGTGAGTCAGGCAGCCACATCAATTGATTAAATAATTAAATGAATAAAATACCTGGCAAGTGCCAAGGAAGGGGTCTGCAGGTACATGGCATCATGTTTAGAAGCTTAGGCTTATTTTTTTAAAAATGTTTATATTGCCATAAGACTCCTTGTATTCTCTTGTGAGGTCTAAGATGGCTGCTTCTGTGGAAATTCATCCAACCATCATTCATTCATTAAGGTTTACATCCCACCTTTCCTACAGGATTCTGAGGCAGAAGCCACATCATTCCTTCTTCCATTTTCTTCCCCACAATAGCAATTGTGTGATGTAGATTGGGCTGAGAAAGAGAATGATTGGCCAAGTTCACCCAGTGAGCTTCCACGATTAAGACCGGAAGTAGTATCTCCAAGATTTTAATGACCACACCACACCGGCACACCCGGCTTGGATTAACATTCTGCCTTGGGGTAGGATAAGGAGGCCGCTTTCTGGGGAGGCATTTGACCAACCTTCCCTCTATCTCCCCCCTTCAGTGCGACCTATCCCTTGCCCAAAAACCATTTCAGATGAGCTGGGATTTATCAGATTTAAGTATCATTGGTATTACCGGATTTTGATTATTGACTGCAATCATTCACTGAACCATAAAGACACAATGATCACAAGACAGGGTTTACTCCCAAACATTGACAGCTATCTAGTATTAAATCTTCATACAGTCATAAGTTATTACACCTGAATTATCCAGGATAACTAATCTCAGAGATGAAAGTAAACTCTGAATTACTACTGTCCAATACTAGTATGGCAACTACTGACAACCACAATGATTCTCCCATCAAGTCAGTGTCAACTCTTAGCAACCACATGGATAGATTTTCTCCAGGATGAGCTGTCCCCAACCTGGTCCTTCAGGTCTTCCAGTACCGCAGCTATCACTGCTGTAATTGAATCCTCCCATCTTGCTGCTGGTCATTCTCTTCTCTTTCCTTCCACCTTTCCCAGCGCTGTAGCCTTCTTTAGAGAGCTAGGTCTTCACATAATGTGTCCAGGTATGCTAATTTGAGCCTGGATATTTGTGCCTTAAGTGAGAACTCTGGATTGATTTATTCTGTGACCCATTTCTTTGTTTTCTTGACTATTCATGGTATTCTCAGGAGTCTTTTCCAACACTGAAATTCAAAAGCATCAATAGTTTTTCTATCCTACTTCTTCAAAGTCCAACTTTCAGTTACAAAGAGTGTTACAGGGAAAACTATTGCCTACACAATTCTGATTTTTGTAATATAACCTTTTCCAAGGCCTTGTTTGCTATTCCACCAAGGGCTAGTCTGGGGTGTATTTCTTGGCTGCTGGTTCCTTTCCATTGGTAGCTGATCCTAAAAAGCAGAAGCTATCCACCATTTCAATATATTCGCTCTCAGTTCTAAGGCTGGCTGCTGCACCTGTTGTCATTAATTTGGTCTTCTTTATACTTACTGTAATTGTAGTCCCATGTTTTCACTGTGCTCCTTGACTTTCATTACTAGACTTCCAGATCATTTGCATTTTCAGCATCATCAGCATAGCACAGGTTCCTGGTGTTTCTTCCTCCAATTTTACAACTATATTCTTCTTCCAATTCAGCCTCCCTCAACAAATATCCAACATATAAATAGAATAAATAAGGGGAATGTATACAGCCTTGCCTCGCTCTTTTGTTGACCTGGAACCAGTCTGGTTTGCCATGTTCTGCTATGCCTGTGGCTTCCTACCTGTGTATAGGTTTCACAAGAGGACAATGAGATGTTCTGGGATTCCCAAATTCCAAAGGACATTCCACAGCTTGACATAGTCAACACAATTGAAGGCCATTCTATAATTAATGAAGCACATCTTTTTGGTACTACACTTGATCTTAGCAGCCTGTACTTAACCCAGAATGTCTATAGAATCCTAGGCTTTACAGCCCTACATACTTATCCATCACCACCTCGCTGGTATTAAGACAGGTATGTCTGTCCCCAGGCGCATAAACATTTTAAGTAGTGTAATCTGAAACAGCTATTTTTACCCCCAACCTTTTAACTCTAAATTTTATTTTATTTATTGTTCAAATTTCTCTCACCGCCCATCTCCCCCAACAGGGGACTCTGGGCGGTTTACAATAAAATCAATAAAATCAACAATTAAAAACATACAATATAAAATCAGTTATAATAATAC
The DNA here is from genome assembly GCA_023362775.1 of Charina bottae. Lineage (NCBI taxonomy): Eukaryota > Metazoa > Chordata > Lepidosauria > Squamata > Charinaidae > Charina > Charina bottae. The sequence continues at coordinate 13,996,314 of JALMGJ010000001.1, forward strand.
AATTAAATAAATATAAATATAAATATAAAATCCATGTGGCGATATGATGTCATATAGTAGGGAGGATATTACGGCGCTAGCCACCCCCAAGAGGAGCTGTTACCATTCCCATCTCAAGCAAGGCAGCAGAACCAGGTCTTCAGATTTTTCCGGAAGGCCGGGAGTGTGGGAGCCCGCCTCACCTCTGGGGGCAGAATATTCCAAAGGGCGGGTGCCACTGCAGAGAAGGCCTGCCTCCTGGACCCTGCTAGATGAAATTGCCTTGTCGATGGGGTCCGTAGCATGCCCTCTCTGCCAGACCGGGTGGGACGGGTCAATGTGATGGGGGTGAGGCGGTCCCTCAGGTAAATGTTGTTTACCTCTATGTGTCTGTTGATGGCTGCTATGTCTGAGTGCCAAGCTTCCAGGAATTCTCTAGCATTTTTGGATTTGGCTTGGTTTAAGATGCTCACAGTTTCCCCGTTGAAAGTATGGTTAAGTCTGTCCATGTGTTGTGAGATTAAGGAGTTTTCATTGTGTCTTCTGACTACTAGTTGGTGTTCGTGGATGCATTCTGCTAGTCTCCTGCCAGTCTGTCCTACATAGTGGCTGTTACAGTCCTTACACTGTATGTTGTAGATAACTCCTGTTTTTTCTTCTTGGGCTACTGGGTCTTTTGGTTTACTTATGATGTTCTGAAGGGTTTTGGTTGGTTTGTGTGCTACGGTGATGCCATGTGGTTGTAACAGTCTATTAGTAGTTTCTGAGATGTTTCTGATGTATGGTAGTGTAATCCTTTTCATAGCTTCTGTTGGTTTTGCTGTGTTGGGTTGAGTGGTCAGGCACTTTTTAATAAAGTTGCGTGGGTATCCATTTTGCTGGAAGATGCTATATAAGTGGTCTATTTCCTTTTTCTGGTGTTCTGGGTTGCTGCAGTGCGTTTGTGCTCGTCTGAATAGTGTTCTTACACAGCTCCTCTTGTGGGAGGTTGGGTTATTTCTTTGGTAGTGGAGCACTTGGTTAGTGTGGGTAGATTTCCGGTAGACTTGTGTTTCTAGAATGCCATCATTTCCTCTACTGATGAGGATGTCCAAGAAGGGTAGTGTGTTGTTGTTTTCTTCTTCCCTTGTGAATTTTATTCCTTTGAAGATGTTGTTGATGGTTTCATGTGTTTCCTCCCGTTGATCCTTTTTTATTATAACGATCTACATACCAGATCCATCCATAAACCAATGGATGACACTTTGCTCACTCAAATTAAATTTCTACAAAAGCAAATATCAATGATATTAACTCAAGAGATAGAGACTCAAATGAAATTTACAAAACAAAAATATTTTGAATATGCAAATAAACCAGGTAGATGGCTGGCTTATAAATTGAGGAAACAAAGACAAAAGAATTTGATTACTAATATTCAACATGAAGGAAAAACTCTGGTGAATAATATGGACATTCAAAAAACCTTTCATGACTATTATTCTAAATTATATAAAAAACAAGATGTCAACTTGGATGAGATTGAAGAATATTTGAATAAACAAAAACTAACTGTTCTTAATGACCAACAAAGATTGATATTAAATAATGTTATAACAAAAGAAGAATTGATAAAAGCTTTTAAGAAAATTAGTAGTGGAAAAGCTCCTGGACCGGATGGATTGTCAGCAGCCTACTATAAATGTTTTGAAGAGGATTTATGTCTACCTTTGCAGAAGACTATGAATTCTATTTTGGAAACAGGAATTATGCCTGAAACTTGGAAAGAAGCACATATAACATTGATACCCAAAGAACAACAGGACTTAACATTAACTAAAAATTACAGACCAATATCTTTATTGAATAATGACTATAAGATATTTACAACGATATTAGCAGAAAGAATGAAGAATATACTTAAGGATTTTATTCATCAAGACCAAACTGGTTTTCTACCCAAAAGACAAATTCATGACAATGTCCGAAACATAGTAGACGTAATTGAATATTTGGATCAACACTATGATAAACAAGCTGCCTTGATATTTATTGATGCTGAAAAAGCCTTTGACAACTTAAATTGGCCTTTTATGTTCAAAGTTTTGGAAAATATGAATTTTGGAGGAAATTTTATAAAATGGATTAAATCAATATATACTCCACAATTTGCCAAAATAATTGTTAATGGAGAATTTAGTAAGCCATGTGAAATACAAAAAGGTACTAGACAAGGTTGTCCATTATCTCCACTTTTGTTTATATTGGTATTAGAGGTTTTACTTAGAGATATTAGACAAGATGATGGTATCCATGGTATTAAAGTTAAAAAAGAAGTTTATAAACTAAGAGCATTTGCTGACGACCTAGTCATTACTTTGGAGAATCCACTAGAAGGAATTGAAATATTAATACAGAAACTAAAAGACTTTGGGTCGCTAGCAGGGTTCAAAGTGAATTTACAGAAGACAAAAGTTTTGACCAAAAATATGGATTACCACCAACAAGAGAAATTGAAAGAAATAACAGGATATTCAATGGAAGAAAAAGTAAAATATTTGGGAGTATATTTAACAACTAAAAATGTTAAGTTGTTTAAGAATAATTATATTCCACTTTGGATGGATATTAAAAAAGATTTGGAACATTGGGAAAAACTGCAATTATCATTATTAGGTAGAATTTCAGCAATTAAAATGAATGTTTTGCCAAGAATTTTATATCTTTTTCAAACACTACCTATATTGGCATCAGAAGAACCTTTTAAACAATGGCAGCGAGATATTTCTAAGTTTATTTGGCAAGGGAAAAAACCAAGAGTAAAATATAAAGTATTGCAAGACTCTAAAGAAAGAGGAGGACTAGGTCTACCGGATTTGAAATTATATTATGCTGCTTGTTGCTTGGTTTGGATTAAAGAATGGATAGTTTTGAAAAATGAAAAATTATTGAATTTGGAAGGACATGAATTAAGATATGGATGGCATGGATATTTGTGGTACGATAAAGTTAAAGTTAATGTGGACTTTAAAAACCATTATATTAGAAGATCCTTGTTAAGAATCTGGAATAAATATAAATTAATCTTATGTTATAAAAGACCCTTATGGATTTCTACACAAGAAGCATTCTACAGAACAGAAGTAAGAAATAAAGATAAATGGTTAACCTACAAAGACTTTTTAAAGAAAGAACAAGGACAATATATAATTAAATCAATAGAAGAATTGGTATCAGAGGGATACAGTTTTCAATGGCTTTCATATATGCAGCTCGTAGAGAAATTTAAATTAGATAAGAAAGACCTTGAATTTGAACAAACCAAATCGGAATTTGAGATACAACTATGTGAGACAGATGATCATCTAATTGCAAAAATGTATAAATTATTGTTAAAAGGTGAAATGGTAGAGGAACAAGTTAAAGACTGTATGATTAAATGGGCTAAAAATATTGGCCATAATATTCAAATGCAACAATGGGAAGATATGTGGACCAAAGGGTTAAAATTTACTTTGTGTTATAATTTAAAAGAAAACTTTTATAAGATGATGTACAGATGGTATATGACCCCACAAAAACTTTCTAAAATGTATGGAAATGTCTCCAACTTATGTTGGAAATGTAAAAAAAAAGAGGGGTCTTTTTACCATATGTGGTGGACATGTGAGACTGCAAAAAAATTTTGGACTCAAATACATGCATTGATGCAAAATATATTACAAATTCGAGTTCCATTTAAACCGGAATTTTTCTTACTGGGAATAATTGATGGACAACCTGGGAAGCAATTTACAAGGATTATGCAATACATGATTACAGCAGCAAGACTTATTTTTGCACAAAATTGGAAAAACCAGATATCGCCTACAATACAAGATTGGATGTTAAAATTGATGGATATGGCAGAGAATGATAAACTGACATGTTTATTAAAAGAAAATCCAAATAATTATTTCCTTAAAGAGTGGAAACCATTAACTGACTATTTACAAGATGCGGGAGGGGCAAAGCTTATATGGGGATTTGAAGATTAAAATATATATATATTGATGTAATAGACAAGAAATATTCTTTAATATTATATATAGACCTAGCATGTAAGATAAAATTTTTAAAATACCATGACCAGATACAAATCGGAAGTTGACCAAATTCTGTTTCAGCTTTATCTTTTTTTCTTTTTTCCTTTACTACACTTTTTTATCTTTTCTTTTTTCTTGATTTGTATTTCTATTTTCTTTTCTGTTTCAAACTTTTATCTATGTAAAATTAAAATCTAATAAAATTTGTTACATACCAGATCCATCTTTTCTTTTTATTTATTTATCGCATTTCTCCACCGCCGATCTCAACAGTGACTCTGGGCAGTTTACAAGCGAATTTAAAACAGTAAAAAATAAATATCGATTAAAAATACATTATAAAGTATACATATACAAATATACTAAAAACCCTAAAATATAAATATGAAATGTAAAACCCAAGATGGTGAGATTGCAGTCTTGATAAAATTCCCTGGGCCACATCAAGGTGCCAGCCATCCCCAGGACAAACTATCACCCCTCCCAGCCCAAGCAAGTTGGCACAGCCAGGTCTTGAGCCCCTTTCGAAAGGCTGGGAGAGTGGGGGCTTGTCTTATTCCTGGGGTAGTTCATTCCAGAGGGCAGGGGCTATGGCAGAGAATGCCCTCTTCCTGGACCCTGCCAATTGACAATCTCTCATGGGCAGGGTCCATAACATGCCCTCTCTGCCTGACCAGGTGGGACGGGTCGATGTGATAAGGGTGAAGCGGTCCCTCAGGTAACCTGGTCCTATGCCATGTAGGGCTTTAAAGGTGATAACCAACACCCTGAATTGGACCCGGAAGCAGACTGGCACCAAATGCAGCTCGCGCAGCAAAGGTGTTATATGGGCCATCTTTGGGGCTCCTAAAACTGCTCACACGGCCACATTCTCAACCAGCTGTAGCTTCTGGATACTCTTCAAGGGTAGCCCCATGTAGAGCGCATTGCAATAGTCTACACAGGAGATGACTAGGGCACGAGTGACTGACTTTTTTTTTCACCAATAATGAATTTTACACTCACTAGTTAATCATTACTTACATATTTTTTATTGAAAATACTTTTTCAGCGACTTGTGAAACATCAGTCACTTACTGAAGCCAAATGTCTGGACTGCCACTGGCTTATTTATTACAGCGGCCCAGTCAGAACACTTCCTAGGCAGGTAGATTATCTTCTGTAAGGAAAAAATATATACCGTGAATATTTCTCCGATGAAGTAATCTTATGCAGCAAATTTCGGTCTTTCAATACCTTATCATAAAACTTCTCACACTCCATGTTTGTGGACACAAACTCCACCCCTCATATACATGTGTGCAACATTACAACCCAACTGCAAAATAGTGTAGCTTGCACTGTGACATCATGACTTACATTTTATTACTTTGGCATCTTTGTGATAAGAAACACACATCTAAGAAGACAGGTGCTACATGAGCATTCCTGCTCACTTGGAAGCACTTTTTTGTGCTTAAATCCAAAGAGCTGCACAGCTCTCCTGGTCTGTTCTTGGATGAGGGACCACCTGGGTATCCCAGGGCTGCAGGTTAGATTGGGTAGATCAAAAATGCATCCTAATGTTTCAGCCAGGAATATAACCCTGACTTCTCAAGTCTGTGCCAATGTACTTCATATTTTGGCTTCCCCACAACACGGATAGATTAGACATCAGTTTGTCAAATGGAAGAAAATGGAGTGTTCCAATTTCAAGGTAAAACAAACACTGGGCTGAAGCTGCAGCCCTGGTCTCAGAGGAGCGACAGCTATTAACTGTAACAGCTCAAACAAGGGTTTCCCTTTTCCCTTGTGAAAAACGAATCCTGTATTTTTCTTGCCACAAGTAGCTCCCTCTCTCTCTCCCTCTCTCCCTCCCTCCCTCCCTCCCTCCCTCCCTCTCTCCCAGGGCAGTCTGTCCTGTGTGTGTGTGAGTGTGTGTGTGCATCTGGTCAGGCTTGGCCGAGAGAGGAGAGTTGCTGGGCCACCGATCAGGAAAAGCAGGAGCCAGCCGCGCTGGGGGGCTTCAGCGGGCGGCAAGGGGTGGAGTGGTGTGGCTGAAGCCCCCCAGCGCAGCCGGCTCCTGCTTCTCCTGATCGGTGGCGGCGGCGGCAACAACTCTCCTCCCTCAGCCAAGCCCGATCAGATGCACACACACACACACACACTCACAGGACAGACTGCCCTCGGCAGGAGCCAGCCACGCTGGGGGGCTTCAGCAGGTGGCGAGGGGCGGAGTGGTGTGGCTGAAGCCCTCCAGCACGGCCAGCTCCTGACGAGGATGGAGGCCCACTGCCGCCCCGGCCCCCTCGGGCTTGGCCGAGGGAGGGAGGAGAGTCACTGCCGCCACCACCACCACAACCACCGCACAGGAGAAGCAGGAGCTGGCCGCGCTGGAGGGCTTCAGCTGCACCGCGCTGCCCCTTGCCGCCCGCCGGGCTGCGTTTGTGCGTCTCGGCCCGCCTCTCCGCGACCTCCTTTGCCACGCACTGATAGGCGGGAGGGCTTCCTTTTCCAGGCTGCCTCTGAAAACGGGACAAAACCGAGATTTTTTTCAAAAAGACAGTACAGTTCAAAAATGTTAAAATAACGGGACCGTCCCGTTCAAAACGGGACGTATGGTCAGCCTACTATGGAATCACCAGCATGGAGACCATTTCTGTTCTGAAAATATCTACAAGAGAGATAAACTGCTTCTTGCTGCATTAGACTGCAGAAGCTCATTTACAGTATGTTGCTTTAACACTTCTGCAGCTTTTGTGAGCCTTTTATAGTTTTATGCTGAACTTTCATTCTACGCAAACAAGTGATTGAGGCACAGGGGAATCCGCAGGGTGGGTTGAAGTGTCAAAACAGCAAGTGCAACCTGATGATCAAAGCCTTGCCCCTTTTTAACACGTGTTGCATGGATGTAAACAGGGCCCTTCTTCGGATGAATTACCAACTTCTTGTGAAGCAGGAACAGAATCGCCTTATTACAGTATTTGGTATCATAAAAGAGAGCATTTTCTCCCCTCCCCCATGGAGTATGTTTTAGAACCCCCTTTGTATAATTGCAATTGGCACTATGGTTCCCTTTTTTCAAGTATGAGTTCACCGCCTTAACAGCTACCTAAAAGGGTAAGGGTCTTCCAGACAGGTTTCAATCCCAGCCACATCTTTGGTCAAATACACAACTAAGTGGCAGTATTAACCAACCTGGGCTGATCTCCAAAAAGTAAACAGGATTGGCCTGGTTAGCACTTGGATGGGAGAACACTAGGAAATCCTAGGGCTGGAAACTATGTCCACATTGTTGCCAAGAAAACTACATGGGTGTTGCATTGGATGTAGAGCTCTATCTAAAGGAGACTTTGCCTTTAATACTCAGATAGTCCCTGTTCTTGATTATGATGTTGCCTTATTATTCCTAATAAGAATAAGAGCCAGTATGGTCTAGTGGTTATGGTGCTGGGCTAGAAACCAGGAGTCTGTGAGTTCTAGTCCCTCCTTAGGCATGAAAGCTGGCTGGGCGACCTTGGGCCAGTCACTCTCTCTCAGCCCAACTCACCTCACAGGGTTGTTGTTGTGGGGAAAAGAGGAGGAGCAAGGAGTATTAGGTATGTTGGCCGCCTTGTGTTATTTATAAAAAATAATAAAGGCGGGATAAAAATTAAATAAATAAATAAACTGAAATAGAAGGGATGGAGCATCAGGAAAAGTCAGTCACAGTGGAACAACAACCAGGAAGCAGAATGGGGCTCCCAAACAACACCACGCCATGATGACGAGTGTGGATTTTGTTACATTGGCTTCTACTGGCAGCTGGGAAGCATGTTTTATGTGCTGAATTATGATCTCATCCCCTGTACCACTGCATAACCAGAACATAATGGGTTATGTATCTTTTTATTAATAGCATTTATTATTCATTTTACATTATAACTGCAATCATCCCAAGGCGAGGGATGCAGGTACTGTATGCTTCTGCTCAGAGAGCAGAAGAGTTCGTTATTCTTACCTGCCACCCCAAACTTCCAAGCTCCTCAAATCCATTCCAAAAGGTTTCCTAATTCTCTGGAGCAGGTTTCAAGAATGTCAGGAACACAGAATCTAATCTGCCAGTGTATCAGTTCTAGTTCTGGACAGAGACAGAGACAGACAGATAATTAAAATGTGCTGCTTTAAACTGTTGAAGCAAATCAAGAATGTTTTGGACAACATTTTAAACATTCCTAGTAGTTTGGAATATAAGAAATGTAACATAGCTGTAAGCTATTATCATCATCATCATCATCACCATCTAAACTGTTTTGCCTACCCACTCCAGAAGACTCTAGGTGGCATCATTTTAACATGATTTAATAATTTAATAATTACATACCAAAGCACTCAACTTAATGATTTCTTACTTAAAGTATAAGAAATTCTTTGGAGGATAAAACAGTAAGAACATCAAACTAGTACAGCAATATATCATGCATAGTCTGCAGTCAGATAGACAAAATTTAATATAAAGAGCCTGCATTCAGTTTATTATTAAGAGGTGCATTATCTTTAGAACAATTTTATGTACAACCCCCCCATAATAATAATTTTTATAAATGAGGATGCAATCTATAGATATTTGGAAAGTCTTCTTTGCAACTTATAAAGCATCCTTAAAATATAGTGATAAGATAGTTCATTCACCTTATTCTGTTTTCCCTTGCTTTATCCTAATTATTTATCTTTAAATATATCATGTATTAAATATATATTTAAATATGAGAGCCAGTTTGGTCTAGTGATTAAGGCACCAGGCTAGAAACCAGGAGGCTGTGAGTTCTAGTCCTGCCTTAGTCATGAAAGCTGGCTGGGAGACCTTGGGCCAGTCACTCTCTCTCAGCCCAACTTACCTCACAGGGTTGTTGTTGTGGGGAAAATAGGAGGAGGAAGAAGTACTAGGTATGTTCACCGCCTTGTGTTATTTATAAAAAAAATATAAAGGCAGGATAAAAAAAATCTAAAATCTAAAATATAAGATTCTAATAAATGAATTTTTCTCCTATTGTTTCAAATATCTTTCCTATGTAGCAATCTCCCAGTTTATGTCTACAAAATTATCTTTGATGGGAAGAAAGAACCATGAAAAAGTATTTCTTGTAGTTTTAGAAAAGCTAATAACCTAGCATCAGCTTGTTTTCTTATCAGCATGAGATTATCGGTGTGACTCAGAGGGTACAATACTTTGTATGTTATTATGTCAATTGTATTAGTTTCATTTATTCATAGTGTAACTGTTAAAGGAAACAATAAGTTCAAGAACTGCTGTCACTTTTCCAACGTAAGAGCTAAGACAAGCCACTGTAAGTTTTTCATTTCCCTACTGCATTAATTATAAATATTTCATCAACACTTTATTTCCCCCCTCTTCTCCTGCCTTTCTTTCAATGGGGAAAAAAAAACCCTTCTTCATAATCTCTTCATAATTTGTAACAGAATCTGTCACTTATAATACAAAGAGCCACTGGAATCCTGTCTCAAATTCAGCCTTTGGTCTTTGCTTAATTATTGGTAACATATAGCAAAGAATTATTTTAAAATTTCCTGAATTAAAGACCATCTTAGTTTTTGAGTCATTATGAAATACTCTTGAAAATTAGAGCCAGAAAATCAGAAAACGCTATCTAATTTTTGTGAGGCATTTCCTAGAAATCCAATCCATTTATTATAACTGAACAACAAAAAGAGGCAGGCTGCTTCATCTTCATAAAAGAGGCAATACTCCTTTCCCTTTCTGAGGGGAAAAGTACAAGAAAACAGATAATAGTTTTGCCAGCTATGATTGACTATATATATATATATATATATAGGTTTCTCATTTGAAAGCAGAGTACTTGCTAGAATTCTTGGATTATAACCTTAACCTTCTTTCCAATCTATATACTACTAAAACTCTCCTTGTGTTTATCTGTTTGTCTGTTTGTACCTTCAAGTTAGCCCAAATGGTGCATTATACCACAACAATTTTTGAATCAAGGTACCTAAAATCTGCTAACTTAAAGAATGTGTAAAAAGCAAAACCAACAGAAGCTATGAAAAGGATTACACTGCCATATATCAGAAACATCTCAGAAACTACTAATAGACTGTTACAACCACATGGCATCACCGTAGCACACAAACCAACCAAAACCCTTCAGAACATCGTAAGTAAACCAAAAGACCCAGTAGCCTGTTAGAAGTAAATTTTATCTTACCAAGTTCGTTCCTGAGCCGGGAGTAAAGAAACTGACCAATTGCATGAAGTTAGGAGTTTATTCACCCAAGAGCAAAAGCAATGACAGCAAGCTGTTAGGTGGGCGGCCGCACAGGACCCCCTTCCTACAGCACATTATATAGATTCCATTCAACTCCTCCTTTAGAAGACCACCCCTTACTCAGTTACCCATACTCCACCTTACCCTCATTCCATATTAGGAATTTCCTTCCTTCACTCCATATTAGGAACTTCCTTCCATCCTTGCTAGGGCCCCTTGACAGTTATTAAACAATATATTTCCCCTGGAAAAGCTATCCTTGGAAAGTACACTTTATCTTTCTATGGGCACAGCTATCTATCAAGGCCTGCTAGAAAGGAAGGATAAGAAAGTTAACAAAACTCTTCAAGGAAATACAAAATGGTTTCAGAGCCATAATACAAGTGCATATGTTTCTAATATATGAATATGAAATATATTTGTATTTATATATACAGAAATGTAAGAATAAGTTTACAATCCAACAAGCCCAAGAAGAAAAAACAGGAGTTATCTACAACATACAGTGTAAGGACTGTAACAGCCACTATGTAGGACAGACTGGCAGAAGACTAGCAGAACGCATCCATGAACACCAACTAGCAGTCAGAAGACATGATGAAAACTCCTTAATCTCACAACACATAGACAGACTTAACCATACTTTCAACTGGGAAACTGTGAGCATATTAAACCAAGCCAGATCCAAAAATGCTAGAGAATTCCTGGAAGCTTGGCACTCAGACAAAGCAGCCATCAATAGACACATAGAGATAAACAACATTTACATACCATTCATAAGAGACAATAGAAACACCAGAAGACAAGAACACCTCTTGGCCAGCAATCAACTACAAGATATGAAAAGATTAACAGCAAGATTAGCAGCAGAGGAGCAATCAAACAACACAATAGACCCTAATCAAGGAACTATTAACTCTGTCAATCAACCAAGCAGTAAACAACAACCCAGTCAAAGTACTACCAAGGAGAGTACAACACCCCCACCAACACAGGCAGGACATGCCAGGGTATATAAACAGAGAGCAAGTCCCACTCCCTTTTTGCACTGAAGATGTTGCCTAGCCTGGCAATGAAACGTCTGCAAGAAAACAACAAGACTCAGAGAGCACCAAGGACTCCACAGTTCAACCCTGAGCTACAAATATTCTCTTCGAATGTGTAAAAAATCCGGGACCCATTACTCCTGTGGAATTGAAATTTCCACAATGTTCAGACCAGTTTTATTCGCAAAGTTGTGGCTGTTGCAGAGTCCCTGCGGTCACGTGATCATGATTTCCAACGCTCCCTGCAGCTTCCCACAAGCAAGTCAGTGGGGAAGCTGGCAGGAAGTTGGAAGTCGCTTCCATTCCCACTGCTTTTTTGCCCACCCGTGGTCATTCTGTTTATCTGTTTAGGTAAGTAAATATTCTCTTATAATTGAAGTTTGTTTGCCACTACAATTATCTTTCTATTTATGATATATACTCTTCTTAGATGATCACAGGACCATCCAGCATTGGGGTAAAAAAAATATGGTCAGCCTAAAATTTAATGTTCATTCTGGTCACATCAGACTGTACTACCTTTTCCTCAAAGGATGACCCAACGGGTCACTGGGTTGTCTAGTAAATACTATTAAGCAGAACTACTAGATTCTTGTTTCTCAGAATACCTCTTGTCCAGAAACAAAGAGGAAAGTCTGGCCTCATTAAATGAAGAAGAATTTCTGAATAAGCAGATAATATCCAACTGTGAGAGACTACATCTCAAAAATTTTATTTAAAGCCAAATCACAACTTTTCTTGGAAGGAATGGTTTCATATGTTTTTTTTCTAGGTGCACCTTCAACGTGATACTATATAATCCTTATGTGTGTTTTTTTTTATTCTTTTATCTTATCCTCTTACCCAATTATAAATTCAAACCTTTTCCTATATAGGTCTATCTATAATTTCAGTTCTTTCAGAGTAGATAAGTTTGCTTGGTTGTCTCATCATTTTCCCTGTCATGGCAGTTTTATCATTTTATCTTTCCATAAGGCAGTTATGATAAATATACATATGGAACATTAAAAAAAATATTTTATATACATAAACAATCCTCATGAAAAATTATTAGAAAGGAAGGCACTGAATCTACAGCAGGCTCTTTGCACTTCAGAGCAGCTATGTCCTCTCTGCATTCTGTGTACATTATTTTCAGTTTAAAAGATCAGAAAATATATTTGAAAAAGTAATAGATGTGTTTGAAAGCTGACCTTTTCTTCAGTGCTTCCCAAGCCCAGCTAGGACAACCAACTCGGACTATATTTTTTGAAACTTAGAAACATAGCCTTCTCCAAAAGAATCAGAATGGCAATTTTCATCCAATGATCTTGGAAGTTAGGTTAAAAGAAATATATTTGGTCAGAGTCACCCAGTGAAATTCACAGGTTTTAAGTAATGCCCTGCTGACTCTCACTGACATATGAATAACCTATACTGACAAATCCTTTAACCCACTGATGGGAGATATGCTGGCTTAAAGGGAAAAAACTTGAGGCTTGAGAATAAACAGACAAGAATGCAGCTTGTAGGGCTAACAGTGTTTACTGGTAGCATAAGGCAATAATGTATATACAATCACATTATCGCAAAAAGGAAAGTTGAATATACATGGTACAGCATTGTAAAAGGAAAACCAAAAACAAACTTATAAGCAGAGTTCCGTGTATTGATCCCAGGGCCAGAGTTCCTGCCACGGCCTATACCCAAAGCCAGGCATAGCTCACTCTGCCCAGTCCACGGGAAGTGAACACGTGAAGAACTACATGGCTAAAAGACACTAGAAATCAAGAAGCATACAACACCATTTTGCATGGTTGTATATTCAGTTCTTCTAGCTTTCTGATTGGCTGGAAGTTAGCTGTGACACACACTAGGCCCAAAGCATTAGGCCTAAAGCACATAGCATGACCTGCTATTGGGTGGCAGTGCTGCATCTAAGCACTGAGTTCCCCCCCTCCTTGCTCTCACAGGGCAAGGCTTCCCACAGAGGAAATCAGGAGGATTTGTTCTCATGGGAAGATCCAGAAACTAGCCATAACAATACACACGTGACCGTTGTTATCTTGCACCTGCACTTCACGTCACCATGAGAAGCCTTTGCTTTGTAAAGGATGCAATTTGCCAAAACACTTTTGCTTTGTAGAGAAACCCAATTTGATAATCTCATATGAGAAATCTGACACCCCTCCAAATTGGATTTCGACACAATGCAAACAATGATGGAAGTTGTTCAAAGCTGTAAAATACATTTGTACAGAAACAGAAACAAAAATGGTTAGTACATGTATTGTTTTACACTGTTCAAGTTACAGTTTTTACAACCAATAGTCATCCAGAAACTAGAAATGGTTTAAAAACACTTGTTACACATATGTTTTGCACAATATACACTTTATGCAATGTTTTATTCAGATACATACAAATACATAATAATACACATTATGCAGGAGCAGAAACAGTACAGAGAAACAGAAAAACATTGCCCTCAAACGTCCTGTCCCCTCCTTTGCAAAAATTGCAGCTGGCATAAGCAGAAATTCCAAACTCTCTAGCTGCTTTGTTTGAAGTAAAGGGTCTGTTTTGATTTTAAGAAAAACCACAGGACTTTTCTCACCCCTTTGCAAGCTCGCAGGCTTGGTACCCTACCTGGGCAAAACTAATGCAGGGCATGTCCACTGCGTTATTGCAGAGTGATATACAACAAAGTAAGGATAAGCTTTCCTTTACACAAATGACACTCTGTAACACTCTGTCATTTGACACTCTCAAGAACCATAGGATTCTCTGTTCTGGGCTTTCGTAACTTCATCACCAAGATAAATGTTTGAATTTGTGCCTTACACCTTCAGCTGGAATTACTGCCTCAGCTGACTGACAAATTCTTATACAAGGTGGTAAGATTCAGTTTCTAGGCAGAAAACCAACTACATAAGTAAGAAGTCCTACACTTCTACACTCCCTTATGTACACACAGAAAACAGCACGTGACTGTTCTACACATCCCAGTTAGCATCTAGACCATGCTATCAATGACTGGCCTGCTTTAAAATCCATAAAGCACCCTGTTAAGTCAATGGACTGTCTGGGACTTTGTCACACATGTAGAGCCACAAGCTTGCCTTACACACACTATTTCAGGGAGATCTATATTCAAATATGCTGTGTCAACATCACAATATGTAAATGGACACCTGTTTCCACGCTACGCAACCAGAAAACGCACCACACGCAAACATTCTGGCCTAGCTGTGGGTGCATACATTAGATTCACAGTTCACAAACTCCTCTTGTGAAATCCCTGGGCAACAAAGCTGGCTTTACATTGCAGAGTATTATCAGGAAGAACTGTCTTTCTGAACACTCATCTGGAACCTACAGCTTACTAAAACAAAGGACAGGTTGGTTACAGTGGGGCAAAAAAGTATTTAGTCAGCCACCAATTGTGCAAGTTCTCCCACTTAAAAAGATGAGAGAGGCCTGTAATTGACATCATAGGTAGACCTCAACTATGAGAGACAAAATGAGAAAACAAATCCAGACAATCACATTGTCTGATTCGGAAAGAATTTATTTGCAAATTATGGTGGAAAATAAGTATTTGGTCACCTACAAACAAGCAAGATTTCTGGCTCTCACAGACCTGTAACTTCTTCTTTAAGAGGCTCCTCTGTCCTCCACTCATTACCTGTAGTAATGGCACCTGTTTGAACTTGTGATCAGTATAAAAGACACCTGTCCACAACCTCAAACAGTCACACTCCAAACTCCACTATGGTGAAGACCAAAGAGCTGTCGAAGGACACCAGAAACAAAATGGTAGACCTGCACCAAGCTGGGAAGACTGAATCTGCAATAGGCAAGCAGCTTGGTGTGAAGAAATCAACTGTGGGAGCAATAATTAGAAAATGGAAGACATACAAGACCACTGATAATCTCCCTCGATATGGGGCTCCACGCAAGATCTCACGCCGTGGGGTCAAATGATCACAAGAACGGTGAGCAAAAATCCCAGAACCACACGGGGGGACCTAGTGAATGACCTGCAGAGAGCTGGGACCAACGTAACAAAGGCTACCATCAGTAACACACTACGCCGCCAGGGACTCAGATCCTGCAGTGCCAGACGTGTCCCCCTGCTTAAGCCAGTACATGTCCGGGCCCGTCTGAAGTTTGCTAGAGAGCATTTGGATGATCCAGAAGAGGATTGGGAGAATGTCATATGGTCAGATGAAACCAAAGTAGAACTGTTTGGTAGAAACACAACTCGTCGTGTTTGGAGGAGAGAGAATGCTGAGTTGCATCCAAAGAACACCATACCTATTGTGAAGCATGGGGATGGCAACATCATGCTTTGGGGCTGTTTCTCTGCAAAGGGACCAGGATGACTGATCCATGTACAGGAAAGAATGAATGGGGCCATGTATCGTGAGATTTTGAGTGCAAACCTCCTTCCATCAGCAAGGGCATTGAAGATGAAACGTGGCTGGGTCTTTCAGCATGACAATGATCCCAAACACACCGCCCAGGCAACAAAGGAGTGGCTTCGTAAGAAGCATTTCAAGGTCCTGGAGTGGCTTAGCCAGTCTCCAGATCTCAACCCCATAGAAAACCTTTGGAGGGAGTTGAAAGTCCATGTTGCCCAGCGACAGCCCCAAAACATCACTGCTCTAGAGGAGATCTGCATGGAGGAATGGGCCAACATACCAGCAACAGTGTGTGCCAACCTTGTGAAGACTTACAGAAAACGTTTGACCTCTGTCATTGCCAACAAAGGATATATAACAAAGTATTGAGATGAACTTTTTTTTTATTAAATTTTATTAAGTTTTACAATACATAATAAAATTTAAAGTAGAAAAAAGAAATAGAAACAGAAATACAAAATAAGAAAAAGATAAAGAAAAAGTGAAGTCAAGAAATAATAAGCAAAGAAAATATAGAAAATAGATGTCCTCCAATCTATCTTTGAACTTAAAGTACAACAATTGATTTTAAATGTTAGTCCTTCATACAGTATACAGGAACTTTTCTTTGTCATATGCCTTTTGATTTCTTTAATCCAATCTTCTAACCTTATTATTTCAATTTATTCCCCGCCCATCTCCCTTGCAAGGGACTCTGGGCGGGTTACAACAATTGAAAGTTTAAGAACTATAAAATATCCTCTAAAAATACAATAATAAATAATACTATACAGTAATAAATTATCTAAATCCAAGATGGATTGGAGACCGTGGTGTAGATTGTATTCCTACGGGGCCAGCCAACCCCAGGAGGCACTGCCACCTCTGTCATCCCAGGCTCGATGGCAGAGCCAGGTCTTGAGGGCCTTCCGAAAGGCCAGGAGTGAGGGGGCGAGTCTCACCTCCGGGGGCAAGATGTTCCATAAGGCGGGCGCTATCGCAGAGAAGGCACGTCTCCTGGACCCCGCCAGATGGAATTCTCTTGTTGAGGGGGTCCGAAGCATGCCCTCCCTGCATGCACGGGTGGGGCGGGCCGACGTTATCGGGACGAGACGGTCCCTCAGGTACCCTGGCCCTATGCCATATAGGGCTTTAAAGGTAATCACCAACACCTTGAATTGGACCCGGAAGCAAACTGGTAGCCAATGCAGCTCGCGCAGCAGAGGTGTTACATGTGCCGATCTCATGGCACCCATAACTGCTCGCGCCGCAGCATTCTGAACCAGCTGAAGCTTCCGGATACTCTTCAGGGGTAGCCCCATGTAGAGCGCATTACAGTAATCTATACGGGAGATGACAAGGGCGTGAGTGACTGTTCGGAGGGCCTCCCGATCCAGGAAAGGGCGTAACTGGCGCACAACACGAAGTTGTGCAAAGGCCCTCCTGGCCGTGACTGCCACCTGCTCTTCGAGCAAGAGTCGCGAGTCCAGGAGGACCCCCAGGTTCCGCACTGGATCCGAGCGAGGTAGTGCCACCTCACCCAGAACCAAAGATGACAACTTCCCGGATCTAGGGGGGCCATCAATCCACAGCCACTCCGTCTTACCAGGGTTCAGCTGAAGCCTGTTGTTCCCCATCCAGGCCCCCACAGCCTCCAGACACTGAGATAAGGCATCGACCGCATCACTTACTTCACCTGGGATGGAGATGTACACCTGGGTATCATCAGCATATTGGTGATACCTCATCCCATGGTGACGGATGATCTCGCCCAGCGGTTTCATGTAGATGTTGAACAGGAGAGGAGAGAGAACCGACCCCTGCGGCACCCCACAAGTCAGGGGGCGGGGGTCAGCCCTCTCCTCCCCTATCAACACCGACTGGGAACGGCCCCGGAGGAAGGAGGTGAACCAGCGCAAAACTACGCCGCCCACCCCCAACTCCCTGAGCCGTCCCAATAGTATACCGTGGTCGACGGTATCGAAAGCCGCAGAGAGATCTAAGAGAGCTAGGATGGACGCACTCCCTCCATCCCGCTCTCGCCAAAGATCATCCATAAGCGCGACCAATGCGGTCTCCGTCCCATATCCCGGCCTGAAACCTGACTGGAAGGGGTCTAGATAATCCGTTTCCTCCAGAATCCTCTGGAGTTGCCAAGCCACCACCTTCTCAACCACCTTTCCCAAAAAGGGAAGGTGGGAGACTGGGCGAAAATTGCCCAGGATAGTAGGATCCAGGGACGGCTTCTTGAGGAGGGGGTGCACCAGCGCCTCCTTAAAGACCTCTGGGAACACCCCCTCACTCAAGGACAGATTAATCATCGCCTGGACCCATCCACATGTCACCTCACTGGCCGATTTCACCAGCCAGGAGGGACAAGGGTCAAGCTGGCATGTGGTGGCGTTCACAGTCCGGAGGATCCTGTCCACTTCCTCAGGCGCAACAGGATCAAACTTTTCCCAGATAACATGGTAAGTACGAGCCCCTGGCATCTCCACAGATCCTGTCTCATGCTTGGAGTCCAACTTGGAATGAATCTGGGCGATTTTATCCTGCAGATGCTCAGCAAACTCTTCCGATCGGCCCTGTAAGTGGGTCTCCCCCTGCTCCCGACCCAACAGTGATCTTGTAATTTTAAAAAGGGCCGTCGGGCGGCATTCTGCAGATGCAATAAGAACGGAGAAATATTCACGTTTCGCCGCTCTTACCGCCACAAGGTAGGCCTTAACTGCGGCTCTAGATTGTGTTCGGTCAGATTCATTCTTCGTCTTTCTCCAGCGGCGCTCTAGACGTCTCTTAACCCTCTTCAAGGCCCTTAACTCTTCGGTAAACCACGGAGAGCGGCGGGCCAAGTAGGGCCGGAGAGGTCGCATAGGCGCGATCTTGTCCAGGGCTCCAGCCGCGGCCCTGTTCCAGGCCGCGGCCAGGAGCTCCACTGGACCGTGAAGCAAGTCCTCGGGAACAACTCCCAGCTCCTTCTGAAACCTCACTGGGTCCATCAGTCGCCGGGAGCGGACCAATCGAATAGGTCCCGCCTCCCTGCGGAGTGGGGCAGCACAAGAGAGTCTAAGGGTCACCAGGGCGTGGTCTGACCATGACAATGGGGAAAGATGTAGCTCTCCCCTCAGATCACATTGCCACTGCTCAGACAAGAAAACTAAGTCCGGGGTGAGACCACTGTCCCGAGTCGGGTCACGAATAATCTGAGACAGGCCCATAGCTGCCATGGTAGCCATGAACTCCCGAGCCGCCTCCGAGTCCCGTCCCAGAGATGGCAGATTAAAGTCCCCCAGAACCATAAGTCTGGGGAACTCCACTGCCAGCCCCGAGACAGCCTCGAGCAGCTCAGGCAGGGAGGTTGCTACGCAGCAGGGAGGCTGGTACAGCAGCAACACTCCCAACTGTTCTCGTGAACCCAACTTGAAAAACAGGGTCTCACACCCGGCCACTTGTGGAGCAGCGCCCCTGAAGGCCACAAGAGACTCTCGAATGACCACTGCCACCCCACCTCCCCTGCCCCGGTGTCTCGGCTGATGCCAGACCTGAAACCCGGCTGGACACATTTCCGAGAGGGCCACTCCCCCCTCTGGTGCCAGCCAGGTCTCGGTAATACATACCAGGTCGGCCCCCTCATCCGTGATCAAGTCACTTATAAGGGGGGCTTTGTTGTTCACCGACCTGGCATTCAATAGCAGCAGCCGGAGACCGGAGCCCCCGAGGATCTGCCTACCAGGGCCTGGGTATGAACACGGGGGGCCGGAACGCACCACCGGTAACAAACACCGGGGGCGCCTTCCCCACAGATGGCATGCCCTCCGGTTCCCGTCATACCGTCCCCTGCCCGTCACCACCCGAATCAGATGGCCCGCCATATAGCCCCCGGAGATTCCCAGTTCTGGCCCAGTAGCCTCCACTCCCAGGCCTCCGGAATTCTCAGGGTTAATCAAGAATCCCTTCTCCAAACTATCCAACACACATTCCCATACACTCTTGGGCGGTGGTAAGACCCCCCAGTGCACCAGCTTCCGCTCTCGGCACTGGTAGGGTCTAGCACCACCCAACTCACACCCTGTACCTCTCCCACAACTTCTCTCACTGGTCAGGGAGAGGTACCAACATTCACCACAATCACTCCTGTCCCACCTGCCTCTCACTCAGGGGGTGCTCTTCCATACTCAATTTCTTACATCCCATTCATACCTTACTCCCTCCCATTCTCTCACAATAGTAAGGGGGTAATACATTCACTCTGGAGGGATCTTAACCACCTCAGACAGTTTGACAGAGATTTCGAGTAGTCGGGAAAAGATGTTAAAAAGTTGTTAATTCAGATAACGATAGCTGTTGTTAGTATGATCTTAAAAATTAATTAAAAATTAATACAAATAGACTCCAGTCCCCGTTCGAATTCCAGCCAGGTCCATAAACTGCTGGTAAAGGGTACCGGCAAAGGGCTACCGTCCAATATCCGCCGGCCCTTCAAGATTGACCAAGAGGTGGATCCAGTTCTAAGAGTCCTTGCTTGTAAGGGCCGCTGATGTTCTATTTGAGGGCCTCCCGGGCCACCTCCGGTTAACACGCCGACCAAATCTCTAAGGGCCACAGGAAGGACCACCGCGGTCGTCACTGCTGCCAGAGGCCGGTGGTAGGGCCGTTGAAAGGGCCGCAACCACTGATGTCCTACCTGAAAGCCTCCCCGGCCACTTCCGGGCGGACTGCCGGCCAGATCATCAAGGGCCGCTGGAAAAAGCTGCTGCTGTTGTTGGCGACGCCGGTGCCAAGGGCCGCTGGTAAGGGCCGCTACCACTGATATTCTATTTAAGAGTTTTTTGGACCGTCCGGGCCATAGTGTATGAACACATATAGTGTTCATACATATATATTTCTATAACCTTCATCTTACTGTCTCCCAATAATCCATCTTTGGCTTCCATTCCTTGAAGTAGTAGTTAAATGTTGAATGTTCATTACTACATATTTATATCTTCAATAAAGACCAATTAGTATAACAAATAAAAGCCTTATTTACTTCTAATAAACTACAATATATTCTATTCATATTATGACTCATAACCTAACATGTTATGTAACTTAATACATAATTTAGCAATTCTTATAGTGTTCATACATATATATTTCTATAATTTAATTCTAATATATATATATATATCTCCATAAAAAAGGAATTCTTGAATCTCAATTATCCATCTGTAATTTCCATTCCTTGTAGTAGTGTCCATTTAAACTAAATGCATAATCTACCATATCACTTAAACCTAATAGCTAATATATCAATTCTTATAATATTCATACAATACATATTGATATATATCATCCTGTAGTAACCATCATTCTAATTCCATCATATCATTATCTTCTCATAAATATATCTCTAAGGAAAACAATATTCTATAATATCAACTTGTGTTTGTATTTAGCATCTTACATTTAGAATATCACTTTTTATATATCCATACAATTTCTCATAACAATTCAAGTCCATATTTTCATTAGCCTTTATATCCATACAGTTTCTCGTATCTTCTGTTTAGGTTATGCCAAAATCACAATACACTGTGGGAGATTCGCAATATACAGCCTGCTCTTTTCTATATCTCATATAGAATATCAGAGCAACCTTCTCTCCCTTTCCACATATTTCACAACATCCATCCAACTGTGCACCCATATTTTCACTCTGTCTCCACTGCCACAACATATCTATACCAAGATTGTAGTGTAAAGCCTTCAGAATGTTCTTCTGAACTAATATACTCAAAATTTCCTCCTTCTGTTTCTCCTCCACTTGAAAAACATTTTTCCTTTCTGTCTCCGTTTCTGTTCTCTGTTCTTTCTCTCTGTTTTGCAGAGTTACGAACAGTAATTCCAACGACCTTTGAATATTTGAAAAAGCCTCAGTAATCTCTCTTCTGAGCTCCTCAGGTACAAGTTGGAAAGCCATCTTTCCTGTGTCCTTCAAATTAAAACAACAACCCTTCTAGTCAAAACAATAATCATGTAATCTGTTCATGGAATACTACCAGCAGAATCTATTAAGCAGAACGTCGTTGTTGTTTTTTTTTTTTAAAGTAAAAAGAAAAAAGAAAGTTCCAATAATCCAAAATACAGGAGAGAATAATATTTTAAACAGTTTATAGAAGGAGAAATAAAAAATATATTCCAAATGAAGCAAAATCCAACCAGGGAGGATGTAGAAAAAGAAGACAAGGAAAAAAACACGTTACCCTGTGTTTTTATTCTTCAAACTGCGAGCTTTCGTTCTTCAAGCTGCAAGCTGCTTAATCCAAACAAAGAGTTTCTCAAAAAAATGAATAGTCATTTAGTTTATCAAGCGAAGAATTACAAACAGAGTCTCTTAAATCCCTCTAATACAAAAGAGAAGTAAAAAAAAAAATGCAGACGTTTCATTATGTTGCAAATATAGAGTCCATCAAACTTCCACCAGAATCAGTTATAGCAAAGAAAGCACAAAGTTAGCCAACATTTTCAACAAAGTCCAAAAAATAGATCTTAGATTTCAAAAATATTTTAATCTAAAAAAAAACATTCCTAAAGTGATCTAAAAGCGGCTGGGCGCTCTTGTGTCTCTTCAAAGAGACTTGTTTCCCCTGCGAGAGCCTGATATATCTCGGCCATTGCCTTGCACTTACCCTGTTCCTTCCGCGGTGGAAAACTACAGAAAAAACAAGGGTAGGCAATCCCAATGGCCCCACGAGTAATCTTCTGGTCTCCCCCTCTCCAGGGGAAAAAAAACTTCAGTGGACCACAACTTCTGCAATCCACGCAAGCAAGGGAAATTCAGTCAGTTCTCAGCTTCTCTGAGAAATCTGACTGGTCGAGCTGGCAGCCAAGCCTGGAGTCCCGAGATGAACTTTTGATATTGACCAAATACTTATTTTCCACCATAATTTGCAAATAAATTCTTTCGGAATCAGACAATGTGATTGTCTGGATTTGTTTTCTCATTTTGTCTCTCATAGTTGAGGTCTACCTATGATGTCAATTACAGGCCTCTCTCATCTTTTTAAGTGGGAGAACTTGCACAATTGGTGGCTGACTAAATACTTTTTTGCCCCACTGTACTTTTAACACTTCACCAAAACTCAAACAGACTATCCTCAGCTGTGTTCCAATGTTCTTCTTGCCTCTCAAAAGGCAGGAGCAACATGTCTTGAAAAGACTGGGTTTTTTCAGGCAATTTGTCACCTGCTAAATCACAAATCTGTCAGGCTTCACACCCTTGTGGAATAAGAGGACCCATGAGGAATGACCCCATCGCTGTCTTCCTTCCTTCCACTACCTGACTCCCTCTCCAGGCCCTGCAACTGCTCAGGTGAAATTTCCACTCCTTCACCTGAGGGGCCCTTTTTAACACACTAGGAGACTTGGGAACAGAAGAAACCTGAACTGGTGTTTGCCCATCTACTGAACTATGGACAGTAGGTTTTACACTAGCAATGCAGCAACACTTCTGCAACCTTAGCATACAACCTTTTCCAACCAGTAGGCTGCTTAAAAACTAAAGCACTTCTGGAGATTTGGATTTGACCATGGCCTAATGAAACAACGATAAGCCTTGAATTTTTTTAACAACCAACAACCAACAACCTGAAGCACTGTGCTTCCTTGGTTCTTCCTTCTCTGTGACCTGGGGTTGTGAATATTAGATGATGGTGGCCTTTGGGGTTTCAGGCTTGAAGTAATCCAAACAACATGTTGTAAGGCTAACAATATCTTTATTGATAGCATAAGGCAATAATGGATGTATAGTGCATTATTGCAAAAAGGAAAAACCAAAGCATAAGCAGAGTTCCATCACCAGAATGGAAAGAAAAAACATCATGGTCTGTGCAAAGACCAGGCATAGTTACAGTTCAGATACAAGTACATGTAGATAGCAGTCTACATAAAGAAAGCATAGGAAGAACATAAGTGAGAACATAAGTGAGAATGAATACCCATGGTTCATAGCTGAAATATACCCATGGTTCAGAATTCTGATTGGTTCATATGGGCTAGGCAACCTTCCAGTTTCCAGTTGTTGTACTTACTATAAAGCGTCACATGATGGCAGTGTTGCGCATTGGCTTTCCCTCGAGGTTCGGTTCGCCTGGGAAAAATACTGATAACGGCTTTGTTTTGGCTAGATAGACAAGCAACACCTGTTATTTACTCTTACAGCAGAAACGCTTGGAAATTTCCACTTTCTGGCCAGATTCATAGTGAAGAAAATGCCATGCGTTTGATTCTGCATAGCATAACTTTAACCAAATAACTTTAACAGTGAACACATGCAAATGTTCCACAGACATGCAGGTACTTCAGTGAAGGGCGCTTGCCATACCAAAGAAAAATAACTTCTTTTTACAGTTGAATTCTACTACCTGTTAGTTAGAAACACATTACAGTCAAGGTAGCCTCTCCCCAGACATGGGATGGCACCTGAGCAACTAACATCAGGCTATTTTTATGGTATTCACAACACCAACACTCAGCTAGAATTCCAACATTGGCAAGTCTGTGGGAGAATACTTTCCTACAAAGCCAATTCTAGAACACATGGCTCAGGAACTCTCCACTACAATCAGACTGGAACTAACCTACTAGATAATCATATTTTCTTCCTGCTATTGCTACATACACTTCAAAGCGAGCACAGACCTTCGCTTTAGACTTCAACAAGTAGCAACAACACAAGCAGGTATGATCATCAACCAGAAGGAACATGAAACTCGCACCCCACCATTACTTGGGACATGGGGGCTAACTAGATCTCTATGAACCAACTGAAATGGTCTAGTTAATACTCTGTCACTTTGCCTAGCAACAGATACAGTCCTGATATTAGATTGTTTACACACAGTTTACACACAACACAATCAAGAAACTTTTGCACATTTCCTGGGTTCTAACTCAGAATGCATTTGGCTATCTGAGACACACTCTCCCATCCAGGATACCCCAGTACTTTGTGAAAACTTTATGGATGCATTTATGATGTGGGGAAACATTAAACACACAATGTCCTGTCCACACAATCTCCTTGTTAGGAAGCATCTCACACACTTGATTTTACAGGTTTTTCTCTAACACACTCAGCCTCATCTCTTTCAATGAAACATCCAGCACCTTTGAACACAACAAGTACACTCAGACTTGACCAGGGCTGGAACACTGAGGAGAGAAAAACAAGTGTACACATACACATTTCACACACTTATCACAGAAATATCAGCTAAAATGACTTGCTGAACTCAAGGCTTCAAGACGAATTCAACAAACAAAGTTCTCTGGAGAAATGCCTACACAAAGCAGTCCGGCAGAGTAGACAACTTGGATTCGTTGTTTAGCTGACTTCTGGCTTCTGGCTTCTGGATTCCCCTCCATTCGTAAATCAGGCTTCTTGCACTGACAGCATCCGCTGGACGACGGGGCAGGGAACAGCCTTGTAGAATCACAGCAAATATAGATTCCATGCCAGGTTTTACTTCAGCTGGAACACTCTGTTAGGAATTCTCAGGAACAACAGCAACAGATGGCTCCTGGAAGTGGCTTGTAAAATAATCCACAGTAAGGTGGCAGGGAGATAGCGTCTTTGCTTTCTCGACCAGTAGACCAAAACTACTGTCCAGGCTTGGCAAAAACCACGCATGCTTTTTCACAGTCCCAAAAAAACATGCCTCCTTGTTCAAATGCAGCAAACAAAGTCTTGAGCTCACCACGGTGGGTCATCACAGTCTCACCCGGTTGCAGCTTCAAACTATAAAGCTATCTTAATAGTCCACCAAGGGCAACAGAGTTCTGCTTTGTATTAAACGGCTCCAACAGCTTCTCAGCACCCATTACTCAGTCCTTGAGTAGCTGATATGCAGTAGCCGAGATGATTCCATTCAGAGGATTTGAGTCCCAAAAGCAAAAATGCACAGTCCAAACACGCTTGCACTTCTTCAGAGGGAACCCTCTGGAGGTGGATTTGCTACATACTGCCACAAATCTTCTTCTTGCAAAAAGAATGATTCCATCTCCACACACTAAAGGCTCAAATGGCAGACTGACCAGATACTGTTCAGCCATTGCTGACCACTCAAAGACAACATGTTTACTCTGAAACCATTCTCTAAAAACAAACTCCCTTTTACAGCCAGGTCCAACGCAGCAAAGAAAACGCAAATTTCTCTCTGGGCAACATAACCTGATGGGATATACGCTGGCTTAAAGGGAAAAAACTTGAGGCTTGAGAATAAACAGACAAGAATGCAGCTTGTAGGGCTAACAGTGTTTACTGGTAGCATAAGGCAATAATGTATATACAATCACATTATCGCAAAAAGGAAAGTTGAATATACATGGTACAGCATTGTAAAAGGAAAACCAAAAACAAACTTATAAGCAGAGTTCCGTGTATTGATCCCAGGGCCAGAGTTCCTCCCACGGCCTATACCCAAAGCCAGGCATAGCTCACTCTGCCCAGTCCACGGGAAGTGAACACGTGAAGAACTACATGGCTAAAAGGCACTAGAAATCAAGAAGCATACAACACCATTTTGCATGGTTGTATATTCAGTTCTTCTAGCTTTCTGATTGGCTGGAAGTTAGCTGTGACACACACTAGGCCCAAAGCATTAGGCCTAAAGCACATAGCATGACCTGCTATTGGGTGGCAGTGCTGCATCTAAGCACTGAGTTCCCCCCCTCCTTGCTCTCACAGGGCAAGGCTTCCCACAGAGGAAATCAGGAGGATTTGTTCTCATGGGAAGATCCAGAAACTAGCCATAACAATACACACGTGACCGTTGTTATCTTGCACCTGCACTTCACGTCACCATGATAAGCCTTTGCTTTGTAAAGGATGCAATTTGCCAAAACACTTTTGCTTTGTAGAGAAACCCAATTTGATACTCATATGATAAATCTGTCCAGGCTTGGCAAAAATCACGCACGCTTTTTCACAGTGCCAGAAAAACATGCCTTCCTGTCCAAATGCAGCAAACAAAGTCTTGAGCTCACCACGGTGGGTCATCACAGTCTCACCCGGGTTGCAGCTTCAAACTATAAAGCTGTCTTAGTAGTCCACCAAGGGCAACAGAGTTCTGCTTTGTATTGAAGGCTCCAACAGCCGCTCAGCACCCATTACACAGTCCTTGAGTGACTAAATGAGAGAGAATAAATGCTAGCATTTACTCTTGTTTCTAGGCTCACCTTGGTAGTAAAACTGTTGCCTTTCAAATTCCTAATGCTGGCATGCCAACAATTCTGCATTTGGGCTCTTTTACCTAATCATGTCAGAATGCTCTGATATGGTGGGATTTAAAGAGCTGGAAGGTGTAGTGAGACAAGAATGCTACCAATGCGAGCACAGATATTTCATGCACAAAAGAAATGTTATCTGATGGGATATACGCTGGCTTAAAGGGAAAAAACTTGAGGCTTGAGAATAAACAGACAAGAATGCATCTTGTAGGGCTAACAGTGTTTACTGGTAGCATAAGGCAATAATGTATATACAATCACATTATCGCAATGATGAAAAAGATGAATATACAGGATACATCATTGTAAAAGGAAAACAAAACAAACTTATAAGCAGAGTTCCGTGTATTGATCCCAGGGCCAGAGTTCCTCCCACGGCCTATACCCAAAGCCAGGCATAGCTCACTCTGCCCAGTCCACGGGAAGTAGAATACACGTGAAGAACTACATGGCTAAAAGACACTAGAAATCAAGAAGCATACAACACCATTTTGCATGGTTGTATATTCAGTTCTTCTAGCTTTCTGATTGGCTGGAAGTTAGCTGTGACACACACTAGGCCCAAAGCATTAGGCCTAAAGCACACAGCATGACCTGCTATTGGGTGGCAGTGCTGCATCTAAGCACTGAGTTCCCCCCCTCCTTGCTCTCACAGGGCAAGGCTTCCCACAGAGGAAATCAGGAGGATTTGTTCTCATGGGAAGATCCAGAAACTAGCCATAACAATACACACGTGACCGTTGTTATCTTGCACCTGCACTTCACATCACCATGAGAAGCCTTTGCTTTGTAAAGGATGCAATTTGCCAAAACACTTTTGCTTTGTAGAGAAACCCAATCTGATAATCTCATATGAGAAATCTGACACCCACAGCTTTCCAAACTGTGTGTCGCGACACAAAAGTGTGTCGCCTGCGGGGCCCAGCTGTGTCGCGTCAAAACCTGGAAGTGCTGATGGCGCGCACGGCAGTGGCGGCGGGCCATCAACACTTCCGGGTTTTTGCACAGCACACAAGGACACCGCTGCCGCCACTGCTGCGGGGCGCGAAAATCCGAACATGCCGCAGTGGCGGTGGCGTGCAAAAAGTGAAAGCGGTGGCAGCGCTTCCGGGTTTTTGCGCGCCACTGCAGCGGCAGCGCTTCCGGATTTTCTTGCACGCCGCCGTTGGTATGTCACCGCGGGAAAAGTTTGGAAAGCCCTGCTTTAACCCATTATTTAGAAACAGTTACATTTTATTTAGTAGGTAGATTACGAATGCAAGCCTGATGCCAATAGCAATTCAGGCATTGTATAGCACAGCATCTGTAATTCTAAATTCTACTACAGTTTACACTGATATTGTTGTCTTTTCATGAATATGAAATATATTTCATTTTACGGAAAAATATTTGCTCTAGATTAGATTTGCCAGTACTATTTTTGTTAGTGATCCATCCCTACTTTTGTGCTTTTAAGAGCCGGTTGATGACATGCATGAGGTATAATGTTCATCACCATGCTATGAAAAGTTTCAATAGCTGATTTTTGCAAATCATATTTATTAAAAGGGCTTTCGTGTTTATTATTGCCTATGTTCATCCACATTTTTATTCATTTGCACTGCATATTTCAAATTTCAAATGTATAATCTCAGGTATAATCAACATATTATTTTCTTCATAAACATAAGGTATTCTCAGGCATCTCTCAGCCGGCACTACAACTGGAAGCAGACACAAACAGGCATTCAAGGACACTGATCTCTGCTACATAGGTTTATTGTAAAAAAGTAATAGTAAGGTAAAGGTAAAGGTTCCCCCCGCACATTTGTCCAGTCATGTCCGACTCTAGGGGCCGGTGCTCATCTCCGTTTGTTAGCCGAAGAGACAGCGTTGTCCGAAGATGCTTCCACTTTCATGTGGCCAGCATGACGCACGCGGAACAGGCATGTGGCCAGCATGATGCACGCGGAACAGGCATGTGGCCAGCATGACGCACGTGGAACCTACCCACCGAAGTGGTACCTATTAATCTACTTGCATTTGCATGCTTTCGAATTGCTAGGTTGGCAAATAATGATGCCATTGCAAAATAATTCCAGTAACTGCTCTGAATCAAATGCAAGTCCTATTAATCGTGAAATCAAGGTTCAAATTCTTGTGCTTTTTTCTCCTACTTGTGTGTGCACTAGGGTTAAAGTTGGTCTTTTGGGGGCGGGAGGAATGGTTTCTACCTGTCCTTTATTATGGATGGACTCAGTTACAATGGCAATGAGTGCACCATTGGGAGACTTCAAAGAACGGATTAGCAGGGATGGAACTAGGGTCTGTGTCACCCGGGGCAAACATGGATTCCGCCCCCCCCATGGGTTATTTTGTCATTTTGGCGCTCCCCCCAGCGTGGCACCCGGGGCACATGCCCCGCTTACCCCCCCCCCCCCCCCAGTTGCGGCCCTGCAGATTAGGGATAGATTGTCAGGAGAAAAATTTATCTATGTGGTCACTAGGAATTGATGTTGATGGCACTCAATCAATCAATCAATCAATCAATAAGAATGCCAGGATTGGTGGAGATGAGAGCTGAGCATAAAATTGGAGGCAGAAAGACTAACAATTTGATTACAGGGAGATAAAAGCACATTGTTAGCCAAAAATAAAGAAGACATAGGACAGCTAATTAAGGAAGCAAGCAAATGGAAAGTGAAAAATCGAAGATAATTTTAACTCTTAAGAATACAAAGGTAATATGAACTTAGAATAGATGGCAAAAGTGAAAGTTATAGACATTTTTTTATTCTTGGGCTCAAGATTAGATGAAGATGAACAATGTGCTGCAGAAGATAAAGATTAATCCTAGGAAGAAAGACAATGATAAATTTAAAGAAAATCATGAAGGTTAAGGGCATTTCAATGATAATAAAGAATAACTGAATTAGTTGTGCCCAAGAGAATCTTCTAGCTGTGCTCCTGTCCTCTGAAGATGCCAGCCACAGCTACTGACGAAACGTTAGGAACAAAAACTGCCAGAACACGGCCACACAGCCAGGAAAACCCACAACAACCATTGGATTCCGGCCGTGAAAGCCTTCGACTATACAGTAACTGAATTAATGATATTTATAGATGTAATGTACAGTTGTGAAAGATGGACAGAGTGAAAGAAAGAAGATGGACATTTTAAAAAATACTATGGATGCAAATAAAGGCTTTTATTTTCTTCAGGCAATCAAGCAGAAACTCCAAACTTAAGATGCATAATGTCAGTCAATGACAGAGGGAAGAAGAAAAAGCGGAAGATGAATAAATTGGGAGGTGGAATTAAAATGATTCTTGGACAAGCTAAGAGTTATTTTTTATTTATTTATTTATTTTCTATCCCACCTTTATTATTTTTATAAATAACTCAAGGTGGCGAACATACCATACCTAATACTCCTTCCTCCTATTTTCCCCACAACAACAACCCTGTGAGGTGAGTTGGGCTGAGAGAGAGGGACTGTCCCAAGGTCACCCGGCCGGCTTTCATGCCTAAGGCGGGACTAGAACTCTCTGTCTCCTGGTTTCTATTGGCTCCTTCCTAGGGCTGAAAAAGAGGGACTGGCCCAAGGTCACCCAGCCAGCTTTCATGCCTGAGGCGGGACTAGAACTCTCAGTCTCCTGGTTTCTAGCCCAGCACCTTAACTGCTAGACCAAACTGGCTCTCTTATTATTAAAGAGAGATCAAGACAGTGAACACCATCCAACATCGGAAGTCAAACTCACTAACAGTAATGCATTGCCAGTATAAGCATTCTTCCCAAATCTTGTCTCTTTCAGTTCTACTTAAGGATAAGCAAAAGTCTACCTAGTCCACATCATCCATCACTGTGGGTTCCTTCTCATTTATATTTTAGAGCACCCATTGGGGGGTGTCAAAAAAGTCAAGATGGCGGCTGCATCTGTATAATCGAAGCCCTGACCGGGTTTTACATACATCACATGTATGACACACAAAAAAGGGTGGGGCTTAACTTGTGTAATCACAGCTGCCATCTTGACATTTTTACCTCCAGTCCCCTGTGGTTAGACTTGAGTTTTACATCCCTACTCTGACAGCAATCACCTTTAAAGAGAAATGGGGGGGGGGGGGGGAGATTCATTTATAATGGCGCAAAAAAGTCAATTATTATAACTATATAGACTTTCCAGTGTGCTAACAGGCAGCTTTGTTTAAATGAATGGAAGAGCAGTAAATATCAAGGTGATTAAAATAACGCCTAATGAAAATTGATGAGAGCCTTGACTCTCACCTTTTTACTCCTGAGAAGTGCTTGCAAGCAGCCCTTCTTTTTTTCTACTCAGAGGGACAAATATGAAACATTTAAAAAATGGCAATTGAAATGCCAACCCCCTTCTGTAAGTTTGTATTAATGTTACAGTACTAAGAAACAAAGCATTTCTGTTAACTAGAGCAGTGTTTCTCAACCTCAGCAACTTCTAAACCTCAGCATGCTGCCTGGGGAACTCTGGGAGTTGAAGTCCACACATCTTGAAGTGCTGAGGTTGAGAAACACTGATATAGACTGACTGACTGACTGACTGACTGACTGACTGACTGACTGACTTACTTACTTACTTACTTACTTACTTACTTACTTATTTATTTTATATATATATTTATATATTTATTTATTGGTAAGATATAAACTTACCAACTTTGCTCAGACTGAAGAAGCCCCTTGGATAAGGAGCGAAACGTTTCCATTAAGAAAATAGAAATCCAGTTGACATGTTTCAAGCTACAGACTGATATAGACCAATTTTGCTGTACTTGCGAAACACAGAAATTCTTGCCAGAAAGAGACTGCCTGCCTACCAAGTAAACTTGTTTTTGTTTTGTGTTTGTCTTGCAACAATGTTCATTGAGATCCAGTAACTTAACTAAGAAATTTCCCCCCCCCATGGAAACAAAAATAAGATCAAGATAGGAGAGCATATAGAGAAAAAAGGAAGCCCTTTTTCATCAGCGCATCCCTAGTAAAAGAATTTATTTCTGCCAGAAAATGTTGTGAACCCTGACTGCCTGCAAAAAAATAAGAATCCCTTTTTATCTTACTTTTTGTTTCCTAGAAGATCTCTTGATTTTATGTTCCTGCTTCTGCCTTTGCCTTTCCACCTCTCTTTACCCGCAAATGGAGGGTTCCTATTTCCAAAAAGGAGCCGGACGTTTCATTGCAAAACGATAGAAGGCACAGCCTCTTTGTTCGCTCGGCCCGCATCCGCGCACCCAGATGTCGCTACTCGCACCCATGTCCTAGTCCGCATGCGCGCTTGAAAGGGGTTGGTCGGAGCCCGTTCTTCATTTCCCGCCCCGGAAGCGGAAGCGCTTGAGTAGTAGTCTATAGGAGGAGTGGTAGTAGTGGCGGTGGCGGCTGTTTGTCCTACCGAGCTGCCTGCCTTGAAGTGAATCTATAGTGCCATGGCTGCCTTGGGTCTTCCACCGCTACCCCCACAGTTCAAGCCTATTCAGCACTACCTGAGAACCGCGCAGGAGCTCGACAAGCGTGAACCTGTAGTAGCGTATTATTGTAAGTTAGGGGAGGGGGGTTAACAGTCGGCAAAGCCCCGCTGATGTTCGCTTTGGGTTGGGTGTCTTATGACGAACAACCGGGACCGACCCTGCCCCTTGTCACATTGCGCATGCCTACTATCATTAGGGAGGGGCGGGTAGAATCGTGGCCGGGCGCAAGAGATCTTCGATTCAGTGAGTCACGTGGTCCCAGACCCTCCACGGTGTTTGAGTAAAGCCTCGTTTTGACTCTTGGTAACTTCATGGAGTCCGTGAAGTTCTCTTGGTGACAGTGCAGAAAATGGTTTTCCATTGTGTTCCTCTGGAAAGTGAAGACAATGGCCTTGGTATCCCCTGGAGGTTTTTCACCCAAAAACTAATTAGGTCTGACTGACCCTGCTTGGCGTCTGAACGCTGACAAGGTCAGGCTTGACAACCAGGGGATGTGAGTGAAGCATTTTGAGTTCTCAAATTATGGCATGAATATAACAGTGCTTCCCAGTAAAAGTTGGTGAACACAAAGTAATTAATAATTTGAAACGATAGGAAGTATAATCAAATGCAGCTAATGGGTAGAACAATAGAGTGTACTCCTGCATACAGTATATGATATTAACCATACTCTTGTTTCTTTGCTCATCTGTCTTAATGCTGTTTGTAGCACTACTTTCCATATTTAATACTTGGACTCTGAAAATTACTGAAAAGTAATACTAAAAATAGTCCATGTTATTGCAGATCTTGCACCATGTTTAGAAGTATTGCTATTGATTCAGCTGGCTGCTTAAACAAGCATTACTGAAGACTTATATATTGCAGGATACTAAATATCTATAGTTACTTGGTCCAAGAGTACAATCTCAGTCTGCCAAACATAATGCTTATTTGTCTCACATTTCCTTATTTTTTGTCATCAAAAAGATGAAATATGGGAACATACCCAGCTAGCATGTGAAAGAATATAATGAGCTTATTTGACTTCATTTGTCCTTTCTTTGAAGTGTGTAGACTTCAGTGTGAAAGTCCTGAATTGAGGAGACATTGGCAGTGTTCACATAGCAACTTTAAATCAGTTTAGTTATTTTTGTGTGTGTGATGTGTGATATATTGAAAATATTAATAAAGTGAGTTTATGTTCAACATAATAAATTATTATAGTTTTTATAATAAAGCAGGTGAGCATCACAGTCAATCATGACTGATTTTTAAAAAAAATTAAGAAAGTTACTTGAAACTACTACTGAGCTCAATCAGGTTTAGCCCCAAGTAAGTAGGAATAGATTAAAGGCATTCTTCACTTTGTCATTTTTCCACTACAGAGGATTGTTCCCTAAAGCCACCTTGAGTATGGCATATTTGCAGTATTGTTCTTATCAGCAGAAAGTTTGTTTCCCTTTTTTCTTTACAAAAGTAGTAAGCAAGAGTTTTCCTTGCTAATGGTAAGATGTTACATTGATATGGTGTTTAAGCAATTATGGTGAATCTGCTAACTTTATGGAAATAATTTTAGTACCCCAGGGAAGTGCCTAAACGCAAAGGCTGTTGTGCTCACTGTCACTCACACCCTGATCACCTCCCGATTGGACGACTGCAATGTGTCCTATATGGGGTTGCTCTTGAAGAGCATCTGGAAGCTTCAGCTGATGCAAAATACAGGGGCACAGGCAGCTTTGGGCACCTTTCATTTGGTGCATGTGACACCTCTGCTCCACAAGCTTCATTGGTTGCCAGTGTGCTTCTGGGTTCTATTCAAGGTGCTGGTAGTAACTGAGCCTGTATAATTTTTGGAATAACAGGCTTCTGGTCTTGTCAGTTCTATAGTATTTTATTGTTCATTCTCTGAACAAAGCAAATAGAAGTGATACATATAAAGGCAGGATGAAAACAATTGCTCTTCTGTTGTTGAGTTCTGCCCATTTTTCGTATTTCAGGCTTTCAGAATTTTGATTATGGTAAAATGTCTGACTTGTTGAAAGAACTGTTTCATAAAGTAAGCTGTAGCCTTTGAAGAACACCTTGTTCTTCTGTACTTCATTGTTCCCAGTATTTTACGGCTATACACATTTCAACAATTTTTTGGAAGATATGCTTCAGATCTTGCATGAGTGCAGCACCTCTCTGATATTCATTAAAGCAGCCTGATTATTATTATTATTATTATTATTATTATTATTATTATTATTGCTTTGCATTTGTGCAAGATGTGAAATAAAAGTTTCTGAATCATGTTTAAAGCATACACAGCCCTAGTGCATTTTTGATACAGTTTCAAATTGTTTCACCTTACTGTATCCCTCAACAACAAGGAATTAGAATGCGGCTGCGCAGGCAATTCTAGGTCCCCAAGATCGGCACATGTGACACCATTGCTATGCGAGCTGCATTGGGTGCCAGTTTGCTTCCGGGTCCAATTCAAGGTGTTGGTTATCACCTTTAAAGCCCTACGTGGCATGGGTCCAGGTTACCTGAGGGACTGTCTCATCCCCATGACATCGACCCATCCCACCTGGTCACGCAGAGGGCATGTTACAGACCCCATCTGTAAAAGAATTTTGCTTGGCGGGCTTCTCTGCAGTGGCTCCCGCCCTCTGGAACACTCTGCCCCCAGAGGTGAGACAGGCCCCATCACTCCTGGCCTTCCGGAAGAACCTGAAGACTTGGCTCTGCCGTCTCGCCTGGGGTGGGAAGGGGAGTAGTTATTCTTGGGGGTGGCTGACACCTTAGAGCTCTCCTCACGGAGTTAGATCTTCTAGGCCACTTGGATTTTATATTTATATTTTTATATTGGTAATTTTGTATTAATATTTTAGCTGTTATTTATACTCGTTTTAATCTGCTTATTATTGTAAACCGCCCAGAGTCCCTCTTTTTGGGGGAGATGGGTGGTGGCAAAATTCGAAAAATTAATTAATTAATTAACTGGGCCCAGTTTAGAAACTGCAGTCTCATGCCTCTTATCCTAAAATGTTAGTATATTAAGATGGGTGACCATATACATTTCCTCACTAAAAAAATAAATGGAGGGAACTATAGTTGAATTGAGAATCTTTGCAGTTAACATGAAAGCACGGTTCAATCTGTTTCTAAATTGTCACTTAAGCCTCTTCTGGTTTAGAAAATACTTACTGAAATAATGCATTTCTTCCCAAATGACTGCTGGTACACTTTAATGCTCTAACTCTAGAGCAGGGCTTTCCAAAGTGCCGCCGCTGGCGACACACCTGGTGGCGGCGGCGACACGCGCGCGCACGGCGACGGCGCGGGGGGGGCGTGCGGCGACACGCGCGCACAGCGGCAGCGCGGGGGCGTGCGGCGGCGCGGGCGCACCGCGGGGGGGCGTGCGGCGGCGCGGGGGGGCATGGCGGCCGCCGTGCACGCACGCGCCGCCGCTTCCGGGTGGTGTGGCGACACACCATGCTGTGTGTGGCGACACACTTTTGTGTCGCCACACACAGTTTGGAAAGCTCTGCTCTAGAGAATCAAAATATATTAACTTAGTAGTTAATAGTAAATAAAGGAATGTAGGAGTGTGAGGATTTCTATTTTTACTTTCTGGTGTTAATCACTCACACATTGGAAGGTTTTTGTTTGTTTGTTTGTTTGTTTGTTTGTTTGTTTTATAGAACAATAGAACATACTATACATGCTAGTATGTAAAAATACTATGGAACAAGTGATGTGAAGATCTCAGTCAGATTAATGGTACAGTTAAAGTTTAATTGCAAGTTAAATCTCCCAGCTTTTGCCCATTTAATGGCAAATCTGTAATTATTCCAAGAAAAACTATAGATCATATTCTGGCTTTTGGATTAAATCCAATTTAGAGTTTCATTTACCAATGTCATTCATATGTGTCATATTCATTTTCCATTTACTCTGTAGAAAATTGAAATGTCTGAACTTCAGTCAACTGTTGAAAGGTACCATTAATTCAGACTGTTCAAGACATTCTCAGATTCACTTTGAGAAAGCAGTATTCACATTGGAACAGGTTTTCACACTTAAGTGATATCAATAGTTCATATTACTAGAAATAATAGTAGTTTGTTACATCCTTAAAACAATACAATTATTACATCAGACTAGGATTGTATAGTAGATGACTCACAGCTTTTATACCACTTGTTTTGAGATATTCCTCATATGAAGATTGAAAGCTGTACTGTATTTGGAAACCATAAAATGTGAGTCAGGGAGGATCTGGCATGCTATGACAATGCTTGCCATTTTCACAATTTCTTTTAACACATCTGTGTTTAGGGGTTTATTGCCAATGCAGTTCAATTGTTTAATCTTGTTTAATCTTAAACCAGTTAAGTGTAGTGGTTAAGGTACTGTCCTAGAAACCAGGAGACTGTGAGTTCTAGGACTCTCTTCTTCATGAAAGCTGGCTGGGTGACTTTGGGCCAGTCACTCTCTCTCAACCCAACCCACTTCACAGGCTTGTTGTGGGGAAATTAGGAGGCAGGAATATTAGGTATGTTGGCTGCCTTGAGTTATATATAAAAAAGGCAGGACAAAATTATTATTATTATTATTCTCATTCTCATTCTCTCTGTGTTTAATCAATTAATTAAGGTAAATATTGTTTGGATTTTGGCTCAGCCATTTCTATGGACATGCTCTTGTCACAAACAAGGGAAACATAATTGAATTCAGGTTAGTGTAACATTATAATGTGCTTGTGATAACCCTCGGTGTCAGAATTCCCAATCAAGAAATCCCTCAGGCAATTACCCTAAAAGATTCATTTATTCAGGATCAGTACACTTCAGGCGAGGAGAAGCCTCGAATAAAGATTTTCGCATGTAAAGCTGCATTATCAAAACGTCCCTCTGACATCAGCCACAGTTAAGACGTAACAATTCAGTTCCCACTCCAGGCAACCCTCCTCCCTATAGAATGTCCATTGAAAGAGCAGGTGCTTATCAGGGTTTCTGGCAAGCGATGCCGGAATGCCGAGAGGGAGGCTAGCGTCTTGAAGTTATGAAATGCACTGCCAGCAATGTACACGTATACAGCATTCAGAGAAGCATGGCAGACGAACATGCGAGGCTGACAGTGCTAAACAAAGCCAAGAGCATATTTAGGTAAATGTGGGAAGGGGGCCTGCTGGTCTCTCTTTCTGCCATAGAACCCAAGGGGTTTTAAGGCTGTATTTCTCCTTGTACGTCCCTTCCTGCAACATGGAAAGTTTTTTAAACTGGGTTGTCCTTCCAAAGCAGCTTGTAAAACACTACAAGAATCAACTGTGGAAGCAAACAAAAAATTCCCACTGGGAATACCCATCTCTAAAGTGTTCCTAGAGAAATTATTTATATCCCACCTACATTGTTGTTCCACATTAATAACTCAAGAGTTATAGAACACTGCTTTCAAATACTTCGATTTATATATGCCCTATGTTAGAACTTTAATGCAAATAAGGCATTGATATTAATAAATTCTGTATATGTTACCATCCAAACATTTTATGCCTTTTATTTTGAAAAGAGCCATATCCATCTTTTGCTGCTTCATGTGGATGAAAACTTGAGTATGAATTGTCATGTGTGAAACCAAATGCACCTGGGTTTGTGCTGAAATGTAGCTAGCAATGTTTTTCACCATTTGTGGTGGAATACCTAGCAAGCCCTGGGAACATGGGGAAGGAAACAGGACTGTCGCAAAAGAAACTCTTAGAGTAACTCTATCTTGATTATTTATTTATTTATTATTTAAATTTGTAGCACCGCCCATCTCCTCTACACCAGGGAACTCTGGGCGGTTTACAACAACAAGTTAAAAATATAAAAATTAGAACAACAATAACTTACATGTAAAATCCAAATAAAAAGATGTTAATAATAAGGCAGGTTTCAGGGCACCAGCCACTCCCAAGGGGAACTATTATTTCCTTTGTCCCAAGCAAGGTGGCAGAACCAGGTCTTCAGATCTTTCCGGAAGGTTGGAAGCAAGGAAACCCGCCTCAGCTCCAGGGGCAAGGTATTCCAAAGGGCAGATGCTACTGCAGAGAAGGCACGCCTCCTGGATCCCGCTAGATGAAATTCTTTTGCTGATGGGATCCGTAGCATGCCCTCTCTGCATGACCGAGTGGGGCGGGTCGATGTTCCGGGGATGAGACGGTCCCTCGGGTAACCTGGTCCCATGCCATGTAGGGCTTTAAAGGTGATAACCAACACCTTGAATTGGACCCGGAAGCACACTGGTACCCAATGCAGCTCACACAGCAGAGGTGTTACATGGGCCGATCTTACAGCACTCATAACTGTCCGGCGGCTGCATTCTGGACCAGCTGAAGCTTCCGGATACTCTTCAAGGGTAGCCCCATGAAGAGCGCATTGCAGTAGTCTATATGGGAGATGACAAGGGCATGAGTGACTGTTCGGAGGGCGTCTTGATCCAGGAATGGGCGCAACTGGCGCACAACCCGAAGTTGCGCAAAGGCCCTCCTGGCCACGACTGCCACCTGCTCTTCAAGCAGGAGACGTGAGTCCAGGAGGACCCCCAAGTTCCGCACTGGCTCCGAATGGGTCAGTGCTACCCCATCCAGAACCAAAGATGACAACTTCCTGGAACCTGAGGGGCCATCAATCCACAGCCACTCCGTCTTACCAGGGTTCAGCTGAAGCCTGTTGCTCCCCATCCAGACCCCCACAGACCCCAGGCACTGAGACAGGGCATCGACCACATCACTTACTTCACCCGGGATGGTGATATACAATTGAGTATCATCTGCATATTGATGATACCTCATCCTGTGGTGACGGATGGTCTCACCCAGTGGCTTCATATAGATGTTAAACAGGAGAGGGGAGAGCACCGAACCCTGTGGCACCCCACATAAGAGGGGTCGAGGGTCGGATCTCTCCTCTCCTATCACCACCAATTGGGAACGGCCCTGGAGGAAGCAGGTGAACCAGCGTAAAACTATGCCACCCACCCCCAACTCCCTGAGCTGCCCCAAAAGGATACCATGGTTGATGGTATCAAAAGCCACCGAGAGATCTAAGAGAGCAAGGATGGATGCATTCCCCCCATCCCGCCCTCGTCAGAGATCATCGATAAGCGCGACCAATACAGTCTCCGTCCCATATCCCGGCCTGAAACCTGACTGAAAGGGGTCTAGATAATCCGCTTCCTCCAGGATCCTCTGTAGCTTCAGTGGCACCACTTTCTCAACCACCTTTCCCAAAAAGTGAAGGTGGGAGACCGGACGAAAATTGTCCAGTACGGTAGGGTCCAGGGATGACTTCTTGAGGAGGGGGTGCACCAGTGCGTCCTTAAAGGACGCCGGGAACACTCCCTCCCCCAGAAATGTATTAATCATCCCCTGGACCCAGCCACACGTCACCTCCTGGGCCGATTTTACCAGCCAGGAAGGGCACGGATCTAAATGGCATGTGGTGGCATTTACAGTTTGGAGGATCCTGTCCACTTCCTCAGGTCCAACAGGTCAAACTGTTCCCAGATAACAGGGCAAGTACACTCCCTTGGCATCTCCCCAGACTGTGCCTCACACTTAAGAGTCCAACTTAGAATGAATCCGAGCAATTTTATCCTGCAGATGCTCTGCAAACTCTTCCAAATGGCTCTGTAAATGGGTCACTGATTGAACTTGACCCAAGAGAGATTTGGTAATCTTAAACAGGGTCGTCGGGTGGCATTCTGCGGACGCAATAAGAGCGGAGAAATATTCACGTTTCGCCGCTCTTACCGCCACAAGGTAGGCCTTAATAGCTGCTCTAGATTGTGTTCGGTCAGATTCAGTCTTCGTTTTTCTCCAGCGGCGCTCCAGACATCTCTTCACCCTCTTCAACACCCTCAACTCCTCCGTGAACCATGGGGAGTGACGGGTTGAACGTGGTAAGAGAGGCCGCACAGGCGCGATCCTGTCCAAGGCCCTGGCCGCCTCCCTATTCCAGGCTGCGACCAGGGACTCCGCTGGACCGTGCAGCAGATCCTCGGGCATCACCCCCAGCTCCCTCTGAAACCTCATTGGGTCCATAAGTCGCCGGGGGGGGACCAATCGAATAGGTCCTGCCTCCCTGTGGAGTGGGGCGGTGCAAGAGAATCTCAAAGTCACCAGGGCGTGGTCTGACCATGACAACAGGGACAGATCTAACTCTCCCCTCAGATCACATTGCCACTGCTCAGACAAGAAAACCAAGTCCGGTGTGAGACCACTGTCTCGAGTTGGGTCCCGAATTAACTGAGACAGGCCCATGGCTGCCATGGTAGCCATGAACTCCCGAGCCGCCTCTGAGGCACGTCCCAGGTACGGCAAGTTGAAGTCCCCCAGAACCATAGGTCTGGGGAACTCAACTGCCAACCCCGAGGCAGCCTCCAGCAGCTCTGGCAGGGAGATTGCTACGCATCAGGGAGGCTGGTACAGAAGTAACACCCCCAACTGTTCTCAAGATCCCAACTTGAAAAACAAGGTCTCACAACCGGCCACTTGCGGAGCAGCGCCCCTGTAGGCCATTAGAGACTCTCGGATGACAACCCGCCACCCCACCTCCCCTGTCCCGGTGTCTCGGCTGGTGCCACACCTGAAACCCGGCTGGGCACATTTCCGAGAGGGCTACTCCCCCCTCTGGGCCCAGCCAGGTCTCGGTGATACAGGCCAGGTCTGCCCCCTCCTCTACAATCAGGTCATTTATAAGGGGAGCCTTGTTGTTCACCGACCTGGCATTAAGAAACAACAGCCGGAGACCAGGGCGCTCGAGGATATGCTAGGTATAAGATTATGCTAGGTATAAGTTGATTTGGAGAATTACTGTAGCAGGCTTTCCAGTTTTTATGCTTTACCCATACTAGCA
The DNA here is from genome assembly GCA_023362775.1 of Charina bottae. Taxonomy (NCBI): domain Eukaryota; kingdom Metazoa; phylum Chordata; class Lepidosauria; order Squamata; family Charinaidae; genus Charina; species Charina bottae. The sequence continues at coordinate 14,037,668 of JALMGJ010000001.1, forward strand.
ACAAAGACCTTTCCAGAAATCCAAGTGGTTATTGTCTGTAGCTTGAATCATGTCAACTGGATTTCTATTTTCTCAGTGGAAACGTTTCGCTCCTTATCCAAGGAGCTTCTTCAGTCTGAGCAAAGTTGGTAAGGGAATCCTAAATATGTTTCTAGGTAGCTGTGTGACCTTACACCTGCGGGCATGGTTATATTGAGATGTTATTTTAAGTCCTTTTATTATCTAAAGGAGGATCGTTAAGATCACCATGCTGCTGTTGAGCTTGTGAAATGGTCTTAATCTTCCTAGGCACAGAAGACAGAGCCGGGAGAAAGATGGGAGAAAGATTGTGCCTGAGGCCCCCACCTCTATTCAAGGAATAGAGGTGAGCAGAGGTGGTCCAGAGTCAGCAGTTTATCTTCATTTAAAGGAAAAAGGACACTCATTTGAGGACATTAATGTTCACATTTTAGACAGAGAAGATAGGTGGTTTGAGAGAGGGGTCAAGGAATCCATTTATGCCAACTTGGAAAATCCTTCCTTGAATAGAGGTGGGGGCCTCAGGCACAATCTTTCTCCCGGCTCTGTCTTCTGTGCCTAGGAAGATTAAGACCATTTCACAAGCTCAACAGCAGCATGGTGATCTTAACGATCCTCCTTTAGATAATAAAAGGACTTAAAATAACATCTCAATATAACCATGACCTAGCCCCAGGTGTAAGGTCACACAGCTACCTAGAAACATATTTAGGATTCCCTTACCAACTTTGCTCAGACTGAAGAAGCTCCTTGGATAAGGAGCGAAACGTTTCCACTGAGAAAATAGAAATCCAGTTGACATGATTCAAGCTACAGACAATTCCACCTGGATGACTGAGAACCTTCATAGACAAGTGGTTATTGTTTCCTGAGTTTGCCTGTCTCACAGGGCTTGACATCATTGGCCATATCTTGGGCAGTATCTAACCTAAGGGAAATAGGAAATTCCTCTGAAGTCTTCATTGAGTCTTTTTCTTTTACAGGTCGTTTGTATGCTATGCAGACAGGTATGAAGATTGATAGTAAAAACCCAGAATGTCGTAAATTCTTATGCAAACTCATGGATCAGCTTGAAGCTGTAAGTTTGTTGCTATGTTATTGATATTAATAAAAACATGAAAGAAGTTGCAATATATCTGTTCTTGATTAAGTAGGAGTATAACTTTTTTTATTTTGAAAAGAGCCGTTTCCATCTTTTACTGCTTCATGTGGATGAAAACTTGACTATGAATTGTCATGTGTGAACCTAATGCACGTGGGTTTGTGATTTGCCAATGAAAGCAATTTCCTACAGTATTTTTTCTTTCTAATTTTCTTTTTACAACTTCCCATTCCAGGAAAAATATGATCTGTGAACGGATCTAATGAATATTATGTATGTATGTTTGTATGTTTGTATGTATGTTAGATTTATATGTCTGCCCATCTCACTGGTGACACTGGCTAACAACTTTTGAAATCATAATACAAATAACATACTCAGGTGTACATCACCAATTCCCATTTCACTGAAGGTTTAGCCGAATGTGCAACATATTATATCTGGAATGATGTACAGAATTATAAAATCTGAGCTGTATTAATGATAAAGGTTTTTATTAATACTTTTGGAAGTGTGCATGTGCGAGTTTTGGCTAAGTATAAAATTTTCACCCCGGTGCAAGTTTAGTTCTATGCAAAACATAACAATCTATATGTTTGGAATCTCTTGCATAATTCTGAATTTGACATTAATGGGATGAATAAGGAAACAAGGCCTACTTTCAGAAAGCAGGCAGATAAATAAGATTTTTGATTCTTGGGTTTAACAAGGCATTGATAACATGAGTTTCAACATCTTTTTACAGACTTAAGTCTAGCAGTTACATTTCTGTGCTCACTGCAACATTCTGCCCTCCTGTGGAATTTGCCACATATGGACACAGCCTTGTCCATTCAGTGACAAAGAAGATGTTCCCATATTTTTCTTAAAATTGTTTGAAAGCACTGGAATTACAATGATAGAGTAGAGTGGATATATAAGACATTCCTGACCTATTAATTAGGAGAAATAGAGTGTGATTTAAATTGGAGTTTTGTACACTGCCAGCACCGTCAGCATTATATAGCTTTCTGGCTTCTAAATGTTAAAAGTCATACTAAGTCATCACCCCCCCCCCCCATTTTTTTTCAATCTTTTTGGCAACATAGGAAATTTAAGGGTAGCATAATATCCACGGTGTTGGTTTGTAAGGATAAAGTAAAGTTTCCCTAAATTCCAACAGTGATGCTATTCAGGAGCCCTACATCCACCTGTTGTAACTGTACAGTGTTATTTACTTTACTGATTTCATCAGGAAACCTGAGGCTTCTTGTACTCTGTAACATCTTTGAAAAGAACTCTGAATTGCAATATACTGCTTGATTAAGCATTCCTTTAAATCTTCAGGTCATTGACGCAGTTAAATTAGCTATGAACTCTCCATTTCATTAAATCTTTATTTATATTAAATATTTCACACTGTTTCATAAGAGGTAACTATATAGTTCTATTGAATTCATTGGCATGAATTAGGTTATGAATTAAATATTATTGAATGTTTATACATACCTGTATTAGGGTAGGGTGGGAAGGTAAATTGTCCTACAGCTAGAATAGAACTTAATTGAATTTATTAACTGCAAGATTTAATGCTGTGGCAAAAAATGAAGTTATTTGAGCATTTTGGATTTTTACTTTCATTTTCTTTAAATAAGGATTTCTAATATTTATAGATTATAGTATGAATGAAATTAAAAATAGCAACCTTTCTAGAAACAGAAGACTTTTTGCTAGATTATATCTTGGCAAGATATAGTGCCCAAACAAGTATTACAACTTGTGCTGCTTATAATCCCTTATATATAAATAGTGCAAAAACTTGCTGATTAAATATATTCTTCAAAATCATCAGTGATGTTTGTTTATTAGTGTCAGTGGTCATTCCACAGGAGAAATTTCTAGATGTTAGACTTACCACGTAGTTCCTGCAAATAATACTTGATAACACTGATTCACAGCAACCACAAGGATCAGATTATCTTCTTGATGCTATCTCCATACCATGGATAATATCTAGTAGAGCAGGTACTTCATAATGTGCCCTTCCAAAATTGGAATGTCTTGGTGGCTGCACTTTGAAGCCTTTCCTGGTTTTTTGAGCACACACGTGCGTGCATGGAAGTCACTTTGACCGGAGCTGCTGGCAGTATGCTGCCTTGCTGTAGGCCTTAGCTACTGCCAGAATAGAGAGGTAGTGACAGGCTCAGATGAAAGTGCACTTGCACAGCCTCTCCTGGCTCACTGACCAAGGGAGGTAGGGGTGGAGGTAGTTTACTGAGGAGCTCCAAGGCATGAAGTAAACCAAGAGAAACCTGGATTGCCGCTGGCATAAAATGAAGGGCAGATCTGAAATGATAGGTAAGAGTTCATATTCAAGCCTACAGTATAGCAATAAGAGCAGCAAATATATTTCTCCACTCTTACTGCATCTGCAGTTTGCCACCTGGTGGCCCCTTTTAAAATGATTCAGCCCCTTTTTGAGGAAGGACAGGTTGGATGAACACCTAAGGGTCGCTGTGAGATTTTTTCTAACTTCTGGAGGATAAATCACTCTGGTCTGTTCAGAGTTGGACATTAGCCAGATAGGTATAGAAGAGATGGCTGAGGCTTCATCCAGCATAATTATCCCAAATTATTCTGTGAGTTCTGAGGAAGTGGATGGGGTTCTCTGCCATGTTAACTAAACTCCTTGTAGTTTGGACCCCTTCCCTTTCTAGTTGGTGAAAGCCTCCAGGGGGTGACAGAGAGCTGAGTCAGAGCAGTGGTGAATGCATCCTTGAGAGAGGATGCTGCTTCACTTTCTGAAAGAGACAGTTGTATGTCCCTCCTCAAGAAACCATCACTTGAGCCTGATAGAATAGACAATTTTCAACCTGTCTACAATCACCTTTTCTTGAGAAAGATTGTTGAGAAAGTGATGGGGCCGCAACTGCAATGAGCCCTGGAAGAATGATCTGGACCCCTTTCAGACAGGCCAAGATACAGGACAGAGATAGCATTAATTGCTTTTGTAGATGAATTCTTATGAGACTGGGATAGGTATAGTGTAACCCTCATGGCTCTGCTTGATCTCTTAGTGGCTTTCAATACCATCAATCATGATAAACTTCTGGGATGTGTCTGAGGATTGGGAGTGAACGACACCATTTTGCAAGGGCTCTCCTCCTTCCTGAATGGATTATTCCAGTTGGGGGGAAGAAACTGAGACCTAGGCCCCTCAGTTGTGGCTCTGTTCCTATTCATCATTTACATAAAACTATTGGCAAGATAATTCCATCAGTGTGGGGTCAGGTTTCATCAGAACAGTGATGGTACTCACTTTTCATCTCAGTCTCTTGGCTGAACAGGTGATACTGTTGAAATGTTGTCCAGGTGGCTGGAGGCTGTTCAGATCTGGATGGAGAGGAACAAGTTAAGATTCAATCGCAGCAAGACAGTCTGTATTTAAAGGCCTGCTGATTCCAGTGAGATACCATCTTTAATTTGGAACAGAGTTGTACTTCCCCAAACAGAACTGGTTCACAGTTTGGAGTTTTCTTGTGCTCACAGCTCCTACGCAGGAAGCAGGTGGTAGCTGTGATCAAGAGGGCCTCTGCACAGCTTCATCTTGTGTACTAGTTGCAACCTTTCCTGGAATGGGAGGCTTTGGTCATCTCTCAGACTGCTGCAACACATTGCACGTGGGCGGTCTTTGAAGAGCATTTGGAAGCTACAGCTCATCCAGAATATGGTGGCTCAAATAGTGATGGGAGCACTTCAAGGCATCCATGTAGCAATTCTACTTTGGGAGCCGTACTGCTGCCAGAAGGCTTCTGGGTGCAATTCAATGTACTGGTTGTTACTTTTAAAGCTCTTTCTAATTCAAGGCCTGGATATGTTGGGACCACCTTCTCCTGATGGCATGTGCTCACCTAAATAAGATCTAGTAGGATGGGCAATCTCTTGGTTTGAGGGTGTCACCTACTGGGATCATGGAAACATGTTTTGAATGTCAATTCTCACTTTCATATGGTTTAGCTTTAAATTTTGGCCATCTGTTTTTATTCCCAAATTATGGGTTCGAGGACTTGTATGCCACTCAGAGTTGGTTGATTTGAGAGACCTATAAGTCAAATAAATAGACACACCATGGGTGTTCATCCTGTGGCTTGGGAAGTGTATCTGATGCCCCCAGGCTTCTTTGTAGAGCTCCCTATTTCCTCAACTGCTTTGGGTGATTTCCAAATTAAAATTAGAGTGATTTTAAGATTGAAAAGGGGCGTGGTGGCTCAGCGGGTAAGACGCCAGGTTTGTCGATCGGAAGATCTCAAGTTCGGAGGTTCGAATCCCTAGCCCCGCGTGACAGAGTGAGCTCCCGCACTAGCCCCAGCTCTTGCCAACCTAGCAATTCAAAAGCGTGCACATGCAAGTAGATTAATGGGTACTACTTCGGTGGGAATCGTTCCACGTGCATGCCAGCCACATGACCGTGGAAGCATCTTCGGACAACGCTGGCTCTTCGGCTAACAAACGGAGATGAGCACCGGCCCCTAGAGTCGGACACGACTGCACAAATGTGCGGGAGGAACCTTTACCTTTACCTAAGATTGAAAAAGTGGACAGAGGAAGGAAATCACCTTATGTAAAAATGTAGCTTTAAAAAATGTTATTTTCAACATGCCCATACAAGCTTGCTTTTGAGCTACCCAATTTTTTCCCTTGCTCATCCTGCATGCAGTCCACAACAAAAGTCTTGGAATTCTATTATAATTACTATAATTTATACCCTGTATTTCTAAAGCATGGAGGAGTAAAACCTAACTTGTTAAGTTACTTGCCTTATTCTCCCTTTTGGCATAATGCAGTATTTGGACTGAAGTTTGCAATCCCACCTGAGAAGCAGAAATCCTGATATGTTCCTGTAGTTACAATATGTGGCCTGATAAATAACCATGTGAATTGTGTATCTTCTTAGATGAAGAAACAGTTTGGTGATAATGAAGCAATTACTCAGGAAATAGTTGGCTGTGCCCACGTGGAGAATTATGCATTGAAAATGTTTCTTTATGCAGATAATGAAGATCGAACTGGACAGTTTCACAAGTAGGTAGCTAAAGAAAATACATATTGTATATAATAATTGAGGTGTTGAAGCAATGCAGCCTAAATTTGCATGTTGCATAAGACTTAACTAATGTTTCTGGCAAACTACTAGAATGAATAATTGTAAAAATAATATAACTTGCAATGGCTCTCAGTTGTTCTGTCCTTGCTTGTGACTTTAATGTAACAACTTTTTGTTTTACATTTCTAATTATTTGTCAGATGTGTACTTTTTTCTTTTTATTCCCATTCTAAGAAATCTGTTTTTTTTCAGAAATATGATTAAATCTTTTTATACTGCAAGTCTTATAATAGATGTCCTGACAGTATTTGGAGAACTAACAGACGAGGTAAGTAACTGGTGTCATGTATTGTAAAACACACGACAAAAGAAACAGTTTTTAATATTTTAATTCAATTATCTTAAACATTTTTAATTTGTACTTAACAATCATGGTTACAAGCTTTAAACATTAATTATCAGAAAACTTATAGTTATATCCAGTGTAACCACTTAGTTACATTAGTTGCAAGTGGAGAAGAATTGTAATGCAAATGCAACAGGCTTCCTTGGGCTTTGGAGAAATCTATTTCCTTAATCCTGTAATGTATGGTGGCTCAGCGGGTAAGACGCCAGGCTTGTCGATTGGAAGATCGCAAGTTCGGAGGTTTGAATCCCTAGCCCTGTGTGACGGAGTGAGCTCCCACACTCGCCCCAGCTCTTTTTTTTTTTTTTTCAGATATTTTTTATTATTGCATTTAACATAAAACATAAACCAAACATATAATACATAACAATGAACATATATAACACATAGCAACAAACAAACAAAAAATTTCTTGTAAATACTCGATTTACAGTTTTCTCTTCTTATACCTCTTTTTTTTTTCTTCTTTTCGGCCCTTCTTTATTTGTACTTTTTTTATTATTGTTATTATTGTTATTATTATTATTATTATTATTATTATTATTATTATTTGTTCTCTATTTAATGTTATATTCTTTTTGAATATATTTTATGAAGGGGTCCCATGTTTCATTATACTTCCTCATTTCTTTTCCTTTTATTAAATTTGTTAATTTGTCTGATTGCATTAAATCCATTACTTTTATAATCCATTCTTCTTTTGTTGGAATATTTTCTTGTTTCCAGTATTGGGCGTATTTTATCCTTGCAGCTGTACTTAGATACTGAAATAAAATCTTTTGTTTTTTATTTATATTATCTTCAATTTTACCCAATAAATATAATTCTGGTCTCATTCTTATTTCTTTGTCGAATATTTTACATACATATTTATGTATTTTGACCCAATATTTTTTTGCTTTTTCACATAGCCACCATACATGGTAGAAAGAACCCCTTTTCTTTTTGCATTTCCAACATAAAATAGAGTTACTCATTTTTAATTTAAATAATACCTCAGGAGACATGTACCATCTAAAAATCATTTTATATATGTTTTCTCTTAAATCATTACTTAAAGTAAATTTTATATTTTTGACCCAGATTTCTTGCCAATCTTCATATGTAATTTCAATTCCTAAATTTTCCTCCCATTTTTTCATGTATTTTTTAATTTTTATGTCCTTGGTTTTCATTTCCAGTAATGTTTTATAGATTTTAGAGATTAAATGTTCTTCCTCTTTTTTTAATATATTATCCCAATTATTTTCTATTTTTGTAAATTGATAATTTTTTTCGTCTATTTTATATTGCTCTTTTAATTGGAAATATGTAAACCAATGACATATTATATTTTCATTTTCTAGTTCTTCCCTTGTTTTAAGTTTCTGAGTATTTCCTTCAAATTTTAACAAATTTTTATATCTTATATATTCTTTTTTATCTTGACTCCCTAATCTGGTACATGCCTCTTGGGTTGACACCCATAGTGGAAGATTTGGTAATAGTGTTTTTTTGTATTTGTTCCAAATATTTAGCAAGGATTTTCTTATTATGTGGTTATTAAATGCCTTATGTATTTTGCTTTTATTATACCACATGTAACCGTGCCAACCATATCTATTGTCATGTCCTTCTAAATTCAGTAATTTTTCATTTTCTAGTTTTATCCAATCTTTAATCCATATTAGGCCACATGTTTCATAATATAATTTAAGGTCTGGCATTGCTAATCCCCCTCTATCTTTTGTGTCTTGTAAATATTTTAATTTTATTCTAGGTTTTTTCTTTTGCCATATAAATTTGGATATTTCTTTTTGCCATTTTATAAAAACTTGGTTTTTAATCATAATCGGGATTGTTTGGAACAAATACAAAAATCTTGGTAGTATATTCATTTTTATTGTAGCAATTCTCCCCAGTAATGATAACTGTAGATTTGCCCATTGTTCAAGATCTTTTTTAATTTCTTTCCATAAATTTTCATAGTTATTTTTATACAAATCTAAGTTGTTATCTGTTAGTTGTATTCCTAAATATTTTAATTTTCTGACATTTTGAAATCCTGTTATTTGTTCTAATTGACTTTTTTCTTCTTTTGTCATATTTAAATTTATCATTTTGGTTTTCTGTATATTAATTTTAAATCCTGATAAATCGCCATATTCTTGTAATTTTAAAATTAATTTTTCTATTGTATTTCTTGGGTTTTGTATTGTTATTACTAGATCATCTGCGAACGCCTTTAGTTTATGATTATCCTGTTTTACCTTGATCCCTTCTATATTTTGATCTTTCCTGATTTCATCCAGTAATACTTCTAGAACCAATATGAATAATAATGGTGAAATGGGACAGCCTTGCCTTGTGCCTTTTGTTATTGTACATTCTTGGGTTTCTTCTTCGTTTACCATTATTCTTGCTTTTTGAGTTTTATATATTGCTCTTATTGCTTTTATAAATTTTTCCCCAAAGTTTCTATTTTCTAGTATTTTAAACATAAATTCCCAATTAACGTTATCGAAAGCTTTCTCCGCATCTAGAAATAATAACATTATTGGTTTTTCGTTATGAACGTTTGCGTATTCAATTAGATTGATCACATGTCTTATATTTTCTTTTATTTGTCTGTTCGGTAAGAAACCATTTTGATCTTTATTAATAATTTTCTGTAAAATTTTTTTTAACCTTTCAGCAAGAATGATGGCAAATATTTTGTAATCACTGTTTAGTAAGGAAATTGGCCTATAATTTTTACATTCTGTTAAGTCTTGGTTTTCTTTTGGTATTAGTACAATATTTGCTTCTCTCCATGATATTGGTATATCTGCCCCTTGTAGTATTGAATTGAATAGAATTTTTAATGGATTAATTAGATGTTCTTGAAATTTTTTGTAATATTCGGCTATAAAACCATCATTTCCTGGTGTTTTCCCTGTTTTTAATCTTTTGATTGCATCTTTGATTTCTTGTGTTGTAATGTTATTATTTGTAAAATCTTTATCTTCTTCTGTTAATTTTTCTAGTTTACATTTTTCAATATATTCATCTATTTTATTTTTTGATATTTGTTGTTTTTGATATAGTCTGGTATAGTAATCAAAGAAAGCCTTTTTGATATCTTCATTATATATCAAATCTTTATTCTTATCTCTAATTTTTGAAATGATTTTTTTTTCTTTTTCTTTCCTTAATTTGTATGCCAGCCATTTTCCTGGTTTATTTGCATGTTCGAAATTTCTTTGTTTGATAAATTTTAGTTTTCTATTCAATTCTTCTGTTAGTTCTATTTTAATTTGAAGTTGCAATAATTTTATTTGGTTTCTTAATTCCTCTTTTTCTTTTTTCTTTCTATTGTTTTTTTGTAGTTCTAGTTCTTTCTCTTTTATCTGTTCCATTATTGTTTCTGTTTTCTTTTTCTTGTTCTTTTTTTGATAATTGTTAAGTGATATTAGTTGTCCTCTCATATATGCTTTACTTGTATCCCAAACTGTTTCTATTTTAACTCCCTTGTCAATGTTCCAAGTAAAAAATTCTTGTAATTTTTTTCCTAATTCCTCTGTATTTTTTTTGTTTTTAAGTATATTTTCATTCATTCTCCATCTAAATATTTTAGTATTGATGTTTAGGGTCATTTGAACTGGGCTGTGATCTGAGAGTGTTTTTGGTAGAATTGACATGTCTTTTATTTTATTTTCTAAGCTTTTAGATAGCCAGATCATGTCTATTCTAGAAAATGAATTAAATCTATTCGAATAAAATGTATAATCTCTCTTATTTCCTTTATTGTGCCTCCAAGCATCTATTAACATTAAATTTTTAGCCATGTTAAAAAATTCTTTTGGTAGTTTTCCTTGGTTTTTAGTAATCTGATTATCTGATTTTCTATCTATTTTAGGTTCCACAACCCCGTTCAAATCCCCCATTAACACCCAATTTTTATTCGCATATTCAGAGAGGACATCTGATAATTTTTTATAAAAAATTTTTTGATTGTTGTTCGGGGCATAGACCCCCACTGTCCAAATTTTCATATTTTGGCTTTCAATTTCCACTATTAAGAATCTTCCCTCTTCATCTTTTAATATTATTTTAGGTTTAAGTGAAGGTTTTACATAAATTACTATACCATTTTTTTTCTTTTCGTTAGCTGTATAGAATGCTACCCCTAGTTTTTTATTGTCCAAATATTTCGTATCTTTTTTATTTATGTGGGTTTCTTGAAGACAAATGATATCTAGTTCTAGTTTTTTTAAAATTTGAAATGTTCTATTTCTTTTCACTGGTGAGTTAAATCCATTGATATTCCATGTTAAACTTTTAAGTTTACCCATCTTACTTATTTCCCAATTCTTTCTCTAATCTCTTATGAAATTCCTTTGCTTTGTATATAGAATTTAGTCTATGTCTTTGACCCTTATACATTAAGTTAACTCCTTCAAAGTTCTCCCATCTAAAATTTATTTCGTATTTCTTTAATGTTTCTGTCAGAAATTTATATTCTTTTCTTTTTCTTAATATTCCTCCAGGTATTTCTTTAAAGATAGTGATAGCATTACCTTCAATCTCAATTTTTTTGTTAAATGCTGATTGAATAACCATATCTCTATATTTCTTTTTAGTAAATTCTATCAATATGTCTCTAGGTTTATTGTTAATCTTTGCATATTTGGAGTTAACTCTATATATTTTTTCAATTTCATCATCTACTTTCTCCTCCTCCAATTCTATCAAGTCAGCAATCATTTGAATAAGCAGTCCTTTAATATTTTCTTCTTTGTCTTCTTCTACCCCTCTTATTCTTATGTAACGTTCTTTTTCTTTCAATTCCAGTAGTGCTAGACGTTCTTCCTCTTCTTCCCTTTTTTCTTCACATTTGTCCATTTGTTTTTTAATTTGTTGTATTTCAATATTAAAATTTTTTTCTATAATATCCATTTTTTGATCTATCCTTTTTTCCAAATCCCCAAATCTTTCTTCTAATACTTTTTTCACAGTCTGTGTTATTGTTTCTGTGGTTTTTATTGTAAAGTCTTCAAATAAGGCTTTCAACCCTTCACCATCAGATCCTCTTCTTAGTTGTCGTTTTGTGGCCATATTTTTCCAACACCTTTCTATTTGTTATTTCCTTCTTTTTATAATAAAATCTATATTCTAACTAATATATATATATATATATATATATATATATATATATATATGGCAATATTCTAATTACTTAATATATCACAATATCTTATATCCTTATCCTTATATATATTTCTACTATTGTTTTATCTTATTTTAAATTGTATTATACACAGATATATAAACAATATAATGTAATACTATACTTATAGGTTTCCTTTATATATTCAATATATTCAATATTGCTTTTTCAAGATGTCTTTAAAATGGTCACTTTCAGTTGAGTTTCAGTTTTTGTTTTTTTTTCCCCGAAGTACTTCTTCCTTTCAGTTTCTTTCGCTTATTTTCTCTTAAGAAATTTGAGTTTCTTTTCACTTTAATTCTCCTTTATAAATTTGTGGCAGAAAAAAAAAAAAAAAAAGCAACCTTCGTCAGACCGTTTGTCTGACTGAGACCGTTGGAATTGTTTTTATCCCTCTTACCACTCAGCGTTGCGAACCTCCATTTTCCTCCGACATTGACAATGACAGGACAGCAAACGAACAAATGAGGAAAACTTGTCCAGCTCACGTCCCTTCGTGGTAGCTGAGGTTCTTTTCCAGAGAGATTTTTCTCCACTTCTCTGGCCGATTTCGTCCCTTCTCCTTTCGACGAAATCGCGTTTTCCAAACGGCTGTAGAAAAGCTTTTTTCGCGGAGCTCTTCTTTACCGCGTCTTGTCGCTTTCTCTGCTCACCCGGAAGACCACTCGCCCCAGCTCTTGCCAACCTAGCAATTCGAAAGCATGCAAATGCAAGTAGATTAATAGGTACCACTTCACTGGGTAGGTAACAGCGTTCCGCGCGTGTCATGCGGCCACATGACCGTGGAAGCGTCTTCGGACAACGCTGGCTCTTCGGCTAACAAACGGAGATGAGCACCGGCCCCTAGAGTCGGACACGACTGCACAAATGTGCGGGGGGAACCTTTACCTTTATTTCTTTAATCCTGTATGAAGAGGCATTGTCAATGAAATGCAACATCATTGTTTACAGCAGCCTTTCTCAACTTTTTGACCCTGGAGAAACCCTTGAAATATTTTTCCGGCCTCAGGGAACCCCAGCACATTCAGGCTCAAATATAGGCCAGAAGTTACAAAATGATTATATTTATTTCATGTGTAGGCCTGTATATATGCATTAACAGTGTTCTTAAACTAAAAATAAAGAATGAAGCTTACCTCTTTAATGTGAAGTTACCTGAATTTGAAATAATTTTTTTAATAAATCGTGATCACCCAGGGAACCCTTAGTGACCTCTCGTGGAACCCTAGGGTTCCACAGAATCCTGGTTGAGAAACCCTGGTTTCCAGACTAGAACTAAATCATGGGGTCTTACAGTATGGGCAGTTTTTTTAATGTCTAACCAGAATTAGCGGCAGCCCAAAAAGGGCAACAGAATCACAGGATAGGAAAAAACATAACGGGAATTTAAAAAAGAGAGTGACAGCCCAGAGGCAGTGTGTGATCCTGCAGCCTGCTTCTAAATTAGATCTGCACTGACAAATAATTGTTATGGAATTATCAAAAAGGAAAACCAGGTAGTATAGGTAGTCCTCGACTTAAACCCATTCGTTCAATGACCCTTCGAAGTTATAATGGTGCTGAAAAAATGGGCTTATGGCGTCCCCGAAGTTATGGCGCTGCCACGGTGCACCAAGAAGCCCCTGAGCCGCAGTGTGGCAAGCAGCCGCAGAACCACGTGGTTCTGGGGCTGCTTGCCGCCCTGCAAGGCAGGGTGCAGGGCGGCCAAAAGGGCAGAGATAAGGGGGAGATAGGCGGGTGGGGGGAGTTGGAGGCAGTCCCTTACCTTACTGAGGCTCAGGGCCGAGAGGGACCAAGCCCAGAATGGCTTGGATTGAGGTGGGTCCTCAGCTAACGACCAGTGGAATTCACTTAATTATGGTATCAGGGAGTGCCGGACTGCTGTCGCTAAGTGATGCGGTCACGTCATGTTTTTGCCTAATGACTGCATCGCTTAGCAATGGAAATTCTGCTCCCAATTGTGGTCAAAAGTTGAGGACTACCTTTAAAATAGATAAATCCTTTTTATTAATAATAGTAAATATATCAGAGCATGCTCCATAAAGGTAAAGGTTCCCCCACACAGTCGTGTCCGACTCCAGGGGCTGGTGCTCATCTCTGTTTGTTAGCCGAAGAGCCAGTGTTGTCCGAAGATGCTTCCGCGGTCATGTGGCCGGCATGACGCGCACGGAATGCTGCACGCTCCATAGACCTTTTAAAATAAAACTTTTTTGAAATAAATAGCACTTTACTGGGAGATTCCAGTGACTACAAAGAACTCCATTGCAATAGGTACCTATTAAACCATCTGTGCTTTTAAATAAAAGAGAAATATAATTTATTAAGGATTTTTTTAAAAGACAATGTATTATTCAAACATACATTAGGTTTTGGCTGCATTGGATTAGAATTAGGTATGCCAGACAAAAGGAAAAAAATAAAAACCATTGTAAAAGCTGCTTCAAATTCTGCATGCCAGCTTGCCTGTCAATTTATTTTGCTTGTAAGTATGCAGGAGGTTTGGCTGGACATGCTGAAGTACAAATTTTAACAAGGTGTTCCATTTTCTGGCACTTTCCTTTTGGTGATTAAAATTGAAGGAATTTTACAGGATGAAAAGCCATCTCAGAAATTCATGAAGCTAATGTAGGCAGATTTCAAAAGTAATTCTGGAATATTTACTTAGTAAAAACATAGTAAAACACGTACTAAGTCATTAATCTCCCAGAAGCAGGACACGTGAATTCTCTGAAACATAGCTTTCCAAAGTGTGTGTCGCGACACACTACTGTGTTGCCTGCGGTGTCCTGGTGTGTCATGCGCAAACCCGGAAGCGTTGATGGGGGGAACCGGAAGAAGCAGCACCCCCGCCAATCAGTGCCGGCGCCGCAGCAGCAGATTGGCGGGGGTGCCGCTTCCATTTCCCCCCATCAGCGCTTCCGGGTTTGCGCGCGACACACCAGGACACCGCAGGCTGCGCCGCCGCCACCGTTGGTGTGCGTCGCCAAAATGAAAAGTTTGGAAAGCTCTGCCCTGAAACTTACAGTAAAGACATTGTTTGTGAGACTGAATAGTGCATTTTCAGTACATACAGTTATACTTCAAAAACCACAAAAGTTGAATGGTTTATTCAGGTGCATTATACTTCCCTGCTAGAGAAAAGAATGACGTTAGGATATTTTTTTGAAAGGTCATTTATACTATATACTTGGCTTTTTAGAAATGTATAGACACACTAGATTTTTAGTTTAATGCCTTTCTGAGGCCAGACAGATTATTCCTGTTGAGATTCAAAGTTATGACCTTTTCTCCTCAGCAATCACAAATGTTCCAGAGAGTAAATAACCTAGCATCCGTAAGAACTGGGCTGCATTCCTGTTATTGTGACTGTTTCCTGTTGAAAATTTACTTAGGAAAGTACCACCTTCTGAATAGTAAGAAATTATAGAAAACTATAAAGCTGCTGGGTTGCTACCTGGTTAAAAAGAAACAGCAAGAGAGAAAAATAATAGCTTCACAACAGTTTTATTGTTTAAGCCTGAAGTGCTCTTAAAGAAATTGGAATTAACTGAGCCAAAAGGAATTGCATGTTGCTGAGGATTTGACCAGAAAACTGCTTGTTTCAAGGCTTTATTATAGAAAATTTACAATTTTTTTATTATTTATCATCTTCCCAAATATTTAGTAAAGATGAAAATCCAGCCTATAGCTAACTCTTTAAGAATAGTGATATCATCCCAAACATTTTTATTTAAGGAAAATTTGATCCAAAAAAGCATCTGCTAAGAGAAGTGTGGCAAACAGTTATGACCCTATACTTCTTGTCCTCCCTCTGCAAAAAACATGCTCTGAGTGCTCAGAGTCCTCCTCAAAGGAGTAAGCTAGGGTGTGCAGGTTTGAAGAGGGAAGGGTTGTTCATAACAAATGTAGAGGAGATTCTATTTTATAATGCCAATTTTGGAATTTTAGGGTTGTAGGCTGAACCTGTAAGCCTAGAAATCTTGACCACATTTATTTTATTTATTTATTTATTTATTTAATTTTTATCCCACCTTTATTATTTTTATAAATAACTCAAGGCAGCGAACATACCTAATACTCCTTCCTCCTATTTTCCCCACAACAACCGCCCTGTGAGGTGAGTTGGGCTGAGAGAGAGTGACTGGCCCAAGGTCACCCAGCCGGCTTTCATGCCTATTAATTATGATATTAATATTAAAGTTACTTCATAAATAGATATGGGGACATGTACAGTATCCAGGCTGAGGGTCAGATTCAGCCCTTACCTTCCCTAGTGGGCCAGATGATGCCATGGGTGCTGAGCTAAAAGGAAAGAAGTCCTACTCTCCTGTCATCTTTTTTCCATGCAGGAGGAGACTGGAAGCAATGGCTCCCCATATCCTTCTGCATGGAGAAGAACACTCCATGCAGAATAGAGTAGGAAGTCATTATTCCCTTATCCTGGACAGAGCAGCACTTCACTATATGCCTTCTTTGTTAGATGGCATCCAGACTATGCTAGACAAAGCATCAGCCGTACTTTGCCCAGATCCCCATTCCCCACATTGAAAGGTTCCCTGAGCATTTTGTCCATTGTACAACTTTCTCAGTGGGTGGAGATGTATAATGCACGGATCAGCAGTGGTGGGCAAGAACCTCATCTAAGATGGTTGCATATATCCATTGGGCTAGGTTCTCCATTTATGCCATAAATCTGTAAAAATGTGAATTAAAAGATCAGAAAAATAATATTAAAGTTCTTATTTTACAGGGACCAACATGTAGCAGAATTAAATAGTAACAATATATGCACGTTAAGCTTTTTTAACATGTATTTATTTAATTATCAAATTTGTATAGCAGCCCATCTATTTTACTTTTCAATTCTGAACTTCCCTAGTCTAAGACATTAACAAATTTAAATTATAAATTCTCCCTTACTTTCTAGAATGTTCAGCACAGAAAATATGCCCGGTGGAAGGCAACATATATTCATAACTGTCTAAAAAATGGAGAGACTCCACAACCTGGACCTATTGGAATGGAAGAAGAAGGTGGTAACAACATTACACTGAATGTGTTTCATAAATATGAATGATATATGATATATGTATGTATGTATGTGTGTATATATATATATATATATATATATATATATATATGTGTGTGTGTGTGTGTGTGTGTGGTGATATGTTATGTTATGTTATGTTATTTTTATTTATAGTGCTATTTATACCCCGCCTATCCCCTTCCTAGTGGAGGACTCTAGGCGGCTTACAATCATATATATACAATTCAATTATACATCAATTCCAAATATATACAATTCACCGCTCATGTGTTATGTGTGTGTGTGTGTATATATATATATAAGGTGGAGTCTGTCTTTTATTTTATTTTTTTGTCGTCACCATTCCCCAATCCGTCAGGCTCATTTTGTCAAGGAACTCCAAAAAGTTGAAATGGTAATTGACCTTCACGCAGTTATATTAATATGTAATTAATATGTATTAATCAACCAACTCTTTCAGCTTTCTCTTCCTACTCTTTGAAATTCAGAAAATATTGCTTCTTTGTGCCTACAACTTTGAGTTAGCATATAGAATTTTTCAGCTGGTTTCAAAATGAGTTCTTATTTATGCATCTACATGAACCTATTTTCTTTATGTAACAGTTCAACTTTCCATATTTGTTGTAAATCTTAGGGCACTTAAACAGGTATGTGAACATTACTTAAGAATTTCTTTTCTCTTGGCACTTTTGAGGTCTGTGTAATATGTACGTTATGGTTGAGGGAGTTTTAGTGGTGGTTTCAGCAAGAACTAAAGTAAGAAAACTGACCCTAAAGATTTAAAACATTTGGAGTAACTAAACATTAATACTGCTTATCGCTAGATGGCATGTTAAGGCACTCCTACATTCACCTCTGAAGTAGCAGCTTCTTATACACACACACATCTCTTAAGTGTCTGAAATTTAACTTCAGTGGCATGGTCACTGCTTAACTTAGCATTGGTTGCAACAATTTATAGACTTAGGTCAAGGGTCGGAAATGGCGGCTCGCGAGCCAGACGCGGCTCTTTGGCCCCTTGAGTGTGGCTCTTCTGCAGCTGAACTCACCCCCGCCCCTTCCACGCGATTGGATCCCGCCCCCAAACTCTTACGCGCTCTCGCTCTCCAAGGCCGGGGCCACCCGCAGCCGCCCACACCTTGCGCATGGGGTTCTGCTGAGTTGCATTCTCCCCCACGTAGAAGCAGTGCCCGGGCCGCCTCTCGGGATGGGGCGCCCAGCCCGGCTGCGCTCTCCTGGCATCTCAGGCGACTGTAGCGACCGGAGGCGTCCAAGGGGAGAGCAGGCGGCTCTTCGCCCTCGGCGCGCCGCGGGGCCAGATGAGCCTCCGACTGCTGCTTCCTGCGCCCATGGCCTCTTCGCTGCCGCCGCCGCCCACCTCACCTCTGCCGCTCTCCGCTTCTCCGCAAAGCTCCCGGTTGATCTTAATGTTTCCTTTTCCTCCCCTTCAATATGTTCCAGCAAGCGAGGGGGAAGCAGAGAGCGGCAGAGGCGAGGCGGGCGGCGGCAGCGAAGAGGCCACGGGCGCAGGAAGCAGCAGCCGGAGGCTCGTCTGGCCCCGCGGCGCGCCGAGGGCGAAGAGCCGCCTGCTCTCCCCTTGGACGCCTCCGGTTGCTACAGTCGCCCTGGCATCTCCCTTTGGCCTGCCGTCCGCGGCCCCTGCCCCCGCCCCAGCGCCCAGCCCTGTCCCCCCGCCTCCCTCCCTGCAGGCGGCGGACAAACTCGGCGAGGAAGCCCGCGATGGTGGCTTCCCTCCTGCACGCACGCCCAGGCTCGGCTGCGGAGCTCAGCTCAGGAGAGGCGGCGGGAAGGAGGGAGCATCGCGGAGCATGTGCAGAGGGCTCCGCTGGGCACCGCGGCATTCCCGGGCAGGCGCGCGTGGCCGGGTCGGGGATCGCGGCGCCGCTCGTTTGGGAAGCGGCTACGATCCCGAGGTGGGCTGGGAAGGGGGAGGAATCGCGTCTGCGGGGCTGTGATTTGGATCTCTCCCTCTGCCACTTGGCAGATGCCTTGGGTTGTGTGGGTGGCCCCGGCCTTGGAGAGCTGGGGTTCAGCGGGATGGGAGCGTCGCCAGCGGCCCGCAAGGACCGGCCATGGAAGGTGAGTGAGGGCCGGGGCGGCCGGCCAAGCGCAGCGCAGCCCTGTATCTTACCCTTCCACGCAATTGGATCCCGCCCGCAAACCCCGCCCCCTTCTACGTGATTGGCCCCCGCCCGCAAACCCCGCCCCCTTCCACGCGATTGGCCCCCACCCGCAAACCCCGCCCCCTGGCTCTCGAGCATGTCAAAATGTCCTCGAGCATGTCAAAATGGCTCCCGGCATAAAAAAGTTTGCCGACCCCTGACTTAGGTTGTCAAAGTCTGTTACAAACTCTTGCCAGTAGGTGTGTTATGTAAGTTATATTCAGAAGTCCTCCTAGGAACTTCCCTCTCCTGTATTATCATTTGCTTTAAGTTCGTCTTACATTAGAGAGGTTCCAGAATAAAGTTGCAGCTAGCATTCCATCTAATTATTCAGTGTAAATAAGATGCCATTTTCCAATTTTGGCTAGTAAATGTAAAGGCGTTGATATGACTAAAAGCAACGATAAGTAATTTTCTACAATGTCTATAGCATTGAGGGGGAGAGCATTTTATGCATCCTTCGTTTTTATGCTAATCCGTTTTTCCTTCAGTTAGCCATAGCTGTGTTATGCTGGGTGGCCGAGCTTGGTTTTTTGTTTGCTTGATTCAGCTTGAAGGAAAACTGTTGAGTTCCAACATTTAGCTTTAATTTTAATAATAGCAAAACATATTGTGTGTCTGTGTATTAGATGTATAGTACTGATTTGAGAAACTACCAGATACATCTGTTTGTTTTATCATAAGACATCTTAAAAATCAATTGATATTTAAAATGTTTGGTTTATTCTTTCCTAATCTATTGATTGGAGAGAATGAGAATTCTAGCTCACGGATGGTATCAGATTGAGGAAAGCTATTCTGGATGTCCTTTTATTTACTATACTAATTTTGCTCTAACTAATTTTGTAAGATAAAAATCAGTACATCGGTTTTAAATAACATTCTTAAAGTTCTATTTTATGTGACAGATAACCCCAAAGTTTAGGGTGTTACCGTGCCAAAGTTCATATGGAAATGTTTGTATTCCAGAATATCTGAAGAACTCATAGTTCTTGCTTTGTGCATTTCGGAAAGAAAAGCAGCATTGTTTAAGTGTACGGGAAGACTTCCCCCATTCCTTTCAGCTTGCTCAGTTTCTTCCTTCTCTTGAAAATAAAAAAGTATTGAACTAGAATGAACTAACTTTTAGAAATCACTGTGTTTTCTGAAAGTAGTATTCTCACTGTAATTCTTGAAAACCTTCTTGTAAATCTTGTAATATTAGACACACAGTGACTTCATGATAGCCAATAGATTTGGTAACAAGGTCATGAGAATTCTAATGGAGAACAATATGAGCAGCTGCTATGCAGGAAAGTAATTTCTAAAGCGTATACGCATAGGGGTAAAAAGATCAAGCAACAAGTCTTTCTTGTGCTGAAACCGGAGCACGGACCCTTTCTGCCCAAATCTTGGCACCATTGTGCTAACAAAGCATCTTAGTCTCTTGGACTATATTTTCAGTCAGTACAATTGCATCCATGTTGCCCTTCCATAGTTCAATTTTAGATATTTTCAGTATGGCTAATGAATATTGATCCTATATGTCTTGATGTTAATTTATCCTAAACATTTGCTACATTCTTGTAGCATAATAAATAACATTCCAAGATGCTTTTAGCTATCTTCAGAGTGCTTATCCAAAATAGGTGAAGCTGGAAGGTACTGATTTACAGATATTGATGCTACAGGTAGTCCTTGTTTGGCAACCACAATTGGGACCAGCAACTCGGTCATTAAGTGAAGCGATCGCTAAATGAAACTGCGACTGTGCTTATGATCTTACTTCAGCTTTCCTTTGCTTTACAGACCTGCAAAGGTCATAAATATAAATAAATAAATGTGAGGATTGGTCATAAAGTTACTTTTTCATCACTGTTGTAACTGCAAATGGAGGCAGTTGCTAAACAAAGGCTACTTGTACATATGTATATTTACAAGAAGATTTTCAAGAATTACACTGTTAATAATACTTTCAGAAAACACGATAATTTCTAAAAATTAGTTCATTGCATTTTAATTTTTAAAAAATCAGCATGTCTCTATTTTCTACTTGCAAGATGATGAAAATGAACAAACCGGTTCTCCAGCACTACCCAACGAAGAATCACAGCCATCACCTACATTTCAACCAAGTAATATTCCCACAAGCAATTACAGTGGCATACATATCCCACCAGGAGCTCATGCTCCAGCTAACACTCCAGCAGAGGTGCCTCATAGCCCAGGTGAGTGATCTGTATATATTCAGCAGTGCTTGTTCAATTGTTGCCATTTCCTAGATGCATTGAATATGTAATAAAACACTGGCAGCTATTTTTTAGAACTTTTGCAGTGAATGGAAGCTACCCCCAAATAATGCCATTGGATTTTAGTCTAAGTTCATGCTGGTTTAAAAAGATAAGAGAACATTAAATTGCACTGTATAAACACATAAGAAAAAACATGCTCGATTATACCAAAAGGCCCTTGGAGGGATAATTATTCTGCTCCCATACTGGTTAACCAAAAGCTAATACAAGGCTGTGAAATCTATGGCAGGACATGTAACCTATAGTAACCCCATTTGTGCTGCTCAGTAACTCATATTGAGAGACCTATTGCTTCCATTACAGGTAGTCCTTGTTTAACAATGCTAATTGGGACCGGAAACTCCGTCGTTAAGCGACACGGTCATAAGTAAAAAAACCATGTGACAGCACCGCTTAGCGACGAAAGTCATGGCAGTAGTTGCTGTTCTTAAATGAGGACCACGCAGGTTGTTAAGTAAGGACCTTATGTGACCGCGACTTCTGACTTCCTGCCAGCATCCCCACTGACTTTGCTTGTGGGAAGCCGGCAGGGAAGGTTGCAAATCGCGATCACATCAGGGACGCTGCAACAGCCTTAAGTACGAGGTGCGGTTATAACTACCACCCGTTTAGCACCGTTGTAGGTTTGAACAGTCGCTGAACAAATGGTTGTTAAATGACCACCTGTATATAACCCTGTAACCAACCAATTATAAGTACTGTTAGATTAAAATACTATTCCAGTAAGTTTTGTTAGTATACCTCTCTAAAATCACAGTTTGCTCACTTGCCTATTAAGCACTCTGCCTATGTTTCACTCATTTACTCACTTTAAAATTAGGTTGTCCAAGTAAGCACTGAAAGACGCTAGGCAGAAAAAAAACGGCTGCTTCCTCTTGAACTAGTATGTGGGACAGTCTAGACGTAAGGGCAGCTGGACCACCCAACAGTAACATAATTTCTAGGCATGCAACCTAGAAACACATTGGCAGCTAAATGTAAATTGTAGCCAGGTAGGAAGGATAGCAGATTCAAGACTCAGCATGCAGCTAGTTAAATGGGGAGAGAGAGAGAGAATGAGAATGAGAATAATGGAAAGAGTAGCTAGAGAACAACAGAGGATCAAATGGCAAGATAAGAAAGATTTGTCAAGAACAACAATGGTAGGAGAAAAGCTTGCTGCAGAGAAGTACCTAAAAGAAGGCTTGAAGACACAACCAGAAATTAGTTGAGACTCGCCATCACATGGGCCTTCTAAACATTGATCTCCACCTTGTTAACTAGAGGGGCAAAAGGCCTCTTACCAACTTCAGAGGAAGACCACAAAGCAGTAGGGTTGAACCAGCTTATTGCCAGATATTTTTCTAGCCCAAGTCGTATAGAGCAAGGTTCTAACTCTTCAACACACTCTCCTGGATCTTCACCAGCAAAGAACAAACTAGAAAAAAGAAACTCCAATGCAGGACCCAGCTCTCTGTCTCCAGTGCCTCACGCTACAAATCATCTTTTGCTGGGATGGTGGTGGAGGCTTTCATGATCATAGAACTGCATTCTGATGGGTTTTATTCTGTTACATACATAAGATAAAATAAATAACTTGCATATAGTGTCCTAATGGAGGACTTGGTGCTTGTTTCTATCAAGAATTTCTGCCTTCACCAAATGGACAGCATCCTGATACTGCAAAGAAGTTTACATCCAAATAGAATTGCAAAGATGAATTGCAATAAAGCATAAGGCTGCTCCATTCAAAAGCCAAAAATTCTATTAGGTATGCCCAAGCCCATGGTTATGCCTAAAATAAATTTCTGGAGGTTATTTTGTTTATTCTAAATTTATGCACATGCATGTACATACACCTGTTTGAAAGAAACAGTTTAGCAACAGATGCCAAGGGGAGGGGAATGAATTGAGTATAAAGTATAATAGCAAAGTTAAACTGAACACTGATAATCTGAAAAAAAAATAGCATAGCCTTAACTGAAACAAATGTAGAGATATTAACGTAAGCAAAATTAGAGGTGAAAAATTTGAGATGTTCTCAGATTATGTATAAAGGTTCCCCCCGCACATTTGTGCAGTCGTATCCGACTCTAGGGGCCGGTGCTCATCTCCGTTTGTTAGCCAAAGAGGCAGCTCTGTCTGAAGACGCTTCCGCGGTCATGTGGCCGGCATGACGCACACAGAACACTGTTAACTACCCACCGAAGTGGTACCAATTAATCTACTTGCATTTGCCTGCTTTCGAATTGCTAGGTTGGCAAGAGCTGGGCTAGTGCGGGAGCTCACTCTGTCACGTGGGACTAGGGATTCGAACCTCCAAACTTGCAATCTTCCGATCGACAAGCCTGGCGTCTTACCCGCTGAGCCACCATGCCCCCAGATTATGTATACCCAGCATATATTTACAATACTGAACAGTGGAATTTCCATTATATTTTGGATCATGGCATTAACTTTACAAAAAAGCAATCTCTAGTTTAAAACATTGGTATAAGCCATATCAAAGGAAGATTCTGATTATTTCCTTCTAGTGTTCTTTCAAAATAGTTAAGTAGCATAGAGAGGGATTCTAGATTCTTGTGGGAATAAAAGTAGTCTACTTACTAAATAATTTCTTCTTTCATTTTGCTCTTCATAGAATGTAGCATGCAGTTACCAGAAATGTCTATTTAGCACCAAGTTCGGCACATTTTTGTACTATAGCTACTGAATTGCTGATGGATATGAAAGATAAATACTATACAAGTATTACATTCTTCCCAGCTTCTACATTACTGTTTTAAAGTTCTCAAAGATTATTCTGAAACGATAGATTCCATTCCAGTTAAGGTAAAGATCTATGATGTTTCTAAAATGCACTTTCCTTTTTCTCTTTTTATTATTTATAGGCGTAACAAGTAATACAATTCAACCCACACCTCAGAATGTTCCCATAGTTGATCCTTCACTTTATAATGCCCAACCTGAAGGTAAGCTTTGTTTTTCGGCTACAGTTTGCATCATTGAAAAGAGTTGGCTACAGCACACCCAAGCTTATACACACAGCCATAAATTTGCTTGAAAGTAATTCTTGCTGAATTCCATGGAGGTACTCCAAGAAAAAAGTGCCTATTTTTACAATCGTAGATTCAAGAAACATATTTCAGAATGTGCAAAACATTTGAATTCAAACCATTTCAAATGTGAAACACATCGAGTTCAAATCCATCATTCTGCATTTGAAATACTAGGTTAGTATTGGAAATGGAGTGTTGCAGTAATTTTGAGTTCAAAACAGATTTGTTCCAAGTTCACAGCGTTCTGTTTCAAGCAGAAAACACTCCCAAAATGATTGAAACAGCCCAGTCTCAACACAAATAATTTTTTCAGATACAAAATGGTTCCCTTTTGAAGTGTTTTGTACGTCTCTAATACTGGCCATAAAGGAAAAAAACACATTGCTAGAATTATTTAAAATAATACTTGAACTGTAGTCCTGTATTTGTGCATAAGGAATAAGATTGTATGAAACTCCTTGCAGAAGCAATAATTCTACAGTAAAGGGAGAAATATACTGTAGCAGTGTAGTGTCTCTAGTAAAGGATCCTAATTGATCATGTGATTACATAATTACTGGAGAAGAAGTTCCATTTTCCATACAATGAGGCAATATATTGTCAGCCATCTTGAGTGCTCTGGTAGAAAGGCGGGATTATTGATTGAATTAAATAATCATAATTGATATTGAAACCTGTAGCAGATATAGTGCAGACTGTATTGTGGTTTCAACATTTCATATATTTATTATTATAACCAATAAATGTCACCCTAGCAGCTCATAATCTAGGCCAAAGACTGATAATCTAGGATGCCAAATGGGTAATTACCAATTTTTCACCACTCCATACTAGCACTAGAATTAAGAAAAACCTGAGTGTGGCATGTTTGAGTGGACACGGAGCAGTAATTCCTAAGTGGTCTTCTCTATAAATTATGTTAACAGCAACTTTTTGAGTTTTGAGAAAGATTTTACATTTGTTAGTTTTGAATTTAGAAAAGACAGTGATTCTTTTTTTAAAAAAAAAATCCATAAAGATTTAGCAATCTCAGGCAACATATTCAAGTCTAAAATCATTATGTTAAGCTGGAAATTGATACAGCTGAACATACCTAACCAGATGCTTTCTACATAGGATTTCAAATATATTTCATGTATATGGCTCCCTGGAGAAAGTTCTTTAAGCAACTTAACATTAATTATAAAGGCACTAATGCTAACAACGGTTAATGACCACTCATTCAGCGACCGTTCTTACAACTGGTCCTTGAAGTTCCGGCCATCCCAGCACCCCTGCGGTCATGTGATCACGATCCGGGCACTTGGCAACCGGCTCACATGACAGTTGCAGTGTCCCGTGATCACCATTTGCAACCTTCCCTGCCAGGTTCCTACAAGCAAAGTCAGTGGGAAAGCTGGCAGGGAAGGTCACAAGTTGTACCTGTAAGCTGTTCCTGCTCCCGCTGCTTTTTCTCCCAAGGAGCCTGGTTACAGAGTATGAGATCCCGGGGATCTTGTACTCCATAGCGCGCACCCACTCATACTCCATCGTGCCCGCCTGGCTGTGCTTGTGCCGGGCTACAGCACCTCCCTTATCCAGCTGCATTCATGCCGCACTGTAGCAGCCACCTGCGCAACTTCCTGCACTCCGCAACATCCACCCCCTGCCCAGCCGCGCTTGTGCCGCTCTGCAGCAGCCCCCTGCATGTTCCCCTGCACTCCTCAGCACCCAACTGGCCGCGCTTGCGCTGCAGCAGCCACACTCCGCAGCACCCCCTCCGCCCGGCTGCACTTGCGCTGCTGCAGCCCTCCCCCGCCCGGCCGCACTCCATAGCACTCACAGATAGGGCTAAAATTCTATTTAAGTAAATTCTATAATCTCAGAAGAGCAAGCATGAAGCAGGATTTTAAACAGTTTTGGCAGACACAGTTCTCATTGTAAACAACTTTTCTTAATAACATTAACTGTTTGTGCTAGTATTTTTTCTAATCTAAACAAGTTTTCAGCCTCTATATCAGTTTCCTAAGTGCCTAGCTGAAAAAGTCATAGTTGTTAAAAGCTTGACTAAAATGAATATAACTCTTATATGAATATTATCTTTGTATTTGCAAAATGTCTGGCTTCTTGTAGGCAGCATAAGCCATAGCTGCGTGTCAATGTTTTTGGCATTTCAGAATTTTAGTTCTTTCAAATGATGTGATTAAAAATATCTACAATGTATACTATTAAAACTTTGCCTGAAATGCATTAATAATATTTGAAGTAGGCCTCAATAATAATAAATAAGGCCTTTTGCCAACAGAGCATGTAATAGAGTAGATACTGTAAAAATAAGATTAGATTGGTTAATTTAGGCTTTGTTCCAGAAAATCAGTTGAATACTGGACTGATGCCTTGGCTGTTTTCTAAAAGAATGATTTTCAAGTTTCTTTTGGCATCATAATATGAGAAAACAAAATGTCCTTGAGACGGTCTTTGAGGTAATGTGTTCATGCTGTGTTTTTCAAAGGGAGGGAGGCCACCATTGGCCAAACCTTAGAAGTTCTTTGTGGATTTATACATTTATCAGGTCCTGGATGTTAGGCTACTACAGTTTGCAGATTTAAGCTATGTTAGAACTAGTTTTGTGGCTTGTCTATTAAACATGGTGTAGTACTTTGAAGAAATTGTTGCTCCATGCCATGCTGACTGGGGAATTCTGGGAGTTGAAGTCCACACATCTTAAAGTTGCCAAGGTTAAGAAACACTTCTCTATGCAAAAACACACTTGACTCCTGTTGAAATCAATCCATTTGAAGTATGTTTTATTTTTTTTATAGAATGTGCAAAGTGCACTTATAGTAATAAAACGCCTGATGCAAGGGTCTTTTTTTAAAAAAAAAACTCTATATAGGGCTACACTGATTAAAACAAGATTTGGCCAATTGACTAACAATATTTGAACAAATATATTGGACTGTATTAGAAGTTTCTCCCTTCAGAAGGACAGATATGCTTCAAAAGAAAGAGCCTATCCTTTACATGAAAACTTTTTTTTTAATTTGCTAAAGCAAACCATCTAATCTATAAAAGAAGAAAGAAAAAGTAATGTAATGTAATACATTTGATATATGAATTAAGGAAACAATTCTGTAATGATGAAACAAATTAAAAAGGTAATGAATTACCTTTACCAATGTTAGGCCGTTGTGGATATACTTCCAAGTACACATACAAACAATTGTGGTACATCACAGTAATCACAGCTGTAAAGTGTGGAAAAGACTATGTATAAATATGTATATGTAAATATGTATAAAATCCTACTGTATATATTATTAAATTCTTGCCACTGAAACACACTCATACTATGCTGTGTTGTGGCTTCTGAGGCTTTGTTGAAATGGAAATACAAGGCCACACAGATTCAAAGCTGTGTTTGCAGTGAAAGTCCATCAAAAGAAGATAATGTTCTTTCTCTTGGAGAGTTGCCAAAACTGAGATTTAAAAAACTAGAACTTGTGAAGTATGACAGCTAGATTTCTGGGTTTATAACGTACTTTGACACTGACTCATCCCTTTAAAATGTAGCAAGTCACACAAAACTTTATTTTAAACAATGCATAAATGTGCCTCTCAGGCTTTGTAAGACCCAGATTGATCATTGTAAGTGGTAAACAGGTCCCTGTCTATCCCCAGTGCTCAAAATAACAGATCTTGCAAGTAAATCAATATTAGCTGTTTAGTAGCTATCATTTGTTTCCCTTTGTTTATATTAAGATTGTTATAGAAACTGCATCATTCATTAATATTATATAGACAGTACTTTCCATTGAATAGCTGTGTAAAAAAAGGCTGAATGGGAACTTTTTCTTGTATCATTTGTTTTGACTTTTACAGTATCGGGGTGTATTAAATTTGAAATAAGGCTTAACAACTACATTGTTATATAGTTTTATTACCAATGAGGACATTCTTCATTTTTCTACTTTAGTCAAAATTAGAAAAAAAATATTTTACTGTTTTTAAAGTTCCTCGTGCATTGGTATCTAATCGATGTTTGGCTCTTTCTTTTACCTGACAGGAAAAATAAAATGTCACAATGCGCATATCTTCCACCAGGCAACGGGTGTTATTTTGTAACAGGGGATGATCCCATATCTGGACAAATTATACAGAGGTAGAATCAATGAATGGCCTTAGTTGCGCTCCAGGCTTGAGAGAAAAAAGGGAGAATCTAAGGTTAACACACAAGATACTGTCCTTGTTCTTGTGCAGATTGCTTTTGTGCAGATTGTAACATGATTACCCTTAACTGACTGAAGCTTCTAAAAGCTTTAGATAAAGGGCAAATCTCTCTCAAAGTATTGGCTTACACTTAAAGCTTCAGACAGATTTTCTATTCACTGATCTTAATAAACCATTTCAGGTGGTTAAATAAATGTGTGTGTAATGTATGGAAGCTGAACCTTAGCCATCTGTCTCTGTTTTCATAGGGGAAATTCATTTGACTCCCGAAGACTTTGCCAGGGCCCAGAAATATTGCAAATATGCTGGCAGTGCTTTGCAGTATGAAGATGTGAACACTGCTGTGCAGAATCTACAGAAAGCCCTCAAGTTACTGACGACAGGCAGAGAATGATGCCTTTGTCTGCTGGCTTCATCACTTGTACCTAAAAAAACTTAACAAGCGGTTACTCTTAACTCTTGTCAAGAAAATGCATTTGCACAAAAGCTTTTGATTTCTGTGATAAGAATACAGCCTCTATGACTGTCTCATTCGTTCTGTAGTTTTGACGGAGGAATAAGAACTATCTGGGGACAGAGGTTTGCGTGCAGTACAGTACACCAATTCTAGCACTCCTTGCCCAGAACTATAGAATGCCCCCATGGTTGTGCTGTCCTTTTTATAAAATGGGGTAGAGAGAGGAGGGAAATGCTTTCTGTTTAGAATTTGTTACAAGTATAAGATAAGTTTGTGTGAAATGCAAGATGCTTCTAATTGAAAAGTCCAGATAATTTGGGGGGTGGGACACTACATAGTAAAACTATACAGCAAATGAGGCAGAGAAGATTTTCTTAGGAACTTTCAAATCAAGTTAGAAAGTTAGTTAACTTTAATGGTATTGCAGGAAAGCCATTGTAATGGTTCCTGATTCCAGTACTCATTAAAGCAATATAATTTGTGTGTGTATTTTTTCCATTGTGTGGCTTTTTTCAGTTTTGGGGATAAAAGAAGTATACATCTGAAATGAAAAGACTAGCTCCAGATATCTTGAACTTTGAAAGCACCTATATTTAGTGCTAACTCTGAGAAAATAACCAAAGTTAGAAAAATCTGCATGACATTTATTGTCATCATTTAAAAAAATGAAAATGTTCAACTCCTGTATTGTAGACTATTAAAGCATTGTGGATCCTTTACATGTGTGTTTGAATTATTAATGTTAAAATGCATAAATGTTTTAACAAATAAAAATATTTTAGTATTAAATACTCATGTTTTTGTTGATAAATTTAGTTTAAATTGCTATTTTCTACAAAATACGATACGCCTCCCTTTTTTCCTTTGCTTTTCTTTTTTTAAAACAATAGTGTAGTTCTGCCTTACAGTGTGCACCAGCTCAGTTGGGTGGAGGTGGAAGAAACAGTTTAAATGTCAAAAAGATTTGTGCTACAAATAACAGCTGGCCAAAGTGGTCCAGTGGTAAGATAAAGGTATAGTCTCTCAGATATCAAGATGCACTTTAGATCCCAAATTTGGCAAATTGAAAAACAGTGGTTTCTCTCTGAATGATGCAGAGCTCCACCTCTCCTGATTTGACTTAGAGCTCAAATTCAAATTTTATTTGGAAGTTTGAATCACTGACTTTCCTAACTTTTCCAGTATAAATTAATGGAATGTGGAAAATGTTCCGTTGTTTTGAGTTCAGAATAAAACCTGGCTTTGAGCAGTGTCGTCCAAATCCAAATGTTAGGCTTATACTAAGCTTGAAACAAAACTATGTCATTTCTAGCATTCCAAGTGCTATATTTGGCAAAAACTCTGTTGCTTTCTTCATTGAACTCTGTTGTTCAGTGAACAGTTTGCATGTTCCTGTTGATGTTGCATTTTCTCACTACATGCTAAATGCAAATACTGTGATGCTTTTCCTTTGCTACCAAGCTGCCCCATACAGAAGTATGCGCTATGCATGTACATTAAAAAGAAAAGCCCACGCAATAGCAATAAAAGTATATCTTTTGGTTTTATGTTACTATATTGTTCAAGGGCTGCATTAAAATAAATCCATACTGTGTTTCTCATTGCTGGTCTTCTGTGACTTCTTGCTTTGCAGAGAGCAAAAAAAGCATTCTTAAATTGTTACTTCTATTACAGTATTTGCAATGAAATTCAAAATGGCTTTTAAATCATCTTTGGCCAATTTTTTGTAGGCTAGGTCGTCAGTAGGAGTAAGGATACTGTACCACCATATATATTTAGCTGGAAAACGAAGGCACAAAGGCCTTGTTTCAGGTGGCAGAATGCTTGGAACAGCCTGAGTTTGGCTCCATCTTAACTATCCAACATTCAAGGCACTCTATGTTTAGTTTCATTAGAACAGAGGCAATTTGGAATGTTTGAAATGTTGCTGTTCTCTTACTTGGAACAATTTTTTTATTTTGTTTCTATGTCATGCATACCCTTGGAAATCAGTATTAGGACATTTCAAGCCTGCTGCTTTTGGATCATTTTGTTACATATTTTAAAATATTGTGAATATGGGTTTAAAGGATTTATGTGTATTCGTTGATCTTGATTATTTTAACACAACTTTTTTATACCACTTTAAAATCCTAGTGGAATGAATGATTCCATATGTAAGTCATTACGGTACCATTTTAAACTTCTCACCATGATAATCTTTGGAAGGAAGGGCAATGCTGTGGAACCACTACATTTATTAGATTCCCCCTATGTTAATCTGCTTGCATTCAGATACTTCAATTAAACTTTTCAGTTCTACTAAAACTAGTTGGATCACAAGCACCAGGCACAGGCAAGATGCACAACTGTGGCTTACTGATTTGCCCTCCAGTATTTGTGCTGCCCCCCCCCCCTCAAACCAGGAGCCATTTCAAAGCATCTTTAGAAGCAGAGAGTTGCGGATAAGGAAAATCAATGACTCCCCTCATGGAAGCAGGACAATTTTCTATTCATTCAGCAAGATTTTCAGCATGTATTGCCTAATTAATCTTTAAGGCATTCATTTCATAAAATAGCATATCCCTTCAAGCTATATTATTGACTGTGTTACAGTGTGACTACAGTATGGCAAAAATGAATGTTTCTAATAGTTGCCTTACACGTTTTCTTGTGGTTGCTTTGCCTGAACAGTATAAACAGCTTTCAGAAAGGAGTATGAACAAAATATCTTTTGTTTTGAACTTGTTTAAGATGAAAATTTTAAAACCTAAATAAGATACAATGGGAATTCAGCTGTGCTGCCATCATTGAAAAATCTGGTTGGTTTAGGGCAGTGTTTCTCAACCTTAGCAATTTTAAGATGTATGGACTTCAACTCCCATGCTGGCTGGGGAATTCTGGGAGTTGAAGTCCATACATCGTAAAGTTCCCAAGGTTGAGAAACACTGGTTTAGGTTCTGCTATCAAAATAGCCCCACCCCTGCTTTTCAACAGAGAAAACCATTTTTATCAGTTTCTTCAAATAAACTCCCTGGGTTTCTCAGCCAACAGATTAGCTGTTCTCTTTGTCCTGTAATCCTTTTATCATTTATTTCAATTAGATATACCTATGAGGTTTTCTTACTAAAATAATGGATCTTAATCTGGCCAATTTTCCTGTAGACAGTGACATTCCATTTATGCGATAAAGGTGCGTAGTGGGGAGCAACTGGCCCTTTAAATCACAAACCAGCTGATACCTCCAGCAGGAGTCACCTGACCCCTGAGAGCCAATAAAGGAATAGAAGGGAGTTATGTCAGGTTTGGGGGCAGGAAGAATTTTGGGGGTTTGAGGGAGTTGGCTGGAGTTCTGGAGGAGGAGGGACCTCAGGCAAGGTTGGAAATTGAGTTTTTTGGCTGGAGCTAGAATTGTGTTAGGGTTTTTTGTCTTTTATCTCTTTTCAAATATATGTTGGGTGTGTAGAACCTTATCTTCTTTTGGCAGCTTTCATAAAGTTGATTTTTGTTTAAATCCTGAAGTTGACCGTTGCCT
This sequence comes from Charina bottae, assembly GCA_023362775.1. Classification (NCBI taxonomy): domain Eukaryota; kingdom Metazoa; phylum Chordata; class Lepidosauria; order Squamata; family Charinaidae; genus Charina; species Charina bottae. Next base: position 14,070,207 of record JALMGJ010000001.1, read on the forward strand.
TCTAAGACCCACCTCAGCTTGGCTGAGCTACAGACTCCCAAAAGTTTTGTTTGGTTTCCCTTCCTGTAGTTCAGCCCAGACCCAGGGCAGGGAGAGGATTTCCCCTTCAACCCTCTCCTGGTTCCCCAGAGGGCTGGGGTGGAAGGGAGAAACTGGTTCATAATGAAGGGGTGGTGGCTGTTGCAGCAAAGGGGCCTAATTTTCCAGTTGCCGTTCACCCCTAGGCACGGGTCACCTCAGAACCAAAGTACCTCAGAGGGAGGGGCTGTTTCCACCCTGGGGGTGCCTTCCTTATTACAATCTGTCATACTTGGGGTGGGGAGATAGTGGCTGCCAGCTGCAAGAAATAAAATTGCCAGAGCTGCTTCATTGGATGATTAACTTTACAACAACAAAATATGTAGGGTGCACAAAACACCTATATTCAACAAACTAGCCCAAACAAACACAGATTTTTAGTGCTTTCTGAAGCTTAACATCAACAGGACAAGAGTATGCACAGAGTACACATGTGCACAAAGTGAACCAACTCTGCACCACTTGTCTTTGTATTTACATAACGAGCAGGATTAGCAACCCTTATGTGCAAAGTGCAATAATGTATTATTTGCACTACTTGCCTGCACTGTCAAACAAGCAGAACACTGATGCACGTTACCAATGCATTCACCTGAACTCTTCCTCATAGCATGTATGAGATGTGAGTAGTTTTCTTCTATTTCAGCGCATGCTTAACTGCTTCATTTCTTTTAACATTCCCCTCACCCGCTTCCCTGCTTAGAGTAAAGCATAGCAGCAAAGACATGACTGATCCCAGGGGCTGTACTGGATAGCCTGGAAAAAGCATCCAGTCACAAGCCAGAAAACAACAGTCCCAACCACAGTGCTCAGAACAACTGGAATACTCAAAACAATGCCACTGAAAACAGCCAATGTTTGTTTCATGCTTGGAACAAAACAGCAAAGAATTCAAACTCTCAAAATACATTTTATTTCCTGTTCCAAACACTCAAAATGAGTGTTTCAAGGTGAGAATATTTCAAGGTTGAAATGTTTTGCCCCTTTCTACTTTCCAAATTCTCACTTTAGAATTCTCCACAGTATCCATGAATGCAGGTTTCAGTTCGCTCAGCTTTGCAAAGCCAGGAGACGTCTATATAGTATTCTCCATCCAAATAAATCTTGGAGTATTTGCAAATTCCAAAATTAAAATTACTACATTCTCCAAATTTTCCTGGCATTAGTAGAAAGTGTTTTAAAAAAAATTATCCAGTGATTCAAATATTTCACAAGAATAAAAATACAGGAACCAGTTGAGAAGGTTCTTGTTTGGGAACACTGAAGGCTACAATGTGGATCCTAAACGTTTGCTCCCTTTATAGAAGCCTCTACTCACAGACAGTTGCATTCACAGGAGGTGTTTCTCTTTTAAGTTGTTTTCAGGGATTTATTTTGTTTTTTTACTACTCCCACATTTTCTTTGGCAGCCTATGAACAACTAATTTACTGTGTACCTGAAGCAGTATTTTCCTGAAGATTCATTTAATCTCCCTATAATGGCTTCATCTTTCTCATGGAAATTCCAATCTGTCGCCTAGCTAGTTCTACGCTTTCTAAAAACGTACCTGAACTTGTGGTATTTTCACTGCCTGAACTTGTTCTGACACTTTTATTGAATTATGAAAGCCTATGCTTAGTAGTTTAGATCTTCTTTCAGAGTTTCCAAAGAACAATGGCTTTGTATCATGAGAGCACAGTGTTGCCTTTTAGACATTCTACCATATGGAAGCCATTTATCCATGTAACTAGGAGAATATTTAAATAATCCAACCACAGCATTCACTGGCTGATCATGAAACAGCTTTCTGATGGAATCAGTACCCTGTAGTCAGCTCATTTTATTTTCTACCATCAATACGGATGTTGCTTTTTGCAAGTAGGCTTGTGCAAAGAGCACACAAAGAGCCCCTCCTCAAAACACTGAGGCTGCAGTGGCCTCTGGAAGATTTGGTGTGGCTGCTTTCAGGGCTTCCCCAGGTTGTCTGCAAGCGTGTGCATGAACAAATATTGATCTGCTCAACTTTCAACAGGTGCTTGGGGAATTTCCTAACAATATGGAGAACAGTCCTTTCACCAACCTGGTTAGCCTCCAGAATAGGGAGACTACTAGACTGTTGAACAGCATGCTACCCTTGCAGGGTCTTCCTGACTACAAATCCTGGAAGGTCCTTGGTAAACCAGGAAATGAAGCAACAAAAGGATGTTTGGACTGCTTCTGGTGGAAAGCAAAAAGTGAATACAATCAGGTATCACCCACTTCTTTGTGTTTGTCCTATCTACTTTTTGCATTGTGTCCCCTAGGATACACCTCAGAAGACAAGTGTGCCTGGCTCATGGTCAGAGAAGAGATCTGCATCCATTCTCAATCATTTGTTCTTAAGAATTTAGGATTTCCCAATGGGGGAATACTTCTCTCTGTACAGGTTTCTTGTCCTGTATTACATATCAACAATGGCATGAGAAGGAAAGCTCCTTAGATGATGCAGCTGGATTCTTTCTTTGGTATGTATTTCAAAGGTTCTTGGACTGTATACATAATACACAATAATCAAGTGTAAACTTTGAGAAGTAGCTTTCTTGTCATATGTGATGATATATCAGTTCTAGTGTTTGTCAGAATTTAAAAATCCCAATTCATGAGCTGAACTCGGAAGGGCTGGAATAACTAAAGCTATCATGTTTGATGGGTATCACTATGGATCTTACAATTCAGCAAAGAATAATTATGACTTTCTGCCATTTCAAAAAAATATCCTAAGTACTAGCAGTACATAGAATACAGTTCTATAAGTACAAATATTAGGCAGCCAAAAGGCACCATCTGTGCATCCCCCAACCAAATAATTTACCTTTAAAATAGAAGAGTTCTCATTTTTTTCATTGAGGATAGGGCAATGCAATTGATAGGTTTTTGTTTTTGTTTATAATCTTCCTTGGAGGGGGTTGGTTGCTTTAATTAAGATTATCTTCCTTTGGGGAAGCAATTTGAAAACATGCAAATGCAAGTAGATAAATAGGTACCACTTCGGTGGGATGGTAACAGCGTTCTGCGTGCGTCATGTCAGCCACATGACCTCGGAAGCGTCTTTGGACAATGCTGGCTCTTCGGCTAACAAACGGAGATGAGCACCGTCCCCTAGAGTCGGACACGACTGTGTGGGGGAACCTTTACCTTTACCTTACTTTTGGGGTAAATATGGTATCATAAAACTTTGAAATGGAGTCCAGGAAAAGGGTGCGACTGGCTTCAAAATCTTGAATAGGAACACTCCAAACTACATTTCCTTGTCTGTAGCTTGAATCATGTCAACTGGATTTCTATTTTCTCAGTGGAAACGTTTCGCTCCTTATCCAAGGAGCTTCTTCAGTCTGAGCAAAGTTGGTAAGGGAATCCTAAATATGTTTCTAGGTAGCTGTGTGACCTTACACCTGGGGCTAGGTCATGGTTATATTGAGATGTTATTTTAAGTCCTTTTATCATCTAAAGGAGGATCGTTAAGATCACCATGCTGCTGTTGAGCTTGTGAAATGGTCTTAATCTTCCTAGGCACAGAAGACAAAGCAGGGAGGAATATGGGCGAAAGATTGTGCCTGAGGCCCCCACCTCTATTCAAGGAAGGATTTTCCAAGTTGGCATAAATGGATTCCTTGACCCCTCTCTCAAACCACCTTAATGTTCACATTTTAGACAGAGAAAGATAGGTGGTTTGAGAGAGGGGTCAAGGAATCCATTTATGCCAACTTGGAAAATCCTTCCTTGAATAGAGGTGGGGGCCTCAGGCACAATCTTTCCCCTATTTTCCTTCCTGCTTTGTCTTCTGTGCCTAGGAAGATTAAGACCATTTCACAAGCTCAACAGCAGCATGGTGATCTTAACGATCCTCCTTTAGATGATAAAAGGACTTAAAATAACATCTCAATATAACCATGACCTAGCCCCAGGTGTAAGGTCACACAGCTACCTAGAAACATATTTAGGATTCCCTTACCAACTTTGCTCAGACTGAAGAAGCTCCTTGGATAAGGAGCGAAACGTTTCCACTGAGAAAATAGAAATCCAGTTGACATGATTCAAGCTACAGATAATTCCACCTGGATGACTGAGAACCTTCATAGACATACATTTCCTTGTGTGTCCCACTTGCATTATTGATACAGTAACATTACATTTTATGACTACCTGTAGCATATAATTTACAATGAAAATGTTCTTTGTCCCATAAATAATGTCCAGGATTTCCCACACAAAGGGAGATCCCAGCACTGTAATCCAGAACTTTCCTGCCTACTAGATGCTTGTGTCTCTTCTAAAAACCAGGATTTTGCTTCTTCCTTGTTTACTGGTTGCTCTGGGATGTTCTATTTATTTTCTGCCATGTGAATGCTATAATAAGATGAAGATGTACTGCCATTGTTCAAGTGTTAACTAAATTACAGTTTCCTTCAATGTACTGACTCATTGGAAGTAATAGGAAACAGAGGCTCTCCCCTTTGAAAAGTCAACATGAAACATGGCATGAAGGAGGGGGCTTCATAGGCAGATCATGGAAAGCCAAACTCATTTGGGACATGACTCTATGAAATGCTATAGGCTTCTTTAAAACCAGTTAAGATGAGGAATACAAAACAGCAGGGGAGTTTTTGCACACAGGCAGTGCTCATTAGCATCATGAAGAGGACTAGTAGGGAAAAGAATCAAAAGGTTAATACATATTCTTTCTACCAAACTGTTTCCTCCGTTGCTTGGCTCATCTGGAGTAAAAACGTTGCATTTAGTAATGGTAATGACTGGAACCAATTTATATTTTATGAATTCAAAATAAAACTCAAGCTCATGTCCATATGCTGCTATAATTAACTTTGTATTTATACTACTGGGAGGGGGAACCATTTTTCTGAACCGACCTAAGAACATAGCAGAAGGATGTTACCCCAAGCTTCCTTTTGCATCTTTTCCCACAGGAATCCCATTTTCCACTGGATGAAGCTGCAGTCCTGCTGTTTTTTAAGTTACTTATTAATGGTGTTAGCTGCCTTGATCCTGTACGGGAAACAGAAATGTTCTAAAGTAATTGTTCTAACAGAGTGTTGCTCATTTCATCTTGGGGGTCTCTTAGAACAATTGTTTTAAATCAGGGTTAAAGAACATTGATCCTCCAAATGTTGTCAAACTACAATTCTCAGCAGCTTCAAGTAGCAGAAATACGGAAAAAATGCTGGGGGCTGTATTTTGCAATTTCTAAAAGGCTATAGAGTGTCCATCCCTGTTTCAACTATTTCTTTCTCAATTGTTTTTAGTTAAAACAAAAAGTTGCTAATTTGGCCTTTTTTTAATATGGTTTGTTGAAAAACAACAATAGTTGGCTAAATTTAAAGAATATATAAATTTTATATATATAAATATATAAAATATATAAATATATATAAATATATATAAATATATAAAGAATAAATAATAAATCTGAAAAATAAAATAAAAAATAAAATAAAAATATTTCCACAACAGACTAAGGCACAGGGTGATTTACAAGCTATAGCGCCCAGGTTCACATATGATGCAAAGCCAAAATTAAATAAACCACACTATGATGTAAACCCATCAGTATCTTGTAGCATATTGTATCAGGATGGATCCTTCTATTTTTGTTCTTCCACATATGGACCTCTTCAATTTTTCCTTCAGGTAGAAATTGTTTGCAATTGTGCCTTCAGGATCTCAATTTGAGGAACAACATTTTGAGGAATGTTGTTCCTCAAATTTTTCTGCAATCATTTGAGACTGTGGCCAATGGTGTAACTCTATGAAGTAACATAGTTGTGGGATTGGACATTGTGTTGATGTCTGTTTGTGGGGCTCTTGCCTACTAGGTGTGGCTTAGCTGGCTTCCTATGTCAGCTAAGTATAACACCTTGAATGAATGTTTGTTTGTTTATTTGGTCAATGACCAGCAACTTAAAATTGATAAAAATAACAATTAAAATCAAACTAATCAATTAAATACAATTATACATAGGTAACTATGGGTTAAAACTATAAATTTAGACAACTATAATATAATCTATAAAACCCTATTACAATAAAACCCTATTACAATAATGGCATGTTTATTTACCTAAACATTAATAGATCTATCATTTTAATGGTATGTTGTAAAATATATATCCTAAAAAAATTATTTAAAAATAGCTAAACAAGGTATTAATAAAAATAGAAAAATATGCTCAATTCCCTACTTCTTTAACCAGTTTTGCCTTATTATCATTGCGGCAGCACAGAATTTGGCTACTACACGTGTAATAACTGGGTTTGAGTCCTGCAGAAGATGGTTCTCATAAAAACTATCAGGTCTCCCTGGACATCTTTCTATCAGGGGGTAAATATATGTTGATCTAATATCCCTATAATATTTACATCGCAATATAATGTGAGTGATGTTTTCTACCTCCTTAGTGCTGCATGTACAAATTCTTTCTGCTAAGGGGTTTTTATTATATCTGCCTTGCAGGAGTGCTGATGGAAGGATATTAAATCTACCTCTAAAAGTGCTATTCTAATCTTAGGAAAGGTTAGGTCTTTCAAAGTCTTGCTGGTTCCCATGTACCCCATCTTATCCCCACCTTACAGCATTATATCAGAACATCATCTGAGTGTGGCTCAGGGTGGTTCAGTGAGCCCAGGATTCTTAACAGTGATCAACAGTGATTCTCCAGGTTTTTAGAAATATTTTTTTCATCTTCCTGGATATGCCATGGATTCAGTGAGAATCTGCCATTCAGTTATGTACTGTTCATTCAGAAGTAAGGCCAATGTAATGTAATAGGATTTAGCTATGGTACGTGCATAAGGCAAAGATAGATAACCTTTTGGTGACCAAAGGTCACACAACATTTTTTCAGGACTAGAGAGCCCCAATAGGGAAAAGAAATGGAAAGTGCCATGTTCCAACATCTGGCCTTAAAATCAACAAAGGGACATTGCTCCACAGATAGATCTGCTGAGGTTTAGCTGAATTCAAGTAGAGTCAATTTTGTAGATCCTCTACAATTGGAAACAATAGCAATTGCATCCCAACCCTAACCATGTTTATGGAGAAGCTTGTCCCAGAGATTTGCAGTGGCTTCTTGCATCTGAGTTACAATGCCAAGGACTGAAGGAATGTAATTTTGCTCTGAATATAATTACAGCTTACCAATTCCATAATAAAACTGCCAGTAGGATGGAACGTTTGAAATCTTTAAAAAAAAATAATAACAGAATAAATTGGGACCAGGCATTCTTACTCTTGGGGGCAGGGAGTAGCTGGCTTCTTGTGCACTGGCAAGGGACCCCAGTGAGCCAAATGGGTTCTAAGAATAGAGAAGCACGTAGTGCAGCAGTGACCTATAATAGGCACAGTATTTCCAGAGGACATTTCACTTATTAAACATGGGGCCAGGACTCTCAGTGGGTGCACATATATGTGAACTGGAGTAGAGAGGGTAGGAATTTCCGTCTATATTCTTCCTCCCTATCCTTCGAATACACACATCCACACACATGTACATGCATACACAGAGAGACATATAACCACCTATTCTCAGAAATACAGACATCTTCATATTAGAGCAGAGCCTTCCAAACTTTTCATGTTGGTGACTCACTTTTTAGACATACATCATTTCGCGACACACTCTTACAGCAGGGCACAAGGCAGGCACTAGGACCTGCACGGAATCCTGGCAGGGCAGGTTTGGAGGCAGCAGCAGCCGCGACACACCCAGACACTGCAGCCGACACACTAACGTGTCCCGACACACAGTTTGGAAAGCTCTGTATTAGAGAGTTAAGAAAGAATCACTTTCCCACAACCTCAAATAGCCTCTCCAGGTTTGTAGCTAATTCACAACCTTTTATTTTACTTACAATGGAAGCTTTGATTTAAAATACTGCGGAGAGAAGAAAACAAATGGCAAACTATTATTTCCTGTCAAGAATGAATATTAAACCACGATGTCTTATAAGACAGCTAAGGGAATATAGCTTTCTGGAAAGGGGTATGGAAAAACACAGCTTATGAATCTAGCAAACAACTAAGTATAATCTCACTCATCCATAATAGAATATGAATCCATGTCACACATCAATTTGCCATGAAGTCTCTACTTCCTTTAGGCTGGAGAAGAGGGTGCATTGCCAGATTCTCCCACTTTCCCAGCTATAATTTCCTCACCATCCATTATACCCCCAGTTGTACAGTACTAGAATCATAATACTATAATATGCAGATATTTATTAGATGTATAGGCAGTGGAGCTGACATCTCCACATTTCTCCCTTGCCAATGCTTTCAAGAAGCAGTATCTAAGTGACCCTGGACTGGTGGCAGTATAAAACTAAATGGACTGTCAGACATGTAGGAATGAAAGAGTTGGTAGAGAGAGCCAGATAGAGAGGAAACAAGGCGGCTTAAATAGAAGCAGGGAAAACTAATCACAGGAGACTTCTTTATTAGAGGACCTCATCGCAGGCAATTGGAGACTGATCCCAACCTGCCTCAATTAGGTAAAGGGGCTGCAGCTCCTAGTTCACGGTCTCAGGGACCTCAATAATTATCAACAGTGTCTGTGGGTGGGGGTCAAAATCAGCAGATGGAGAGTTGTGAAGAAAGCCCCTCCTACTGTACCCACTTGGACACTGCACACATATTCATGGGTTTTGCATTGCAACGTTGCGTCTGCCATCCTGCTGTTTTTGATGTCTGCCTCCCTCTCCCAGCTGACGCTGCTGCTAGCTATCCCAAGCTTTTACATGTACAGTATACACACACACATAGTTATGTATCCAGTATGTTATTATTTTGGAGAGTAAGCCACATTATGCCAAGTGCAAAAAAAAGTACCCAAAGTAGTAAGCCAAAGGAATTGAACATAGAAGAGAACAGAAAAGGAAATCAAACTAAATCTACTTTATGCCAACATCATTCTCTATACTCTTACCCCAGATTTTTAATTTTCCAATTAAAAAAGAATAAGTCTCAAGCCCTTGAAGAGAGGGAGAAGGAAAAATGTTCACATTCTATTCTGTCCAATAATTTTGTGCAAAAGGAAACCATTATCACTGTTTTCATATGTTTAGCTGATGAAATCACAGCTATACTTGACACTTAGCAATGTGTAAGCAGTGCTAACTATAGAGTTAAGTGAAGAGTGACCATTTGGGGGCTGAAGAAATTGCTTGATTATTTAAACTAATTTTTGGCCTAACCTCCTGGAGCAGTGGGTGATTACTGCCCATAGAAAACATTGCTTTTTTGCTTCCAAGAAAATATAAAAAGGAAAATTTTCAGCTAAATCATATTGCAAAAATGTTTTTACAGTTGAGTGTCTCCATACACAAATACCATAGTGTTTTAAAGTAGACTTCTATAGTCTGCTAGTCCCTTTCAATTTCATCTATCCCTATAATTCAAGCACTACTTTTGTACCATCCAAGACTGTGCCAGCTCAATAGTCCTCAGCATCCTTTCCATTCCTTTATACACTATACAACCAAAGATTCAGAATACATCTAGAGTAGTCTCAGATGTGTGAGGCTACAATTCCCACAATTTTTAGCCAACATGGAGAACTGGTCTACAAGTCAGTAATTTATTGCTGACTGTTATTCATAAGATGGAGGGCAAACATGGAGGGTCTAGAACTTTGTAATTCCACCCTGCCTTTTTAATAAACAACACATTTTAGGCAGTCTTGAAATTTTGCCTGGTCCTTTTTAAACATTTATTCCAATTAAATAGAACAGACAAAAGGCTTACATTTGCTTCTTCTCCCTCAGAGGAATATATCTCCTGATGGGAAAATAGATCTCACATCTACTTTAAAACATCAAACCATAATATAAGCAGATTTGCTGGACAAAATGAAACTTGCTGCAGAACTGCTAACCATTTTATAAAAAGACAGGTGCCAGAGGAATAGTAAAAATAGAAGGCCAAACACATAGGCCACATCCCCACTTGCACTTAACTGTGGCACAAATATGTCCTGGTACACTGCTTTTCTTCTACTGTACCTCCATTCCATTGCCTCCTCCTTTTCCCCAACCCATGAGTAAGACAGGCTTAGATCATCCTTAGCTACACCTGTATTGAACCAACATTTTCCCCCTAAAGTATTTCAATACCATTCAAAGACAGGTTTGAGGGATTTTTGTCATCCATTTTGTTCATGGGAAGTAAGGTAACTGGCAGTGACTAAATGGCAATAGAGGCAGAATTGAGATTGGCCACAGGTAGAGCAGATTTCATGTTGGTATAGTGTTCTCAAGAATGGATGGATGGATGGATAGCACTATAACTGTGAAGTTGGAAAAGGTCCATAAAGTATCTGCATTCCAGTATGATGGCAATGGAGATAGGAGGTAGGAGTATCAGGCCCATCAGTTCAGGAACTGAGCAGTTCCTAAGGTAAGGGCCAAGGGTGGCAAGACAGGAGCCAACAGTTCCCAGGCTAGAGAAGAATATTATATAAACAAATTTGAGCCACTCAAGGCCACCAAGTGAACCACCAAATATCTGTTAACTCAGAAAGGCAAGAGGAAAAAACTAAGAGTTTAAACTCAATAGTACAGATTCTTTGTTGAAAATGACTTCCTGTCAGAAATGGCGGTGCGGTAGCCGAGGCTTTCAGAACTCCGAAGCCTTGTCCCAGCTGTTCTCTGTGTGAGGTGGATCTTGGAAGGAGAGAGATCACCAAAATACTCCCCTGGACAAGGAGAGTTCAGAAGATTTACCAAGAGGGTCGCGGATCGCTGCTCCCCTTTGCCCTCTTGTTTTCCACCACGAGAGGAGTGGGGGTTGTAGCAGCAAAAAGCGACTGGAGAAAGAAAAAAGCTCTGTGGAGGGCAGTAAATCTTGAGGTAGAGACGATAGCACCAGCTGAATCTGACCTCTTACATCACTTAAAGGAGAGGGGGAGGGGGATCTTGTTTTTTCTCTCTCCCTCTTTTGTTTTTTGTTTTGTTTTAAATAATTCTTTTTATTATCATCTAAGATCTAACTCTGGACTTTGTGGATGCTGGTGAGTTGTTTTTTTAATTCTTTGCCAAGGAACCGTTTATATGGATGGAAATTAATAAATGGACTTTGCCTTGTTATAGATGTTTTTTTTTAATGAATTTTGATTAAAAAGATTTTTCGATGGTAAAATGGTTTACCTTACATTTGGGATTACAATTGTTTTATTCTACTTATAAATTTTTGTTGGATTAATGAATTTTTTTTGTGTGTGTGCTTTTTATAGTTGAGTTTTCATTGAACATAAACTGCCTGAGAATTGCCTGGGTTGTTTACTTTTTCGTATCGTGTTTTGTCTGTCTTTTGGATTTTTTAAAGAAACTCTTGTTCTTATTGGATTACAATTGTGTTGCTATGACTACTACTACTGGGTGACTATTTTTTTTCCCTTTCTTTTTTCTTCCCCCTGTGTTGGAAGGAGGAGGAAGAATTAGTATTAGAAAGACATTTTTTTAAAACTCCTATAACAGCGACATTATTCTTACAATGGCCACAGAGGGAAGAAGGAGAAAGAAAAAGAGAAAGATGTTAGAAGACCCTCTCTAGAACCAACAGAAGGGTCTTCGATGGAGATGCAAAGGGTTTTAGATGCAATCACAGCACTGGGTCAACAGGTTGATAAAAAGATAGAAGATATGAAAAAAGAATTGACCCAAGATTTAAAGCAGGAATTTAGGAAGGAAATTCAGAAAGTTAAAGAAGTTGTTGATAATTTGTCAGTGGATCTTAAAGACACACAAGGAAGGGTGCAAACGTTGGAATCCAAATCAGAAGCAGTTACTAAAGACATTGATCGAAATTTAGATGCCATTGCATTAGCAGAAATGAGGGAGAAAGAATTTATATTGAGATTAAGAGCAGTTCCGGAACAACCTGATGAAAATACAAGGGAAATTATAATATCCCATTTATATGGGAGAGATTAGAAGGAGTAACTTTTATGTATAAGGAACAAAGGAACAAAGATTTAGATTAAATTCTATTTTAAAGGCGAGAGCATTTTGGAGAGATATAGGGCAGATTTGAGTGATACATCAAGAGACTTGAAAGAAAATGAAATGACACCAAAAGACAGTGAAATGGGTGAATATTTATCTGAGTTGGGGGCTGTTGGACTGGACCTTAAAAAGAATTTTTAAATATGAATTTACTTATGGATGATAAATACCTAACTTGGAATATAAATGGGATGAATTCCCCCCAGAAGAGAAAAAAGATTTTTCATTTTTTAAAGAAATCGAGATTGGATATAATTTGTTTGCAAGAGACTCATATTTGTAAAAAAGATATTAAGTACCTGATCCAAAAACAACTTGGAGAAGAATTTATTTCAGCTGGATTAAAAAAAACTAAGGGTGTTGTTTTGTATATACAACCAAAGTTGAATCCACAAATGATATTGACTGATGATGAAGGAAGATATGTTGGAGTTGAAGTTAATATACAAGGGACTAAAACGTTGATAGTAGTACTTTATGCTCCAAATACTGGCAAAGGAGTATTTTATAAAAACTTAATGGACAAATTGTTGGATTTACCTTATGAAAATTGGTGTCTTATGGGTGATTGGAATGGGGTAATTTTTCCAATGGAAGATAGATACTCTCAAAAAAGATTGAGAATCAAGCAAGGAAAATTACCCCAAACATTCTTTGATTTGAAAGATATGTTGGATTTACAAGACATTTGGAGACTCATGAATGGAAATTCTAGGGAATATACATACTTTTCAGAGAGATGTAGATCATTTTCCCGAATAGATATGTTTTTCATTTCTAAAAGTTTGATGCTGGATGTTACTAAGGTTGAAATATTACCTAAGACTTTCTCAGATCACAATCCAGTTATGCTGACTATTAAAGGGAAAAGGAATACATTCCGATGGAGATTAAATGAGACAATTTTAAGGAAAAATGAAACAGTCGATACATGTAAAAAAAAGTTAAGAGAATTCTTTCAATTGAATTTAGATAAAGGCACTAATATTCAGTTTGTTTGGGATGCCAGCAAAGCTTATATGAGGGGCTACTTTATCCAATATAATGCTCAGATGAGGAGAAGAAAACGAGAGAAAATCCAACTGTTTTTAGATGAAATTAAAAATAAAGAGACTTGTTTGAGAGATAACCCATTAGATGAAACATTGATGACTCAAATTAAATTTTTACAAAAACAAATGTCAATTATATTGATACAGGAATTAGAGACTCAAATTAAATTTGTGAAACAGAAGCATTTTGAATTTGCAAATAAACCAGGCAGATGGTTAGCTTATAAATTGCGCAAACAAAGACAAAAGAATTTAATTCCTAAAATACAACATGAGGGGAGAACTTTGGTGGACAACATAGGTATCCAAGAAGCCTTTTTATTTTATTTTATTTTTATTTTATCTTATTTATACCCCGCCTATCCCCTCCCTAAGCAGAGGGCTCTAGGCGGCTTACAATCATCATACATATATTTATACAATCAGATTCTAAATTACCCGCGCGGTTAGGGAAGGGGTGAGGGAACCGGCTCTTCAATCGCAGGTCGGACTACATGTCCCAGAAACCTTTGCTTCAGAGCCGGCTGCTGACGTCCAGGAAGTTGATGTTTTTTTCAGGCTCCGCCGTCCTCTGCCGTCCTCCATCGCCATCCACGGGAACCAGCTTCTTCTCGGTCCGAGGGCGACCCTCCAAAAAGGACGCCAGCAAATTGGCCCACGTGAGTGGTCCCCATTCATCTACTTGCCGGGCTTTCGATCAGCTGGGTGGGCTGGAGCTGGGGCTAGTGACGGGCGCTCACCCCGCCACGCGGATTCGAACTGCCGACGTTATGGTCGGCAGACTACTGGCTCAGCGGTTTAACCCGCTGAGCCACCGCGCTCATTGTTATTATTCATCATTATATATAAAGCAAGATGTTTCATTAGATGACATTGACAAATATTTGAGTAAACAAAAATTAACTGTTCTCACTGATCAGCAAAAGTTATTGCTTAATAACCCTATAACGGTAGAGGAAATGTCAACTGCTTTCAAAAAAATTAATAGTGGAAAAGCGCCTGGTCCTGATGGTTTATCAGCGGCTTATTATAAATGCTTTGAGGATGAGCTTTGTCTTCCTTTACAAAAGACTATGAATTCAATTTTAGAAACAGGTGTAATGCCAGAAACATGGAAAGAAGCTCATATTGCATTGATTCCAAAAGATCAACAAGATTTGACTTTAACGAAGAATTATAGCCCAATATCTTTATTGAACAATGACTATAAGATATTTACAACAGTGTTGGCGGAAAGAATGAAAATTATTCTTAAGAATTTTATCCATGGGGATCAGGCAGGATTTTTGCCCAAGAGACAAATTCGAGATAATGTTCGAAATGTTTTGGACATATTGGAGTACTTGGAACAACATAATGAAAAACAGGCTGCTTTGATATTTGTAGATGCTGAAAAAGCCTTTGACAATTTAAATTGGCCTTTTATGTTTAAAGTATTGGAATCTATGAATTTTGGGGGAAACTTTATTAAATGGATTAAATCTATATATACCCCCCAAACCGCTAAAATAATTGTTAACGGCGATTTCAGTAAACCATGTGAAATTCAAAAAGGTACAAGACAAGGGTGTCCTTTATCTCCACTTTTGTTTATACTGGTCTTAGAAGTTTTACTTAGAGACATCAGACAAGATGATGGCATTTCTGGTATAAGAGTCAAAAAAGAAGTTTAGAAGCTAAGAGCCTTTGCTGACGACCTAGTCATTACTTTAGAAAACCCATTGGATGGGATTGAGTTACTAATGCAGAAATTGAAAGACTTTGGGTCACTAGCAGGGTTCAAAGTGAATTTACAGAAAACAAAAGTTTTAACTAAGAATATGAATTGCCAACAAGAGAAATTGAGAGAATTAACTGGATTTATAATGGAAAAAAAGTAAAATATTTGGGAATACATTTAACATCAAAGAATGTCAATTTGTTTCAGAATAACTATTTTTCACTTTGGACAGATATAAAAAAAGACTTAGATCGGTGGGAGAAACTGCAACTATCACTATTAGGTAGAATATCAGTGATTAAAATGAATATTTTGCCAAGAATTTTATACCTTTTCCAAACAGTACCTATACTGGCTTCAGAAGCGCCTTTTAAACAATGGCAGCGTGATATATCTAAGTTTGTATGGCAAGGGAAAAAACCGAGAATAAAATATAAAGTTTTGCAAGACTCAAAAGAAAGAGGTGGCTTGGGCCTCCCAGATTTGAAGTTATATTATGCAGCATGTTGTTTAGTATGGCTTAAAGAATGGATTGTTTCAAAAAAAATGAAAAACTATTGAATTTAGAAGGTCACGATTTAAGATTCGGTTGGCATGGATATTTATGGTATGACAAAGTTAAAGTTAATTTGGACTTTAAAAATCATTATATTAGAAGATCTTTGTTAAGGATTTGGAATAAATATAGGTCAACTTTATGTTACAAGATGCCTTTATGGATTTCTACACAAGAAGCATTCTATAGAACTGAAACCAGAGATAAAGACAAATGGTTGACTTATAAGGACTTGTTAGAAAAAGAACAAGGAGAATACAAAATTAAATCAAAAGAACAACTTGCCTCGGAAGGATATACTTTTCAATGGCTTTCCTATATGCAGCTTATAGAGAAATTCAAGTTATGTAAAAAAGATTTTGGATTTGAACAGAGTAAATCAGAATTTGAAATACAACTTTGTGAAACAGACGAACATCTAATTGCTAAAATGTATAAACTACTGTTGAGAGGGGAAATGGTGGAAGAACAAGTTAAAGACTGTATGATTAAATGGGCAAAAATATCGGTCACAGCATACATATGCAGCAATGGGAAAATATGTGGTCTAAAGGATTGAAGTTTACTCTGTGTTATAATTTGAAAGAAAATTTCTATAAGATGATGTATCGATGGTATATGACCCCAAAAAATCTTGCAAAACTATATGGGACTGTTTCTAACAGTTGCTGGAAATGTAATAAACAAGAGGGGTCGTTTTACCACATGTGGTGGACATGTAAGATTGCAAAGAAATTTTGGACCCAAATACATACGTTGATGCAGCAGAGTATACTACAAATACAGATCCCGTTTAAACCAGAATTATTTCTGTTGGGAATATTGGACTTACAAATAGAAAAACATTTTGTTAGAATTATACAATATATGATAACAGCAGCAAGACTCCTTTATGCACAATTTTGGAAAACTCAGACTTTACCAAGAGTACAAGAGTGGATGTTAAAATTGATGGACATGGCAGAAAATGATAAATTGACTTGTTTATTGAACGAAAACTCAAGTTATCAATATCTCAAAGAGTGGAAACCATTGATGGACTATTTGCGAAATGCAGGAGGGGCGAAGCTTACATGGGGTTTTGAAGAGTAGATTAAATATAATAGAGTATATTAGACAAAGAATTATTTCTATCTATTGTATGAAAAACCAACATTTAAGGCAGATTCTTTTATCTACATGACCAGAGATAGATTGGAAGTTACCTATTTTTTATATCTTTCTCTTACTTTACTACACTTTTTCTTTTCTTTTTCTTTATTTTGTATTTCTATTTCTTTTTCCGTTTCTAACTTTTAACTATGTATTTTAAAATCCTAATAAAATTTATAAAAAGAAATAGTACCGATTCTTTGTTCTGCAAAGAGCAATCAACTGTTGTGTTTATGGCTTCAGTCTTACCTGTAATTAAGGTTTCAATTAGCTGAGTTGTATCTGGGGTCACGAAGAGTCGGACACAACTTAACGACTGAACAACAAAAATCTTCTACCTGAGAGCCAGTTTGGTGTAGTGGTTAAGGCATCAGGCTAGAAACCAGGAGACCGTGAGTTGTAGTCCCACTTTAGGCACAAAACCAGCTGGGTGACCTTGGGCCAGTCACTTTCTCTCAGCCCTAGGAAGGAGGCAATGGCAAACCACTTTTGAAAAACCTTGCCAAGAAAACTGCAGGGACTTGTCCAGGCAGTCTCCAAGAATCAGACACGACTGAATGGATTAAAAAAAAATCTACCTAGTCAAGCCAAGTCCTGAATAAGGGATTAAGTGTCTGGAAAGCTGTGATTTACTGTCAAACCCTGGCATGAAGCCTAACAGCTGCCCCCTCGAGGAATCATATGATATGGCCTAGAACTAATTGCAAGTAGATTACCAGCCAATTCATGCAGTTGATCAACTTTAACTGACACTGAAGAACTCTTAATATATAAGCAAATTCAAACCGTTCTACCCCAATTCCCACTGTTTCCTTTAGCCAATCCAAATCGTTTTCCATTTCTCATCACCCTCTTGGAGGATGTAGAGCAGAACTTTCCAAAGTGTGTGTCGCGACACAAAAGTGTGTCGCCTGCGGAGCCCAGATGTGTCGCGTCAAAACCCAGAAGTGCTGATGGCGCGCCATCAGCGCTTCCGGGTTTTCCCGCGGTGACACACCAACGGCGGCGTGCGAAATTCCGAAAGCGCCGCAGCCACGGCGGCGCGCAAAAACCGAAAGCAGCAGCAGCGCTTCTGGGTTTTTGCGCACTGCCGCAACAGCGGCACTTCCGGGTTTTCCCGCGGCGACACACCAATGGCAGTTGGTGTGTTGCCGCGGGAAAACTTTGGAAAGCCCTGATGTAGAGTCTCTGCATACTCAGCATTCTTTTCTACAGTGGTAGACAATGCATTGTCTTCAACTTGAGAAAGGTCCTCTCTTTCTACTGTTATGACAGGGGTGGTGGTGTAGAGGCGAATGGTGTAGAGGATCCACCGTTAAAATCTTACCTTTGGAAGACAATCTTACTCGGCTACGAGTGATCGCCAATGATGAATGATGGTGGTGTAGAGGCAGAAATCCTTCATTCAGAATAAAACCAAAGGAAGAGCAAGATATAGAAAAGATAATGGGTGAGTCTTAACAATTACAATTAACCGTCAATTTAGCAGATCTCAGTTTAGCAGATGTTGGATGCAAGGGATGATATCTATATGTACACTGTATGCTTTTATACATGCATAAAATCCCATCCCCATTCCATACATATATAAAATGTGTACAATATATAAAATACTCATGCCTAAAATTCCATTCAGATTTGAGAGATATTTTGCTTGAACCCTTCCCTTGCTTAGTCTGTTAAACAGAGTTCACTATATTATCATGTATATTCAAAGTGGTTGGTGAAAAATCACTACTAATGTTGATAGCTAGCATGCTGAGTTAATCTCCCTGTTAAGGGTTTGATTCCTAATCTCCTTGAAAGACAGCTAGATCAGGGCTGGGATCTTACCAGATTTTGTGGTCATATTGGCCAGGACTCATAATTTAATAAGATTGGGAGGGACACAGTTTCTCCACCGGTGATCTCTGCAACCATTGGTATTTTTAATAAAGTTTTAGTTACTTGATATCTATAGCTTTTTAGATTTAGTGAGCAATCAACTCCTCCTCTTATGGATAAAGAGGGCTTCAGTTTTATTCAGAGAACTGTTGCATTAACTGTCATGAGAGGTCAGGGCAGTCCCCTTCTACGTTTCACCTGGCTTTCTGGCATCAATGAAATCTGCCCATTTTGATTTAACTATTGTTTTGCTATATTAACAGTCCATTTTATCACTTTTGTACATTAAAAAAACACAGGTTTTTTTTTAAAGAAAAGAGTATATACTGTACTTCTGCATACAGTTTTCTCAATATGCACATTTTTACCCAAATTTTACCACACCCGTACATTTTTTGGCAAGGAATCTTCCTTGAAAGATTGTCCTTTTGTCTGTATTTTTCCTTAACATTATTTCTGTATGCACACATCCAACTTACACTAATCTTTCTTTACACTTTTTTGGTAACTGCATCTCACTTTTTATGAACTGCATCTCAAAATCTAGATTTCAGCATATTTGCTGTATGCATCTATATTCCTGTTTGCATTTATGCTCAAAATGTGCACCCTGTTAAGGTTATAGTATTGCTGCAATTCCCTGACATTTCAAGCAACAGATCTAAATCTTTTGATATTTGGGGCCATGATGGAAGATCAGGAGAACAATAGGTCTTTTGGAACCTTGGCCAACCCAATCAACCCCTGTCTAGCCCCTTCCTGCAGATTCTTTAAGGTATTTCTGATATTAACGATTACTAATGGGGGGGGGGAGAAACTCCTATAAAAGTTGGTGAGGAGCATCCAATATCTGATTCTACCCTAAAACCTGAAGCATTCTCTCTTAAGTTTGGTAGGGATGGGAGCAAGGAAATATAATCTATTACATGGTCCTTCAGCTGGGTTTGATTTTGTTGTTGTTTGGTTTGTTTGTTTGTTTTTGTTTGTTTAATATCTTCATGGACTGACCTTTGATACTTGTTCTGAATCTGATATTGTATAAGGCAAACATTTTGTTGTCAAACTATGGGAGTTTAGCTCACAGCATTATCCTACAAATGCCTAGTTATAGATAAGTCCCATTGAGTGCACCATCATAAACAGTCATGGAAAGAGCTGTACATCCCACTAGAGATGAAGCAACTATGAGGCAAGGACAGGAGCTATAGAGGTCAGCAGCACAAACCAATCACTGTGAAGTAGCAATTTAACATACAAGACCAGAATTAAAACTTCCTCTTGATCATGAAGCTCATTTGATGGCCCTGGGCCAGTTACTAATTCATTTTGTGTTTGCCTTTGAGTCAGTGTTGACTCCTGGTGACTGCTTGGACTAGTCCCTGCAGTTTTCTTGGCAAGGTTTTTCAGAAGTGGTTTGCCATTGCCTCCTTCCTAGGGCTGAGAGAGAGGGACTGGCCCAGGGTCACCCAGCTGGCTTTGTGCCTCCAGGTTTCAAGCCTGATGCCTTAAACACTACGCCAAACTGGCTCTCTACTAATTCATAGCCCAACTTATTTCTCAGGGTAGCTGTTGTGATATGAAAATGGAAAAGACCCATGTATGTTGACCTGGGTAACCTGGGGAAAGGACAGGCTAAAATTGTAATGTACAAGTGCAAATCTATGCCAGATGTATGAAAGGCTGGGAATGATCTCCCTCCCCCTTGTTCAAAATGGGATCAAAAGTATCTGCAGTTGTGGAAGTGACTACTTGCCGAGGCAAATGGAGCTGATTCATAGTTCTGGAAGGGTTGTTCCTAAATCTGCATGAATCATTTTACTGTCCTTGTTTTCTTTTTCCTTGCCAAAATTAACAGCTAGATCATTTGGGACAGCTAAGACATAAGCCCTTCAATATTAATAGAAGCTTAAATGGTCCAGTCCTATGCACAATTACAAAGAAGTGTGTCCTTTACATTCAACAAATTCAACCAAATAAGGTTTCATGAGATTTCATTTTCAAGGTGTTTCCAGACAACACTTTTATAGTGTAATTCCTCTGTTTCGTTAAGAAAATATTACATGTGGGGTAAAAAGAATCTTCCAGCTACAACTCGGGTTCCACACTACATCTATATTTTTAATGATCTATCAAGGAGGAAATAGCTGCACAGTGTGTTTTTTGGACTGGTGATGTTAGAAATCATCTGCTTGGAGGAACCACTTCCAGTCTCTCTCATTGAAACAAAAGCACTTCCAAATATTTTCCATTAACTTCATGTTTTTATGTTTTCTGAAACTTGCTTAAAGAAGAAGAAAAAAGAAAGACATGTAGAGGGAAATATGGTCTTATAAGAAAACCTCTCACTTTGTGAGTGAAGACATTAAGTTTTAGAAATCTAATCAGAACAACATTAGCATTAAAATACGTCAGGTCAACAAATGCTTTCAGAGCAAACTATGTAGTGGGTGATAAGAAAAATAATCCATCTGAAGTCCCAACTACTTAATTCAGACAAGTAGCCCCTAGAGCTTCTAACTGAAGATGTTGCCTAGCCTGGCAATGAAACGTCTGCAAGAAAACAACAAGGCTCAGAGAGTTGGACTCCACAGCTTCTAACTGTAGCTGAGCTCACACACCTTGCAAACATAAAGGTCCCCTGATCTGAGCTGCAGTACATGGTTTGGCACTGCCTTCTTCCATAGTGCCTTTCAGTTTCTCACTCTGATCAACAGCCCTGCAATTCCCAGGCAATCCACCATCCAAGAACTAATCTGTTTTTAAGTACTGTTTCCAAGATCAGCTAAGGCCAGCTAGATGTTGCCATCTGCTGTGGTTGCTACCATAAATCCTAATGTAGCTTATTTGGTGTGGGTTTAGGGCATTTTGTGAACTCAGAAATTGTGGTTTCTGCACTAATTTGTAGTGTAGCAAAATATGTAAATCCAGGCAATTGTGGATTAAGTCTGCAAAACACGATTAGGGGGGGAAAAAACCAGAGCAGTGCAATGTGGGAATATAGCTAACAGTTTTTAAACGGCTGAAAACAAAAGGTAGGCATTCCATCCTCATCACATTCTAGATGTCATGCAGCCAAGAAAATGCAATTAAAAAGGATGAAAACCCCTTTAGTTTAACCAAAAATAGACCCAATCATGCAGCCACTACACCCAGATAATCTTGTAATAGGTACATCCAAGCCCAATCAACTGAGCAATTTTGCTTAGCTAGTTCTCGAAGAAAAAAACTGAAGGGAAAGAACAGATGAAGAAGCAAGCTTCTCCATTACAGAACTTGCCACCAAGATTGAATAACATCCCAAGTGCTGATTGGTTCAGGCAGTCAGTAACACCTACTGCTCCTACCTGACCAACGGGAAAGAAGTTATTTATTTCATTTGTTTAATCTAATTTCAATGCTGCCTGACTCCACAATGACTCTGGGCAGCTTACAGCAAAAACTACATGGAAAAAACACACAACCAACCAGGATGGAAGAACCAACTATAAACCACCCACAACAGAAGGGAATACCACAATCGCCCCATCCCAGGATAAATGGTTATGCTGTTTTGAAAATTCTTACATTTTTGGTAAATGCCTAGGTTATTGTTTAAATGTGGTTATTAGGATGTTTTTTTAAGGGTTTAGATAAATGGTTATGCTGTTTGGATAATTTTTATATTTTTGGTTAATGTTAGTTTAGTTGGCAGATAGGAGCAAATTATAGTGAAGAAGGGTAGTGTTTGTTACTATATTAGGTTCCAAATTATGTTTGAAGGGTTTTATATGTTTTTCCTGAACTGGGAGGGTAATTTTGTTTTAGAAGGGAATGTAATAATGAGAATTTAAATGCTTTATAGAAATAATGTTTACTATAATATGAATTGGAGTAAGAGATTGATATTGATTTATGTATATCTTTGTTATAGAAAGTCGGAAGTCACTTTGTAGTAGTTTGTTTTGTGTTTTTTCACACCTTTTTAGTTCTTTTTCTTTGTAGGCTTCTTTGTTTCAATCTTTTTAGTTTTTATGTATATTTTGAAAATGCTTTAATAAAGATTTCTAAAAAAAAAATTGCCCCATCCCCAAGGCCTTATGTTCCAATTCCCAAGTTAGTGATGTCATGAAGCCCTGCCAATTTCTTTTGGTACAAGAGGTAGAAATAACAACTACATCAATAGGCCAGGGTTCTAAAGCCAAAAACCTGGCCACAAACTAAAACAGCAGTGTGAAAAAATTATCAGGAAAAAAAGACAGCCTGGTAGGTTTGTTTGTTTGTTTGTTTCTCTAAGAAAAAGAAAGGCAAAATCAATTCCTTTCACTTTTTAACGCCCTCTAAACCCTACCCTCAGGTTGCTTGTTGTCCATCCCAATACAGAGTTTCAAGATGTGAAACATAAAAAACCGACAATTAATTCATCTCATTTATATTGTCTATCCAGCAGCAGCTTTCAAGGGTCTGAACCTGGACCTTCTGGAAGAGCACATACTTTGCACTCAAAAGTTCCCAGAGTCAGTGCACTTTTCTCTTCTACATTCCGCAAACCCTGTGGTTGAAATGTATATGTATATGTATATTTATTTCCCCAATGAAATTTTTAAAAAATCTCAAATAAAAATACCTTTCCATTTGAACAACAATAACAACCTCTTTCATTGCCAGCCCTGGAGTGCTGTGCCTCTGTGAACTTTCTCAAATCGCTCAGTGTTCCAGCCCAGATGGAAAGTTGAGGGTTGGAGGTTGCTCAAGATCTTGTGATGTGGATGGTGACATTTTCTACAAGGTGACATTTTCTACAAGGTGACATTTTCTACAAGGATGCTTCCCATTAGTTGTCATTTCCATGGAGAGGGACCTTTTGAGCTGACCAACCCCCCCCCACCCCGTACATTCTTCCTTGTGCACAACAAATAGAAAAGCCATGTGAGTTTTCTGTTTTGCCAAAACCATTATTCCTATCTTAAGAAGAAGTGGGCGGGAGGGGGGGGGGAGAAAGAGAACTAAAATCAGGCATCCACAGGAACAGAAAATGTGATGTTTTCACCAATAAACCTATGAACTTCAAGACCTGAGACAAGACTTAATGGTTACTGTGCCAGTTCTCATCACCTAGAATGGGATGGCTTGTAAAATAGGGCAAATATTGCTCTTGGCCTGTTCAGGGGAGCAATCTGTCAAATCCTCTCTTATGAGAGGCCCAGTTTATTCCATCAGGAATTTCTATGTAACATTTGATTGGTTTAAAGCTGGCTGCATTTACAATTCAGTCAGGAAATGGACATTTTAGTTCTCTATTTTTATAATAGACCTCTGGATGTTGGTTTAATGTTCTATTTCCAGATGATCTGGAGGAGAAGTAAATGACAATAAGCACACAGTGTTTTTGAAGCTAAATGAATCTTTGTCCCACATTCCTGGAAATCATAGAAGTCTCTGGAGCTATGTTTGAATGGGTCCCCATAGATACAAAACTGCCACATAAACACTGAGTGCAGATGACCAGCCTTATAAGAAGCATTTAAAAATTCAACAAATGTAATATTGTTCAGTACACACTATTGACCTAAACATTTTTTTTTCTTTTCAGCACAGCCTAATATGGAGGAAAGGACATGGTTTAAATGTGGCTCAAAGGTACCCAGAATCCCAACTATAGAATGAAAGCATTATTGTGACTCTAATCAGTCAATCATTTTGGATATTGGTTTCTTCCATATTCACCAAGGGGGGTGAACACACACACACACACACACACACACTTTAAGACAATTCCAATGAGATAGCAACCTCAGCTCCTGAGCTGTTGCTATCTTGCAAATGAATTCAGATAATGTTACAGAGCTGTAACTTTTTATGGTCTCTCATACTTTTGGAGTCACAACTGATCCCAAAGGATTATCAGATAAATGTAAGCTGTAAAATAATGCATGTTTTTCTCCCCTACCCAGAACTATTTTATACTGTATTTCAGGTTTTCTTGTTCAAAGCAGAGGTCAGCCCCCAATGGATCTGAGGATTAAATCAACATGACATTGCTGTCAATTAGCCCCAGTTAACGTGGCGTGTAAAAATTAGAGCATCTGCAAGGGATTCTAAATGACACCAGTATACTAGAAATTCTAATTTAATAGTATTTATATCTTTTTTTCTATTTAAGCAACTATCATGTCTAATATCAACATGAAGCCACTGTGGGAGGTCGTCTTTTAATTCAGGGTCATATACTCATGATTGATTATGTCCCACTGAGTCATTGTCAACTCTTAGCGACCACATAGATAGATTTTCTCCATGACAATGTCCCTAACCTGGTCTTTCAGGTCTTCCAATGGTACAGTCATCTATACAGTATATCTCCAGTCTGGCACAATGGAAGATGTAGATGATCTCTTGACCTGATACCTGGATGTATCAATGACTGGATGTGGGGAAATAATATCATTCTCAACCCAAGCAAGATGGAGTAGCTATTTATTCAGAAGCCTACTGATTCTGGGATGACACCAAATGTACTTGTGGATGGAGTTGTGTTCCCCATGAAAGAGCAGGCCCACAATCGGGTAGTCCTCCTGGAGTCAGAGCTCCTGCGGGGAAGAGCAGGTGGAGGTTGTGGCCAGGAGGGCCTTTGCCTAGCTTTGGCTGGTTTGCAAGTGGAGGCCTTTCCTAGAACAGGATGCCCTGAGGATTGTCACTCATGCCCTTGTCACTTCTTGTATGGATTACTGCAATCTGTTCATCATGAGGTTGTCCTTGAAGATCACTCAAACATTTCAGCTAGTACAAAATATGGCTGCCCTTGTGCTTAGTGGTCAGACATGATATTGCCATTTAACACTACTGCCACTGGAGCTGCATTGGCTACTATTTTGTTTCTGAGTGCAATTCAAATTACTAGTTATTGCCTATAAAGACCTCTGTGGCTTGATGCCAGGGTATCTTTGAGACTGGCTTCCCAAGATACATTCTCCATATCCAACTCAGGCAAATAGAGGAATCACTGGTGATGGTACCAACCTTTCAAGACATATGATAGGGTTGGGCATGAAGGCAAGAGTGGCTTCTCCTCTCATGGACTTCCTAGACTTGTAAAGACCTGGTTTCTCCAGAAGGTCTTTGAGTCCAGTGCCAGGATGGGACACAGCTCTTCATTGGTGATGGTTTCATTATATTAATATTGTACTGCTTATTATTTCTATTATTATCAGACACTGCTTAGAGCCCTGTTGGATTGAAATGGCATAAAAAGCCTACAAATAAATGAACAAATAAATGTTCATCCCTGTGCCAGTTTGCAAGCCATGATTGTGTTTGTTCTGATGCAAACTCTATATTTAAATCAGGAACTGTCATGATCCATGGCATCCTGTTGTCCTATTTTAGTGGATTCATCCTGAGAATACATGAAGATGTGCTCTTGGACCTGCCTTTCCTGGATATGAGAGCCATGAGAGCTGCCTGCCTGAATGAAGGTCTGAGACCTTTAATGCATCTCTTTAGATACATTAACCCATCTACCAACACCAAAATACCAGATCACCCCTGCTAGGTTCACACGTTGAATTAAGGCATGGTTTGTTTAGCTGCAGTTTGTTGAATGCAACTAAGCTAACAATCATGGTTTCTAAATGAGAATAAGTGTTCACACAGCGACTATGTTTACACAATGACTGTGCTCACTCAATATATTAAGCTAAAAAGCAAGCAGATCCAATTATGTCTCAGCATGATATATGAACTAAGCCAATATTTGTATCTTCTGCATGGTAATTTTCTCTGAATGCATACTTTGTGACTTTTCATCAACTTCACCAGCATGGCTATACATATATTCCCCTTTCAGTATAATCCTCCATGTATCTGATGAGGTAGACAGTAATTACAAAAAATTATGCCATAATAAATGTAGTCTTTAAGATGCCACAACACGCTTTGTTGTTATCTCTGGTCAAAATATGATATTTTTTAAAAAGCAATTGGAAAGAAAAAAACCCTTCATTTTTGGACAGTTTCTGAGCTGTACCCAAACTACTCATCCTGCTGAAATCTAGTGAAGCAATTCAGTTTTTTTAGTGTTTTGTTTTCCTAAAGTAGTGCCTTAACTAACCCAAGGTCTCTTTCTGTTATCTGTTCATAGGCCTAAATAAACTTGGAGAGCTTATCCCCTACATTGTCATGTTGGACTTTTTCCATATTGCTTGTTGTGGTGGTGTTTTCTGTATGTTCTTAGCACACAGGGAAAATAATATTGCTTGAGTCTCTAAGAATTCAGTTTTGTGCCCATGTAACTTAACATCAAACTGAATTATTGGGAGAGGTGAGAATACTTATAAGCTAGAGAGTCTTTAGTATATCAGTGGTACCCAATTCTCTTTCCATCTTTCATCTGATGGCTGAGGAAGTTGTGAAGGTTTTAAATTGGTCTCTCAGTTCAATAAAAAACTAGGTATGGGTTAATAAACAGAGGTATGAATCAGAAACACACTGGCACTATTGTTCAGTGGGAGAATTGTGGAGGTGCATCCAGTTCTGGATGAGCTTTTTCCTTGAAAGATCATGTCTGATGTTTGGAAGTTATACTGGTCCCACCCTTGCTACAGGATGTACAGATGGTTTGTAGCAGGGTTTTTACAAACCATGGCTTGCCCATTTCCTGTGCTGTTTGTGCAGTGCAATGGGTCATCTGCCCAACTATGCCTACAGTAGAGTGGATTAATGGAATAGGTTCTCTGTGGGGCTTCCCATTGAAAAACATTTTAAAGTTTCATTTGGAGCAAAATTTGAGAGCCAGAACACAATTTTGTTTCCTCCGCACTGGCTCACAGTTCATTTCCAGAGAATTCAAACTGCTAATACTTACTTCACCACATTACATGGATTGAGATCAGATATCTGAAACACTTCCTCTAATCTTCAGTGGGTTTAATACTGAACAGTGTGCCTATTTTATGTATTCAACATTGAAAGTCCTACTATGGAGCTCACTGGTTTGTCCCTTAACTCACTAACATCTGATGTTAAATATGAATAATAAAATATGCTACCTCTATAAGCTATTTTTTTAATCTCTTGTTTTATTCTATTTTTTAAAAAAATTACTTTGTTTAGAAAATACGTTAAAGCTGATTTTAGGTTTTATATATGTGAAATGAGTGCCAATTTGGTGTAATGGTTAAAGGACTGGGCTAAAAACTGGGAGACTGTGAGTTTTAGTCTTGCCTTAGGCATGAGGCCAGCTGGGTGACTTTGGGCCATTTACTCTCTCTCAGACCCAGGAAGAGGGCAATTACAAGCCACTTCTGAAAGTCTTCTAAAAAACTGCATTGACTTTTCCAGGCAGTAACCAGGAGTCAAGACTGACGCAAAGGTACAAATAAACGAATCAAATGCCATGCAGTCACATTTTTCTTTTATGCTTTATTATGTGTCACTTGAAGAGTTTTCTCTTGACATAAGCATCTGTAGGAACTTGCTTTCATCCTTTTCATATGTGTATGTACTGTCTCAACACATGTAAAAAAGGGCAGAGGTTTTGTCATGGTGCTGCAACATTAATTTCATCAGCCTGCCCCCAACGTCTTGCAAGCACTGCTGTTTCTTGACATAGGAAGATTTTCCATAACAACTAAAGAGAAGCCACTTACTCTACACAAGCAGTTAATATTTGTTACTTGCAGCTGAAATAAACACCCTGCTTCTACCCAACCCGAAAGCATTTGGGGTAGAGTAGTTGATTAGCTATTTTAGCTGCCTCGACTCCGAACTAGTCCACTTCTTTGGTGTCTTGCCTTGAGGTCAGAGTATAGGATCAGCCAGTCATATTTATCTAGGTACAAATGCAACATGATTAGCAGTTTGTTGGCTTTGGCTCATTCTACACTGTTCAACTAGTAGCATGAAAGTAGCATGAAAGTAGCTCCACTACCAAAGCAATAACCCAACCTCCCACAAGAGGAGCTGTGTAAGAACACTATTCAGATGAGCACAAACGCACTGCAGCAACCCAGAACACCAGAAAAAGGAAATAGACCACTTATATAGCATTTTCCAGCAAAATGGATACCCACACAACTTTATCAAAAAGTGCCTGATCACTCAACCCACCACAGCAAAACCAACAGAAGCTATGAAAAGGATATACATACACCAGAAACATATCAGAAACTACTAGTAGACTGTTACAACCACACGGCATCACCGTAGCACACAAACCAACCAAAACCCTTCAGAACATCGTAAGTAAACCAAAAGACCCAGTAGCCCAAGAAGAAAAAACAGGAGTTATCTACAACATACAGTGTAAGGACGATAACAGCCACTATGTAGGACAGACTGGCAGAAGACTAGCAGAGCGCATCCATGAACACCAACTAGCAGTCAGAAGACACGATGAAAACTCCTTAATCTCACAACACATGGACAGACTTAACCATACTTTCAACGGGAAAACTGTGAGCATTTTAAACCAAGCCAAATCCAAAAATGCTAGAGAATTCCTGGAAGCTTGGCACTCAGACAAAGTAGCCATCAACAGGCACATAGAGGTAAACAACATTTACATACCATTCATAAGAGACAATAGAAAAGCCAGAAGACCAGAACACCTCCTTGCCAGCAATCAACAACCAGATAGGCAAAGATTAACACCAATATTAGCACCAGAGGAGCAATCAAACAACACAATAGACCCTAATCAAGGAACTATTAACTCAGTCAATCAACCAAGCAGCAAACAACAACCCAATCAAGGAACTACCAAGGAGAGTACAACACCTCCACTAACACAGGCAGGACAAGCCAGGGTATATAAACACTCCCTTTTCGCACTGAAGATGTTGCCTAGCCTGGCAATGAAATGTCTGCAAGAAAACAACAAGGCTCAGAGAGCACCAAGGACTCCATAGCATGAAAGATTTAGCAATTAATGCCAGGAGCCTGTCTTTTAGGCAAATCACTTGGTCACGATAGCAGCGCTGCTTGAGAAAAGTATTATGGGCAAGTAAGATACAAGAAGAAAGCCATTTTTGTGTCTTAGTTAAAGGCACCAGGCTAGAAACCAGGAGACTGTGAGTTCTAGTCCTGTGTTAGATACAAAGCCAGCTGGATGACCTTGGGCCAGTCACTCTCTCTCAGCCCTAGGAAGGAGGCAAGGGCAAACCACTTCTGAAAAACCTGCAGGGAGTAGTCCAGACATTTGGCAGGAGTCAACTCTGACTCAAAGGCACACACAGACAAAAAAAAAATTACAAGAAACAACATAAGTGTTCTTACACACTTTTAAGGTAGCAAAAGGCATATAGCTTTACTATACAAATATCTTCCTCTTTTACCCTTGATCAGACTTGTTTTATCATTCACAGAAGTGAAAGTATGAAAGGAATATTAACAAACTTTTCCAGAAAGACACATGCTAATACAATGTAACCGTTTTGCACTGATGTGATGAGTATTTTATGGAAAATCTTGCGTTTCTAAAATGCATCCTCAACTGTGGGCAGCCTCATTCACAGAAAGAGCCACAGACTTTCCTGTGAGGAAATTACATGCAAATCCATTATTGCCTAAAGTGAATAGAATGTGGTAAATTTTTGAAACTCTCCCTTTCTTCCTATTAGGGGCTGATTTTAGCTTAATTTCAGATGTAATTATGGCTCTAGTTGCTTATGTTCTAACTGCCAGAAGTACCTTGAAATGCAGAATTTGATGTATTTGAAACCATGAATGATCCAAATTTCCTAAAAGTAATTGTAATTGTTCTGCCATTTTAGGACTGCCTCCAGCATATAAATATTTTAAATAATAAAGTCCTTTCATTATTCAACTTTGACATTATTCAATTTCATCTTCATCATAAAAGGCAGGACAAAATATAAAATTTTTATATTTTTTTTATATTTTATTTTATTTTATATGAAGAGGGTTGCATGTGAAGTTAGTTAAGGGGGCATCTTTTCCCAATTTTGAACATGTTCAGAAGAAATGGATTTTGATCATGTTTCAGTTCTTTATGAATGTTTTGGGCAAAAAGAATGTTCTACTTTTTGCTAGTGGCATGTTTATACATTCCTTCTTTAATCAAGGTGTTAATTCTTCAACTTATCAAGCCAAAATGTTGTTGATGTGGCTAGCATCATAATAAGGTTTAATATTTGGAATGTTAAGGTCTCTTTCATTTGTGCTTATATAGATCATAGTTTATTCCTGCATTTTGCTACTATGTATACATTTACTAATCATATTCTGCCATTTGTTCACAGTTTGAAAGTCAATGAGAAGAATTTATCCAAACTGTTAACAATATAAACTCTTAGATATTTGAAAGAGTATACAGTATACAGATTTTAATTCCTAATATATTTTGTATCATCATAGGGTAGATGATCCTGTATATCATTATTTCCTCTCTGTAGTTCATCATGAGATATTTACTTTCAAAATCAAAGGGGCATTTAAATCATCTACAGTTTTTTCTTTAAATTATGAATGAGATATATGTACAAATAAAAATGATAACATGATTCTAAGTAAGTATAAGAACAGTAAGTGATAAAATTACACGGGATGCAGTTCTTAAGCTCTTTAAGTGTGCCTTCCTATTCAACATAAAAATTGAACTCAGGATGTTACAATTATTCAGTTTCTGCCTTCATTAATAAGTGGAAACAACCACCTGGGACACAATAGAGTGAGCTCTGGAAAAACTGGGTAGGATAATAAATTCTCACAATCAAAAGAGCCTTAACTGTTAACAATCTTGGGACCATATTTAATTAAGTTTTTCTACATTTTTATATTAATAATTCAAGGTCCATTTTATTCTTGCACAAGAATAAGGCCAAACATGTTTCCACTAGAAGAAGAATCCAGAACCCAATCTTCATTTTTGTCACTAATATAGCCTGCTGTCTCATTACTGCAGTTTTTAGGGGTCTGGTCACCAAAAGATCATGTTCAAAAAAAAGAAAGAACAGTGTCAGATGTACAGCGTAAAGCTCTGCATCATCCTTAAAAGAACATTGTGAAATTTTCTCTCCAGTAAATATTGCATCCTTATGTCTTCCTGTCGAGTTACCCAAGTTGCTTAATTTTATTGAGCACTCTCTCCACAGATATACAGTATACACAACTTTGGGTTGTGCGCCAGCTACGCCCTTTCCTGGATCGGGAAGCTCTCTGGTCACTCATGCCCTCGTCATCTCCCATATAGACTATTGCAATGCGCTCTACATGGGGCTACCCTTGAAGAGTATCCAGAAGCTTCAGCTGGTCCAAAATGCAGCTGCACGGGCAGTTATTGGTGCCTCAAGATCGGCACATGTGACACCACTGCTGCGCGAGCTGCACTGGGTACCAGTTTGCTTCCGGGTCCAATTCAAGGTGTTGGTTATTGTCCTGACTTTGAGTGAAGGAAAACATGCTGAGACTTGGTGTTGAGGCTCTAGTGCTTTATTGTCCTACTCTACTCGACAGAATCCAGCTAAACTAAAATGAACTAGTAATGCTCAGAGAAAGGGCCCAAGAAATCAGGGCGGGGCTTTCTTTAGCCTCTTGGGAGGAAAGCAAAGCGATTCAGTACTGCACATGCGTTTCTCCCCCTGCAGGGAGCCCCCTCCTTCTTCACCAGTTATCTCCCTGACAGTTATCACGTTTAAAGCCCTACATGGCATGGGTCCAGGTTAGCTGAGGGACTGTCTCATCCCCATAACATTGACCCATCCCACCCGGTCATGCAGAGAGGGCATGCTACGGACTCCGTCGGCAAGGGAATTTCATTTAGCGGGGTCCAGGAGGCGGGCCTTCTCTGCAGTGGCGCCCACTCTTTGGAACATTCTGCCCCCGGAGGTGAGGCGGGTCCCTTTGCTCCCAGCCTTCCGGAAGAATCTGAAGACCTGGCTCTGCCAGCTTGCCTGGGATGGGAAGGGCAACAGTTCTTCCTGGGGGTGGCTGGTGCCATAGTGCCCTCCCTATTGAATGAGATCTTATTGTCACTTGGATTTTATATCTATTTATTTTCTATTTATATTGGTCATTTGATTGTAATTTTATGCTTATATGGTTTTAATTGTTGACTTTATTGTAAACCACCCAGAGTCCCCCTTTTGGGGGAGATGGGCGGTGATAGAAATTTGAATAAATAAATAAATAAATATGCCTGACCTCTACCCTATACATATTTCATTCATTCATTCATTCATTCATTCATTCATTCATTCATTCAATTTATATGGCCACCCATCTTAAACAAGTGACTCTGGATGGCAAACACTCATAAAATCAATTAAAACCAATTAAAAACACAGTACAAAAAAGTAAATACATACAGCAGCCGAGAAAAAATATAATCCATAGATGTTAACATAACCATGAACCTTAACACACTCAGGACCCCAGGTCTGGGCACATAATCAGGTCTTCAAGGACTTAGGAAAGCCAACAGGGTCGGGGTCATCCTAATCTCTGGAGGGAGAATGTTCCAGAGGGCTGGTGTTACAGCAGAAAAGGCATGCCTCCTAGTCCCCGCCAGCCGACATTCCTTGGCTGACGGGACCAGGAGCTTGCCATCCTGCTGGGCCGGATTGGATGGGTTGAAACAACTGGGAGAAGATGGTACTTCAGGTAACCCGGTCTCAAGCCATGAAGGGCTTTAAGGTGAAACCAGCACCTTGAATTACACCCAGAAACACACTGGCAACCAATGCAGCTCACGAAGTCAAGTACCCGACACCATTTACAACCCGTGCATCTGCATTCTGCACCAGTTGAAGCTTCTGAATGCTCTTCAAGGGCAGCCCCATGTAGAGCATGTTGCAGTAATCCAGACAGGAAGTCATGAGGGCATGAGTGACAGTGAGCAGAGCCTCTCAGTCCAGGAATGGGTGCAACTGGTGCACAAGCTGAAGGTGTGCAAAGGCCCTCTTAGCCACAGTTATCCACTTGCTCTTCCAGCAGGAGCAGTGAGTCCAAGAGGACCCCTAGATTGTGCATCAGGTCCATCTGGGGCATTGCCACCCCATCCAGGACCAAAGGTGGAAAACCCTTGACACCAGAAGGCCCAAGTACCCAAAGCCACTCTGTCTTGCTTGGGTTGAGTTGAAGCCCATTGCACCCCTTCCAGGCCCCTACAGCCTCCAGGTACTGGGACAGGACAACCATGGCATCGCTCAGGCAGCCCGGGGTGGAGATATAAAGCTGGGTATCATCAGCATACTGATGATATCTCACACCAAACTGTCAGATCACCTCACCCATGTAGATGTTAAATAAGAGGGGAGAGAGGAACGAGTCCTGCGGCACCCCACAAAGTAGGGGCCACAGGCTGGATCTCCCCCCCCCCCCATCAACACTGACTGAAACCTGAAGGAGGAGAACCAGCACAACTCAGGGCTGCCCACCCCCAACTCCCAAAGCCGGTCTAGAAGGATACCATGATCAATGGTATCGAAGGCCGCTGAGAGGTCAAGAAGAGCAAGGATGGATGCACTACCCCCATTCCATTCCCGCCAGAGGTCATCCAAGAGCAAAAACAATGCTGTCTCAGTCCTGTAACCTGGCCTGAATCCTGACTGAAAGGGGTCCAGATAATCCGCTTTATCCAGGGTCCTTTGAAGCTGCTGTGCAACCACTTTCTCCACAACTTTCCCTAAAAAGGAAAGGTTGGAGACTGGTTGAAAACTGTCCAGATTATTTGGATCGAGTGATGGACCCTTGAGGAGGGGGTGCACCACCACCTCCTTAAGAGCCAGAGGGACCACTCCTTCCCTCAAGGAAGAATATTATGAGAACAAGCCAAAGATTCATTAAATGGTGCCTTTGATGTACTTGTTGTTGTTGTTGTTAATTTATATTATTTACATATGTTTTTAATACTTAATTTTCCCTGTTCAGAGTTCCTAAAGATTGGTGCGGGCTATAAATATTTTATAAACAAACATGATCATAAGCATGACAAATTCCACTTTAGAAACAGGCCTTTTGTTCTAGATCTTCCCCACCACCATCATCACCCACAATTTTGAATGATGAATTCCTACAAACTGTAAACCATTCAGTAATGCAAATTACTATGATGGCTTTATACATTTTTTTTCACTTAATTTCTAAGTAAATAATTAATGTTATCGTAAGAACTCTTTTTATTCACAAATAAATATCACTGAATTCAATGAATAAGTGCATATAGAATTAGCATTTTTGCTGCTAGGCAATGATTTTAACTGAGAATGGAAAATGGGGGAGAAAATTTTGGTTTGCTATTCAAAGGTTGTAGAAGTGACATCAAAGCAATGGACTGGTATGTGACTTTGTGGAGCATAATCTATCTTAGCCTAGTTTTCTAGGACCAGTCTTTTAATGGTGTTTTATTATTTTCATAACATGAAGAAATGACTTCACAATTACAGAGAATGAGCCATATTGTAAAGTAATAAGAGTGTGAAACTAGGAATTAGTTCACATAATATGACAACTATGGATGGAATCATAACGTTTTCCCCCTTATTCTTTCTTCCAACTTTGTTGCATGTCTTCAGTTGGATTAGAAGAGTTTTGAGGGCATGAAAGAGATGCAGAAGGAAATACCTAATTAGATTTTACCATATGGTAGGTTCACTCAACATTCAAAACTAATCTAAATGACATTAGGTGATTCAGCATATTGTGAGAATCCAGCCATTTTTTGTTGTGTGAAGTAAGGCTTCACATTAAGCTGTAATATGTTTATTTGGACACTGCTTGTTTTATCATTATAGCAGTTGTGTTTTGTTAATGTGAGTTTCAGAGTGTCATGTTGTTTGAACCAACCAAGTATTTATAAAGTTCTAACTGGAACCTACCCAGATTAATAAGTAACTCCTATGTATACTTTTATCTTTGTAAACTATTCTTTATAACTTAATCTAGCATTATGTAATTGTCCTTCGATCTCAGATGAATACTTCTCACATAATGCACATTTCAAGAAAAAAATGAAACTGTTTCCAAAACAGAACTTCTGCATTGAATTGTCATTTTCTGAATGGTGTTCTTTAATGTATTATGCATCACAATGTGATTATATTGTAGGCTTCCCTTTCCTTATTTCATAGCTTTCCAAACTGTGTGTCATGACACTTTAGTGTGTTGCAACACACAGTTTAGTGTGTTGCGAAGCAGCGGCGGGGGCGTGCATGGCGGCAGTGCGGCGTGCGTGCGGCAGTGTGTATGGCGGCGGCGGCAGCGACGACGGCAATGGCGTGCCATCAGCGCTTCCACGTTTTAGCGAGGCTGCCGCCGCTGCCGCTGCTGTGCACACCACCACCGTGCGCCCCCCCGCGCCGCCGCTGTGCACGCCCTCGCCGCTGCGCACGCCCCCACACCCCCACCGCTGCCACTGTTGGTGTGTCGCCAACAGCAGCAGTTTGGAAAGCACTGCCTTATTTAGTGATGCCAGCAATATGAACTGGGGATGAGAAAGTGCATGGTCCAGGACAAGATGTATTAAACATTACAAAGAAGGAAACAACTCCATGTGTGAGCTTTTCCTCCCTCATAATCTTAATCTCATGTTACAGTTTAAAGCATGACTTTTACATTGTAATCAGAATGTTATGCCATCACTTCCTACTTTCTGGAGTTTTTGCACTGGTGGCCAACTCAGTTAGCAACCTACTAATAAGCAAAGTTTTATACATTGAGATAAGGTCAGCTTTTTTAGTTTCCTACTATTATTTTATTATTTTATGGCCTCTCTATGGAAATACAGAACACATTTATGTTGCTAAAGGGGAAAATGGCATCTATCCAGTCACCACATTCAACTGCTTTTCAGCCAATGCAAATAATATTATTCACAGGAGTCATTTCTTGAGTATGCTTTTAATATTTTCTTTGCCGTGCTGAGCTTTGTTTCCATACATCTAATCAGCATAATATGTACAATGTAGAAAATCGCTACGTATTAATGGCCACATGAACTAGGACCTGCAGTTATTGAATCAATGGAGCCTGGAAATACAGTCTGGAGGGGCTTGGAATGGTCATCTGACTAATCAATCAGGCAAGATTGTCCCAATTGAAACAATTATAACAATTCACACAAGTAAAATATACCCAATTAAGATGCATAGTAATAAAGTGACCAAAGGCTGCAATGTATTTTTTTCCAAAATCAATGGGAATTAAAAACTATTACTTTGAATGAGTTGTCACTGATTCATAAAAAAATAATTTATATTAATATGTTAAATTAGCAATATAAATTTACCTAACAGGAACCAACTATCTACTTCTTTATCCTTCAGGACAAAATGAGTCAGACTTTTCCAGATTTTCCAAACTTTTCAAGTCTGCTAAATTGGGCTGCAAACAGAGAGTTGAGAAAACTTTTCCTCATGAAGTTTCCAGTGCTTCAGCTAATATACCCCTGATGGAAATAGTTTGAGGTCAGCCTTCCTTGCATATTTCTTAACTTCCACATCTGTTCAGAAAATGGAAAATATAAAAGTCAATACAGAAAATGGACTCTACTAACCTTCTAGTAATACATTTAATGTGTGGGTTTTTTTAAAAAAAAATGGGTTTTCACCTTTCTAAAAGGTTGATTACCTAGTCTGATTCTATAAATTACTGTAGAAGAAAAAGAGTAGAAAAATATAATCTACAGCATAGGTAAAGGTAAAGGTTCCCCCCGCACATTTGTGCAGTCGTGTCCGACTCTAGGGGCCGGTGCTCATCTCCGTTTGTTAGCCGAAGAGCCAGCGTTGTCCGAAGACGCTTCCACGGTCATGTGGCCGCATGACGCGCACGGAACGCTGTTACCTACCCACCGAAGTGGTACCTATTAATCTACTTGCATTTGCATGCTTTCGAATTGCTAGGTTGGCAAGAGCTGGGGCTAGTGCGGGAGCTCACTCCGCACGCAAGACTAGGGATTCGAACCTCCAAACTTGTGATCTTCCGATTGACAAGCCTGGTGTCTTACCCGCTGAGCCACCACGCCCCAATCTACAGCATATATGGTGCCTTTTGTGTGAGCACCAATACTATATGAAGAACAAGTTTAAAAAAGTTTGTGTTCAGACAGTCCTCTGATAATCATGTGAACTGAACTGATGAATCATATTGCACATTGTGTGCATGTTGCAAGCTCTTTGCATGAGGAAGAAGCTGAGAGGTTTCTGAAGTTTCAATTTTATGCTGTTACAGAATTGTCCCAGCAGAACATATGTCCTTTGTTAAATCTATTTTAGCCAAGCTGGTAAGAATAAAAATTAATATTTAAGCAAATTTTTCAGTCTTTAAATGCAAATGCTACACTAGAAGTTTCCCCTTAAATCAAAGATGTTGAGTGGTCTTATCCTCAATTTCTTAACAGCAAGTTTTCAAACTATCTTTGTCTGGTGAATGCTTTCCATATGAACTTGCCTTCTGTGGAATGCCTATTTGCAGCAGATTTAGGTGCAAATTTTAAGGCACATGCTGGGGAAAGCAGAATGATAGCCAAGTTTCTTTCATATCCCTTCATATCCCTGTAATGTGGGAGGCCTGTAGCAGAGCACATCCTTTGCATGTAAAACATCCTTAGAAAAACTTCATGGGATCTGCTCAATCAGTTTGGATAATACTCATGGACCAGTGGTCTGATGCCCTATAAGACAAAATTCAATGTGGCTGTAAAGAGATAGTGTCTCCCAGAACACAAGTAGCACTCCTTTGAGGCTGCAGACTACAGGGTCAGATTGGTAGTGATAAGGAACATGTCTCTGAGGAATGATGAATATTCTTCTTAAAGAACGTCTGATAAGCTTTCAATGAACACCATGTATTCATTCAAAATGTCTTAAATTATAGCTCGAAAACTATTTATGAGATGACACTTAGGATGATCTACAGAAAACAAGATATAATCATATACAGATATAATCAAAAAGAACAGATTCAGGCATAAAGAAGTGAGAGAGGGATGGGTAAACTGGAAGGCCAAATGTTGTTAAGAAAAAAATTTCAATGAAAACTTGGATGCATACAGTTTTTTTCTTCTACTGGCTTTCATGAATGGTAGAGGATGAAATATCTATAATGGAAGCTAGTTTTGGAAAAGCAGAAGATTTAATGAATGAGCTCTTAATGATCAATAATATGAGTACAGTAGTCTTTGGTGACAGTTGAAAGATTTATACAATCTGTACAGAAACCACAGTATTCTTTCTTTTTGTCTTATCTCAACCCTATTTTTGTTATTTCTTTTTTACTGTTTTTGCTGGAAGGAGGTACTATGTACTGTGTATATTTGTGTCTTTCTGTGTGAGAAATTAGTTTGTGTGTGAAAGAGGATGGTTTGCATATGAAGATTGAGGATAAATTACTTTCATAAATGGGGTGTCTTATTTTACATGCAAATAATTTTAATCAATAATTATTACATTTTTTTGGCCCTTTTTGGAATGTGACTCCCGGAATACATGCATGCGCACACATATACAAGTATGTCACAATAAATGTGGAACTGAATAATCACAAATTCATGCTCATTGCTTGATAACTCCCTGTAAAATTCTCCCACTGAAGATTCTTCACATGTAAAGAAAGCATTGTGTCAAAAACGATATGGAAACTCACCACATTTGATATATCACGGTTTTACAGACTGAAATCATCATGTGATATAACCATTCTAAAGTCATGCCTGTGAATATTTTAATTAGCTATATTAAGGTTAAACAAATGTACATGTATGCCATGCATGAATGGAATTGCCATTATTTCTTTTTGTAGCAGAAATCCTGCCCTTTCTAGAAAAATTCATGAGACAGCGGGGGGAAAGGAAAATTTTGTCAGCAACAAATTCATAATATCCTCTCCCAACCAGGTTGCCAGTAAGTAAAGTTCACATCCACACCAAGAGTCTGAATGGCAAAACTCATGGTGTTAACATTCTGTGATGCCACAATAATCATGTGAAAAAGTAAGTACACCCCATTGAATGTTTTGACTTTTTCAATATATTTCAACATAGAGATATTTGATCGTCATCTCAACAATATTGATAGATGAAGGGTATGTAATATAAAAAAAATACTATGCACCATTTACATGTTGTAGTCCATTGTGCAATTTAAATAAACATTAATGCAAATTTCACATGTGGAAAAAGGAAGCGCTCCCCTACATTTCTCACTACCTAAAATACCTAAAATTAGAATCAGGTGCAGCAGATCAGGTGCAAATGATTAGAACATTGTTAGAGAGGTTCTGGGAGGAACCTGTCTTATTTAAACCTCAGACATTTAGTTTGATTTGCTCTTTGTTGTTGAAGTGTGTAGTATCACCATGCCTAGATTGAAAAAGCTCTCTGAGGCCTTCAGAAAGAAGGGTATAGATGCCTATGATTCTGGGAAGGGATTTGAAAGAATTGCCAAACAACTGGGCATCAATCATTCCACTGCCTGGAAGATCATCTACAAGTGGAGAATATTTCAAGCAACTGCCAGCTTGCCCAGGCCAAGCTGTCCCAGCAAGTTCAGCCCAGGAGCAGAATGCAAGATGCTGAAAGAAATCTCTAAGAACCCCAGAATTTCGACACGTGACCTACAGGTAGCTCTCGCCACTACTGATGTCAAAGTGCATGAGTCCACCATTAAAAAGAAGCCACACAAATTAGATCTCCATGGGAGGTACGACAGGAGGAAACCTTTGCTGTCTAGAAAGAACATTAGGGCAACACTAAAGTTTGCTCATGAACCCCTTGGCAAAGACCAGGACTTCTGGAACAATGAGCTCTGGACAGGCAAGGCAAAGATAGAGTTATTTGGCCATGGTACCAGAAGACACGTTTGGTGAAAACCAAAGACAGCATTTCACCAGAAGAACCTGATGCCAACTATAAAGCGTGGTGGTGGAAATGTTATGGTTTGAGAAAGAATCCACTATGAATTCTTCATCAAACCAGAGGGTGCTTGAGGATAATGTGAGATGATCTGTCAGAAGACTGCAGCTCAGCCAAAAGTAGACCTTGCAACATGACAATGACCGTAAACATTCCAGTGAATCCACCAAGGAATGGCTGGGAAAAAAAAGAAAGAAACAGAGGGTGGGTTCTGGACTGGCCAAGTCGAAGCCTGGATCTAAATCCCATCAAGATGCTGTGGGGTGATTTGAAACAGGCTGTGCATGCAAGAAACCTCTCAGACACTGCACAGCAATGAAAAAGTTCTGTATGAAGGAGTGGAAAAAATACCCCTCCCAGTTGATGTCAGAGTCTGGTAGGCAGTTATAAGAAACACCCCAAAGGGGGTAATACCAGGTATTAGAGCCAAGGGGGTACTTATTTTTTCCACAGAAGGAAATAGCAAATCTGTTAATTTTTTTGGTGAATAAATTATTGCAAAGTCGTTTGTCGAGATGGGCGGTGAAGAAATGTGATAAATAAATAAATAAATAATTTTTTCATAGGTTTTTTTGTTCAATTGCATCACCTTTATCTTTATGTACTGTTTGAATGAAGATAAAATATTGGTATGTCCACATATGTTCAAAAAGAAAAAAACTTTACATGGGGTGTGCTTACTTTTTCACATGTCAGTATAGTGCAATATCACAGAACAACAGATCTGCTTCATTTGGTATGGAATCAGTGGTTTCCGGGTTTTTTTTTTAAAAAAAGTCAAAATGGCAGCCACAACTACACACACAAAAGGGGTGTGGCTTCAATACCAGGTTGGGGGCACCATCTTGACATTTTAATCCCTTTCCCTTGTATGGAATCTCCTCAGATTTATTATGAGTTGAAGTACTCCCTATCCTTCAAAAAATATATACTGACATATTTGCTGTCCCCATGCCCAGTCCTTCTATTGCCTCTTTTTCAAATCACTGCAGTCTGACTTCCTTCCAAAGTAATGGTTGATAAAGCCTAGAGAAATTTTAAAACGTTGAGGCTGCCCTGAGATAGGGACAGAATGAAGGGGAAGTACCACTTTAACACAAGTACAGCCGCCGATTACTTCATCCTGTCTTATTCATGGGTGGATGAATGTCATCGGGCACGGCAAGAAAAAGATATTGCCAGGACATGTTTGTGCCATATTTAGGTGCAAATGGGAAAGGCACATGTAAGATTCACAAGGAACTGTTCTAATTATGCCTGACTTTGCATAGCATTAATGGAATGAGAACAGCTCACCCACTGAATTTCTTCTGGCGGGTTACAAGTAAAAGGCTCAGGGGCAGCTCACCTTGGCATCATAAGGTGGTGAATGTAAAGGGAGAATGAGGTCTCAGGGTGGGTTTCTCCACCTGATGCCCTCCAGATCTGCTCTTCAACTCCTGTAACCAGCCATTACTAGGCTAGCTGACAGTACTGTAACTATAACACTATCTACTGCAGTATTTCTCAACCTTGGCAACTTTAAGATGTGTGGACTTCAACCCGCAGAATTCCCACGGGGCTGGGAAATTCCCACGCTGGCTGGGGAATTCTGGGAGTTGAAGTCCACACATCTTAAAGTGGCCACGATTGAGAAACACTGATCTACTGTATTTGGAGGAGAGCAGAGTGGAAGTAGATTGCCCCGAGTGAAGGCCACCTCTTTTAACCAATTTCTTAATCTAGTAAAAATTATAGATTCCGCCCCCCCCCCTCCCCAATCCCTGCACGCACACTTTAGCGTGCTAGAGAGTATGAGGGACAAGAGATTAATTGGAATTAATGACTGCTCTCGGGC
The DNA here is from genome assembly GCA_023362775.1 of Charina bottae. Taxonomy (NCBI): domain Eukaryota; kingdom Metazoa; phylum Chordata; class Lepidosauria; order Squamata; family Charinaidae; genus Charina; species Charina bottae. Next base: position 14,112,361 of record JALMGJ010000001.1, read on the forward strand.
ACGGGCGAAGTGAATCATACGCGTGAGCAAGAGGCGCTCGCAGTTCGAAAACTTTGGGATGCCTTCCCTCCCTTTTCCGCCCCCGCCGTCACTTCGGGGTGGGGCTCAGAGCCGTAACCCGGCCCCTAGAGGTGAGAGGCGGTCGCCCGCCGAAGCCAGCCTGGGCGGCGCGGGGACTTTCTCCAGGCGCGGGGGCCACGTGGAAGCCCCAAACAGCGCAGGCTTTTCGCTTCCCCGACCTTGCGAGGGAAGCGCCCGACTGGGCGGGAACGAGGCGCTGAGTCGCGAAAACCCCTTTCGAGGTTGCGTGGCTTCTCCTCTGTCCGAAAGGCGCAGCAGCAGCAGGAGAAATTGCTCCGGTGGCCACCGTTACCGCCTACCCGAGTTTGTCTCGAAGTTTTGAAGAGATTTTGGAGAGGGAGGGGGCAAAGAGACCCGTTGCTTTTTTCCCCTTTCCTTTTTCGCCTTCGCCAGGTCCCAGGCTTTGCGCGTCGAAACAAAGGTGGTGTAAACGAGGGAGATGGACCATCCCTCGTGAACTTTTCTTCAAGCCCGTCGCTAGACGAGGACCACAAGGAAGCCGAGGAGGGGGAAAAAGAAGAATTCAACACCAGAGGATGCTAACTGAAACCAAGTAATGTCAACATGTACGTTTCTGTCTCGGCACTTGTCTTTACTGAACGGAAGCACGCTTCGCTCCCCATCTTTTTTTCTTCATTTCCCTCTTTTCCTTGTGAATCTGTCTGTTGACTTGCCAGCCCCTGAGAACCGAATAGGTTTGGGTTTCGTATGCATTTTCCTTGCGCGGTATATTCCGGCCAAAGGAGTTAGCACCCTACCGCTTCTTTTTCCTTCTTAGTGATTTGAGTCTCTTTTGGATAAAGACGGTTGGTCGTTTGTGGTTCAGGGTGCAGAGCCGGTGACTCTTCTGAAAGAGAAAAAAGTAGGGCCAAAAAAGCTAGCTGTATGAAGAGCAGTTTTTTTTAAAAAGCCCCACATGAACAGACTTAGCAGGATCTGAATTATTTGAAAGCTGAGAGTTGGACTTTAAATGATCACAGGAGAAGTTTATTATTATTTTGAAATATTCATGAATTCACCTTGTAGATTTAAAGTAATAGTAATAATGACTTCTTTTTGCTTTTTCATACACATTTGCACTACTGCTTGATGGAAAGTTCGTAAAAGCAGCAAAAACCCTTGGTTTTTGTTTAGCTCTTTGATGCATAGATTCACATCCCAGCTAAATCTTCTTCGGTGGAGGCATAGTTTAAAACCCATGCTTTATCTGAGAGAAAATGGGAGTAAACTGTTTTATAAATATTTTACAAAGAAATACTTCCAGCCAGAAAGGTGCTCTTCCGAAAAGAGGAACAGGCAACTCATGAACAGAAGATACTCACCACCTTCATGCTTTCATCATTCTCTGGTTGCCAGTGAGAGATCTTTTTCTCTATCTTGGGGAGAAAATATCATGGTAATTAGATTTGAATGATTATGCATTTAACTTTCCTATGTCTATGAAGGTTCTCAGTCATCCAGGTGGAATTGTCTGTAGCTTGAATCATGTCAACTGGATTTCTATTTTCTTAGTGGAAACGTTTCACTCCTTATCCATGTGAATCTATGCATCAAAGAGCTAAACAAAAACCAAGGGTTTTTGCTGCTTTTACGAACTTTCCATCAAGCAGTAGTGCAAATGTGTATGAAAAAGCAAAAAGAAGTCATTATTACTATTACTTTAAATCTACAAGGTGAATTCATGAATATGAATAACTTTCCTAGTGGCTGGACCAACTTATTTCTATAGTATGTATTACAATCCTGCGTAGTGACAGAAGATGCTCATCACTTCTGCTTTGGGTTGATAATTGCTAAGTGTCAAGTGAAAATACATAGTTGGGAGCAAGAAAATAAGGAACAATGGAAACCATTTGGAAAATATACTGTCCCATTTTGTCTATACTGCCTAGGAACTTTTAATAGAGCAAATTACAGAGGATCATTTTCATAAATAAGTTTTCCTGTGAGAAATTTATTTCACAGTCTGCCTGTTTTGGATTAGAAGTCCAAGTTGCTGAAATTAATCTAAAAAAGCAGTATTTTTGTGCTACGTCCATCATATTGATCAAATTTATTTATTTATTTAAAAGATTTATATGGCAGCCCATCTTAAGCATCTCTGGGTAGCTCACAATAACAACAAAACCAATAACTATAAAACAATCGTAAAACAGTAAAACAATAAAACGATTAATAATTCTGAATAATTTGCAAGGAAAGGTAAAGATGGGGCACATATAGTATTTAAAAACTTTACTATAAAGTGGAAATGGCTAAAATTACACCGATGAATATGAATGTGATTACTATCTGAAGAGAAACAGGTGGTACATATATTATGAAATGGGGGACAGATGTAAAATGGCATAGATGATATTTACACTAGTGTAAGAAAGGGGATGTTGTGAACGTAAGTGACTCATTGAAAGGGAGGGCTGATATTGGATGCTATTTCTGTAGTTCTTTGTATCTAGCTACCATGATGTTAAAGGTAAAGGTTCCCCCCGCACATTTGTGCAGTCGTGTCCGACTCTAGGGGCCGGTGCTCATCTCCGTTTGTTAGCCGAAGAGCCAGCGTTGTCCGAAGACGCTTCCACGGTCATGTGGCCGCATGACACGCGCGGAATGCTGTTATGTCATGATGTTGGGGGGCGGGGTAATTACAAGCACTGGGATAGGTTAAGGAAAAAAATCTTAACCTGATATCCTGTTACACTTAGTGAGGAATAAACTGCATTGAAAAGTATACATGTTTCTGAGTAAATGTGCATTGGATAAGTGAATGTTGTACATAACATCTCATTAGTCTGCTGACTGATAGTAGATTAAATGAAGAGTTGGCTTTGAAGATGGGACATGATACTTTAATACAGATTGTTGTGATGGTGAAATTAGGTAAGATTGCATTATAAGAACTGTTAAACCCTTGGGCTAAGATGGAAAGACATCTGTGCAACTAATACGTAGCAGTCATTAAAATTAATTAAATTATATAATTAATTTGATTTAATTCCTGATTATTAATGATAAAACTTTAGTACTGCAGTTGAAGTGAATTCAGTTTATCATTTATACAGTATTACTAGTAATGGTTAATGCCTCAAGTACCCTTCATGGTAATACCCTTGTATTATATTTGATTTTGTTTGTTGATTTGCCCCAAAGTACCTTGGAAGTTGCAAAGTCCATCGTTTTTTAAAGAAACCAACTGAGGCAGCAATTTTTTCTACATCCTTTGTATAATCTCAGCGAAAATTGGTGTTCAAGAGGAAATCCATATTTGCTGAAACTGCTGAAACTTCATTTTTAGTAGGCAGCTGCATGAATTCTAGTAGTTCTGATGGGTAGTCATGCAAGGCCGTAATTATATGAATGAAACCATGGAAACTTATCACTCATTCTATTCATTAATCTTTCCAAAGTCAGGCTTTGTTACATGCCATTTTAGAGAGTTGTATAGAGCTCTCTATAGCAGTACGTCATGTTGATAGCACAGTAGTGCTAAACAGTCATGTCTCTAATTCCTTTCAATTTTTGTAATGTGTCTTACTGCCTTACAAATTGCTTAATCAGCAATATATGAGCATTAAAATAATGGGATTTAAGATTAATGATTCATTTCAACTGCCTTGATCCTTCAAGGCTACAACATTTATACTACCATTTGTATCCGACAAAAAGAAGGATTTAAATTTAGGCAAATTATGGCACTTTCCTAAAAGCAGATATAAGCCTAAATATTGTCCAGATATAAAATGTTGACTATCTATCTATCCATCCATCCATCCATCCATCCATCCCTAGATATTTCTTATCCAGTTTCTTATAGACTGTTTTCCTTGTTATTGGACAGCATTTAAAATTGATCATCAAACTTTATTTATTTATTTATTTATTTATTATTTAAATTTGTTTGTTGTTTATTCGTTCAGTCGTTTCCGACTCTTCGTGACTTCATGGACCAGTCCACGCCAGAGCTTTCTGTCGGCCGTCACCATCCCCAGCTCCCCCATGGTTGAGTCCGTCACCTCCAGAATGCCATCCATCCATCTTGCCCTTGGTCGGCCCCTCTTCCTTTTGCCTTCCACTTTCCCTAGCATCAGCTTCTTCTCCAGGGTATCCTGTCTTCTCATTATGTGACCAAAGTACTTCAGTTTTGCCTTTAATATCATTCCCTCAAGTGAGCAGTCTGGCTTTATTTCCTGGAGTATGGACTGGTTTGATCTTCTTGCAGTCCAAGGCACTCTCAGAATTTTCCTCCAACACCACAGTTCAAAAGCATCTATCTTCCTTCGCTCAGCCTTCCTTATGGTCCAGCTCTCGCAGCCATAGGTTACTACAGGGAATACCATTGCTTTAACTATGCAGACCTTTGTTGTCAGTGTGATGTCTCTGCTCTTAACTATTTTATCAAGATTTGCCATTGCTCTCCTCCCAAGAAGTAGACGTCTTCTGATTTCCTGGCTGCAGTCAGCGTCTGCAGTAATCTTTGCGCCTAGAAATACAAAGTCTGTCACTGCCTCCACTTTTTCTCCCTCTATTTGCCAGTCATCAATCAAGCTCGTTGCCATAATCTTGGTTTTTTTGAGGTTTAACTGCAACCCAGCTTTTGCACTTTCTTCTTTCACCTTCGTCATAAGGCTCCTCAACTCCTCCTCGCTTTCAGCCATCAAAGTGGTATCATCTGCATATCTGAGATTGTTAATGTTTCTTCCAGCGATTTTAACTCCAGCCTTGGATTCCTCAAGTCCAGCATGTCGCATGATGTGTTCTGCGTACAGGTTGAATAGGTAGGGTGAGAGTATACAACCCTGCCGTACTCCTTTCCCAATCTTAAACCAGTCCGTTGTTCCGTGCTCTGTTCTTACCGTTGCTACTTGGTCGTTATACAGATTCCTCAGGAGGCAGACAAGATGACTTGGTATCCCCATACCACCAAGAACTTGCCACAATCTGTTATGATCCACACAGTCAAAGGCTTTACAATAGTCAATAAAACAGAAATAGATGTTTTTCTGAAATTCCCTGGCTTTCTCCATTATCCAGCGGATATTGGCAATTTGGTCTCTAGTTCCTCTGCCTTTTCTAAACCCAGCTTGTACATCTGGCAATTCTCGCTCCATGAATTGCTGGAGTCTACCTTGCAAGATCTTGAGCATTACCTTACTGGCATGTGAAATAAGTGCCACTGTTCGATAGTTTGAACATTCTTTAGTGCTTCCCTTTTTTGGTATGGGGATATAAGTTGATTTTTTCCAATCTGATGGCCATTCTTGTGTTTTCCAAATTTGCTGGCATATGGCATGCATCACCTTGACAGCATCATCTTGCAAGATTTTAAACAGTTCAGCTGGGATACCGTCGTCTCCTGCTGCCTTGTTATTAGCAATGCTTCTTAAGGCCCATTCAACCTCACTCTTCAGGATGTCTGGCTCTAACTCACTGACCACACCGTCAAAGCTATCTCCAATATTATTATCCTTCCTATACAGATCTTCCGTATATTCTTGCCACCTTTTCTTGATCTCTTCTGCTTCTGTTAGGTCCTTACCATCTTTGTTTTTGATCATACCCATTTTTGCCTGGAATTTACCTCCGATGTTTCTAATTTTCTGGAAGAGGTCTCTTGTCCTTCCTATTCTATTGTCTTCTTCCACTTCCGCACATTGCTTGTTTAAAAATAATTCCTTATCTCTTCTGGCTAACCTCTGGAATTTTGCATTTAATTGGGCATATCTCCCCCTATCACTGTTGCCTTTTGCTTTCCTTCTTTCTTGGGCTACTTCCAGTGTTTCAGCAGACAGCCATCTTGCCTTCTTGGTTTTCTTTTTCTTTGGGACGTTTTTTGTTGCCGCCTCCTGAACAATGTTGCGAACTTCTGTCCATAGTTCTTCTGGGACCCTATCTACTAAATCTAGTCCCTTAAATCTATTCTTCACCTCCACTGCATATTCCTTAGGAATATTAGTGAGCTCATATCTAACTGATCTGTGGGTCTTCCCTATTCTCTTTAGTCTGATTCTAAATTTTGCAATAAGAAGTTCGTGATCTGAACTACAGTCAGCTCCAGGTCTTGTTTTTACCGACTGTATAGATGTCCGCCACCTTTGGCTGCAAAGGATGTAGTCAATCTGATTTCGATGTCGACCATCTGGTGAAGTCCATGTATAAAGTCGTCTTTTAGGTTGCTGGAAGAGAGTGTTTGTTATGCACAGTGAGTTGTCTTGGCAAAATTCTATCAGCCTATGTCCTGCTTCATTTTGTTCTCCCAGACCATGCTTGCCTGTAATTCCAGGTGTCGTCTGACTACCCACCTTAGCATTCCAGTCTCCTGTAATGAAAATAACATCTCTTTTTGGTGTATTATCTAGTAGGTGCTGCAGATCCTCATAGAACTGATCTACTTCTGCTTCTTCAGCATCTGTGGTTGGGGCGTATATTTGGATCACTGTGATGTTAAATGGTTTACCCTGAATTCGAATTGAGATCATTCTATCGTTTTTTGGATTGTATCCAAGCACTGCTTTAGCCACTTTATTATTAATTATGAAGGCTACTCCATTTCTTCTGTGGTCCTCTTGTCCACAGTAGTAGATCTGGTGGTCATCTGATGTGAAGTGGCCCATCCCAGTCCATTTCAGTTCACTGACACCTAAAATGTCTATATTTAATCTTGACATCTCACCAATAACCACATCCAATTTGCCCTGGCTCATAGATCTTACGTTCCAGGTTCCTATGGTGTGTTGATCTTTAGAACATCGGATTCGTCGTTCACCACCAGCACCGTCGGCCGCTAGCCGTCCTTTCGGCTTTGAGCTAGCTGCGTCATCACATCTGGGGCTATTTGAACGTATCCTCTGTTCCTCCCCGGTAGCATTTTGACCATCTTCCAACCTGGGAGTCCCATCTTCCGATGGTATACCGACATATCTTTGGTTGTACTGATCCATTTAGTTTTCATGGCAAGAATACTGGGGTGGGTTGCCATTACCTTCCCCAGGGATCGTATTTAGTCTGACCTCTCTGCCACGACCTTCCCGTCTTGGGTGTCCCTTCACGGTTTAGCTCATGGTGTCATTGAGGTGCTCAAGCTCCAGCACCACAACAAGGTAACGATCTCCTTTGCTGGAGATTTAAATTTGTATTACCGCCCATATCCTCCAACCAGGGAACTCTGGTCTTTAAAAGAAAATACTTCCAGGGGATTCTGCATGGTTCCAATGCTAGTAAATAATAAAGGACATCTTTGAATAATTATGCTTACCAGATATATGACCTATTTTGGGCTTTATCCCTATCATTATTGTGATCATAGCTGCTGACTGCTATCTCTCTGGCCTAGGCCTCCGTATTCAGAATGTCTTGGAAAAAAATAAAATCATGGAAAATCTACTCAGTTCATAGATATGAATTCTATATACGTGTTGGATTTAGAGCATATTTTTTAGATTAATGGACTATATCTCAGAACACAGCCATAATGCTCAGAGTACTCTAGCTGTTAAAAACAAAATATTAACAGAACTTCTGCATATACTGTCTCCTTCCTTCCTTCCTTCCTTCCTTCCTTCCTTCCTTCCTTCCTTCCTTCCTTCCTTCCTTCCTTCCTTCCTTTACTAATTCACTAAAAGTTTATAAGTTACTAAGCCAAATGTACATTGCACTGCAGTTCAACAGCATCTAAATGAATCTCATGTTTTGCTGAGAATAACATGAACTGTGTTGTGTCTGATCACTGATCATACTCATTTCACATACTTTTGCTGTCTGAGAACCACAGTTGGTCACTGGTGGCTGCAGTAGCAATTGAGGGAAAAAGAGCACCCCTGACGGGTACTGGTGACAGTAATAGTAGCTGGTAGAAGGAGCAACTTATGGTTATAACAGAGGATGTTGCAGTATTACAAATCCCAAGAGACACTGCAGCAGACAGGAAGAGAAGGGACTTAGAACAGGAATGGAGAAAGAGACAAAATGAACTGTGGGAGTACTATATTTAAAACTATTATATAATGAAAATATTTAAGTTACAGCCTACGGTGGACTTCATGTTAAAAAGGTTCCAAACCAGAAAACAGAGTTTAATAGGTTTGTTTGAGCAATGTAATATATCTGGTCCCCAGTACTCAATCTGGTCAAACTATGAGGATTTTTCAATCTATTTTTACAGGACAAATTGTCTTTAAGTTATTTCAACATGGATTTCTGGACAGAGTACATTCTGATCATCTCACTTCTCTCCACATTTAAATTGATATAAGAAGATTGCTGTAGAGAGAAAAATAAAAACCTTTACATCTTAGAGAGACAGAATGATGGTTGGGGTGGGGTAGGATGGGGGAAGAGACATTAACTAATTGGAGAAAAGTTCTTAACAATATTATTTTTGAATTGGGATTAGTTCCACGTATGTGTGGAGTTCTAGACGTTTATATGAAACAGTGTAAAACCAATATAATTTGAGTTAAACACTAGATTAAGTTAAAGGATTGAGTGCAATCCTGTCTCTTATATATCCAATATAATTTGAGTTAAACACTAGATTAAGTTAAAGGATTGAGTGCAATCCTGTCTCTTATCTTCAGTAGCTATAAATATTGCCCAGTTCTTTTAATTGACTTTACACACCTATGCTTTATTTCATATTTTATATATATATATATATATATATATATATATATATATATATATATACATACACACACACACACACACACACACACACACACACATACACACACACACACACACACACACACACAGTTGAAATCGAAATTATTCAACCCCCATTGCAAATCAGGTTTATTGTCAAAATTTACAGACTTTCAGCTGTTTGCAATGAACAAATCAAACAAAAGCAATTGAAATAGCTCAACACAACGAATGCTTCAAGTGGCTTCCCCAAATTCAACTGAAAATGCAACTTATAATGACTTCTCCAGTCTCAAAATTATTCAACCCCCTGAATAGAATCCGACACAACAGCACACATACAGTACAGTATGCAAAACAGGTGTTGTCTCAAGCACACCTGATGCAACTAATCAAGGGCTTCATTAGTTGCACCAGGTGTGCTTGAGCTGGAACACATGACATACCTGAACTGGCTAGGGGTTTGTTGAGTGTCGTGTTTGACTGCATGTTAGAAATATGGCTAAGTCAAAAGAATGGTCCAAAAAGGTAATAGAAGAGATCATCACCCTTCACAAACAAGGGACAGGATACAAAAAGTTAGTGAAGGCACTGAATGTACCTAGAGACACCGTTGGAAGCATAGTTTGCAAGTTCAAAGTTAAAGGAACAGTGGTTACACTACCTGGACGGAGCAGAAAAAGAGGAAGCTGTCAATGGCTGCAACCAGATTTCTGAGAAGGCAGGTTGAGAGAAACCTTCGAGTGACTGCAAAAGACCTGCAGCAAGACTTGGTGGCAACAGGCACTGAGGTTTCAGTGAGCACAGTAAGGTGCGTACTAAACGCAGAAGGTTTCCATGCTAGAACTGCAAGATGTACACCACTACGGACCCAAAAGCACAAGAAAAGTCGGCTCCAATATGCTCAAAATCATATCAATAAGCCACAGAAGTTTTGGGATTCTGTGGAGCGATGAAACAAAACTGGAACTTTTCGGCCCGATGGATCAGCGGTATGTCTGGAGGAAGAAGAATGAAGCATACGCTGAAAAGAACACTCTGCCTACAGTTAAGCATGGTGGTGGCTCGGTGATGCTCTGGGGCTGCTTTGTATCCTCTGGCACTGGAAACCTGCAGCATGTGGAAGGCAAGATGGATTCATTGAAGTATCAGGAAATTCTAGGAGAAAACGTCATGCTGTCTGTAAGGAAGCTGAAGCTTGGGCGTCATTGGACCTTCCAACAGGACAATGATCCCAAGCATACTTCAAATTCCACTAAGGCTTGGATGCAGAAGAAGTCCTGGAAGATTCTACAGTGGCCATCACAGTCACCTGACTTGAACCCCATAGAAAATCTCTGGTGGGATTTGAAGAAGGCAGTTGCAGCACGCAAACCCAAGAATATTACTGAACTGGAGGCCATTACTCATGAGGAATGGGCTAAGATTCGTCAGGAACGCTGCCAGAAGCTGGTGTCTGGCTATGCATCTTGTTGCAGCAGGTCATAACAGCAAAAGGGTGCTCTACTAAGTACTGAAGATGCTTGCCATGAAGGGGTTGAATAATTTTGAGACTGGAGAAGTCATTATAAGTTGCATTTTCAGTTGAATTTGGGGACACCACTTGAAGCATTCATTGTGTTGAGCTATTTCAATTGCTTTTGTTTGATTTGTTCAGTGCAAACAGCTGAAAGTCTGTAAATTTTGACAATAAACCTGATTTGCAATGGGGGTTGAATAATTTCTATTGCAACTGTATATACTGTATATATAGGCATAGGAATAAAGCGCGCGCGTACACACACACACACACACATATATATATATATATGCGCTTAATTTCTCTTTCAAGGTGAGAAAACATCTCTTTAAGTAGGATTGATTGAAAATGGATGATGCTCTGATATTCAAAATGGAGTCTGTATTTGCCCCATTTAGCTTAGCTGAGAATTATAGCTGTGGAATTATGTACAGTAACATTTGGGTTTTTCTGGGCAGATAAGATATTTTGATTTACAGAATTAGGGTCATAGCGCAGCCTATCCTTAAAATGTAAAGCTTTCCTTAGCCGTATTTTCTTAGTTAATGTTCTTAGACTCTCTGTAGGGTATTTCAGTATTATCCACATATAGAAAGAAATGGGCTAAGAGAAGGCAAACTTCTTCATCTAGTAAAGAATTCAGAATGTGTGTTCATTTATTAACTATTCATTATGGATCTCTGGTATCTCGTTTTCAGAAATTTTACCAAGGATTTATTTGCAATTGCATTGACTTGCAGGACAATCATTTTGTTGTGTGTTAATCTGGTTATTTTAGAGTGTCTGGCTTCATCAAAGAGCTTTTTATGTTTCAGAGAGCCACAAGTAGTGTAGGATCATCATCAGTGCTATTAAGTTTAATGTTACTGCTCATCAGAAAGCTGAGTCACTTTCTGAGTTGATAATTTAAAACATTCATTCTGTAAAGAAAAATGTGATTGATTAACCAGCTACTTACTGTATTTATGAAAAATCAATAACATTAGGAAATTTAATTCTTAACTAAAATGAAACTGCTCTTGTTTGCACATTTACCTTTTACAAACATAGACATTTTTATGTCCTTTCTAAGGAATTAATTTGTATAAGAAAATCCCTGTGCCATTATCTAGGGAAGAGCAAGTTGCATTAGAAACATTAGATCCCAGTAAAATGTGTGCTTTTGTCTGAAAAGAAAAACCAAAAGGAGATACTTTCCACACACAAAGATTAATCCCAAACTTCTTGCTTTACTGATGTTTTGGATTAGATCTTTCATAATTCCAGAAGGACACATGGAACTGGAGGTAAGGCATCTGGAGGACATTAGGCTCCCTGTGAGGAAACTCAGATGTTCTCAGAAGACCTAGTACTCCCATTGATTTACTTCATATTTCCTTTCTCACGTAGGCACAATTCTCATGAATCTGATGAAAATATGTTTTCTGATGTTGATGACTACTAATATGGGATTAACATTAATGTAAGATGAAGGTATTTAATAAATTAGTTATCTTGTCTTAGATATTACAAAATGCAGTTAATGAATATTGGCCACTGGCCTATAGCACCTACATGTCAATAAGGCTTTAATACAGCTTTCCACTGAAATCAGTGAAGGCTACTTTAAAACCCTGTTGTCACACTTTGGGAAGAAATATTTTGGATTGAATTGTGAAAGGCAAATGTCCCCTGGCTCTAATTCAGTGTTGGTAACATAGTCACTGTTGTATAGCTTTTTCCACAGTAGATGCATGGATACAAGAGTCATCCTAGAGCAAATGGTCTGATACCCCTATGGAGGAAGCATGTTGGTCTGCCTCTTTTGGTAATCATAGTGTGATTCTCTCCTGGCCTGCATGCAATGGGGTAGTTCCTATACTAGTGAGCCTGCAATAGTCACCAATTAGAGCACACTGTCTCTGAACGTGGATGTACAAAAGGAGGTTAAAGAAAAGGAGCGGTACGTACACCTCAGCTTCCTCTTCCCTGTTGGTAATTGTGATCGTGCTTACTTCATGGAGATTGCAATTAATGAGTAATGATGACTAGCTTTGGTTTCAAATTCTGGTTCTTGCAAATGTCATCCATTTTGCATGACATATTTAACCTTAAGTAAATATTTCTCCTCCCTTAAGGTAAGTACTTCTCCACCCTTATTGCATCCACAGATTGCTGCCCCACAGCTCTATTTTGGGTGACACGAGCCATCTTGGGTAAAGAGGGCGCGGGGAACCTCTTACAGGGGTGTGTGGAGGAATTTGTGCAGCATCTGTCGGATAAAGTTGCTCAGATTTGTTCCCAGTTGGATGCTGACTTTCCTTTCGTCCAGAGGAGATGCCTGGGGAGGAGTCTTGCCCGGTTAAGGGAATGGTTTGCCTTGCCTTGCCTTGCCTGGGGATGGTTTGATACTGTTTGGGGTCTTCAGGTCTGTGAGCTTGGCCACCTGCTCTTTAAATCCATGCCCCTCCTGGATGCTTAAAGTGACTGGGGGCGGGGGTCGTGTGAGTGGGTTCGAGCGATGGTTAATTCTTCTTTGAGTGAGGGGGTTGTTCCTCTACTTCTTAAAGAGGCCTTGGTCTGCCCCATCCTCAAGAAGCCATCGCTGGACCCCACCATACTGGACAATTTTTGTCCAGTATCTCACCTCCCTTTCTTGGGGAAGGTGGTGGAGAAGGTGGTTGCGCAACAGCTTTATTTATTTATTTATTTCTCCAACTTATATCACCGCCCATCTCCCCCCATAGAGGGGACTCTAGGCGCCCGCCTTGTGGAACATTCTTCCCCCCAATATTTATTTATTTATTATTTTATTTATTATTTGGATTTATCCTCGCCCATCTCTACCATGGTAGACTCTGGGCGGTTTACAATCACAATATAAAAGTTAAAAGACTATACATTTAAAAACTACCATAAAAATAAAAAATAAAAATCCAAAAGATGGTATGTTGTTAAAAGGAGAATATTATTATGCTAACCACCCCCAGGAGGAACTATTATGTCCTTCGTTCCAGGCAAGGCGGCAGAACCAGGTCTTTAACGACTTCCTAAAGGCCAGGAGCGAGGGTGCCCGTCTCGCCTCAGGGGGCAAGATATTCCACAGGGCGGGTGCTATCGCAGAGAAGACACACCTCCTGGACCCCGCTAGATGGAATTCTTTTAGTGATGGGATCCGAAGCATCGAGAGGCCATCAATCCACAGCCACTCCGTCTTACCAGGGTTCAGCTGAAGCCTATTGTGCCCCATCCAGGCCCCTACAGCCTCCAGACACTGAGAAAGGGTGTCGACTGCAACACTTACTTCACCCGGGACAGAGATGTACAACTGGGTATCATCAGCGTACTGGTGATACCTCATCCCGTGGTGACGGATGATCTTGCCCAGCAGCTGCATGTAGATGTTAAATAGGAGAGGAGAGAGAACCGAACCCTGCGGCACCCCACATAACAGGGGCCGAGGGTCAGATCTCTCCTCTCCTATTACCATCGATTGGGAGCGGTCCCGGAGGAAGGAGGTGAACCAGCGCAAAACAACGCCGCCCACCCCCAACTCCCTGAGCCGCCCCAAAATGATACCGTGGTCGACGGTATCAAAAGCCGCTGAGAGATCCAAGAGAGCGAGAATGGATGCACTCCCTCCATCTCGCTCCCGCCAGAGATCATCCATAAGTGCGACCAATGCAGTCTCTGTCCCATATCCTGGCCTGAAACCTGACTGAAAGGGGTCTAGATAATCTGTTTCATCCAGAATCCTCTGGAGTTGCAGCGCCACCACCTTCTCAACCACCTTTCCCAAAAAGGGAAGGTGGGAGACAGGACGAAAGTTGTTTAAAACAGTAGGGTCCAGGGAAGGCTTCTTGAGGAGGGGATGCACCAATGCCTTCTTAAAGACTGCCGGGAACACCCCCTCCCCCAAAGATGTATTAATCATCGCCTGGACCCAACCACATGTGACCTCCCGGGCTGACTTAACCAGCCAGGAGGGACACGGGTCTAGATGGCAAGTGGTGGCATTTACAATCCGGAGGATTCTATGTACTTCATCAGGCCCAACAGGATCAAACTATTCCCAGATAACAGGGTAAGTACGAGCCTCTGGCATCTCCCCAGATTGTGCCTCACGCTTAGAGTTTAACTTGGAATGAATCTGAGCGATTTTGTACTACAGATGCTCAGCAAACTCTTCCGACCGGCCCTGTAAATGGGTCACCAAGTCCGTCCGACCCAAAAGGGATCTAGTAATCTTAAACAGGGCCGTCGGGCGGCATTCTGCGGATGCAATAAGAGCGGAGAAATAATCACGTTTCGCCGCTCTTACCACCACAAGGTAGGCGCTAATAGTGGCTCTAGATTGTGTCCGGTCAGATTCAGTCCTCGTCTTCCTCCAGCGGTGCTCCAGACGTCTCTTAACCCTCTTCAAAACCCTCAACTCCTCCGTGAACCACGGGGAGTGACGGGTTGAACGAGGCAAGGGAGGTCGCATAGGCGCGATCCTGTCCAAGGCCCCGGCCGCCTCTTTATTCCAAGTTGCGGCTAAGACCTCCGCTGGACCGTGCTGCAGATCTTCAGGTATAACCCCCAGCTCCCTCTGAAACTTCATTGGGTCCATAAGTCGCCGGGGGCGGACCAATCTAATAGGTCCAGCCTCCCTGCGGAGTGGGATAGCACAAGAGAGCCTCAAGGTCACCAGGGCGTGGTCTGCCCATGACAATGGGGCAGATCTAACTCTCCCCTCAGATCACGTTGCCACTGCTTTGACAAGAAAACTAAGTCCGGCGTGAGACCACTGTCTCGAGTCGGGTCCCGAATAATCTGCGACAGGCCCATGGCTGCCATGGTAGTCATGAACTCCCGAGCCGCCTCTGAGGATATTATTAGATTAGCTCCATCCATTTTGACCTTTCGGAAATCCCTCAAGACTTGGTGATGTCACCAGGCCTGGGGCTCCCAGGGAACTGGAGACATGCTTAGATGGCTCCATTGCTGAGTTAGCTATCCTTATTCTCTCTTGCCTAGGGTTTGTATATTTGTTTTTTTTATCATAGTTATCTTTTAATATTGATTTTTATATTTTTTTATACTGATTGTTTATGTATGTGTTGTTTTTATTGGATTGTTGTAAGCCGCCCAGAGTTGCTTTTCTGTGAGATAGGCAGCTATACAAATTAGATAGATAGATAGATAGATAGATAGATAGATAGATAGATAGATAGATAGATAGATAATACATTTACTTAAAGACTGTGTATGATGTGAGATAGGATGGTGACACATAGATCCCATTTGTAGTATGCATTTTCACTTTCATGTGTTTTTTTGTGAAAGGTGCTCTGTCCTAGAATTCCCAGTTGTAGTAATGAGGCATGGTTAGATCCTAGGAAGAGAAGAGTTAGCGATGTACTCAAGGTTCCAAAAGTGCTCTGATGACAGATGGATTTATGCAAAATCTTCAGTTTATGTGCAGAACAGAATACAGGGAGAAAAGCCTATCCTCCCTTTGTGACTTTTAAGCATGTTTGTCCAAAGAAATATAGCTTCATAACTTACTGTCTCTGTTCTCATCTCCAACTGTGGCACTCATATACTAATGGGGCAGTTAGGACCAAGTTGATATTTTAAATATCAGAATAGCTATTTGTTTTTCCCTTGTATGTTACAGTAAAACTAGGTGATGTTGGTGAGATCTAGCAAGGCTTCCACTAACCCACTGGCTGCTGGAACACAAGTATGATTTCACCCTTAAACTGCAGTCTTATATTGATACTTAATTAAATCAATGGGAAAAAAACTTCGATCTGGTACATTTGACTGTAACTTATTTGCTTGTTTTCACTACCATCCAGATAACAGTACTTTAGAATTGTATTTCATGAATAGCAGCTTGATTCCAAAATATTTGGAGACCAGCAGATAACCTTTCTCAGTTTTAGATAAGAAAAAAAGGAATAATTGTAATTGTGCTTATCAATTGTATGACTAGAAGATCTAGAAAAGGACCTCAAGTATTGAGTATATAATGCAGGAAGAAATTGAAGAAAGCAACCCTTTAAAGAAAAAGTGGATTTGTAATACGTCAGAAATATTAAAAAGGTAACTTTATCTAAACTTTTCTCATTTCTTGTTCCATAGGATGTCATATGAAAGTCAAATGTGGTGCTGTCAGTGGAAAAAGAAGCCACATTTATTTTTTCTATTCATACTCAGCCTTACGTGCATACAGAATTCAGGTAAGATACCATGGATATTTCTTTAGTAAATCCTTTAAAAAAAAACACTAAGTGTTTTAGAAAATAATGCTTATGTTGGTTTTATGGAGGTTTTGCAAAAGGTATTTGAAGATAATTATATTATTAATAAAACAAGTGTGAACCCTTTGCATCAATACAGGTCTATTTGGATGCTTTTTCTATCACCAATAATCATATTTTTTTCCTTGTTAATTCTCAGTAGTGCATTTCACAAATTATTAACCCAAAATTTTCAGATCAGATGCCCAATAACTGCAGGGGTGGCACCCAATGGCCTTTAAGAAGCATGCAGCCAACCAGCACCATTTTGTGGCTCCCAGAGCACCAGGCAACTCTGCCTGTGTGTGATTGCATAATGCCCTAGAAATAGAATTTCACAAGAGCTGTAGCAGCACCAAATATGATAAGTGGTGCTAGAGTTCAAAACTACTAGGACTTATTGTAGAAAATTCAGTGCAGTAGGAATTGAACAAATGCCATACTTAATTATCAGAAATAGTACCTATAGATCTTATAATTACTTCTTTCAATATGAACTGCACACATAAATAGTATCATTTAAGATGTTAATTGAGTTTTGTGAAGACCTGCTAAAAGTGTGTTGTGAATGGAAAGTATAGCTTTATTTGTTCTGCAGAGTAAGAGCAATTTTGTTATATAGCTGGATTATGAAACACTTATATAAAAAAATGAAAAAGGAGGAAAAGAAATCCCCCCAAAGGAAGGAAATAAGCTGGATATTTACCTCCTTGGCACATCTCTGAGGTTCTGATAGGAGTGGCCTTTAATTATAGCTTTGATGTTATTATTCCTTGTCACCTTACCATATTTGTGAGTCTGTGCCAATAGTTCTTTGAAGGTGTGGTTGTATTTTTTGCAAACAGAAGGATGGAGGAGAATTAAGCTTCCTCCATTTTGTGTACAGTGTTTGGATTAGATTTGCAATTAAGTAGAACAAAATGAGAAGTAAATAATGATATTGGTCTGCCTCTTCATGATTGCTGTAATGGGCATTATGGTGAAGTTTATTTCTGAAAATATTTTTTTATTTTCTTGAAACATTTATTAAAAGTTAAATTGTATTTATGTGAAGACTGGGAAGGGAGATGACTTGCTCTGAGAAGTAGAAGGAAGGAATTGCTTTTGGTACGGATAAATTCCTTCTTTTCAGAAGACAACAATAGAAAAAAAAAGAATGCAGCACAAGGAAGGGCAAAATAGAAAATAGGTGGATAGAAATAATCTAACAGCAGGAGGGACAGCTGCTGCTGTAATAGTCCAGGTAGGCAAATTCAAACAATACTACCCCAATGGCAAGACACAAGACAACTTCCAGTCACAATTGCTAAAACAAAAAGGAATTTTAAAAACACTTCTACAGTAACATTAATATTTTAGCTTCAGGGTCTTTAAAATGACATACAAATGTTTGAGATAAAAAAATATCTATTAACCATGGTAAAAGCCATGTTTTTATAGATTTTCTGAAAGCTGAGAGATTGGGGCCAGATGCAACACTTGAAGGAATACTTCCATAACCTGGGAGGAATGCTGGCTAAGGGTCTCTCTCCTTGTTAGAACCACAGATCTCTGGCAGCAGGGGCATCTTCACAAAGCTTCTCCTCCAGACCTTAACAGCTGGACAGTTTTTTAATGAGAGAAACAGATCATTGGATGGTTAGGCCTTAAAAGTAATATGGCTTAAAAGGTCAACACTACCACCTTAAACTACGTCCTGTAAGCAATTGGCAATCAGTTCCAATATTTTGGTAAAGTCATCATTTGATCTCTGCTCCTTGTGCCGGTTAGCAGCCTGGACACCTCATTTTGCACCACTTGACATTTCTGGACATTTCTCAGTGGTAGCAAGATGTGGAGTTCGTGGCAATAGTCAAAGCAGCATGGATAGCCACTGTTAATCTGACCAGCTCACAAAGGATTGCAGTTGACACATCAACCTTAATTGTATGACAGTGCCCTTTGCCACAATTGCCACCTGTGAATCTGGTGACAGCTCATGATCAAGGGGTAGTTCCAGATTGTGGACTTACTCCCTTAGGGGGAATGCAGGCTTGTCTAAAACAAGCTGGACCTTCATCTTTAAGTCCACTTTCCAATTTACATAGATTTTAATTTGAACTTCATCCATCCCCTTATCAACTTAGGGTATGTTCAAGGCTTCTGATAGCTTATTTGGAGTTGGGTGCTAAGGAACCATATAGCTATCCAGCAAAAAACTCCAGATGACCTCCTGCCGTGGTTTCATATAGATATTGAAAAGCTTGGGAATAATCGTTATGATCCTAAAGACTATGAGCTCCACCCTCAGTAAACATGTAATAGATTCATTAGATTCAGGGAAATGTGTGATGCTAACATGTCACTACTTTATTTTCTATGGCAAATCAAAAACATTGCTTTGGTGGACAGCTTTTCCCCACTTTATTCTTTTAAATCTGAGTTCAGTACAAGTTTAGCTGTCCCTGTCTATGAATCCTACAGTATTCCAGATAATGAAAGTTTGGTGTGGTATTCTGTTAGGAAGACTATGTAAAATATCAGAGTATGAAAGGATAATATTGGTGTGAATCCTCATAGTATTTTATAATTAGATGTGAACTTTAGTCCTTCAGAAATAGTGGCCCCTGAACTTCCATAAAATTGCTTCATAAATGCAAATTCTGCAATGCACTCAAGATCATAAATTAAGTAAAATCTACTTAAAAACAGGAAGCTACTTTTATGCAAGAAGGCTTGGAAATACTAATTTAAGTAATAATGCACCTGTCTTGGTACATCAGTAATGAACGCAGTATAATGAATATTGTTAAATTTTGAACCAGTGGAAAAAATCAGGTTTTGCTTAGCCGTGAAAGTGATTTCTTTTTTTAATTGGAGCCAGCCACTCTGTCCAGAGCTGGCCCATTAGGCATAATAAAGCAGTGGATTAGAATCAGTAACTGAAGTGGGGTTAAATATTCACCTACTGCCCTCCAGATCTGTTGCACAGAGGACCTATTCACTGTGCCTATGGCACATGGAGCTCTATGTAGTTTGCTACCTCACCAGAAAGTTCCTCAGAGCATAGTGCAGCCAGCTCAGTGCAATACAAATATGTCCTGACTTTGAGTGCAGAAGTAACACGCTGAGGCTTGGGGTCAAATCTCTTGTGTTTATTACCCTAACACTCTAACAGAATCCAGCTAACTGACACAGCTTGACAAGGCCCAGAGATAGAGTCCACAACCTAGGGCGGGGCTTTCTTCAGTCTCTTGGGAGGGAAACATAGAGTCTCGGTACTACGCATGCGTTTCCCTTCTAGGAGGGAGCCCCCTCCTTCACCGCCTGTTATCTCCCTGACAAAATACTAAGTATGGAAGTGATCATAACAAGGGAGTACTGGTTCCTTCTACTGCTTGGGCATGGACTGTCTCGGGTTTCTTTTAAAAGTTATTATTTAAATAAAGCTGAAGTATTTAAAAATATTAGTATAAGAAAACTTAATACTGCAATGGGATTTGCTATTAACGTATTGTACGTTCGATTTTTTCAGCTCTGTTTAGGAAGTCATAAGAAAAAGTACTAATAACCAACTTGGAATGTGTGGGTTACATCCAAAGCACTTTTCACATTGTTAAAGCAACTATGTCTTTTTTCATTCTTGTGCAATTGTTTCAGAAGCTGCTTCCAGTTGTCTCCTGATGTGTGCACACGCACAGACATTTCTGTTCATTTTTTTTCCCAGCAAAGAGAAGTGGCTGTGCATGGATATTCATGCAGAGACAGCTGGGAATAGCTTTTGAAGCACCTGCATGACCCTGGGGGGAAAAGTGGCTGTCTTCACTGTTCAGGACGAGTTACTTCAGATGCACTTCTATGCATTCTGAAACACATCTTTTGAAAGATTTGCATGGTCCTATTAGCCAATCCTAACAATTTCTTCATTAGTGCTTTTGAAACATCTACAACTGTCTTATAAGTTGGACATGTCAGTATATTTTCCACAATAGGTAGGATACAAAGACTTCCTGGTTCAATTTTGTCATCTTTAAGTTGCATTCATTTTTGTAGTTGTAAACAAAGAGGCCTACTTATTAAATAGTAATAGGACAGTATCACTGACCAGGCCAGTCAGTGTTTCATCAATAAAAAAACACACCCAAATGAACATCTAGAGATTTACCATGCTAAATCCTAAAAAAGGTAAAGGTTCCCCCCGCACATTTGTGCAGTCGTGTCCGACTCTAGGGGCCGGTGCTCATCTCCGTTTGTTAGCCGAAGAGCCAGCGTTGTCCAAAGACGCTTCCGCAGTCATGTGGCCGCATGACGCACGCGGAACGCTGTTACCTTCCCACCGAAGTGGTGCCTATTCATCTACTTGCATTTGCATGCTTTCGAATTGCTAGGTTGGCAAGAGCTGGGGTGAGTGCGGGAGCTCACTCCGCATGCAGGGCTAGGGATTCGAACCTCCAAACTTGCAGTCTTCCGATCGACAAGCCTTGGTGTCTTACCCGCTGAGCCACCACGTCCTACACTTATATTAAAGATTGTCTGGCATGAAGTTCCTAGTTCCTGAAGCAAGGATAGGGATTTGGAATAACATGTTCTTTCTCCTTCCTAAAGGCTAGCTTAATTTTTGAACTAGTAGTAATTGAGAACCTCTGATGCTGAATACTGTAAATGATAACAGACGACTAGAAGTTTTCCATGTCTCTGGAGCATCCAGATGCTGTATAAAGTTCACAAAATTACAAGAAATGATCACATTTATCTACATTAGTGAGGACAACTAATCAAATACGTTTAAAAAAAAATAAAATTCAGATGCTTAGAAATCAGAAAACACCCAATTTGATGTAAATATGTGCAAAAATAAGAGATCTGCTGATCTTAAATGATTAAGATGCCTAATATGACTTACTTCGATATGCCAGTTCTAGAAGGAAAAATATGCTAAGAATGCTGTATTTTTCTTTGTCAATTGTACTTCCTGAAAAATACTGAGCACTATTATGTATAGCAAGACTGATAACTCTCACTTCTTATTCAAAAGGAATGAAAACTGAATTTTAATACCATTATCTGGCCTATTCTTTAACTTCAAAGGTCTTCAGTGCTGACTTGAATTTTTCTTGCTTCCACGCCAATTGGATGATAACAATGCTTTGTAAATCAATTTAGAACAGTCTTCCCTAACCTCTAGATGTGCAGTGACCAAAGCTCCAAAAATTCCTAGCCAGAAAGGTCCATGACTGAGAAATCTGGAATTGTACTCCCAAACAGACCTGGAGGGTACCATGTTGCAAAAGGCTAATTGAAAATAGGCAGCTCTCTAGGTGAAATGAGCCACAAGATAGCAGGAGTAGAAAGAGTTGCTGCTGACAATGAATACATTGCAACATGAAATCTTCTCCCTTGTTTCATCTAGAGCTGCATATTTCCTTCATTAGAGTTGAGTAATCTTTGTTTTTGTCACTCTAATTGGGAAACCGCTTGCCTCCGAAAGAGGGAAAATCTAAAACACAGAAGAAGCCTTCAATTCATGACAAGGTGTCAGTTCCATTTTTTCCTACTTCATCCACCTGCAAGGAAAATAAAAGCATAATACTTTACCTTAAACAAATGAATATAACATGACTAACTATAAAGGAATGAGAGATTCAGTGGGTGTACTTTAAACATCTGCTGATACTATCACGGCATAATTAATAAAATAAAAAGCAGTGTCTCCCAATTACAGTAGATGATAGGCAAACACATTATCTAACTGGAATAACAACTTTATAGAAAGTTAATCGCATGTTACAAACCAAATTTATGAACATTTATTTATTTATTTCTCCAACTTCTATCACCACCCATCTCCCCCCGAAAAGAACATGAGAAAGTAGTATAAAATTGTGGGCCATTGCTGAAGTTATGGAAAAGAAGCATTGCTTTTATTGAGGCCTTTTGCATGAGATACTTACTTCATTACGCTTTCAATTAGAAGGAGAAGGGTTATTGCGTTCTAGCTCATTCTGTTACAGGAATGGTAATAGATTATCCTTGGCTGTTCATTGTCAACTTCTTGATATTATCAGGAAGATATCCTTCATTGTACAGGGATCAGGGACGTGTATGGTCCTCTTCAGAGTCAAATGTGAACTTTTCTGATTCTACAAAGAATGGCTTCTTTTACACCAAAAAGATGGCCAGTCAAATAAGCCAGGATTTTTGAAACTGTATTCTATGGAATCCTAAGAACTTGATGGGGGTATGTGAGAGACTAATGATTAAAAAAAAGTTCACTTAAACCCAGCCAATTTTATATCATTACAGCTTTGCCTCTTGATCAGGGGTTCTGGGATTTTTTTTTTAAACTAACAGGTTGTATGGTCTTAAAAAGTTTTAAAAAACCCTGAAATAAATCTTCAGTGCAATAGTTAGTGCCCAGCTGCATTTTATATTTGCTTTCAGAAGAGAGGAGGAACCTCATCAAAAGTAATCTGACAAGAAGGAGATGTTAAAAGTTCTGCTTTTTAGTGTTGTGTTTTTTCTCATATAATTTTTTTTTCTCCTGAGAACTGTGTCAGTTAATATAGATTATTTGGATCAAAAATACATTTGTTAATATTAGAGTTTAAAAGGGTTCTTTGCAACTATGAGAAAAATGTATTTTTAAAATTGTTTAATATTTTATGTGCATATACACACACAACTTTGAATTACTACATTTTAAAAAAAAGAATTTTATTAAGTTTGAAACAAAGATAAAAACTAGAAAAAAGCAGAAAAAACTACAAAAAGAAGAAAAAAAACTAAAAGAGTGTAAAAGACAAGAAAAAAGAATTTTGAAGATTACATAAAGAGGTGACTTCTGACTTTCAACAAGAATATACAGCAATTTCCATAATCAATCCCTTACTCTGTATCAAACCAAGATCACATTATTTCTATAAATCATTCCATTAGCACATTATAAAAATCACTAAACACAATTGTTCCTTCCCCTTATATTAAAAGAAAAAGAAATATATAAACCTCCAAATCAACTTCCCCCCCAAAACAAACTATTCTATATATTTCTGTCCACTATAATAAAAATCAGATTATAAAAACATTTAAATTGTCTACTTTTATAATTAATAAAACGATAACAACCCTATTAAACCTAAAACCAAGCAATTATTATTATATCTTATAAATCTTAAAAATCAAGCAAACCTTAAAAGCAATCCAGTAAATCTTAATCCAAATCATTAAAGAAAAATGGGATCATACAAGCCTTAATATCAATCCAAATAAACATTCTTAATTCTTTACCCCACTTCAAGATGTACCAGAGCATTTACATACGTATCTCCATATTACACACAAGGCATTTTTCATACAAAAATCAAACAGCCCAACTGCCCCCCTTGGAAACTCAGACTTCTCAGCAAAAAACCTCCCACAGAACAGAGCCTCTTCTTTCCCATAACACTCCATCAAAAAAACATCTCCATTTGTAATTTGCAACTCAGACTGTCCCTTTAACCCCTTCAACACCAAAATGTAATTGTTGCCTGGCATTTCAACAAAGGCTTCAATCTCACTGTCAGTAGAAACATCTCTATCTTTGTTAAAATCTTCAACTTCTTCCACAACATCTTCAGCCAGATGACACATTTTAAGGCAGATATTTTCTGTAATGTCCTGAATATCTTGCAGAATAGCTTGACAGGTATCATAAAAGATCTGTTTAAAGTCACAATGGAGCTCACAACGGAACTCTGAGAAAGCCTCCTTGAAATCCTCCATGTTTCAGGCAGTAGATTATGGCACCTCCTAGATACCTGGCTAGCGAGAGTAGGAGTTAATGAATTAATGGAGAATTTCCGAAAGTTGTTGACATAAGAGAAAGTATGCTAACAAGCAGCTCCCAGGGAAAGTGGCGACAGAAAACTGAAGATTCAAAACAGTAGATTCAGCGTGTAAGAAAATATTAATTCCTTCAAATTCAACACAAAAATAATAACAGGGAGGCAATTATTTATTCTCAATCCTCCTTAATATTTAAATGGGAAACAAGCTAAAACTTTAAAAGATTTTAAAAATTAATCCCAAAAATAATTATAAGCACCAAGGGAGATCGCTTCTCCTTGCTGTAGAAAGCCTCTCTTGGGGTACATAACATTAAAAAAATATAAATTGTGTGATTTAGAAATGGGGTGGCTCGACTTAGTGTGTCTTTAAGGCTACAGCGCGGCTTGGAAATGGCGATGTCCCGGTCTCCCGGTGTCTCTTACCCGATCAACACGAACACTGTTTGCGATTCTTGGGATGCAAGTCGCTGTTCTGGAGAACAAATGGGATGATTCCGAGCGTTTTCTTTGCCGTGAAAGTGCTCCAGGGCTTCAGGAAAAAGCCTGCCTGAGCCCAAAAAACTGCCACGTTGTCAGTTCTGTCCATGAAACTTGCGGACACAGCTGCTCAGTCAGCCATGTCCCCCACCGGAAGTTCTGAATTACTACATTTTTTAATATTCCCTTTCCGAATATTAGCCAGCAGAGGACATAATTCTCAACCCCATGGCAGCTCCTGTATGATCCTTGTAATCATGTTAAATTACCAATCGAAGAGAATGTTAAATTAATTGTTAGGAGAAATCCAGACTTGAAAATGGCAGGACTATTCTTTTGTTATAGAACCTGGATGGAATGTACATTGAGTAACTTTGATCAATGTATACTTATATGAATGAAGCCACCAGTAAGAATGGACCGTTGCTTTCTCGCTCCAACTGAATCTTTGTTGTTGTTGTTGTTGTTCAGTCGTTCAGTCGTGTCCGACTCTTCGTGACCTCATGGACCATAGCACGCCAGGCCTTCCTGTCCTCCACTGTCTCTCGGAGTTTACTCAAATTCATGTTCATTACATCGGTGATGCTATCTAACCATCTCATCCTCTGCCGTCCCCTTCTCCTTTTGCCCTCAGTCTTTCCCAGCATCAGGGTCTTTTCCAGTGAGTCCTCTCTTCTCATTAGGTGGCCAAAGTATTTGAGCTTCAGCTTCAGCATCTGTCCTTCCAATGAGCAGTCAGGGTTGATTTCCTTTAGGATTGACTGGTTTGACCTCCTTGCAGTCCAAGGGACTCTCAAGAGTCTTCTCCAGCACCACAGCTCGAAAGCATCAATTCTTCGGCGCTCAGCCTTCCTTATGGTCCAACTCTCACAGCCATACATTGCTACTGGAAAAACCATAGCTTTAACTATACGGACCTTTGTCGGCAAGGTGATGTCTCTGCTTTTTAATATGCTGTCTAGGTTTGCCATAGCTTTCCTTCCAAGGAGCAAGCGTCTTTTAATTTCATGGCTGCAGTCACCGTCTGCGGTGATCTTGGAGCCCAAGAAAATAAAATCTGTCACTGCTTCCATTTCTTCCCCTTCTATTTGCCAGGAAGTGATGGGACCAGATGCCATGATCTGGGTTTTTTTAATGTTGAGTTTCAAGCCAGCTTTTGCACTCTCCTCTTTCACCCTCATCAAGAGGCTCTTTAGTTCCTCTTCACTTTCTGCCATTAGGGTGGTATCGTCTGCATATCTGAGGTTGTTGATATTTTTCCCGGCAATCTTAACTCCGGCTTGTGATTCATCCAGCCCGGCATTTCTCATGATGTACTCTGCATATAAGTTAAATAAGCAGGGTGATAATATACAGCCTTGTCGTACTCCTTTCCCAATTTTGAACCAGTCGGTTGTTCCATGTCCGGTTCTAACTGTTGCTTCTTGACCCACATACAGGTTTCTCAGGAGACAGGTAAGGTGGTCTGGTACTCCCATCTCTTTAAGAATTTGCCACAGTTTGTTGTGATCCACACAATCAAAGGCTTTAGCGTAGTCAATGAAGCAGAAGTAGATGTTTTTCTGGAACTCTCTTGCTTTTTCCATGATCCAGCGAATGTTGGCAATCTGATCTCTAGTTCCTCTGCCTCTTCGAAACCCAGCTTGCACTTCTGGTAGTTCTCGGTTCACATGCTGCTGAAGCCTAGCTTGTAGGATTTTGAGCATAACCTTGCTGGCATGTGAAATGAGCGCAATTGTACGGTAGTTTGAACATTCTTTGGCATTGCCTTTCTTTGGAATTGGAACGTAAACTGACCTTTTCCAATCCTGTGGCCACTGTTGAGTTTTCCAAATTTGTTGGCATATTGAGTGCAGCACTTTAACAGCATCATCTTTTAGGATTTTAAATAGCTCAGCTGGGATACTGTCTTCTCCGCTAGCTTTGTTGTTAGTAATGCTTCCTAAGGCCCACTTGACTTCACTCTCTAGGATGTCCGGCTCAAGGTCAGTGACCACACCATCATATTTATCAGGGATATTAAGATCTTTCTTGTATAGTTCTTCTGTGTATTCTTGCCACCTCTTCTTAATCTCTTCTGCTTCTGTTAGGTCCCTGCCTTTTTTGTCCTTTATCATGCCCATCTTTGCACAAAACGTTCCCTTGATATCTCCGATTTTCTTGAAGAGATCTCTAGTCTTCCCCATTCTATTGTTTTCCTCAATTTCTTTGCATTGTTCATTTAAGAAGGCCTTCTTATCTCTCCTTGCTATTCTCTGGAATTCTGCATTCAGTTGTTTATATCTTTCCCTTTCTCCCTTGCCTTTTGCTTCCCTTCTTTCCTCAGCTATTTGTAAAGCCTCATCAGTCAGCCACTTTGCTTTCTTGCATTTCTTTTTCTTTGGGATGGTTTTAGCTGCTGCCTCCTGTACAATGTTACGAACCTCCATCCATAGTTCTTCAGGCACTCTGTCTACCAGATCTAATCCTTTAAATCTATTCCTCACCTCCACTGTATATTCATAAGGGATATGATTTAGGTCATACCTGATTGGTCTAGTGGTTTTCTCTACGTTCTTCAATTTAAGCCTAAATTTTGCAATAAGAAGCTCATGATCTGAGCCACAGTCAGCTCCAGGTCTTGTTTTTGCTGATTGTATAGAGCTTCTCCATCTTTGGCTGCAAAGTATATAATCAATCTGATTTCGGTATTGACCATCTGGTGATGTCCATGTGTAGAGTCGTCTCTTGTGTTGTTGGAAAAGAGTGTTTGCTATGACCAGCGTGTTCTCTTGACAAAACTCTATTAGCCTTTGCCCTGCTTCATTTTGTACTCCGAGGCCGAACTTGCCTGTTATTCCGGTTATTTTTTGACTTCCTACCTTAGCATTCCAGTCCCCTATGATGAAAAGGACATCTTTTTTTGGTGTTAGTTCTAGAAGGTGTTGTAGGTCTTCATAGAACCGGTCAACTTCAGCTTCTTTGGCATCAGTGGTTGGGGCATAGACTTGGATCACTGTGATGTTGAATGGTTTGCCTTGGATTCGAACTGAAAGCATTCTGTCGTTTTTGAGGTTGTACCCCAGTACTGCCTTTCCCACTCTTTTATTGACTATGAGAGCTACTCCATTTCTTCTAAGGGATTCTTGCCCACAGTAGTATATATAATGGTCTCCTGCATTAAATTCGCCCATTCCTGTCCATTTTAGTTCGCTGATTCCCAAGATGTCGATGTTCAATCTTGTCATCTCATGTTTGACCACATCCAGCTTACCTTGATTCATAGTTCTTACATTCCAGGTTCCTATGCAATATTGTTCTTTACAGCATCGGACTTTCCTTCCACTTCCAGACACATCCACAACTGAGCGTCCTTTCGGCTTTGGCCCAGCCGTTTCACACTTTCTGGAGCTACTCGGAATTGCCCTCCGCTCTTCCCCAGTAGCATTTTGGACACCTTCCGACCTGAGGGGCTCATCTTCCGGCGTCATATCTTTTAGCCTTTTGATACTGTCCATGGGTTTTCTTGGCAAGGATACTGGAGTGGTTTGCCATTTCCTCCTCCAGTGGACCACGTTTTGTCAGAACTCTCCATCATGACCTGTTCTTCTTGACCTGACTTCATTGAGTTACGCAAGCCCCTTCGCCACGACAAGGCAGTGATCCATGAAGGGGAACTGAATCTTATGATCTGCAAATTAACTTTCTACATATTATAATCCTCCCTTCCTTCCAAGTAAGCTTCAAGCTTAAATTCAATAGATTAAATGTCAATGTCAAAAC
Source organism: Charina bottae (assembly GCA_023362775.1). Classification (NCBI taxonomy): domain Eukaryota; kingdom Metazoa; phylum Chordata; class Lepidosauria; order Squamata; family Charinaidae; genus Charina; species Charina bottae. The sequence goes on from JALMGJ010000001.1 coordinate 14,140,914, forward strand.
CTATCCATTCAGATATAATATGGATGTTTGTAATCCAAAGGGGAGGAGCGGGATGATATTTTCCTGACATGAATTATTTTTGTTCACATTGGGATAAAAGATTTACTGTCACTTTGTAATCAAATTTACATAGTATGTTGCTGCTATTTATTGTATAGGCCAAATTCTAAACTCAGTTATGTATGTGGAACATTTATTAGAGAGCCAGTATGGTCTAGTGGTTAAGGTGCTGGGCTAGAAACCAGGAGACTGAGAGTCCTAGTCCCGCCTTAGGCATGAAAGCCGGCTGGGTGACCTTGGGCCAGTCACTCCCTCTCAGCCCAACTCACCTCACAGGGTTGTTGTTGTGGGGAAAATAGGAGGAGGAAGGAGTATTAGGTATGTTCGCCACCTTGAGTTATTTATAAAAAAAATAATAAAGGTGGGATAAAGAATCTGGGAAGAGTCTGTAGCTTGAATCATGTCAACTGGATTTCTATTTTCTCAGTGGAAACGTTTCGCTCCTTATCCAAGGAGCTTCTTCAGTCGAGCTCCTTGGATAAGGAGCGAAACGTTTCCACTGAGAAAATAGAAATCCAGTTGACATGATTCAAGCTACAGACAATTCCACCTGGATGACTGAGAACCTTCATAGACAATCTGGGAAGAGGTTCTGCTGTATCCGATTTAGAACAGCCAGATTGGGAAACAGCTTTGTCCCCCAGGCTACTGGATTCTTGAATGCTTAAATAAGTTGTTTTAGGTGAAATGTTGGATGTGTAAAGAATGTATATTTTATAGTAACTATGGATTTTTTTATTAGTATTTTAGTGTTTGACTGAAATTGTGAGCTAAAGAATGTATATTTTATAGTATATAAAGGATTTTTATATATAGGATTTTTTTTTAATTAGTATTTTAGTGTTTGATTGAAATTGTGAGCCAACTGCAACAAAATTTCATTCTATTGTGCACTTGGTGTACAGTGTATAGTGGGATGACAATAAAGTTATTATTCTATTATAAAAATAAATTAATAATATTATTATCTCAGGCACATGCAATGCTTAATGTACTTAGCAAAAAACAAAACATGTATTCTGGAGAAAACAGATGATTTACTAATTCAGCAATTTGACTTTTAAATGGGCATACGTATTGCCTTAACTGAACAGAATTTGCTCTAAGGGATTGTATAATTTGACTAAGGCTATAAATAATTCTAATCCAAATGGAAATAGTCTTAATTATGTTCAGAATGACTATTGTGAATGATATAAAACAATTATCTTAATGTGCCCTTAATTTTCAGTTATCATGAATATGTTAACATTGCATTATACCGGGATAAATGTTGTATTTTGTTAACATGTTCCTCCTTTTTCTTCATTAAATATTATTATTCTCCTCCAATTTTTGGAATGTGTTAAAGTTGAGTTATTCCTGTTATCTTTTTCCTTCAGTACACAATTATTGGCAAAACAATCTGTTTTTCTTTTCCTCAAAGGAGTCTGATGTGAAGAACTCCAATAACCCCTGTGCCCTGCTGGCTTCAGGCAGGCAGGCAGACAGGGTGGAAGTGAAAATGACAGGTTTCTTGCACCTCTGCTTCATTTCCTGGGTTTTTTTCTTTAAAGAGGAGAAACATCTTTTTAGGGAACGGAAAATAGGATTGCAGCCTAAATTTGTAATTTAAACTTTCAGTTACTATCAGTGGAAATCATGCTATGTTTCCTAACTGAAATATAAGGAAGTAATATAAGGAAGTAAGTACAAATGAAAAGATGAATGGGGTTGCTTTATGACTTCATTTTTTAACTGCGATTTGTTAGGAAATAGAGGAAAAAGAAACGGCAGGAATTGTTTGTGCAGACTAATTGTATGGCAGTGTGCCTGGAGCTTATGGATGGATATTTCTGTGTTTTAATCAACTTTAAAAAATATATTCTTTTTGGGATAGAATACTTTTGATGTGAAAAAAAATCTTTAGCCAGATGAAAGAGCATAGACACAAAGCAAAGATGTAGTGCCACACCTTTCTGTTTCCTTACCACCTTCCATTCCAACGCTTTTGAAGAATCTGTATTATAATTCCAAGCACTTCATATTTAAAAGAATTTCCTTTAGATCTAAGAATTCTTTCTAAGCAATTATCATGTGACAGAATGATTAAACAGGAAATGGTTCTCTAGCATAAGGAGAACTTGAGATAGCAAATCTACTCTGAACTAAGATTTTCCTAAATGATAAGGACAAGTTTTATGCCAGCCCAAGATCTGGCTAGATTTGTTTACTACCGGTACTGACATTCCTTAGATTGTTCAAGTAAATGGTTTGAGAAGTTTTATAAAGTAGCAGGCACAGGGATGGTGCTTTACAAATAATAAATAAGAATAAGAATATATAAATATGCCCCAATTAATACCCACTTGTTGTTATTGGCTGTATTTACTGGTTCAATATTTTAGCAAATGTTTGCAACTTAATTTTAATTTTACTTGCTGAGGACAGTTTCTTTTGTTTTATTTCTACCTTGCTTATGTCTATACTGTAAACACCAAGTGCATTTTGACTACTACTAATATGTGATTAGGTAATAAAAATAGTTTAGCTAAAGAAGAGAAAGCTAAGGAGAGACATAATAGCAGTCTTCCAATACTTGAAGTGCTATCACAGGGGAAAGGATGTGGATTTATTCTCCATACTGCCTGAGGGCAGGACAAGCACCAATGGGTGGAAGCTAAAGGGAGAGAGATCCAAACCGGAAATTAGGAGGAATTTACTGACCATAAGAACCATTAAACCAGGGCTTTCCAAAGTGCCGCCGCTGGCGACACACTGAGCGGTGGCGGCGGCGGCGACACGCGCGCACACGGCGATGGCGCGGGGGTGTGTGCGGCGGCGCGCGCGCACGGCGGCGGCACGGGGGGGCGTGCGGCGGCGCGCGTGTGCATGGCGGCTGCCATGCGCGCGCCGCCGCTTCCGGGTGGTGTGGCGACACACCACGCTGTGTGTGGCGACACACTTTTGTGTCGCCACACACAGTTTGGAAAGCTCTGCATTAAACAGTGGAACAGCCTGACTCCTGAATTCACGGGTCCTCCATTTTCACACAATGGTTAGACAGTCGTTTGCCTGAAGATTTCTGCCCTTGGCAGAGGGTTGGACTAGAAGACCTCCAATGTCTCAACCCTATAGTAGGACTAGTAGCACCTTTTCTGCCTAACAAATTTTGTTAAAAGGCAAGTTTTTATGAACTATAGCTCACCTTATCAGATGCCGTTAACTAATTTTATTAAAAGGCATCAGCTTTTGTGAACTACAGCATGCCACTCCATGCATTTTTTAATAGTAAATTTTATTAGGTTTCAAAAAAAGGATAAAAACTACACAAAAAAACCCCTAAAAAAGTGCAGAAACACAAGATAATTTTTTAAATTTTTATTTACAAAAGATGTGGCTTCCGACTTTTAACAGCAAGGATATACAAAATTTCCATAATCTCTTTTTGTTGTTGTTTATTCGTTCAGTCGCTTCCGACTCTTCGCGACTTCATGGACCAGCCCACGCCAGAGCCTCCTGTCGGCCGTCGCCACCCCCAGCTCCCCCACGGTCAAGTCCGTCACCTCCAGAGTATAATCAATCTCTTACTCCATATTAAACCAAAACACCATATTATTTCTATAAGTCATTCCACTTTATCACATAATAAAAGTCACTAAGTACAGTTACTCCTCCCCCTTATATTAAAATAAAGAAAAAAAATTATATACACCTCCTAAACATCTTTCTCCCCTCCAAAAGATAAAACATATTTAATTATTCCCTTCCTACCACTATTCTATACATTTCTGTCTATTATAATAAGAATCAAATTAAAAAGCACATAAGTTGTCTGCTATTATACTTAATAGTACAATTTTAATAATCCCAATCTTAATAAACCCAAAAAACAAAGACAATTCAAAACAGTAAATCCAAATCTTTAAAGGCAAATAGCATCAATCAAATCCTTAAAGCAAACCAGATGAACATTCTTCAACCCTTATCCCACTTCAAAATAAACCAGAGCAGTTACATATCCCCACAATGTGCACAGAGCTTTCCTCTTGAAATAATCAAACAGCCCAACTGCCCCCCTCAAAGATTCCAGGTTCTTTTCATGGCATTCCACCAGGAGGTCGATTTTACTTATGGCTTGCAGATCACTCTCTCCCTTAGATTTCTCCAACTGCATTATCCAATCTTCATCCAGCTTCTCGATAAAAATCCCAATCTCAGTCTCAAAAAAACCCTTTCTATCGCTCTTAAATTCCTCAATTTCATCCACCACATCCCCAACCTGTTGGCACATTTTAGCTCTCATATTTTCCACAGTGTCCTGGATATCTTGCATAAAAGTTTGATAAAAGTCAGAATAAATCTGTTTAAAATCCTGGTGAAGGTCAGAAAAAATCTGTTTGCAATCCTCTGTGTCTCACGCAGTAGATTATGGCACCCCCTAGGAGCTTAACCAGCGAAAGTCAAAGATATGGAACAGCTCCAAAGTGTGTTTACATAAAGTGAGAGTGAAATAGCAGACTGTTCTCAAGGGAAAGTGAGAACAGAAAACTGAAGGTTGAAATCAGCTGATTCAACATGTAGGAAAATGCTGATATCTTCAAATTTAATTCAAAAATAATAACAGGAAGACAATTGTTTACTCTCATTCTTTGGAATTTCCTTTGGAAGGAAAACGAAATCCAAAACTTAAAAGAATTTTTTTAAAAAAACGTAATCCCCAAAATAATGCTAAGTACCAAGAGAACCAGCTTCTCCTCACTGTAGAAAGCCTCTCTTGGGGTACATATACAAAAAATAATAATTTACAAATTGGTGATTTAGAAATGGGTTGCCCGGTCTTAGGGCCCCTTTAAGGTGACAGGGCAGCTTGGAAATGGTGACGTCCCAGCCTCCTGGCTGGCTCTTACCAGTCGAAAGTGAAACACTGTTTGTGATCTTCTGGCTGCAAGCAGCCATCTGGAGGACAGATGGGATGATTCCAGGTATTCTCCTTGATCCAGAGAACGTTTCTGGGCTTCAGGAAAACCTGCCTGAACCTGAAAAAAGTTACCGCGTTGTCAGCTCTGCCCACTGAACCAGCGGGCACAGCCGTTCAGTCTGCCATTCCCACTGGAAGCTAGCATGCCACTCCATGCATTTGATGAAATAAGCTGTAGTTCAAGAAGGCTGATACCTTTTAATAAAATTTGTTACTTGGAAGAAGTGCTACCAGACTCCTCCTGATTTTTTGGCTACTCTAGACTAACACAGCCCTCCTCCTGCAGTATACACAAAGCTTATGCAACTCTAAAATTTACTCCTTTGGCCTATACAAACTTAATTTTAATTCCATTTGTGTATGAGTAGTTTGGATACTCTGTTGCATTTTACTTCACTTTACAGTGCTTATGGCTCCCTGTTCTTGAATAAGTTACCTCTCCATGAAAACACCGAGGGCGGCACTTTGGAAAGCACTGTAATAAGGCCTGAGCTGTCTAAGCAGAAAGAAGGCTGAAGTCATAACAATACAGTGGTGCTTAAAAGTCTGTGAACCCTTTTGAATTTTCAATATATCTGCATAAATATGACCTAAAATGTGATCTGTCCTCTACACAAGTCCTGAAAGTAGATAAAGAGAACCCAATTAAACAAATGAGTCAAAAACATTATTCTTGTTCATCTATTCATTGAGGAAAATGATCCACAGCTACATATTTGTGTGTGGTCTGGTAAGGCCTATCCTGTGGCATTGAGTCAAACCCATTGTCAGGTATTTTTCTCTTTGAAAAGATATTTTATTCTTTGCCAGCCATTTCAACGAAATGCCCATCTGTTCTTTAAGGCACGGTTTTGGTAGTCTGTCAGGTTCCATTGGGAGAATCTTCCACCAGTAGTTAAAGACTCTGATTACCGTCAGACTATAGATGGAGTGGGTAGAAATGGAAATAGAAGTCTAGTCTGGGCAGAAAGGTAGGATATTGCATAAAATAATTTTAAAAGTGAGGGAAATTGCAAGATGAAATTGCAGGTTTAATTTAAAGTCAAATTTAAAAGAATCCCAACCTTTCAAACCTGTTGTTTTATTTTTTAAATCTCTGATATTTTTTTAATTTTACTTTTAAGCAAGTTATTTATAGTTATAGATTGAATCAGTGACTCTGTCCCAGATACAGGGTGTACCAAAAGTCAGGCCCCATAGGCCAACCACAATATTTTATTAATTAATTGTATTGTTTGGGTGTGTTTAAATGCAAGTATGGATAGCAATTCCTCTTCAGGTTGCCATTACACTCAGTAGCCATAATCCACTACTCTGTATCAGAAGGATCTGTACATTGCATATTGTTAAATCTGCAGCTCCCCCATGTGATACAGGAGATTGACTGGGCGAGGATCTCTATTGTGCTTGTGCACTTTTCCCTGCTACAAACACTTGAACAATGGAGGTGAGGTTCCCTGGTCTCCAAAGCTTTAGAAAAATCTTTTACCATCCATACCCATAAACTAGCGGACACAGTTGAACTCAGAAACTAGTTTTCATCCTAGACCAGGTTAAACTAAACGTAAGTTTCTTATGCACAGCCAGGTTTCAGAGGGCAATGCAGGCTAACAACTTGGCAACAGAATTGAGCTGTGACGGGGGATATTCAGTGTCACTTAGGGAGAGCCTTAAATGTTTGAGGCACAGCTAGCATAGTCAGCTCTGATTGTAGGAGCTTGATTACTTGGAAATAGCCTGTTCCTGAGAGGGAACAGCCTACTCCCAAGTAGACCATTCTACCCAAGTACCTAACCATGTACTCACGCATTCTGTTATGTCTCTTCCCCCTGGTTTCCTACATGGTGGCATTCCTGTAGGTTGAGTGGTTGAAACTCTGGACCAGAGGAACAGTTAGGAGCAGCAGGACACCAATAGCTCTGGAGCCTGCTCCCTCAGATTTAGTCTGTCAGATGCTTCATTGTTTTTTCTAATGTTGATTCATACGATATGAGCGTTCTTCTGGACACTAAATGGAAGGCATCAGGCTATCCTGCAAAGCTCTGCAACTTCCTTCATGCATTATTTCAGTGTTTCCAGAAAATAGGTTTTCACAAGTAGAAATGATGGATGGAATGGTTGCAGAGCTTCTCACCAATGCATAAGCAGCCTTACAGTCAACAGTTTTCTACTATCCTGCACTTAGTCAGCACGGGAAGAAGTTATTCCCCAATCTTAGTAAGGAACCCTGCACAACTCCTACATGCTGAATGCATAATTGTATTTACAGTGTGGCAAAAAAGTATTTAGTCAGCCACCAATTGTGCAAGTTCTCCCACTTAAAAAGATGAGAGAGGCCTGTAATTGACATCATAGGTAGACCTCAACTATGAGAGACAAAATGAGAAAACAAATCCAGACAATCACATTGTCTGATTCGGAAAGAATTTATTTGCAAATTATGGTGGAAAATAAGTATTTGGTCACCTACAAACAAGCAAGATTTCTGGCTCTCACAGACCTGTAACTTCTTCTTTAAGAGGCTCCTCTGTCCTCCACTCATTACTCATTTGTAAATTTTTAAGTCTTAATTATTGTAACCCGCCCAGAGTCCCTTGTATGGGAGATGGGCGGGGAATAAATTAAATAAATAATAATAATAATAATAATAATTACCTGTAGTAATGGCACCTGTTTGAACTTGTTATCAGTATATAAGACACCTGTCCACAACCTCAAACAGTCACACTCCAAACTCCACTATGGTGAAGACCAAAGAGCTGTCGAAGGACACCAGAAACAAAATTGTAGACCTGCACCAGGCTGGGAAGACTGAATCTGCAATAGGCAAGCAGCTTGGTGTGAAGAAATCAACTGTGGGAGCAATAATTAGAAAATGGAAGACATACAAGACCACTGATAATCTCCCTCGATCTGGGGCTCCACGCAAGATCTCACCCCGTGGGGTCAAAATGATCACAAGAACGGTGAGCAAAAATCCCAGAACCACACGGGGGGACCTAGTGAATGACCCGCAGAGAGCTGGGACCAACGTAACAAAGGCTACCATCAGTAACACACTACGCCGCCAGGGACTCAGATCCTGCAGTGCCAGACGTGTCCCCCTGCTTAAGCCAGTACATGTCCGGGCCCGTCTGAAGTTTGCTAGAGAGCATTTGGATGATCCAGAAGAGGATTGGGAGAATGTCATATGGTCAGATGAAACCAAAGTAGAACTGTTTGGTAGAAACACAACTCGTCGTGTTTGGAGGAGAGAGAATGCTGAGTTGCATCCAAAGAACACCATACCTACTGTGAAGCATGGGGGTGGCAACATCATGCTTTGGGGCTGTTTCTCTGCAAAGGGACCAGGACGACTGTTCCGTGTACAGGAAAGAATGAATGGGGCCATGTATCGTGAGATTTTGAGTGCAAACCTCCTTCCATCAGCAAGGGCATTGAAGATGAAACGTGGCTGGGTCTTTCAGCATGACAATGATCCCAAACACACCACCCGGGCAACGAAGGAGTGGCTTCGTAAGAAGCATTTAAAGGTCCTGGAGTGGCCTAGCCAGTCTCCAGATCTCAACCCCATAGAAAACCTTTGGAGGGAGTTGAAAGTCCGTGTTGCCCAGCGACAGCCCCAAAACATCACTGCTCTAGAGGAGATCTGCATGGAGGAATGGGCCAGCATACCAGCAACAGTGTGTGCCAACCTTGTGAAGACTTACAGAAAATGTTTGACCTCTGTCATTGCCAACAAAGGATATATAACAAAGTATTGAGATGAACTTTTGATATTGACGAAATACTTATTTTCCACCATAATTTGCAAATAAATTCTTTCCGAATCAGACAATGTGATTGTCTGGATTTGTTTTCTCATTTTGTCTCTCATAGTTGAGGTCTACCTATGATGTCAATTACAGGCCTCTCTCATCTTTTTAAGTGGGAGAACTTGCACAATTGGTGGCTGACTAAATACTTTTTTGCCCCACTGTAATTGTAACAGTTTTCTATTGCTGTTCCATTCAGTAATAAAGTTCTTATTAAATTTTGCTATGGGTCTCACATGACAAAATACATGCCATATTAATATATAAATAACTGGTAATAAATATAGAGTTCCAAAATGATAGGGAACTTTAAAAGGGAGAACATCTTTGTATATGACATTTTAATTTTTTAAACTAGACAAGACCATTTATGGCTAGGGGCCTGTGGCAGATTTGTATTTCAGCGAGAGAAATGATGACAAGTATAGTTAATCCTGAGTTTGTACATAGTGTTAAAGTTCAAGATAAGGAACATTGTGCTAAATTACAAACATAGACACACTGTTTTAAAACAATTTGTTCAGTCGATTTCAGTAAAGACATTAAAATATCTTAAGTCACTTCCCAATTCATTTCAAGAATCTTTGTGCACTTGTTATCCTGCTTCATAAATCTTTCCAAGCCTCTTTAAAGTATGTCTCCAGAGATAACTAAATGCCATTTTCCTGTCTGTATTACTTTTAAATACATAATCATGAAAGAGATTTCCTTTTGGCTAATATCCTTGGATTGGTTTCAGAAGTTGTAAAGTAAGTCAGTTGTAAAGCTCTGCAGTTTTAGAGGGAAATATGAAGTGCAACAGTAGGTCAGACATTAAAACAAGCTAAATTGCAACAGCTTTTTTTTTGTCTTTGCTCCTTTTGTAAGTTATCTGCTTGGGATTTTGGGTGATAGAAAGTTGCCATTTTTAAAGCAGTACCCCATTCATGTCTACTTTCTATTTCTGTTCTATATGGTCTCAGTTTAACTTTAAACTGAACTTAAAATGAAGTGTGATTATCCCATTAATTTTGAATGGGACAGTCCCATTTTTTTAGCATTTTTCTACTGTCCCGTCATTTTGATAAAAATCTAAATTTTGTCCCATTTTTTAAACCCGGCGGGAATGGCACAGAAGGAGGATCCAAGCCAGAGCTGCCGATTAGAGGCAGCCTGGAAGAGGAAGCCCTCCCGCCTATCACCGCATGGCAAAGGAGGGCGGGATTTGCAGGCGGGAGCCAATCACGCAGACTGGGGGTGGGGTTTGCAGGCGGGAGCCAATCACGCAGACCGGGGGGCAGGGTTTGCAGGCGGGAGCCAATCATGCGGGCCAGGGGGCAGGGTTTGCAGGCGGGAGCCAATCATGCAGGCTGGGGGGCGGGGACCCCTGTCTTTTTCATGAATACGGAATATTACATAAGACCCCATCCCGTTTCGCCATCCCAATGTCCTGTTTTTGTCTCAAGGAAATATGGTCAGCCTATATTAATTTCTTCTCAGTTTTAGAATAAACTTGATTAGAAGCCATACTACTAAAGAATATATAATTTTGTAACTCTGTTAAGATGCTAAAACTTACATTGAGCCTATATCCAGTTCAACAAAAAAACATGAACACTATTGCAAACCCTTCTTCAATAATGGCTCTTATTATTATTCCTATTTCTGTACCTCCTAAAAGTGTTCTTGATTATGCATCTCCGTATGGGTACAGGTGTACAACCAGATTTATCCTCATAAAAAGGATGTCATTGTAGAGAACAGAATTTTTGTCTCATTACTGGATTTCGCTTGTCATAATTGCTGCCATTATTTTTCTTGAACACTGTTGATTTTATAGTAAGTTTGTAGTGCAAGATCCATCATAACATGCTGATATGCAGTCTATTAGAAGCTGAGCTGCTGCACTGTTGAAACACAACCTAAGCCTGAACTAAGGATATAGTCAGAGAGCTTGAAGAAAGAATAGATTTTTCCCCTACAGTAGTGTGTGGAAATAAATTGCACTAAAATGAAATTAATTTGTAGAAGAAAGAAATAAAATAAGCCCATAGGTCAATATTTTTCTGCGCATTTAGTTTTTATTTAGTGAAACACTGTTGGATATAAATTATTAGAGTACTCTTCAGTCTACTGAGCTGTAATTAATTTATAAAAATGTAATTAGTTTATATAGAAATGAAATTAAGATTTGTATTAGCAACTCAGTTTTGTTATTTGTAAAAACGTATTGCACGAATGCCAATGAAAATACTCTTAAATTACATTGGGCGTAACACAGGATTTTCATGCTACCTGTTCCTCCGAGGGAAATCCTTACTCTGCCTTCAGTGTGACCTCTTCAAAAACTCTGGATGTGGATTGAGCTAGTCAATGCATTGTGCTTCTATTTGAATTTTCACTGGCAGAAAACCAAAGTATCAAGGGAAACAGGCAGGGCAGGGCCCCAACTCTGGCTCAGAAAATATGTTCTGCTTTTACAACTTGTTCTTTCATGGTTCAGTCTATCAGGAAAATTAACACACACATATGCTATCATCCTGGAAAAAAATTGTAATCTCTGATTATACGTAGAAGTACGTAACTTTTCCAAGCAACGTAGAAGTACGCAACTTTTTCAAGCAATTTTGCTCTTAAAATAAATTGGTCTTTGGCATACCAAAGGGATTTCAGAGGGCACCTCCACGTTGCACAACTTTGATAGGAACAGAGTACTTTGCAGCAAGGAGGAGAAAGCTGAAAGCCGAGGAAACCACAAGGGAAGAAATAGCCCCGCTAAGAAGGTTGTGAGTAACAGGATGTCTTCCCTTCAAGAGAGAGAAGACAAGAAAGGCAGTAAGTGGGCACGGATGAAAATCTCATATTAAAGTACAAAGCAAAGGGAAACCAAGTTGGTTCGAAAGACCTCAAGGCCTACCTATTTTTCTCACAAAGATTATATATATATATACTGTTTTTTTTTAAATACAGTGGCTGTATCACTGGAAAGTATAAAAGAAAACCAACTTCCTGCTGATGCAACTTCTGTATAAAATGCCACTTACTTGAATATTATATGAGTAAAGATTGAAATCCTTAGCAATTAATACACAATAGAATTTCAAAACAAAAAAAAAGTTCATGCTAAAGTTGATGTAAACTTTTGAGATAATTACTTATTAGTCTTTTATGTTTAGCATACAGATTGTCCTAACTTATTGACCACAATTGGGACTGGCAACTCCATCGCTAAGTGACACGGTTGTAAAGTGAAATGTCAAATGACCACGCCTGACATACGTCATTTCGTCAGTTCCAGCTGCGGTCATGAAGTGAATCACCCACAGTCGTTAAGCATGACATCACATGACTGTGACTTGCGACTTCCTGCCGGCTTCCCCATTGACTTTGCTTGTTGGAAGCCGGCTGTGAAGGTCACGAATGGTGATCATGTGATCACAGGACGCTGTGACTGTCGTAAATATGCACTGATTGCCAAGCGCCCGAATTGTGATCACGTAACTGCAGGGACACTGCGACAGCCACAACGATTGTGGTAGGCCAGGTCAGAAAATAGACACCACAAGAACTACTGGAACTCTACTTTACTGTTATAGGGTATAAGAGAATCTTGAAAGCCTTATGGAGTGTTTCTCTTTGCCCCTGTTACACAAAATAGAATCAAGGCCGGATAATCTTCAGTTTTTTCTTCTCATCCCCTCATGTTTCTCAGGGCTGAGCTAGTGTTTACATAGCAGCTCTTAGATTTCTTCTTCAAGGTTACCTTCAAGGTTACTGCCACATCTGAGTATCACCCTTTAAGAATAAGTCAGAGAAATGTGGATACATTGAGAAAAGAGTAACAAGGAAAATCAGGAAATTAAAACTTGTGAAGGGAGATTGAAGGAGCTTTGAGAAAAGATGACTGAGGGGGAATATGATAGCATTCTTCAGATAACTTGAAAGGATGTCACGAAGAAGATGGTCACAACCTGCTCACTCATTCCGAGTACAGGACACATAATAATGGTTCTAAGTTACAGAAAACAAATTCCAATTCTGTTAAAAAAAATACTTCATAATAGTAAGAGCGCTCCAGTTGTGGAACCATTTCATTAAATGTGTTCAAGCGGAGGCTAGCTAGCCATTTGTCTGGAGTAGTTTAATTTGGATTCCTGCATATTATGACCTAGATGATCTCTTCTAGGTCTGGCCCTTTTTTGTTTCAAATTATTTCTATCTAAAATGTCTTCTGTCTCAGATGTTCAGTTCTCACTTCCAAGACTTTAAAGCAAAGATGTGTAATATTTTGGTGGTCAAGGGCTGTACAATATTTGTGGATGGATTGAGGGCTGCAAGGTGGGTGGGACAGGCATGTCCGCAGTAGGCAGCCCAAGGAGGTGGCTATAACCATGGATCAAAACCCCTTCCATCTTCGCCCCCCCCCCCCCGCCCCAGTTGCAGATGCCTCTGGGGTAGTGTTACATTTGGCAGGGTCCCTTTGTTGCTTAACTATGATGTGCATATTCTACCCTATGTTTTCATGTGCTTCCCACCTCAAAATGATGGAAAATTGCCATCAGTTTTGTCCATCATGTTCAGAGGGATCTAATGGGGACTAGTGAGCTAAAGGTTGCTCATTTAAAGCAACATGTTAGTGAGATAGTTTTGTTTAGCTGAAAATTCTTCAGGTGATTTTGGACGACAATTTTAATGCCATCAGTCTGTATTCTTCACTCTACAAAGACTAAAGATACTATAAACATTATTAATTTTTTTTTCAGCAAAGCATTTATTTTGGGGTAGCGCATTCAGGACATCTTGTGATTGTATCCCTTACTATTATATGCATTAAGCAGTTGAGCTTTCTCTAAGACACGTAGTATCAGCACATAAAGATATAGAGCAAGCTGGTGGGACTAACAATAATGCTCTCTTTGTTTCCTGTCATCAATGGCTAAAACCCAGTTGAATAATTTTATGAGTGCACAATCCTGTCTTTCATTGAATTATAAAAGATTTCATGAGGCCTGTACATTATTTCCGGTCCAGACTCTGAAGGATTTATATTCTTCCGGGTTATGGGAGTCCTGCTATGCAGATGAGAGGAACGAAACAAAGAAAAATAATAAGGTTAGGTTGCAATACCTCATATAGTGTATAAAATAACATCAGTGAAATAGTGCTTTTGAATATTTGGAGCAGGAATACTATCACGGAACATTATGTTATTACTTGTGCCTCACAGAATAAGTACTTCTGCATTTATGCATAGCCATATATGGCAATATAGTTTTAAGACTTGGAATTACTAAAGATTGACAGTTAACCTTAATGCCACAAGCTATAATTTTACTAAAGTTCTTTGCAGGGAAGAATCCCCTTCATACTTTCATGTGAGTTTGAAAATTACAAAATATGTATTCAAATTGATGCTGGTAGAAGCAACTGATTCTTTTAAAAAATGTAAGTGAAGGACATTTGATAGAAGAGTCTTTGCTCTTGGTATTGATACTTTGCTTTTTGATAATAAAATAAAATTAACCCACAAAGAAAAATCTCCTAATTAAAAGAATCGTTCCTGAATGGATGTTTTAGTGAGCAAATATTCTAAAAGAACCTAGCCACAGAGAAGGGCACTGTTAGATCACATTTCTCTCTCATGTGCCTGCCCTTTGGAACTGTATCCCCCTCCCCCCATGCCTTGAAGGCCCTATGACCCCAACCCTGCTGTTCTTTGGGAGGACCTTAAAGACTTGTTTATTCTCACAGGCATTGGGCATGGTGTGTAAACCCACTAGATGCTGCTTATATGAGTCTGACTTATCCCAGTGCTGTTCTTTTTATTGTGATGTCTACAAGTCAGTTGTTGTTTTTAACCCTCTGCAAGCCTCCCAAGACAGCCAATTTGGGGTATTGGTTATGGCACCAGGCTAGAAACCAGCAGACTGTGAATTCTAGTCCAAGCCATCAAGTCAACACTGACTCAAAGACACATACACACACAAAAAGCATCCCAAAGTCACTTGGCAGGTTGCTGGCATCAGAAATTAAATATATCAATTAATAATAAATAAAATAATTCAGTGCTGTTTCAAGTGCATATGTAGAATCACTGCTCTAATTCTGCTTCCAGGTATTTGCTGAAAAGCAATACCACAGTAGTACAAAATAGTTCTATTGTGGAATCAACTGTGATTTTCTTAGCATGTGTCCCCATTTTTTTGCATATTCCAAATCTTCATGACATTTTCCACTTTGTTCTTTCTTTCTTTATTTACCTCACCCTTTTTCAAAGGCCTCCAGAAAATTTCATTTTTCACTGCTTTCCAAAAGCTCATCACAGTCAGGGCTAACTTAAAATCAGAAAGGAGACTATTCCATAAGAATGGAGCTGTGACTGGCAGTTCAGAGATGGGATGCTTATGTTATCTGCCCTGAGGATGGGTGAGCAAACAAGGCAGAGGTGCTTAACTATACAGCAAACAAGACCAAGGCAGATGCAGACTCCTCCACTGTATTATATCTTTGTTGTTCATGGAATGTATGCTCATGAAAGATGCCTATTTTTATTCTTTTCCTGCAACTTAAGACCATTATTATACTTCAGACACATTATGTGAAGTTCTAACTCTCTAAAGAAGGCTCTAATGTTGGGAAAGGTGGAAGGAAAGAGCAGCGTATGACTAGCAGCAAGGTGAAGGGACTCAGTTAAAGTGGCGATGGGTGCACTGTTAGAAGACATGAAGGACCATGTTAGGGACAGATCATGAAGAAAATCTATGTGATTGCTAAGAGTCAACTCCGATTTGATGGCACATAATCAGTGGTCTTCCTTTGTGTAACTGTTTCAGGTATTTGGAGGGTGTTATCATTTTGCCACACAGCTTCCCTTCTCAAGGGTAGACATGCTTAGTTACCTCAATCTCTTCTTTTAGGACTTTTTTTCCAGCCCTCTTGCATCTCTATACAGGCCTCTCTTACAGATCTTAGTGGCCAAATTCACAATAGGAAAGGCAGTCTTTCAGAAGTAATTAAAGTTAACACTAATAATTTAAATTGTGTCCATTAAATAATATGCAAGCAGTGCAGATGTTTCAGTACAGGCATCATATGCTCTCTGTTCTTTGTAGATTAGCAGCTGAGGTATCACATTTTGTACCAATTGCAACTTCAGGATTGCTTTTTAAGGACAGGGGCTTGTAGAGAACATTGTATTACTAAAGATAGGATATAACTAGGGCTGGTATAACTATTGTCAAATCTGACCATCTCAGATATAATTGCAGCTAGCACACTTTTTGCCACAGCTGATACCTGTGAACCCAGAGACAGCTGAAGACTTAAGCTGCACTCCCAGACTGTGAACCTGCAATTTTAGTGGAAATGCAACCACATGCGAAATAGATTAAACCTCAATCTCCAATTCCTATTGATCAGTAGAACCTCCCTTTTGTCAATATTTAAATTTAACTTGTCATCTCCTCATTACCAAATTTATGCAATTTTAAGTGGTATTGATAGCTTTAGCTGACATTGAATTCTGTTAATGCATGCTCTGCATTAATAACAAAATAACACTTATTTTGTTGCTTCAAAACTCAAGAGATTTGAGTTTTTGACATTTTTGATAAGAAATGTCATCATAAGAAGTGCCACATATACATATCCTAAAAGTGCCCACATCTCCCAACACAGTTGAAGATTACATTGATTTGGGCTCTACTTGGCAATTGGAAGAGCTACTGTATCTTTTTCTCCATATATAATTAAGTAAATAACTTTCTGCAATGTGAAACATTTAATATTAAAAACTGAAGATGTATTCTGCTCTTTAGTATTTTTAGATACATGGTTTTAAAAAGTATGGTATGATTTCTCCAAAATATAAGATTAGTTAAAGTTAAGTGCTGCTCTCTAGCTTTGTCCATGAATCAGAGCGTGGCTCATCCTATCCAAGATTTAAATAAAACTAGCTATATAAATAACCGTTAGTCATTCAGGCCCTTACCAAAACTTCGTCTTGTTTTCCACAAAGTTTAATTCACCCAAATCCAAGTGTTTCCAGTTCTAAGTATGCTCTCTTGGTTTGAAAAAACTTACTAACTACCACTGCTTAACAGTCTTTTTCTCACCTCACAGATGTTCTTATGCTACTTACATGATCGTGTGGCATAATAATTATGTAAGGAGAACATAAAATATTTTAGAATCTAGATAGTTTCCTACTCTTCTAGAGATATATGCGTAAAACAATAATAGGTCAGTGAGAATATATTTCTACCAAATCACTAGTACACTCTGAGTGACAAAGTATAATTATTTACAGAATTGGGTCTAACATTTAAGGTTTTTTTCCATTCTGGAAAAATCTGTCCTAATATTAACCAGTAAGGATGGAAAAAATGTGGGGGTGGGGTGGGAGTTTGAAAGTCGGGTTCTGAAATTTCTGTTCTTGTAGTGTTTTTGACTATGAATGTAATTAATTAGTTTGTTCACAATCATTCAGCATGTATTTTCTTGCCAGAATATCTTGCAAAATATTACATGCTTATAATTAATATCCACAATTTTAACTTCTCTTCAGCAAACAAATTTACAAAGTATTTCTCTGCTATGGCTGTGAAGTGAGCTTTTGCCAGAAGCAGGCTTTTAGAAATAATTGTTCACAAGTTAAAGAGGTGGCATTACGTATAAACAGAAAAGAGAAAGTATTGCCAAATTGTAAATTTAAGGCCAGTTCTGATTATATGTGCTTTTTGTTATTTTTACTTTTTTCCACTTTGATCTTATGTAGCATGAAGATTGCCCAGAAAGTTATTATGAAAAAAAGAAATTTTGTTGATCAATATAACTTGACAGGGAAAATGGAGTGAACAATTGCAAGGTGGCAGTTGTTGCAAATGGCAAAAACAGATTTTTGTAGAATGTTTACTGATGTTGAGTAATGGAAACATTTCAAGATGTGTAAATGCTGGTAGAAATATAGTGGGTAGTTTGTGGTCTGCTGTAAGGAATGAATGACTGTCAAAAGGAGCTAAAAAGCTTATTAGTAAGAGCACAGTTCTACCCATTTTGTTATATGTAAGTGAGAGTCAGGTATGTCAGAAGAAGCATAAAACTAAAATGAATGCAGTGGGATTGGAGTGAATGGATGTTGAATGAATGTAGGCTGAATGCAGAAATGAGTGAGCAGTACAAAAGAATATGTTGAGGTGATTTGATCATGAAGAGAGAATGAATGAGGATCAAGCCACAAAAATACATGAAGGAAGGAGTGAGGGTTGAGAGGAAGGGGAAGACTGAGAAAATAATGGTTGGATGGAGTTGATCAGATCCTTAAAAAGAGAGAACTGAGAACGGCAATGCATGAATCAGTACTTGGATATGATGGAAGCAAGAGTAATTTGCAAGGATAGAAATGTATAGAGAAGTATATTAAATAGAATGAATAGGGTTGGTGTAAACTAGATTTAGTCAAATGTCCCTCTGTCTTTGCTTACCACATTCCTTAGTTTTTTTACTTACTACTTAATTTTTTCTGTGTCATGGATATGTATGTATGCAAGTATGTATGCACAGTTACAGTATGTCGTTTGGGAGAGTTTCTAGATCTAGATCCTTCTCTTGTTTCCCAGATTGAGGCAATTATAAGCTTCAATAATGTGCAAGCTGCATCCTTTTCTGAAAGAACATGACAAAAATGTGACTTCCAAGTCTTGCTATAGTGAGCACCTCTATATGGAGTTGATTTTGTGTTAATACAGAATTCAACAGCCAGGTTCATCTCCAGAAGTAGTTCAGACAGACTAAATTACACCAATTACACAGCTGGCACTACATTTGTTGGTAATTTTTTCTGGGTGAGATACAAAGTTTTCATTATTACCTTTAAAGCCCTGCATAACTTCAGTCTATAAGATGAAACAATGCCGCCTTTTATATGAAATCCCCTCCTCAGTGTCATCTGGGGAGATCCATCTACTGTTTCTGTGGACATATCTTGATCTCTTGGGATCAAGCTTTCTTTGTAGCTGCCCCATGTCCAGAAACTCGAATAATTCCCAAATCCTTGTATCTCTAAATGCAGCAGCTTTAAAAGGGCCTTAAAAGCACATCTTTTGGAAAGATTTTAGAATATTGATTATTTCATTCTGGTTCCCAATTTCAGCCTAATTCTTGTTTTATGCTTTCACTGTAATCTGCTGAGACTTCAGCAGAGAGCAACAAAAGGCTTAGCAATGTTTTATTTTATAATAAATTATTCATTTTTATTGCTATGTTATTAATATTAGTAATAATATCACCATTAATAGAATTATTATTACTACGTATTTCTCATTATTATTGTAATATAATAATGTTTTAATGTTACCATTTACTAGAGGAGGAAAAGCAAAGCATTAAAATGACCACCTACCAAATTCAACATAAATATGAACAGGGAGTTAGCCAGAAAATTCAAAACAGACACATTTAAATTCAAAAGTTAAAATCTCTCTAAAGGAAAATTGAAAAGGAAAGTTAAAAATGTAATATCTCTTCAGGATGCTAAGATTATTTAAAAGCATGAGAATTTAATCTCTTATCATTTAGCCATACTGGAAAGATACAAACAAGTGCAGGAAGGTGCCAATAAGTTTAACGTGGTTAAGAAAACTACATATAGAAAGACGCCTTCCTTTCCAAAAGCAAGAATCAGCTCCAAATCAGAATAGAAAGAAAAATATAGGGAAAAGTACCAATTGTTGGGTGGCAAAATATGAAAGGATTCCTAGAAAAAAAATCTGAAAAAAATCTGAATGAATTCATTGTGCTGCCTTCATTGTGGAAGATGATGAATGGATATGAACACATGAACCACCTATTTCGTTTTTCTCAGAAACTACATTTGATGAACTAAGCAAAAGCAATAAAACATTTGGAATGCCCCAGCTTCAAAAGCAGATTGCCTTGTAGCACTGGGCTTCCCTCTTAAAGAAAGCAAAATTCAAGCTACTTTGAATGTCTGAAACGAATGCTGTGACCCTTTCAGATCTGTCCTTTTGTTGTTTATTCGTTCAGTCGCTTCCGACTCTTCGTGACTTCATGGACCAGCCCACGCCAGAGCTTCCTGTCAGCCGTCGCCATCCCCAGCTCCCCCATGGTTAAGTCTGTCACCTCCAGAATACCATCCATCCATCTTGCCCTTGGTCGGCCCCTCTTCCTTTTGCCCTCCACTTTCCCTAGCATCAGCATCTTCTCCAGGGTATCCTGTCCTCTCATTATGTGGCCAAAGTACTTCAGTTTTGCCTTTAATATAATTCCCTCAAGTGAGCAGTCTGGCTTTATTTCCTGGACTGCTTCAGACAACTGCATTTGTATGTACTATCACGCAGAAAGAAGTTAATTT
This sequence comes from Charina bottae, assembly GCA_023362775.1. Classification (NCBI taxonomy): domain Eukaryota; kingdom Metazoa; phylum Chordata; class Lepidosauria; order Squamata; family Charinaidae; genus Charina; species Charina bottae. The sequence continues at coordinate 14,161,099 of JALMGJ010000001.1, forward strand.
TACAGTTAGTCTCTTTCCTCCAACCATGTGTTCTGGTACTGTAAAAATAAATCTGGATTGTGTTAGGCACTACTTTAGACTTTCCAAGTGTAATACCCTCTAATGTTTTGTTCTACAGCTCCTATCTTTACCAGCATTAACCATGTTGACTAGGTTGATGAGAGTTGTAGTCCAAAATATTTGTGGAACTTGAATGGGAAAGCTTTTTTTATTTAATGATATAATGGAAAATAATTATGTTAAATTTTAAGTCTTTGTTTTATTGGGTTGGAGATAATGACTTCATCTTCAGGGTTTGTTTGTTTGTTTGTTTGTTTAGTATTATTTTCATTTTCTTATTTGCTCATGTTTGTTTTTCTGCAATAACCAGATTATGATTAGAGTTTATCATTAAATGAGTACTTTTCTTTAAAAGTAAGGAGCTTAGTGTTTAGAATGTAATAATGCAATTCATATTAGATTGCTACAATGCACTCTTCATGCAGCTTTCTTTAAAGACCATTCAAAAACTACAATAAGGGTCTATGAAAAGCAGCTAATTGCTTCAAACCTCACACATGGAGGTGACCTATCCAGCTATGATTCAATATTAGAAATGAATAGATTTATTAATTCTTTCAAGCTGTTGTAGAGGGCAGAGGGAAAGCCCTTGAAGGATAGGAGGAACAACCACTACCAAGACAACAATCATATAAAAGGGGCCTGAGCCTGGGTTAAGATTCTGTTAGTATAGCTTTACAATAAAAGTATTACTGACCTACATGACATTGGTTTCCTAGTCTGGTCTACTTTGAAGGACTGACAGCTGTAAAGCTAATCAATTAAAATATAATCTCAAAAGTTATATTTCCATTTACTAGACCATTGATTTGTAATGGTATGTGGGAATAACCTTGGGAGACAGGAAGAAGAGCCACAGACTGGACAACTGTCATGTAAAAGGTATCTCAGCCCACAGAAGCAGAGGGGATGCAGGAAGCATTTCAGAAGGGACCCTCCCTAGTTTTCCAGACAGTAAAAGGAGAGGAGGGGAGAAATGTACTTTCAAACTTGCAAGATTCTGTTAATGTAAGTAAAGGAAAAGGTAAAGGTTTTCCCATGCACAGTCGTGTTAATGTAACTTTATAATAAAGATACAGTAGAGCTCAACAAGAGCTGGTTGTGCTTCTTGTCTGGACTACCTCTGAAGGGCTAACATGATTTCAAAAGACAAAAAGGAAAAAAAATGTATTAATCCTGAGGAGGGAGGGAGGGCGGGAGGGAGGGAGCATTATGCCCCCAGACTTCTAAGAAACTTGAAAAGAGTCATATGTGATTGGAATGGTGTAGTGGTTAAGGCAGAGCTTTCAAAACCTTTCATGTTGGTGACACACTTTTTAGACATGCATCATTTCGTGACACAGTAATTCAGTTTTACTAGCAAACCGGAGGTTAAACTAACCCCTTATAAGAGATACGGACACATACATAAATTGTAATAGCGAAATGTATGGGGACACAACATATCTCATGAAAACCTTTCATTTATAGAATCTATATGAAAATCAGTTGGTCTCTAATATACTATAACCTCTCTCCTAATTGGAATTTCCTAATTGGACCTGAGGCTGCTTGAATTACTTTTAGGCAGGGGTGTACAACACACTCTCTCAACCTGGCACCCTCTGGAAGGGCTGGATGGAGTCGGGACTACAACTCTAATTTTGTTGTGAACCGCCCAGAGTTCTCCTTGTGGAGAAGATGGGCGGTAATATAAATCCAATAAATAAATTAAATAAATAAATTTGGCTATCTTGGCTGGAGTGATGGGAATTGTGTTGCCAAGAGTCCAACCCTCTTTGATCAGGGGCTAGGGCAATTGATTCTTTTAGATCCAGAGATAATAGCACACCAGTGGATAAAGAAACTTAAAGCTTTATTATAAGCAAACAAAGTTAAACAAAAACACAAAGCATAACAAGCATAGCATACAGAAAGAAATCATACATACCAAGCTAGGTAATACCTAATCTCCTATAGGCTGCCAGGAGCCCCCTAATAAGGACAGCGGAGATACCCCAAGGTGGCAATTTTCACAGCACCCAGCACTCAGGCCTGTGTGGACTCCCAAAACTCCAAAGAAAATACTAAGGCTTTTATCAAAGCCTGGCTTCCAAACCCTGTGACCAAGCCCAGACTGACCTTGACTGGGATTCCTTCTGAGGCCCCGGCACCTGTCTATGACATAATTCCAATAGCCTGGGAAACCATCAGATAAGCCAGTGCCTAAGCATAAACAATTTCTTATCATCCCCCCCCCCATTCCAAGCTGCTAGAGGGGTGGCTGGAGGAGTGAACTTATGCTTAAACTTAACAAGCTGGGGGTTTTCTCTCCCCCCACTTCCCACAAAGATATGTTCTAGAGGGCTGTTGGAGGAGTGGGTATATACTTCTTTTTCTCACCCTCCCATTCCAAGCAGAAATAAAAACAAGCCAGTTAAACATCAGTATAACTCAAAATAAACTCTAATCTCCTAGGTGTGGGGAAGGAAAATCAAAACATGCCACCTAACTCCTTGAAATACAAAGGTCTTCCGCAGGTTGCCACTAGAGGAGTTGTGATCCATCACATTTGAAGATACCAGGTTGAGGAAGGCTGATCATTATTAAAGATCTTGTGGAGTAGAGGTGGCCTTCCTTGTATGCCATGAGTTCATGGTCTGTTACTTGTCCTGCTGTTCAGTCATTGTCACTCAGCTTGGTTCACTTAATGCTGTTGCAGAGTGGACATGTGTTGAATCTTCAGGCAATGTGTGAGCTGTGCTCAGGCTCTGAAACAATAAGTACAAGTGTAGGGACAGTAACAGTCTAGGAGTAGGTAAGAGGCCTTGTGGAATGATTTGGTGGGTCTGGTACAGTGCACAAGCTGCCTTTTATGGGATGGACATGCTGTGGTTCAAACCAGGGAGTACAATATAAAAGAGCTTTCATAAAGCCTATATTGAGCATCATCTCACTCCATTAGCCTACCTTAAAAGAGCATGACTGCAGCCTGGCTCCAGGAGTTCACTGCCCCAGTGTTGTAGTCCATTGGGATAAGAAGGGAATTTAGCAGCACAAAAGCATAAATAATATGGGCCACAGGGGCATTTTTATGTACCCCTAGGAACTCCTGCTGCAACTTTGGATAAACTCCACTCTTGTTTCTGTTTTCTTTCTCTTTTAAAGTAGCATGCTGTTACAGATGGAGAAATATTGGGGGGGGGGGGCTAAATAAAATTAGAAACCACACCCACCTGTCTATTGGACTCTGCCATACCCAAGATATGCACACCCTAGTTGAAATAGAGCCTGTGAACAGAATGAAATAATCTTGTCATTATTTGAAAAAATGTATTTGAAGGAAATAATTTCTCTTACAGCATTTTAAAATTAATTTCTGCTTGTGGAGTCCTTGGTGCTCTCTGAGCCTTGTTTTCTTGCAGACGTTTCATTGCCAGACTAGGCAACATCTTCAGTGTGAACAGGGAGTGGGACTTGCTCTCTGTTTATATACCATGGCTTGTCCTGCTTGTGTTGGTGGAGGTGTTGTTATCTCCTTAGGAGTTCCTTGATTGGGCTGCTGTTTGCTGCTTCGTTGATTGACTGAGTTAATAGTTCCTTGATTAGGGTATATTGTGCTGTTTGATTGTTCCTCTAGTGCTAATCCTGGTATTAATCTTTGCATATCTGGGTGATGATTGCTGGCAAGGAGGTGTTCTGGTCTTCTGGCTTTTCTATTGTCTCTTATGAATGGTATGTAAATGTTGTTTATCTCTATGTGTCTGTTGATGGCTGCTTTGTCTGAGTGCCAAGCTTCCAGGAATTCTCTAGCGTTTTTGGATTTGGCTTCGTTTAAGATGCTCAGTTTCCCAGTTGAAAGTATGGTTGAGTCTGTCCATGTGTTGTGAGATTAAGGAGTTTTCATCATGTCTTCTGACTGCTAGTTGGTGTTCGTGGATGCGCTCTGCTAGTCTTCCGCCGGTCGGTCCTACATAGTGGCTGCTACAGTCCTTACACCAGTGCTTTCCAAACTCATGCCGTTGATGACACACCAATGGTGGCGTGGGTGCGCATGGCGGCGTGCATGGTGGTGGTGCGGGGGTGTGCATAGCCGCGGTGCGGGGGCACGCACAGCGGCGTGCACAGCACCGGCGGCGGCCTCATGTTTTGCACTAAAATCCAGAAGCGCTGATGGTGCGCCGCCGCTGCTCATGCCACCGCCGTCACTGTGTGCGCCACCGCAGAGGCAGCGGCAATGCACCATCAGCACTTCCAGGTTTTGTCGTGACACACTAATGTGTTGCGACACACAGTTTGGAAAGCTATGCCTTACACTGTTTGTTGTAGATAACTCCTGTTTTTTCTTCTTGGGCTACTGGGTCTTTTGGGTTACTTAAGATGTTTTGAAGGGTTTTGGTTGGTTTATGTGCTACGGTGATACCATGTGGTTGTAACAGTCTATTAGTAGTTTCTGAGATGTTTCTGATGTACGTATGGCAGTGTAATCCTTTTCATAGCTTCTGTTGGTTTTGCTGTGGTGGGTTGAGTGGTCAGGCACTTTTTGATAAAGTTGCGTGGGTATCCATTTTGCTGGAAGATGCTATATAAGTGGTCTGTTTCCTTTTTCTGGTGTTCTGGGTTGCTGCAGTGCATTTGTGCTTAGCTGAATAGTGTTCTTACACAGCTCCTCTTGTGGGAGGTTGGGTTATTGGTTTGGTAGTGGAGCACTACCAGATGACATCACCAGATGGTCAATACCGAAATCAGATTGATTATATACTTTGCAGCCAAAGATGGAGAAGCTCTATACAATCAGCAAAAACAAGACCTGGAGCTGACTGTGGCTCAGATCATGAGCTTCTTATTGCAAAATTTAGGCTTAAATTGAAGAATGTAGAGAAAACCACTAGACCAATCAGGTATGACCTAAATCATATCCCTTATGAATATACAGTGGAAGTGAGGAATAGATTTAAAGGATTAGATCTGGTAGACAGAGTGCCTGAAGAACTATGGATGGAGGTTCGTAACATTGTACAGGAGGCAGCAACTAAAACCATCCCAAAGAAAAAGAAATGCAAAAAAGCAAAGTGGCTGACTGATGAGGCTTTACAAATAGCTGAGGAAAGAAGGGAAGCAAAAGGCAAGGGAGAAAGGGAAAGATATAAACAACTGAATGCAGAATTCCAGAGAATAGCAAGGAGAGATAAGAAGGCCTTCTTAAATGAACAATGCAAAGAAATCGAGGAAAACAATAGAATGGGGAAGACTAGAGATCTCTTCAAGAAAATCGGAGATATCAAGGGAACGTTTTGTGCAAAGATGGGCATGATAAAGGACAAAAAAGGCAGGGACCTAACAGAAGCAGAAGAGATTAAGAAGAGGTGGCAAGAATACACAGAAGAACTATACAAGAAAGATCTTAATATCCCTGATAAATACGATGGTGTGGTCACTGACCTTGAGCCGGACATCCTAGAGAGTGAAGTCAAGTGGGCCTTAGGAAGCATTACTAACAACAAAGCTAGTGGAGAAGACAGTATCCCAGCTGAGCTATTTAAAATCCTAAAAGATGATGCTGTTAAAGTGCTGCACTCAATATGCCAACAAATTTGGAAAACTCAACAGTGGCCACAGGATTGGAAAAGGTCAGTTTACGTTCCAATTCCAAAGAAAGGCAATGCCAAAGAATGTTCAAACTACCGTACAATTGCACTCATTTCACATGCCAGCAAGGTTATGCTCAAAATCCTACAAGCTAGGCTTCAGCAGCATGTGAACCGAGAACTACCAGAAGTGCAAGCTGGGTTTCGAAGAGGCAGAGGAACTAGAGATCAGATTGCCAACATTCGCTGGATCATGGAAAAAGCAAGAGAGTTCCAGAAAAACATCTACTTCTGCTTCATTGACTACGCTAAAGCCTTTGATTGTGTGGATCACAACAAACTGTGGCAAATTCTTAAAGAGATGGGAGTACCAGACCACCTTACCTGTCTCCTGAGAAACCTGTATGTGGGTCAAGAAGCAACAGTTAGAACCGGACATGGAACAACCGACTGGTTCAAAATTGGGAAAGGAGTACGACAAGGCTGTATATTATCACCCTGCTTATTTAACTTATATGCAGAGTACATCATGAGAAATGCCGGGCTGGATGAATCACAAGCTGGAGTTAAGATTGCCGGGAAAAATATCAACAACCTCAGATATGCAGACGATACCACCCTAATGGCAGAAAGTGAAGAGGAACTAAAGAGCCTCTTGATGAGGGTGAAAGAGGAGAGTGCAAAAGCTGGCTTGAAACTCAACATTAAAAAAACCCAGATCATGGCATCTGGTCCCATCACTTCCTGGCAAATAGAAGGGGAAGAAATGGAAGCAGTGACAGATTTCATTTTCTTGGGCTCCAAGATCACCGCAGACGGTGACTGCAGCCATGAAATTAAAAGACGCTTGCTCCTTGGAAGGAAAGCTATGGCAAACCTAGACAGCATATTAAAAAGCAGAGACATCACCTTGCCGACAAAGGTCCGTATAGTTAAAGCTATGGTTTTTCCAGTAGCAATGTATGGCTGTGAGAGTTGGACCATAAGGAAGGCTGAGCGCCGAAGAATTGATGCTTTCGAGCTGTGGTGCTGGAGAAGACTCTTGAGAGTCCCTTGGACTGCAAGGAGGTCAAACCAGTCAATCCTAAAGGAAATCAACCCTGACTGCTCATTGGAAGGACAGATGCTGAAGCTGAAGCTCAAATACTTTGGCCACCTAATGAGAAGAGAGGACTCACTGGAAAAGACCCTGATGCTGGGAAAGACTGAGGGCAAAAGGAGAAGGGGACGGCAGAGGATGAGATGGTTAGATAGCATCACCGATGTAATGAACATGAATTTGAGTAAACTCCGAGAGACAGTGGAGGACAGGAAGGCCTGGCGTGCTATGGTCCATGAGGTCACGAAGAGTCGGACACGACTGAACGACTGAACAACAACAACAACAAGTGGAGCACTTGGTTAGTGTGGGTAGATTTCTGGTAGACTTGTGTTTCTAGAATGCCATCCTCTACTGATGAGGATGTCCAAGAAGGTTAGTATGTTGTTGTTTCCTTCTTCCCTATGTATATGTGCAGAGAGCACCAAGGACTCCATAGTTCAACCCTAAGCTACAAATATTCTCTTCGATTGGTAATTTCTGCTTTACTGCCCCCTTTTCCATTTACTTGCATCCGGATTGTAGCAGTTCCCTTAGCATGATCCTGTGCTCCTAGTGATCATTAAAAATGAAGGAACATTGGCCAGTTGCCTGGGATCCTGCTATTCCATACCTGCCTGATTAGAATGGAATAGCCCTGGAACTACAGAATTCCAGGTGTAGGAGTAACCTGTGCTGCATGGAATCACAGTGAGAATGTTGACACTTATAAGGCCACAGAGGTATGTGAAGAATTGGCTAGCCTGTGGTCAGTCCTGCTCTAAACCTAGCTGACACACAGGTTGTCAGGAGGCTCTGATTAATATGTTATTACATATCCATAACATCCGTCATTGGGTTTGTAGCAAGGTTCTCTGTGGTCACCTTCAGATGTTGGTCAAGATGTAAGTTGTTGCCTAAAAATAATTCCCTTCAAGTAAGCAAAGAACTTTTGAGATTGGGGGCAGGGTAAGGGGGGATCGTGGCATGTTACTCTTCTAGCTCAGAGAAGACTGCCATGTTAGCCATGCAGGCTGATCTACATATTCTGGAGCAATGATCCTCATTTTATTTCAGCTTATTTTCTGATTGTACCAAGGAAGCGAATTCTGGACTCATAACCATATTTATAAGAAACTGCATGGGTTATGGCTTTTCTAACATCTACCCTTTCAGCCTGCCAATTGACCAGTGGTCACATGTCTGTTGCTGAACCCTTTAACAAAATTCTGTGCTTGTAACAAAGGCATCAAACTGGGAAACTATACTATAGCCATCTGTACTACTACTGTACTACTGTTTTATGTGCAGAAAGCTGCTTCTAGGAGAGGGAGAAGTATTATCATAATCTTCCATAAGTAGTACATTCCCAGAACATGATTCTTAACATGTGAATCTGTCTCTGGTGATTAAACATCAGCATTTAGATAAGCTTCATGAGGAAGCTTCTTTATACAGCAATTTTCACAAATGGCAGTGCCTGGGCTGAAAAGACTCATATCAAGGATCTTATGTCAGTCCCATCAAATCATGGGTGGGTTTGTTTGTTTTAAATACTTCCCCCCCCCCCCATCTCCAGCAAATTGCATACAGCTTTCAAAATGTTTTTGTTGTCTACTGGCAAAGCCAGGTAGCAAAGCTATTTTTATTATATTTTTAAAAATATATGATTTGTAAGATAATAACATACATTTCCAAGATTGTTGTCATTTATGAGTAACAATACTTATTTATTTAATGAATAACTTATTTATTTAATAAATTTTTATTTAATGTGTGCGGAGTGAGCTCCCGCACTAGCTCCAGCTCTTGCCAACCTAGCAATTCGAAAGCATGCAAATGCAAGTAGATTAATAGGTACCACTTTGGTGGGTAGGTAACAGCGTTCCACGTGGGTCATGCCGGCCACATGACCGTGGAAGCGTCTTCGGGCAACGCTGGCTCTTCGGCTACCAAACGGAGATGAGCACCAGCCCCTAGAGTCGGACACGACTGCACAAATGTGCGGGGGGAACCTTTACCTTTTTATGAGTAACAATATGTAAATATGTGCAAGAGTTAACAATAAGGTAAGGTAAAACTTGGTAACAGGCCACCTGGCAGTGGCTCTATGGAACACCAGAGTTCCCTCTTGACATCAGGGCAAGGCTTGACTTAGTACCCCTTTGTAGCAGGGCAAAGCTTGGACAAAGTTCCCCTTTGTAGCAGGGCAAAGCTTGGATAGAGTTCCCCTTTTTCAGCAGGGCACAGGCAGGCACTAGGACATGCACGGAATCCTGGCAGGGCTCGGAGGCAGCAGTGAGACGCAGTTCCGGCTTGAGGCTCTGAGTCCCTTCGTCCTCCTCCTCCGACTCAACCTGCACCCTAACGATTTCACATAGACTCAGAGGTTTCTCGTTACATTCGCATGACACACCTACACACTGCAGCCGACACACTAACGTGTCGCGACACACAGTTTGGAAAGCTCTGGGTTAAGGTGTTGGACTACGGCTGGGGAGACCCAGGTTAAGTCCATCTTCAGCCACAGAAACTTGCTGGGTCACTCTCAGCCCAACAGTATTATTGTTGTGGGGATAAAGTGAGAGGAATTCCTCTTCTAAACGGTCATGAGCTCCAAGAAGAAACGCAGAATATACTGTAAATCTAACAAACAAAAGCATAACTAATAAACTTCCAATCCGTGTTATATATTGGATACTAGGCCTTAATAGTATTCACTGATTGCCAGGCTTTTTCCAACACCAATTCAGTGTGCTGGTTTTCATGTTTAAAAATCCTAAATGGCATGTGATCCTGATAGCTTCACAGCAATCTCTGTATGGTTCCATCTGAATGCTAAAATCTACATCAGAGGTCCTGCTTCATGTCTTTCTACTATCAGAATGTGGCAGGTGAGGACAGGAGAGAGGGCCTTTTCTAGTCATCTGATTATCACCTCAGGGAGGCTAGTCTACTTCAGTTTCTGATGGATAACAAAAAGTGGGCGAATGCCTCTGGAATTCTTTCCCCCCTTTGTGAGCAGTGGCCATAGAAGCTGAGGTAATGTATTGCATCTTTGTGTCTGTGTATGAAGGTCTATTCAGGGTGGGAGCAAGCATACAGTATGTGTTGCTTCTGTGTGTGTTTGTAATAAGGATGAGTTCATATACTGTACTCTATATTACCTCTGTCATTGTGTGTTTTTCTGTTCTCCCCTTGTTGCATCTGTCCGTGATTGTGGCTATACATTAAATACACTGAGAAGCACAAGCTGGGCTGCAGATGGTCATGTGACGGGGTGTTTAAGAATGAAGCAGTTGGCTGCCCAGTTGCTTGTCTCCTTGGATGGCATTGGGGTGTTTTTTCTCTGCATCTCCTGGCCAGATTTGGCCCATTTTCAAACTCAACATTTCTTTTGTCAACTTGTTCTCCTACACCAAATTTAGTCCCATTCCATCCTGGTTTTGGATAGTTACCCTGCTGATAGGCAGAGAGGGTCCCTTTACATAATATATTCCCAAAATTCTTATGGGAATCAGAATGAATTTCTGCCTTTAGGATGTCCTGATCTAGATCTACAGAAAGATGTTTCATCTGTATTTTATTTTGTATCTTGTTGTTGCTGAAATGTCAAAATGTTTAAAGTTATTTATTATAATAATATGTTCTGTTTTGCATATTTTTGTGTACTTTAATAGTATGTTCTGTTAGCCTCTTTGAGGTTCCTTTTAAATTGAAAGCAGGATAAAAACAAATAAATAAATAAATAAAAACATCTAAGAGTGGAAATAAAATATGTTTTAACTGCCTTAGCAACCAATTAACAATTATGCTGGAAACATATAAAGTAGAAATTAAGAAATTTTATTTACAATGTAGTATAGCCCTTGCATATTTATTTAGAAGAAAAATCACTTGATTAAAAGAATTTACAATCAGGTAAAGGTAGACAGGATTCTAGCCTTAAATGATGTAAATAGAGTCTTTTGCTAGTGATCTAAATCTTGTTTTAAATCATATTTAAATATATTTACCTGATTTATGAATTATATATAGTTCAGAGATATATGAAACTATGGCTGTATTTGAAGGAGACCAAGTTCAGTTAATTGGAAACATTTCTTAATTATGCATGAAGTGATCAAGAACATCTACACTGTGGTAAATTCTACTTTGTTTTGTTGACCAACTCTTCTCTGTTTTTTGTTTGTTTTTTGTTTTATTCCAAAGCTCTAGGATGCTCAGAGTGTCGTATAGTGCTCTCCAGTCCCACAGGAATTTTTACCTCTCCTTGCTTCCCCAATAATTATCCCAACAATCAAGCATGCAAGTGGACCATCAGGGCCCCTTCTGGATACATCATTCAGATAACATTTGTTGATTTTGATATTGAAGAAGCTTCTAGCTGCACATATGATCGTGTAACTTTGGACACTGGAGACAAAGTCAAAAAAGATTTCTATTGTGGCATGACTGCCAGAGGTTTATCATTTAATTCATCTAGGAATGAAATGATTGTAACTTTTAAAAGTGACTTCAGCATCCAAAAAAAAGGCTTCAATGCCAGTTATACCCGAAGTAAGTATACCTTCCTTGCTGCTTCCAATCTGTCTTCAGAATGTAGAGTGTATGTAAACTTTTGAGATTGTGATTTGATAATATCTATTTGACTGTAAAAGTATAATTTTATTATTTAGCTACGTTAGGTAAGGTATCAAAACCATTGACTTAAGTCGGAGTTCTCTTACTTATTTTAATACAGTTTCTGTGCAATAAATAAAAAGAAAAAATTGTGTTGCACAGGAGATAAGAGATATGGTTCTTTGTTCAGATCTCCCCCATATCATGAAGTCAGTAAGAGTGTCTCAAGTATGCTATACTCTGTACTTCAGACCTTCTGCATCTGCAATGTGGAAAATAATATTGATTTAGGTTATAGGGTTATTGCAAGATAGGACTACCATATGGGCTGCAAAAATCCAGATGAGGAGCAGATGGCAGCAAGACAAACCAAATCTCTAATTCTTGGTTGCCCTCTAGTGGTTGTCTAAACCTTGTACAGTTTATATATAGTAATCGTACTATAAGGATTTTGGCATGGGCTGAGTGAGCAAATAGGGATGTAATGGATTTCCTTAAGCATTCTAATTGCACATCAAAACCTTTCAAGAGTAAGTAAGATGATATAGATGATATAGAAGTTCTTTTGAAATGCTTGAAGGAAATACGTCCTCTGGAAACCAGATTAATGAAATAAGACTGCATATCATTATTTCATTAATGAAATAAGATTTCCAAATCACTAACTAAAAAGTTAACCCTAGTTATAATTAAATAAAAAAATATCACATAGCAATGAATTAGCCCCGTTGATCTAATTTAAGTTTACTTCTGATTAGACAGGCCTGTAGTCATCCCATCTTGTTCTCACAATGTGGTATAAAAACCCTGTTAATTGCCTTTTTTATAGCCCTTTCCAACTTTTCAAGGAAAATTTAAATTGTACCCCATAGGGGAAAAAAGATATCAATGTTCAGTTTCACATTGACATTAGTTACTATTTAATACATATTTGCCATTTATAGATGTGGTTGCTAGGAGTCAAAAACAACTTAATGGCACATAATCAAAAAAAATTATAGATACTGATTTTATTTATTTAATTTATTTATTTAATTTATATAACTGCCCATCTCCCCCTATGGGGAACTCTGGGATTGTAAAAGGAAAACCAACAGCAGAGATTCCTCAAGAAATTTAAACATTTTGACATCAGGAAAGAAATCTGTTACTAATATTGGCATGGCATTTCTTGTGAAATTACTGACAGAATGTTTGTCCTTTCTCTCTTGAACTATTTCTGAAATTATTATTAGCATCAGGTTGCCACTGTTGCATAACTGGATTTGTAAGAATGTTTTTTCAGTGTCTCTTTTCTTGACTTTCTTCTGGGGATCAATATTCACTTCTTTTGGTGTGCTTGTTTTTGACAAACAAACAGACTTCCAAAAAGTATTAAGAGGCAAGAAGTAGCTTCAGTTTCTTGTTGCTAAGATAAATCAGTCTCAGAACAAGTTGATTTACATGATATTCTGAGTCAGAATATCTTTCCCTTTTTATTAGTAAAAATGTAGTAACAATATACAATTACTGTAAGTGCCCTTTCATGAAACCCCAGTACAGCTAAAGCAGCCACTTTCCTCTGCCAGATGATGTGGCTACATTTATATTATTTGTGGGGGAAGAAGTAGGGTCTTTATATCAGTGTATTTCCTGAAGGAAACTGTTAATTAATCTGTTCATATTTGTAACTAACACAATGTCTATCAATCTGTTTGGTATGGGATTAATCACAGAAATGCCTTTAGAATTATGCTTGGCAAGATACATAAAATCATGAATAGGATTTTAAAGAGTTAAGTATTGATAAGCCATTGTGGTTACTATCTTGTATATGTTTACTGCAGAGTAAATCTCAATTAAAATACTGAGATTTATTCCTAAGTATAGATGCAGAGGATATGGCTACCAGATGTGGCTGCTGGTATTTTTAGTAAGTTGTTTTGCGATGAAATGTGAACAGATTTATTCAACTGAAATTCAAAAGTTTGTAAACAAAGAGCTTTTATTTGCAAAATAACATGGCAAGGCACAGTCTGAAAAAGATGTCTGGCATTCATTTCTTCAGTGTAATGCAGCTGTACAAAATAACCCATTGGGGGTAATACATAAAGAAATGAAAGGGCTGTTTCAGGTTACTGGTTTATTGCTTTGTCTAATACAAACAGGTAAAGTACCTAGAAATTTTTTTGGCAAGTAACTTACTCACATTTTGTAGGAATCAAATGGTCACATTATTATTTACAGTATAAGTTAATTGATTACAATACTACCCCTACATATACTTCAGACTGATGCCTTTAATTATACAGTGATAAAAAGTACTAAATTACTTTAATTAAAATTTGGTGGTAGTTGATTCTGAAAACATTTTCTTTCTGTATTCTAGTTGCTGTATCTTTGAAGAATCAAAAGGTTGTCATTCCACAATTTCTAGATTCTGATTCTGTGTCTCTGGCAAATTCCATCCAAGTACCAGAACTTAATCAGTTCACCTTGTGCTTTGAAGCAACAGCAAGCAACAGAAATAACCATGACTGGAAGGTTTTCTCCTATGGTGATTCCTCTGTGGAATTCTTCAGCTTTGGAAAAACAAAAAAGGGGCACTTCATTTTTATCTCAGACACAGAGTGTTTTTTAAATGATGCACTTGACATCGGTCTAAATGAGGACTTCTTCACGGAAACGTTTGAAGAGCTTTGCATTGTATGGGATAGCTTTTCAGGCACTGTAGGTGTAAACGTAAAACAGATTTATAAAACAGTCCATTGTTCAGATACTTATGGAAAAGTGATTCCCGGTAATGGGAAGTTGGTTCTGGGTTCTGACGGAGATGACATAAGCCCTCTAGCTGGAGATATGTACAACTTCCGGCTTTGGAATTTTACAATGAATTCCCAATCACTTTTCAACCTCAGCTGTGATGAGAAAGGCAACGTTGTTGACTGGGAAAATGATTTCTGGAGCATTCCAACAACATTTCTAAAAGCAGAAAACAACCTGAGTTGTGGTGAGTTTCTTTTTTTAAATTTAGGCTTTCCTCTCTGGCATAGCTGTAAAGATGTTTAGGTCAGAAAGTAACTTTATTTATATTGAAAATGAGTTAAGATTCCCACAGAACATACTCCATTTTCTTGGACTTGTTTGGCTATAAAATTCATGTGCCACAGGAAATATTATTACTGTGCAGGTTCTTTTTGTGAATTCAAAACCACAGTAATGTATTTATTTATTAAATTTATGTCCCACTGTTTTGTTCAGGAGCTCAAGGTGTTATGCATAACACTCCCTCCTCTTATTTCCCCCCACAATAACAACCTTGTAAGGTAGGCTGGACTAAGAGACAGTGATTGGCCCAAAGTCACTCAGTGAGTTTCCATGGCTGACCATGGACTAAACGCAGGGTCTTCCCAGGACCAGTTCAGCCCCTTAACAGCACAGACTGATTTCAAGAGTTTCAAAAGATGGATTTTACAATGAGCTGTATGCACAATGTTATAATTTTAACAATTCTTAATTCGTTACATTTTAGAGTTTATTGAACTGTATTATACAGGCTACAGCCAATAACAAAAACTATAACATTAAGTTGTGAAAATAGAAACAAATAAGTTGTGAAAATAGAAACAAGGGTTTCTAAGCAACCAGAGTCTTGCTAGTGATCAAACTATATATGGAAGGCATCTTAAGAAAAAGCCCACAGAAGAGAGAATAAAATCACCCTTTCCCCAACTTAATTCATAAAGTACTCTGTATCTGTTAAACATTTTTCTTCCAGCCTTGCTTAGATACTGGTATAGAGTTGTGTGGGGTGAAGTCTGGAATGCAGAAATCTGGTATTTTCAGATTGAGCCCATAAAGTTGCTCCACACCTAATTTGATTATCACTGTACTTTCTCCAATTCCAAGCTGGATAGAAGGGCTAAGCCTTGACCTGTACATTTGAAGGACCCCAAAAACCTCTCCATGCAAAAGTGTTCTTCTATATTCATTTTAAGCTTGGAGCTCATTACATTGGAGGCTTCAGAGGGCAGAGGGGCACTCATCATTAGAGGAATGTTTTTGAATAATTGCATTGGCATCTTGCAGAGGGTATCAGAAGAGGCAAGATGGCAGGCACAGCAGTGTGATTAAAGCCCTTTCCTTTTGTATGTGCATGCGGCACACATGGAAAAGGGGCAGAGCTTCATTTCCTCTGACACATCTGCCATCTTGCCTCTTTTGACCCCACCTGTGATTGCCACTGACAAATAGCAAGTTAAAATAATAGTTAACAATTTTAAGAAAATATTCTTCCTTTGTTCTGTATATTTGATCCTTAATCTGCTTTGTATGATTGTGGTGATTATAAAGTTGGAGGGGGCATTCTGTATATATAGCTTTGAGATCCTGGCAGTAAAGCAATGTATTCATGCAATAACTGGATGATCAAGATGATGTTGATTATACATTTATAGCAAAAGGAACAATTTTATTTCTTACCTGAAATTCTCTTGTAAGTGAAACTGATTAGATCAAAGCTTTCTTGTTCCAATCTACTTAATTTCAATACACCCTTGATTTTTATTAAGGGTATATGCTGATCACAAGATTAGGTTCAGACTGTGATTCATTGATTTGAATAACACTCCAGTTAATCACACACTCTACTTCAGAAGTCTCATAATTCAGGTATGACATAAATCAGAATAACACTTCAAGAATTCTTAACTTTGTGCCTCTACCCTGATTGTCACAGGAAATCAAAAAAGATTGGAAGTTAAAAAAAATCAGAAGAATCATATATATATATATATATATATATATATATATATATATATATATATATATATAATAGCCCCCTCTAAGAAGATTATGTACAGACTTCTTCAAATCGAGCTTTGTTCCTGGGCTCAATGGATAGAAATGACCTCCCATCCAACTACTATACAGTCTAGCTTAGTTTTTCAAGATCAGTCATGGTCAGCTAGACACTGCCACCCTGTTGAGCCTAGGATATACCATCTGCCAAATTTTAGGCTGTTAGGTACAGTGGGGTAACTTTTCAATCTGGAAGTTTTCAAAAGTGGGGATGCTTTCTTTTCTGTGGTTAAAAAAAGCAGTGAAAAGAAATGGGCGTTGTAAAGCTCCTTTACACTTGATTGGGCCAGAATAAAAAGGAATTTGCTTTCTTCTTCAGCTTTTTTTGTGAGTAGTTTTATCCTTATTTTGCAGATACCCCTAAGCAGGAAATCTTTAAAATTTTCAGAAGAGCAAGGAAATTATAAGGAATACACACAGCTTTAGGGTTTTATTTCTTTAGATTTCTACTCTGTTGACAGAATTCACTCCCAAAAGCTTTTAAGTATTTCATGCTTCAAGGTGTATAGTAGGTTACCTTATATTGAGAAAGACATGTAAACAACACTGTAGAGCTTGTATAGTCAATATAGAAAGAGTCTGATAGGACCTTTTGAGACTAACCATTTTATTTAAGGCATAACATTTTGTGGGCTGCAGTTCATTTCATCAGATGCATGGAGTGGCTTGGCTGATGGAAGATTAAATACATTAGGGCACAGCTTTCCAAACTGTGTGTCGCGACACAAAAGTGTGTCGCCACACACAGTCTGGTGTGTCGCCACACAACCCGGAAGCGCTGATCATCATCAGCGCTTCCGGGTTTTCCCAGGGCGAGACACCAATTACAGCGCGAAAAACCCTGAAGTGGCAACGCTTCCGGGTTTTTGCGCGCTGCCGCACTTCCGGGTTTTCCCGCAGCGACACACCAACGCTGGTTGGTGTGTCACCGCGGGAAAAACTTTGGAAAGCCCTTCTTTAGTGTGTCGCAACACACAGTTTGGTGTGTCACAACCCGGAAGCGGCGGCGGGGGCGTGCATGGCGGCGGGGGCAGCAGCGCGCCATCAGTGCTTCCGCGTTTTAGCGGAGGCCGCCGCCGCCGTTGGTGTGTCACCAACGGTGGCAGATTGGAAAGCATGCATTAGGATGAGGCAGAGGGGAAAAGGGAGGGAAAGACAGGGGAGATCGGGTTATGGAGATGGGGTTCTTTGGGAGGCAGATTACATGTACCTACCAACATGGTCCTCCTCCTACAATATATAGTTAATATAGTGCATTTTAAAGGGAGCCTTTAACATTTATGGTATGATTTTGAAAGCAATTTGCTGCTATGCTCAGAAAGAAAGTGATAGCATAGTGTTGCAGCAAGCAGAAAATGCTACACTTCACAGCTGCTATGCAACATGTCCATAGCTTCCTGTTATACATTGATAGCAAGCCTCACACTAACAGGAAGATAATAGTCTGCCTCCCTGCCGTAGCATCATTAGAGGTACTGAATTCAATGGATCCGCAAATTTCTACTTGAGAGACTGAGTCTCAGTAGCATCACCCAATTACAGCTAGCTCTCAAGCAAGCTATTCCGGGAAGTCCAGGTGCTGATGCTGACCCAGAGACATAGCTCAAAACACAACGAAAGCACAGGACTGCCTCTGATAACTCCTTTATACATCCATCCCAAAAGCACTATAATTAAAGTGAAAACAGAGTTCTGATAAAGTTATTCCTGATTAGAGGTATCAGTTCTTCTCCTTCATCCCTGTTTTATCTTTATCTTCTAAATTTGGAGGGAAAATAAATCAATTTTGGAGATGCTCTCTGTCCCTTTGAATCTTCAGTTTGCTCACAATGTTTAGGGAGACTTTGCTTGGAATGAAGATCAGATTTGGCTGAATCTGTGCTATGAGCTCAGGATTTGGGGTTCATCTGAATTGTATACAGACCATAACTTTGAACAGGACCTGAAGTTGCAATTAGAAATTACAAATAGGATTGTAAAATGAACAAGTGTCTTAACTGGCTTCTCTCTTCCATTATATTGGTGCAGTTATCAATATTGCCAATGTTAGATCATGAGCAATTTCATAGAACTGCTAGGGAAAAAAAGTCTATCTATGCCCTTTTTATTTTGTAGTAACAGCCTTTTCACATGTATTACACACACACACGCATATCACATATACATACATGTTACCAATCGAAGAGAATACATGTCTCTTCAGCCCCCTTTCTTCTGTTTCGTTTCGTGTCATTTCAACCTGATACCGTTTTTGCAAAAAGGATGTTTTGCTTAATACAGGTATCCCATTCATGTATTTAAAACTTGTTTTTATACAGCCAGTGTGAAGAGCTGTAAAAGATGCATACAATACACTTCCTTCTTTATTTTGCTAGGAAAATAGATAATTTATTTAAAAAGTAGTATTTGATGCATTTACTCAACTGTAGTGTTAGCCACACTACAATTAGCGTGCTGTATTGTAGTGTTAGCTACAACACTGGCAATGTAACTGATCTGAAATTTGTATTTTCAAAGGTTATGGTAGCAATTAGGTATCACAGCATATGGCAGCACCCAGTGGCCTTGGCTCATCTCAAAAAGCTAAGCCACAGCTTTCCAAACTGTGTGTCGCGACACTTTAGTGTGTCGCAGCACACAGTCTGGTGTGTCGCCACACAACCTGGAAGTGGCAGCGGGGGTGTGCACGGTGGCGGGGGCAGCGGCGCGCCATCAGCGCTTCCGCGTTTTAGCGGAGGCCACTGCTGCCGCCACCTCCATGCACCCCCCTGCACCCCCCGCACTGCCGCCGTGCACCCCCCCGCGCGCCGCCGCCACTGCCGCCGTTGGTGTGTCGCCAACGGCGGCACTTTAGAAAGCACTGAGCTAAGCAGTGTCAAGGCTGGTTAGTATTGGGTTGGGATACTACAAGGAAATCACAGGATTGTAAACTGGACTGAGAAGAGTGAAACTGCTTCCATATTGTTTCTAAGGAAACTACATGGACGTGTTTAGTGGTAGCTATTGATTACTTAATATATTTATAGTTTAGCAGCCTTTCTCAACTTTTTGACCCTGGAGGAACCCTTGAAATATTTTTCAGGCCTCGGGGAACCCCTGCACATTTAGGCTCAAATATAGGGCACAAGTTACATTTGTTTCATGGGTAGGCCTGTATATATGCATTAACAGTGTTCTTAAGCTAAAAATAAAGAATGAAACTTACCTCTTTAATGTGAAGTTGCCCAAATTTGAAATAATTTTTAAAATAAATCGTGATCTCCCAGGGAACCCCTAGTGACCTCTTGTGGAACCCTAGGGTTGCACAGAACCCTGGTTGAGAAACCCTGTTTTATAGAAAGAACCATCCTGTAATAGTCACTATAACAAGATTCAAGAAACAATAAAAGGTCTTATTTATTTGCATATGAATGTCACTACCATGATCATACTTACACATTTTTATTTACTGATTTTTGGCAGATGTTTTAGTTATTTTCCTGTTAAATGTCTCTTTTAAGTTAATATGACATTTGAAATTAGCTTCCTTGTTCCACTTTTGTACATGCATTCACATGTGGATCATATTATTGTTAGTCTAGTTAACTAATACTAGGGTTTTCAGCAGGTGAGAAAAGTCCTGCATTCCCTTCCGTATTTCAGATACCAGTGCAATAAATACCAGCACTCCAGATGTCTTGTAATACATATATAAACAGAAGAATATTGGCTTGTAAATCAAAAGGAAATGAATATTAGGCAAAAGAAAACAAACAAAAAGGCACAGGACTTTCTAGGACCATAGAATATGGAGGGTGCCAATTTTTTAAAAAATAGTGGGTAGACAACTAGGATTGGACAGAAAAATTCCCCATACTATACAAGAAAGTTTCAAGAGAGAGACATAAGATGATGATAACAACAACAACCATTGCACCACAGAACTATAAAACACTCAAGTTCAAAATAGCCCCAAATTTATAGAGCAGAGCTTTCCAAACTGTGTGTTGGGACACGTTAGTGTGTCGGCTGCAGTGTCTGGGTGTGTCACGGCTGCTGCTGCCTCTGAGCCCTGCCAGGATTCCACGCAGGTCCTAGTACCTGCCTTGTGCCATGCTGCCTCCAAACCTGCTGAGATTCCACGCAGGTCCTAGTGCCTGCCTTGTGCCCTGCTGTAAGAGTGTGCTGCGAAATGATGCATGTCTAAAAAGTGTGTCACCAACATGAAAAGTTTGGAAAGCTCTGCTATAGAGCATTGTCTGAGGACATCATATGCAATACAAATTTATCACACTGTAATCCAGGTTTTACAAGAGCAAGAAGGAGAGAAATCTGATTAGTTCCCAACTATCTCCTAATCATTAGTTTTCATCAGTTAATCATTAAAGGCTATTAATCAGTAATCTTTATAATAAAGTAATACTGTACTTGGCTAACAGCCACATACACTCCTTCCCAAATTCTGGTGACCTTTTAAAGCCCCCAGCTTCTCTTGGAATGGAGAACAAATTAACAATCCAAAACATGCAAAATGACTAATCAACATGTCTTCCCTAATAAGCTATCATCTTCCTGATTTCTACTAAGATAATTAATATAATACAAGAATGTTCTTTGTTTATAAAATGGGGATTTTGGTTTTTGACCTGAAACTTTTATCCCCATCTTCAGGATCATTCTTGTTTACATGAGCAGAAAAAAATGGTTAGAATTTCATTTATATATTTTTTTGTTTATTTATTTATTTAATTTTTATTTTATATCCAGCCTTTATTATTTTTATAAATAACTCAAGGTGGCGAACATACCAAATACTCCTTCCTCCTCCTATTTTCCCCACAACAACCACCCTGTGAGGTGAGTTGGGCTGAGAGAGAGTGACTGGCCCAAGGTCACCCAGCCGGCTTTCATGCCTAAGGCGGGACTAGAACTCTCAGTCTCCTGGTTTCCCATTGGCTCCTTCCTAGGGCTGAGAGAGAGGGACTGGCCCAAGGTCACCCAGCCGGCTTTCATGCCTAAGGCGGGACTATATATGCAGATAGAGTCAGGAAGTAAATAGGGTTTTCTTTAAGGCAGCAAATCCTCAACTTCTAATTATATCCCCAGAAAGGGAGCAATTATTCTGAGGTACCTCCAAGCCCACCTCCAGAAATTGTGCCATCTGTGGTGAAAGACAAGATGTTCCCTTTACTGCTGCCACAACTCCATGCACAGAAATGAACAAGTCTAGCAGCTGAATCTTATTTAACATTGGCATTGGAATAGTGTTCTTTCACAATTGGCTTATAGAACATAGGCTATGTGTCTAATTTCATAAAGAGTATGCACTTCTATCCTTTGTCTTTTTTTGCAAAATGAACTATTAGCATATTTGTTTTCCTTGAATGAGGCAACCTGCCATCTCATCTGCCTGAATCATAAGTATGGGGTTAAACTAGCAAGCCTTTGTGTTTACACTTGTAAACATCAGATTTTTTGGAACCCTAAAAAAGCTCCAAGATAGCACCTCAACTTTCACTGAGTTAGCAAAAGACCCTACTGTTATACTCAACACATTTGTTTTATTTAGCGATCTACTATGTAACTCTGTTCATCTGAGTATTTACTAAGGCAGTTTCTGTAGCTGTCTCACTGAACAATTTCTCATTAAAAGACAAGTCTTTTTTATAGTCTGTCTCTCTGTTTTTTTAAAGGCTCATATCTCATTCCCATGCCTACCATTGAACCAACTAGCTGTGCCAATGTAGGAAGCCATTGCCAAGGTAAGAAAGCAACCCTATTCTGCTGAATCAGAATATATTGCTATATTTTCTTTATAGGCTTTAAGATTTAAATGGAAAGTATGCAGAGAGGAGGAAAATGATACCTTTGACATACCGTAAGTGGATAAGGAAAACAAAAATAACTCTACCTTTTCTATTGCATGTTTTAAATTTTGCGGATAATCAACACATTCAATATAAAAGGCTCTAGCCTCATTTCTTCCTTCATTTGGTTGGTTGCTATAGTATACTTCAAAAGTGTACTTTTTATTTTGACACAACAAGAGTATGAGCAAACCAGTGGTTCTCAGCATTTTCCTTAAGAGTGATGCAGTGTTAATTTCTTCTTCTCTGGCTGGACAGTGAGCCAACAAAGTATTCAAGAAAAAGGGGGATACCTTCACTGCAGTATGACTTGTGGTAATTTATTATAGTTCTTGATTCATGTTTTATTCCATATAGTGTAGAAATTATACATAGATTTTCTATGGTAGGATTTATTTTATTTTATTTTATTTTTTGAGAAGAAAGAAGAAAACCCATATTGTTCCTCCGCAGACCAAGCACTTAGGAAAGTTTTTTTTTTTGGTCTTTTTTGCTTCCTTATGTTGTGCTGCTCATAAAATCAAACTTTGACATTACAGATATGTCAAAGCCACTTCTTTATATTTTTATTTCTTTTTTCTTTTTTTCTACTTCTACTTTTTTCTTTTTGCTCTTTTAGCTTTTTCTTTTATTTCTCCTTTTCTCCCTTTCTCTTTCTTCTTTTTTGTTCTACTTTAGTTTGTATTCTTACTATTGTTAAAATGTTTTTAAAAAAAGAAAGAAAGAGGATGTCAGGACTGTCAGTTGAACAGCTGTGGGGCAGATAGCTTCAGATTCGAATTACCTATGAGAGTTTACCCATTTATTTACCATTACAACCTTCTAGTCCTAATCTAGCACTTAAAAATCTAGTGGTGAGACTTGGAAGGTAGAGAGCAATTGTGAGCATGAATTTGTGAAAGAAATGGGATGCATGAGGTACACCCAACGATTTTGTAATTCATAAAGCATCTGCAAAATACATCAGGTATGTGTTGGAAGACACTGTGAATCTATTCAGTTTTTGTCTGAACAACTGCTGGAAAAGCAGGAACTGTTTGCAGAACTGTGAATTATGTCAGCATGCATCAGACTGAAATCCAAAAGGTATTTGTTGAATGTGATTATGGATGGATTTGGACCTACTTGATTTCAGCAGGACTTTCTAATATACTGTAGCAGGATTGGTTTAGAATTCTGGGAGTTAGATCAATAAAGATCAGGCAGAGACTATAATTCCTAAAACTTATTAAAGTCCTTACAGTTATGCCACATGGATATTGTGTTCGAATTTCCAGTTTGCTGGGTTTGTGAAGTGTGAGTGGCAATTGGAATCTGCTTAATATTCTCATGTGAAATTGAGGCGGGACTAGAACTCACAGACTCCTGGTTTCTAGCCCAGCACCTTAACCACTAGACCAAACTGGCTCTCTTTAATTTATTATTTTTCTTCCATTGAAATTCTCAGTGCATATCAATTGTATCTAGATCCTATATCCATGTATTCATACACTCTTAACTTGTTTGGTTCCTGTGTCATATTTCACCAATAATTTATAATTAGGGCCCACTAAATGCTCTGAGTTTCTTGTTATAAGATTTTCAAATTCAGTTAAATCTCTAAGTATTCCCTCTTATTCTGCAGTTCTTTTAATACTACACTACTTATTTGAAGATATTGAAACCAGTCAGTGATTCTGACCATTCCAAAGAGAAAGTCTGAAAAGATGTTATCTTTGTCTCATTAACAATCAAATTTTGCAATGTATACAATTGGTCATCTCTCAAACGACTTTTCAAGTATTTCAACACAAGTATTTAAAGTCTACATATTTCACATTGTTTCTTCTCCTTTTCCCAGAAGAAAAAAATATTTTTATAGGCTTACAGATAGACATTTGTCTAACCAAGCTGAAAATAATTAAAGAGATTAGCTGGTCTCTTCATGCCATAATCTGTTGACTGAGTCAATCCAAAGGTTTATTTAAATTGAAAATGTATCTCTACTGGCAGGTGGAATAGGCTTTTTAAAAACAGATTTTAATCTAAACAGGTTTGAATGAGAATGGATTACTTCCGTTCAGGACTTGTTTTAATGTTTTCAAATATGTTTTAAAGAAATTGTCCCAGCCAAATTTTCTGCAGTTTGGTTGGTAGATGACATTCAGGATAGACTACAGTCCCATCTACTATCATGACCCTAGGTGAAAAACAAGGGAGCATCAACTGATCTCAAATTCCCATTGTTTCCTCTAATTAAAATTTGTTCTGTTGAAATAAGGGCTGTTTCATTCTGAGCTTGCAGGAAAAAATGTTTCAATTCCATGCACTTCTGTAGTTCACACTGTGCATAGGGATATTTACTAAACAAACATTGGTCTATCAGCAGTGAAGTTTTAGACTGAGTTGATATTTAATAATGCATTTTTTCTCAAAAATGTAGTCATACCATCTTGGATTTCTTGGACAAGCATGCATCTGTTTTTGAATATTTCCTTTGAATCATGGAACTTCTCTGATTACCAGTACAAAACACATCTGAAATTGAGGCAACTTGAAAATGTAATCTTCTTGTGGTCATATGCAGGCATTAACAGATTTAATCAGAATCTGACACAGATGGCAAGGCAAATTTTGTGATATTTACAAACGCTCCTTTTTTATAATTAAGATAATATTATTTTGAATTTATATACTCACAGGTGGATTATACTGTACTTCATTTCAAACAAATAGTCTTGTTCAGGTGACAGGTTTGATGTTAAACATACAAGTCAGTGGTTCACTTGTAAATAATGTGTTTAGGACTGAAATATCTTTTATTAACTAATGAAAGTTATTGTTTTGTGTAATATACTGTGCCAAAACTCTGTGATGGTAAGTTCATGTTACTTTCATTTAAAAAAAATATTGCAACCATAGGTTTAGCAAAAATTCATATAAAATTTCAATAATCCATATCAGTTCAGTTCATCTCCCCTAACAACACTATTTGTCAACATCTGCATTAGTGTTTTCCTTGCAACCATTGCAAACAAAGCAACGTGTTTTGTTACACATATGTCTACATTGGTCAGCAGGAAATAGTGTATGGTAATTTATGTCATACATCAGTTGCTGATCTAGTAAAAATTGTGAGAATAGTTTTAAGCATGAATTCACCCATACAGTACTGTTAAATTGTTTGTGGAGGCACTGTTTTGCCAAACAAGTGTTACTTTCATTTTGCAGGTGAACAAATGAGACTTCTTTAAAAATATATAGCAGAACTGGTATTTGTATATGTGTGTTTTTATGTTGTATATGGATTCAGTAGTTTAAAAGTAGTTTCCTCTGTTTGTGTTTTCATGTATTCCTATTTTGCCTGACCTTATTAACATTCATATTCCATACAAGTTCAATTCTTTTTCATCTTTGTTACCAGCTACTGTAAGTTCAACCACTTCATCACCCACTGTTACCACTAACATGCCTGATACTAACAGAACCGATAAAATAATGGATGGTAAGAAATTTAATGTTACATTTTCTTTGACATATTACAACATCATTTTATCTTTTAAGCGTACTTGCATTATATACGGATGTCAGATTCTGTTTCAGCAAACATTGCTGAAAGTGGTTTGTGTCAAATAAATAACAATTTTGGATAAACAAAATTTCCTATGTAGGAGGAAGATTTTTTAAAGCTATTTTTCACATATCTGATTTGATTATTTTATTAATCTTCATCTTTAATTAATTAATTAATTAAATTAATCATCTTAAGCACAAAAAACGATATTTCTCTTAGGATCCTGCATATAGAATGTGAGCAATATTCAAGTGACCCTGATAAAGCAAGAGTATATTTTAAGAAACTATATATATTTTATTGTGTCCTTCAAGTAAAAACTCTCCCAGTGGCTAACCAAATTGTAGATATAAATTAGCAATAAATATATAACATGAATGGATTGGATCCTGAGCCTTATTCTTTTGGCATCCTTGAGGGGGATTCTGCTTAGACCCTCCATGCAGCAGAAGTGTGGCTGGAGGAGTATTATCCTCAGAGTGCTACTCCACCACTGTTGGAATGACGTTTCCTCCACCCCCAGTAGAATTGTGGAATTATAAGGATTAGGATCTGAGGAGGGAATTAATATTTATGTTAATACAGAGATGGATAACCTACAGTCTGTGGGCTGCATGGGATCCTCACATTTTTTTTCTAAGTAGTTTCAGGCACTTCCTTGTTTGCGACCAAATTTTGGCTATATGCCTGACATTTAAACTAATAGAAACTTATATAATTTATAGTTTGGTGTGGCACGCATGGAATCTCTCCCCATTTTATTTTTGCAACAAAAGCCCTATGAAATAACTTGGGCTACAAGATAGCAATGTCCCAAAGTCATCCATGTTGTTATGAGTTCCATAGTCAAGTAGGCCTTGAACTTAAAACTCTCTACTCCCATTCCAAATTTAATCACTGTAGTGGTATGGAAGTAGAAAATACTGGAAATAACATCATATGATGACAATATAGTAGCAAAACAATAGTTCCAGCTTAGCTGCAGAAATATTTTTAGATCACAAACCATTAGAATGTATCCCTCAGGTTAGGCGGCAGGTTGCGGAGGGGAGGATCAAGAGAGGTCCCTTAGCCAGTAAAAGCTTGTCTAGTCTTGCTTTAAATCATTGTCAGATTCTGGAACTGAGGTTTTTCAACTTCAATTGGACTATAGGCAAATGTGATGAAAATTAGATACAGAATTATAAAGAAGGCAACAAATAGCAATATAGGTGGAAGACCATCAAGAGAACCAGGTTAGAGCATGAGTTGGAATGATACCTTTATGTATGGAGTAAGAGTAAAAACATTTCACAGATGGTAGATAATATAATAGAATTTATGACCAGGAGCTCATTCAAAAAGAAGTCTGTATATCTTATAAATAATGAATAGAATAAAAGTTTGTTCAGAGTAAGAACAGGACTGAAGTACATATCTCTGTCTCCTGTACACATTTTGAAAAATTTATGTCAGCAGAAGCAGTTTTGTATAATGAACAGTTT
Organism: Charina bottae; assembly: GCA_023362775.1. NCBI lineage: Eukaryota > Metazoa > Chordata > Lepidosauria > Squamata > Charinaidae > Charina > Charina bottae. The sequence continues at coordinate 14,188,149 of JALMGJ010000001.1, forward strand.
AAGAATAAATTGCTTACAATTTCTTGTTTAATCTTTGTGTATCAGAACTCAGTCTATTCAGTGCAGTTCTTGCTGAAATACATGATTTCTTCAAAATCAGTCTCTGAGCTGTATTTAATGAAAAAGTAGTTTCCTTAAGTAACATTTTTCATTTATTAATTGAATGACTTATTGTATACAGACCTGCAGGAAATGAAAGGTCCTGCTACAGTGGTCTTCAGAGTCAAGAGAAATTCAGCTGACTCTTCTCAACCTATTCAACATTGGCAGGAAGACTCTAAGATAAGAGGCATCAAAAACATAGGAATTATATCAACCCCAATAGTTTGGCCTGTAAAACAGAGGCCTCTGCAAACCAGTAAATTTACAACAACTGAGAGAAAAAGTGCACCCAGTTACTTCATCACAATAACTCCTGAGGTCATACCATCTGCTTCTCAAGAAATTGAAGTTAATATCTTGGGCCCTTTTATAGAACAAGTAAACATAAATTATAATTCTTCCATCGAGTTCTCATACTTTAATAATGTTTCAGGGCATTCTGAGAGCTTGTTAAGTGAGAGTAGTATTTCAAAGGAAATACCAACTCTCCCACTTGATCATATCAGGAATTTAGGATTCCATATTCAACAGAGTGAAAGTGTTGAGATAGAAGATTCTAGATCAAACTTGCTATTTCCTTCACTGGTGAACAAGGACACTTTTTTTGAACTTACAGAAGATCCTCAATGGATGCTATCTCGTATTAGTTTTACATTTTCTTCTGTGTATAAACATGCTAACAGTTTCTTGCAGTCTTTGAGTATATGGAAGGAAAATACAACTTACAAGAATTTTATTTCCAGAATTCCAGAAGAAAACCTTTCTTCTCTTGCTCATCAATATTCTTATACACACCCTAAGGAATTAGTTCAAGAAACCATGCTTGGCTTACTAAACAGATCACTTGAAAGTGTCTACTTGCAACCCACAAAGAGAATTCTACAAGAGGATTCTCTTAGGAATGGCTTTTACATTGTAGATGACTTACAGACTACAAACTTAAATCACATAAAAGACTATAATTCAGTACATTTTAAAAAACAACTGTTTAAACACAGTGCATATCCTTCTGGTTCATTACAAAACATGAAGGCCTGGTTTCCAGATGTTATGCCCAGAATCCATCCAACAGAAGTCTTCCTGTCAGTGGAATACAGTACAGAATTACATTTATCAGCAGGTTTACCAAAAGCAAGAGGCAGAAATTCAGAAATTCAGCAAACTGTTTCTGTTTCATCTTTATATCAAGAAACATACAATAGAGGTTTTTTAAAAAGTGACTTACTTATATTTAATCCTCTCACTGAGCAATTAGATAAGTTAGAAGAAGATGAAGGCTCATCTCTAGAAGATGAATTTGAACTTCCAGATAAGTTTATTTCTTACGATAATGATGTATCTTCTTTTTCACTTCTATTGGAAGATGTCAAGTCAAAAATGATTTCTGGAGCAGGATATGTAGAAAATAATACATCTAGCAGCCCATATAATGATATTACTTTTCTCACAATTGATCCTAGGAAGACTAGTGATGTAGGTCTTCCAACACAATACATAAATACTTCATTTTGGACTATGGTGCATGATCCCCTAGAATCTTCTAAGGAATCTACAGGAAGAGGGTTGTCCTCATTTAATCAATCATATTCTTCCCTAACAGAGAGAATGTCTTTTTTCATGTCTCCTACACAAATAAATGATATCACCATGCAAACAGTTCCTTATAATAGATTGGTAGGCCATAATGTTTCGAAGTTAAATATTTTTACTTCTCTATCAGAAGAGAATTTTAGTTCAGTTCTTCCAATATACTCATCAAGGTTTTCAGATGTTACCGAAAGAATATCACAATCAGCAACAACATCAGACCCTCTTCTTAACAAAAATGGGCCCATAAATGATGTTTCAGCTGTTCATGTTCCTTTAACTTCCCATGTAATACCTTTGATTCAGCCTTCCTTGCATTTACAGATAAGTACTTACGATATATTACAAGGAAGGTTTACTTATGATTTAAAAATTACTGCCAGTTTAGCCATGCAACAGACCATGGAGAAAATACTGGCTGACCAAGTAATAACTTTTTTTTCTTACGCTGAAACATCAGCAACACCATTTTTTGAATCGTCATGTACAGAAGGTACCTGCAAAGTTTTATCACTAAGTCCAAAACATTTTAAGGAACTGACACATAATGTATATACAGACTTACAGATTAGTCAGTTTACAAGTGCTTCTGATTATATGAAAAATGCAGCATATTCACTTATGAATAACGCTTTTTTTGAAAAACAAAATCCACAGATATCTGATCTGTTTATAAAGACAGTGCCTTTAGAAATACTGCCTACTAATTGTCCCAGAACAATTGCACAATTTGGCAAACACTCAGCAGCTGTAATGATTTCAGGCAGTTTAATTTCACAGAGTCTTCTAAATAACCTTGATCAACATTCTCTTGATTCAGGATATTTGTGGAATGAAAAACTAGTTCAGGAAACAAGCACAATGAATGAAACACATCTTTCTGAAAATGAACATAATGATCCAAATAATTTAGAAAGCAAACACATTCTACTTCTTCAACCTGATCATGCAGAAGTATTTGGTGATATAGCTCACAGAAGTATTGATAATAAAATAAAAGCTACTGTTTCAAAACAAGAATCAGTTGTTTGGAAAATGCATCACAATCGTAGCGAGTCTACTGATGATCCTATTAAGAAAGAATTGTCTTCTTTAAATCCATATGATGTTAATCTTACTGATTTTTATGACTGGACAATTTCCTCATCTTTTGAGGACTTGAAATATGAAAAAATAGTGAACTATTCTTCCCTTTTGGAACAAGCCGCAATTTCAGTAGTTACTGATATGATAGTTCAATCCTCTTTGTTGAATGAACCTACTAAGTATTTTAATGAAAATGTATCAGATCATACAGAAACAATGGTTGGAATGATATTCCATAATGACAAGTTGCAAGTTCAAAACATAGTGCATATGTCAGCTCATGAAACTGCTCTGACTAGTACGGTGCCAGAAGCAAATCAAAGTATTGTGCTCAAGACAACCTTGACTCCTAGTAGCAAATCGCTTTTGACTTATTTTTTATGTAATTCCATCATGGACTGGGACTGCCCATGTGGACCTGAGGCCAAACACAGTATGTCAAAACATGAAGCTAGATGTAGAATGAAAAATGCCTCATCTGCTAGATTGTGTAAATAGAGTTTAGAATTACTGGGGCTAAATTAGACTTCATGCTTAGCATTAGAAACATTAAAGCAATAGAAACTTATTAGAAATGCATTTATACCATATTAAAATGATTTTGAGATCAAAGTGTAGAACTTTAGTATATGATTCTAATCACTACCATTCCATTTACTAATTCAACATCTTTGAGGAGACTATTGCGACAATCAAATGACACGTATTCTCCTATTCAATCCATGGAGATTGTTTTGTAAAAATCTAATGAAAACAAATAAGTACAGTTTGATCAGAAAGTATGAGAGAGAAATCATGTCAAATTATCTTCAGAAGCAATAGATCCTTGCTTCTGAACCAGAACATGGAATCTCTATGTGTCTTTTTCTCTATTTTGTGTCTTGCTGCCTATAGAAAAGAAAGACATTGAATCTACTGCACTTCTGCTGTTTTTTTACTGATTTTTCAGAATAAACAATATCCAACAAAATGAACAGGAGAAATCACTGCCTAATAATTATATTTAAATATATTTAAATAAAACAGTTTTGTTTGATTTTTTTACTTAGATTAATTTTAAGTATTATATGATTATTAGAAGTATTTTGAAACAATGATCTTAAAAAATATGAGTATAAATTCAAATGGAAAGTGTGTTTTGAATTCTTTTAATGTTGTCATTTGATAGTCTCCTGAGAGTAAAAGAGAGTTATAGTTCTTCATACTAACTTCAAGAAAATATGTTTTCACTCATTGTCCAGAAGTGGTAGATTTGAAATTCTTTAGCTCTGCTATTTAGAGACAGTAGTTTTCCCATTCAATGTGACATAATGTAAACTGTATTTTCACAAAACACATGAATAATTCCTTTCCAGGGAAATGTAAAAGACATTTTGTGTTCATCGAAAATTGGTTCACACATCACTTAAGGCATATATATGTCCAAATAATGTTATACTTAATGAGATTAGGGATTGTTCATGTTAATCTGGTTCTGCATATACCAACAATAGTGGTATATGAGTGAAAATAGGGGGGAAAAAATCTCTAAAGCTGGGACAAATAACCACAAACATGGAAGGGAATATTGTGGTTCTGCAACCTATTTTTAAAGCTATTCAGCTCTTGTTGATGACACATTGACTCTACTATCCCATAAACAGCTTATTTATTTATTTATTTATTTATGTATTCATCACATTTATGTCACTGCCCATCTCCCCCACAAGGAGGGACCCTGGGCAGTTCACAATAAAACAATTTAAAATTCAATAAAAGTCATAAATAAATACCAATAATCAATAAAAATATAAAATACAATCAAATCCAAGTAATGGTAGTTCTACTTCATCCCACGAGCTTGATATTTATTAAGTTAAATATCACCAGTGAAATGCTGTACAGTAATGGAATCTGGATTCCATGTAGGTAGTTCCTTCCCTAAGTCATTCTCATCTAATTTAGCAGGTAAACTCGGGGAATTTTTTCCTACCCCACTTGATTACCAATCCGGACTATAAATAGGCTCTGCTCTCTACCCTTCTTACTCAGGGGGAGCCACAAGATGTTTTAAATGTGCTCCAGATGGAAATTGGATTTGATCCTTTGTGTGTGCTACATTAGATATGCCTAGTGCTAGTAAGATGGAAAAGAGGAAAGATAAGGCAAAAAGATACCAGTCATTGAACTTTCCTTCATGTATATGATGCCTTACTGCAGCAGTCCCCAACCTTTTTGGCACCAGGGACTGGTCGTGGAAGATAATTTTTCCACGGACTGGGGGGGGGGGGGCGGGGTTTGCAGGCGGGAGCCCCGCAGCCCACTTCCTAACAGGCCGTGGCCCACTATATGCTTGAAAAAAAATATTCTTCACCCTAGTAGCTATTACTGTAAGAAATTGCATATCAAGACACTCAAGCACATTTTAAAAAAGAGTTTTAAAGAAGTTCAACTCAAAAACATTTGTGCTGGTTTCTATAAAATTGAACACAATCCCTTCATAATACTGTAGTTTCCTTGAAAACTTCATCTCATTATACTGAAAAAACAAGAAAGGTTATTGCCAATTTTGCTTTTCCCATTGTACACTATGAAAGAGCAGAGTTTTCCAAAGTTTTCCAAATCCCATTTCTGATCTGCAGAACCAAATTAGATCAGGTTATCATTGGAGCAACGCAATGTGGATTAGATTGTTTCTGGAGCTTCTGATCTTGCCTTCAAAGCAAATTAGCTGTTCTTTGTATACCCCTAATTTCTACTGAGAAAAATCAGTAGAATATCGGTCAAAAGACTGGGCAGACATTAATAAAATATTGTCAAATAATGGTAAAATATTTTAAAATCATTAGCCTTGCAAGAACAAAAAATTGATACAATAATAAAAACTAATTAGCTATTGAAAAATAGTGGCATTTCCGTATGTTTGTCTATTATGAAAAATCAAGGTACACATGCATTTTTTTAAAAAGTGAAATTACTGTAAATCAGGTGACAACAATTATTATTATTAAAAACCTAAAGCCAGTTTTAAAAACATTATCAGCATTGTGGCTTTATCACATGCTTGATGCTATTTCTTGGTGAGAATTTTACAGATTATTATAAAATAAGAGCCATAACTCTGACATTTACATTGTTTTCATAATGCCTAGGTAGATTATACTACAGAATTGACCTTACTGTCTACAAAGTGAAAGAAGATGGAGAGCCAAACATTCGGAATATAATTAGTGAATGGGTAAGTTAGGCTACTTTGCAAACCATTCTATATACATTTTAAGTGTTCTTTTGAAGATGTTGCTTTAAAGACATACTTTTTCAAATGTTAATTGAAAAGTGTGATCTTTAATTTTAAAAAGCATGATTCAGAACTGGTAATTTCTAGATTATTTGTTCAAATTTATATACTGTATATCTGAAATACTGCTTTTTATTTTGATCTTTTAAAATGTATAGTTGATTGATTATAATCTTGGAGTATGTCCACTGGCCATGTGAGACACATTAGAGACAATAATAATCTTGGTTGAGCTACCACAACTGTAAGCAGGTGTTCATTTACACCAGGGTGGGCTGCTTATGAACACCCTGAACCCTCCTTTTTCAGCTCTCCGAGCCCCTCAAGATCACATCACTAAAATTCAGTTGTAAAATTAATCAACTTAGATCACAATGATTTTTGTCTGGAAGAAATAAGCTGGATTGCAAGAAGATGAGTGTGGTTTTAAAACTGGAGGAAGAAACGTCAATACCTTGCACTATGCTGATAGCACTACTCTGACATCTGAAACTACAAATAATCTGGAAGCTCTAGTAATTAAAGTCAAGGAGCACAGTGAAAAAAATGGGGCTAAAATTAAATATAAAGAAGATCAAACTAATGACAAGAGGTACAATAATCAGCCTTAACATTGATAATGAAGACATTATCCACCACTCCCTGAGAGTATCTGCTTGTCTTACCAGATCAGAGAGGGTAGGCACACTCCAGGTCCCATCCCTGAAATCTTGCCATCTACTAGGACCTTGGAAACATGTCTTTTCCGTGGCTGCCTCTATCTTATGCAACACTCTCCCCCCAGTGATTCGGCAGGTCCCAACCTTTTAGCCTTTCGGAAGGCCATCAAGACCTGGCTTTTTACCCAGGCACTGGGGTAGAGTGAGGATGTCTGGAGTTGGTTGTGGGGCATCCCAAGGGGATGATTGAGGTGCTGGGTTTTGTTTTTGTTTTATGTTTTATGATTTTTATAGTTCTGGGTTTTATTATTGTCATGAGCCACCCAGAGTGATGGGTGGCCATACAAATCTTTCAAATTAATAAATGAATTAATTAATTAATTAAAGTGTAGAATAGTTTCTGCTTTTTAGGATTGACTTATCAATAGTAAAGAAACCAGCAGCCAAGAAATATGCCGTAGACTAGCACTTCACTTGGTAGGATAACAGTGAAGGAAAAGAAAGATGCTGTGATGTGTCCATACCTACAAGGTTCATAATTATGCAGCCAATAGTTTCCCCTGTGACACTGTATGGAATTGGAAGTTGGACTTTGAAGAAGCAGGACATATATCCATATGAACATATGTCAATTAAATTTTGGGAAGAAATGTTATATGTTTTATATTTTGACTTATATTCCTAAAATACGGAATTTGTTATCTCATGAAGAGATTTGCTGCTATGGAGCCTGGGGCACAGGAAAATGTGTAATTTTACATAATTAAAATAAAGGTAAAGGTTCCCCCCACGCATTTGTGCAGTCGTGCCTGACTCTGGGGGCCGTTGCTCATCTCCGTTTGTTAGCCGAAGAGCCAGCGTTGTCCGAAGACTCTTCCACGGTCATGTGGCCGCATGACGCACGTGGAACGCTGTTACCTACCCACCGAAGTGGTACCTATTCATCTACTTGCATTTGCATGCTTTCGAATTGCTAGGTTGGCATAATTAGAATTATGTAAAAGAATTTGTAAAAGAATTTTACATAATTAGAAAGAAGCTTACTTTCCTGATTTTAAGTAATGGATAAGCTTAAATTAATTTTATATTGTTATCCATAGCTATTATATGGATCTTTTTTCTGTTAGTTCTTTTTTGTCACATTTGTGTGTCCCTTTGACTCCTGGCAACTGCCTGAACAATTTTCTTGGCAACATTTTTGGAAGTAGTTTGCTCTTGCCTCCTTCCTAGGGCTGAGAGAAAGTGACTGGCTCAAAGTCACCCGGCTGGTTTCCTGCCTCAGGAAGGACTAGAACTCACGGTTTCTAGCCTGATGCCTTAACCACTACACCAACCTAGCTCTTTCTTTTGTCACATTTAGTTTACTTTATTCACCACAATCTATATAGGTTTTCTTTCACTGTATAATCACAACCTTTTTGGTGGTGGTGGTGATATAGTTTTTTGTATTTCACTGTTAAAAAATGTTTTTAAAGGATTGCCAGTTGTTAAAGACAAATGAAATCTGGATTAGTAATGTTTGAAGGTTATAAATTCTCCAACAGTGCCATTGAGACATCATTTGAGTAAGACCCAGCTAAGTCTTCTGCATGCAGATTTTCTTCTCATATTTATATTTCTGTCACGACTTTTAAGGATTAATAACAAATCACTTCCATTATTATGTTATCTAGATCCAGCTTCATGTCTCATGTGTCTTCTACATCTAAGGTGAATTTAGAGCTTTATGTTGGTAGTGAAGGTATAGATTAGATAGTGAACATTTTCACCAAGGAATACTGCCATGTCCTTTAGAATTCTTGATTTTCTGCAGTTAACCTTGCTGGATTTCCCTAGCATGTTGCTCTGTACCTTACTTTTTAAAGACAATTTTTTCCTCAACTAAAGAGAAAATATGATAAAGAACAAAAGAAAATATATGAAGTAGTTTATGGGCGTAGTAAAAGCAAGGGCAGAGAGACGAATAGTGAATGATGCTGATTTTAGCTGTTTGCTTCCCCTAGCCTTCCCCCCCCCCGAAAAACCCTCTATAATTTCTTTGGCTTACTATTTATTACTCTTTTTCTGCACTTTGCATAAAAACATGAAAGGGAACAGCATGATTGGTGTGGTGGTGATGGTAATGATTATATGAAAGTAAATTCCTCTGAGAGAGTTTTCATACAAGAGCATAATGCAAAAATTAAAAATTGCAGCAATTTTATGCATTTTAACATTTGCATTGTTTTCATATTTTCCAGTTAATTCAAACCATGGGGAATTGGAATTATACTGTATGTGTGGTCAATATAACGTAAGTACTTGATAGAATAGAAAGAAAATATACTATCTTTTGCAGAAGACACTTTTCTAAAAAATATGTATTTTCTTGTTACAGTGTTCAACCAAATTCAGTGAAAAATGGATCAAGAGAAAAGAGAAATGTTGGTCATCAAAGGTAAAATTGTAAGAAATTATTGTTACAAAAACTCTGAAACAATTTAAACAGTTTTGTTATATTTATCAAATGCTAATATAATTTCCTGGACTTATATCTGTGAAGTAATGGTAGTAACATGAGACTTATTTCCAAAGACTTCATTTCAAGCTACTCCTCGATTATCTGCTTACGGTGAATGAAATGGGAAGAGCCAATGTCATGATTTCTTTTCTGAGCACTCACTTGCTGAGAAAGATAAAAACAAAGTTCAGGAAGCATCCGGGAGCTCCATTTATGAAAGATGTCAATTGATGCATGAATTTTATAAGGGACCTACTGGATGCTTCCTGAACATTGTTGTACACATCAGCATCAGCATCATACAGCCAGCAGGCATCATATTCTTCATGGAACCAGCATATAAGCAGAAACATATTCTCCATCATAAGACCACATGCTTCTGGGGAATGTGAATAAATAACTACAATAATATGAATCTGCCACAAGACTTCATTTTTCCCTGCAAAAATCCAACAGTTACCCCACTGGAAACAGTTTGAAAATTGTTTTCTCAAAGACTCAAAACTGAAGTACTCAAACTAGAGTTATAGAAGAGCTGTCATAGAATATTAAACTCCGGAATACCATGATGAGTGGTTTGTTCATCTTACATCACTTAGTAATTTCCCTTAAGGTGATCAAAAGCGTTCAATGCTCAGAATGCATTAATCATACACCAGTGACAGGTGTATGTTTGCCAGCTCCTGAACCACATGGTGTTTTTGCACCTGGAGCAGCATAAAAAGATCTCTGGACAACAGTAAAGTGACAACACATTGTTAATACATTATTAACTTTTTAATAAATGCAGTGTTTTCTCAGTTGTTACTGTAATGACGTGTCTAATTTTCCCATCTCAGTAGTTCTGGTTCCCAATTAAATGACATGTATTGGAAAGCAGAGTTCAGAGAGAATAATTTTTAAAGTGATCATAGCTTGCACTGGATTCTCTTTTTTTTTAATCTTGACATTTGCAATCAGTAACTGATGCCATGCCATTTTTGACGTCACAGTAATGCCACACATTTCTGTTCCTGCTGCTGCTGCTGTTTTCCCCTGAAAGATCGTACAGATCCTAGGTGTAGCCATATGACCAAGACTAGGTCACATGGGTAAGAGATGTATTACAAAGGGCTCCCTTTTTTCTGTATGTGAATTCCCCATTTTATTTTGCAAATAGCTTTGTTGCCTTTGATGTCATTTACCAGCTCAAAAAATATGCGCTTGATGCACACTCTTAATACAATGGCCATTCTTATAACCAATTAACAGCAAATCCAATCAAACAAAACCATCTGTCACATTTAACAGTCTACTGAAGAACAATTTCCTAAAACTGCATTTTAAAAACATATAAGGCTAAATAGAATAGCAGGAATAACTAGTATTTTTGTGCAATGAAATCAATAGCTCTGTTTTATGGTGCAAAATTACATAATACTTTTATATGCTTTGGTATTGACTATTTTATCTGATCGCTAAAACAAGCAATAAACTATGGTTTGTTGGCTTTCATTGACCCTAATTAATATTAGTTGTTCCACTGATCCTAGTTAAGATAGTTTCTCTAGGTTTTAAAAGAGGAAGTAGAAATTTCAAGTCTTCTTTGTGGTCCCCATGTAATCCCTGGGAAGAAGGGGTAAGGGAAATACATGACACCAAGACACACTTAAGGTTATTTGAGTAAATCTAAACTATGTATTTATGTTATATTCAGGTTAATTCAATGGAACATCTGAACTCCATATGATTTTTAGGCTCTTCCTTTTCTTCATATTAAATGACTCCTTTTGGAAAGTCTTTTCATCATTAGTTGCAATATCATAGGAAAAAACTCATAAGAATAAAATAGGATGTTCAAACATGACATATGCAAATTGACATTTTTTAAATCTCTTGCATGTTGGTGAGTCCATTAATAGGATTGATTGATTAATTAATTAATTTTGTGGATTATATTAAAAATACTGTGATCATATTATTGGACTTTATTCTGATTCAGTAATTCTTTTGCAGTTTTGAGGTCCGTGCACTTTTAGCTTACAATTCTACCAACAATGTAAGTTTAGAAGAGCAAACAATTCAGAGGAAACTCCTAAGCAGTAATATCACAGACAACTTGAGACTCCATAAAGTGAAGGTTCATTCAGTTGGTAAGGACAGAATTCTGTTTCTTTGCTGTACTCTAATTGTTCTGTGCTTTGTAAATATTGTTATTGTCGTCATCATTATCAGTGCATAAGAACAATATGTTTTAACCAATATAGTATTTTAAAAATGCTGTTTCAGTTTATAGTTTTATATAATATACTATGCTTTAAGGAATTAGCTATTCTAAATTGACCAGGTAGGCAGAAGACATTAAAGTAGTGAAGTCAGTTGCAACATAGGAGAAATCAAAATTAATAGGTTTACTAGTTCTGTTCATAGTTTGAAAATAATCCGGAAGAAGTGCTTCAGACCTTGCACGACCACAAGCATAGCACCTCTCTGCTGTCGATTCATTCACAGTTGTCATTTTTCAGGTTTCTGTGTGAGTCTGAAAAAAGATACCATTATTTTAAGAATCATAATGAAGACATACACCTTTAATGCTTCAGTGTCTATCAGAGGATTAATGTACTGGGATGAGATCCAAAACACTTCTTCCAAATTATTTTCAAAGCATGCAGTTCCCTGATGTTAAACATTTTTTCTTCCAGTTCACTTTTAACTTAGCAGCTTGGTAGAAATAAATGGTATAGCGGAAATGAAATAATGAGAAAACTGAGGCTTCTAGAAGCCATTTGCACTTGTTTCCTCGCAAATTAACGAGTAGAGTTTATGACTGAGAAAAGTTCTGTACTCTTTTGCATTGAACTTGTATTCTCAGTGCCCTATGACCCATGCCACAGGCCTCTCCTTCAGACATTCAGCTGACCATTCAAGGAAAGTACAAGAAGCAGGAACATTATGCAGAGGATTTGGTGGCTGACCTGGGAAGGAATTAATATCTGGGACAATGGCCCTGGAATAGTACTGCAAAACAGTAATGCAATTCAGGCAAAGCCAGATCAGTTTTAGTTTGACTGGAAATGGAGCATTACATGAGCAATGCCCAAGCTTAGAGGAGAAAAAAGACAACAGAACTGAGCAATAGTGAATTTTGAATACAGCATTGCAAACCACCCATTCAGATATAAGGACATTCAGAATCATTTGGTCTTCAAGTCATATCAACACATTCCTGATTCATTACAACTGTCAGACTATAAATTAGTTTAAAATGCTTTCAAAAATACATGGGTATTAATTTCTCCCAGATTCTAGATGATTTCTGTCTCTAATGAGAAAGTACTTTTGTATTCAGTGATGTACATTTTGTTTCATAAATACTCATTCCACTAGGCATTTGTAAGTAAAAATAACTTGGTATAAAATTAAATGTGATTTATTCAGACCAGCCTAATTGAACCAATTCTTATTAGTAAGCTACAATGTTAATGTTGTTTTTCTGGTTCACTGTTTTTCATTTGCTGTTGTAGAAAACTGTGAGGCTCAAGAATACCCTCAAAATTACTCCTGGAGAGAAACTGGACCAAGGGAGACTGACACCACAATCTGCTATGGCAACCCCACCCAGATTGTATCAAGAACATGGTAACAGCTCAAAGATCATGAGATGCTTAGTGGAGAGACGAAGATGAAGTATACTACAGATATAATTAAAGAGTAACAGAATATAGGTTTTTAAAAGTGAAGACGTAAAGGATACAGAGGATTTAAAACAATACAGAAGGACTATGTGATTTCATAAGAACCTTCTATATATTGATTGCTAATTATATTTTCTGTTCTATTTTTCCTTAGCTTTCTAAACCTGGATAATTACACATCATACTGGGGTACTCCTGATCTTAGAAACTGCACAGGCAAGTGTTTGAGTATCTGTTCCATCTAGATAAATTTGAAATATTTCCGTTTTTTAATAATGATTTTATTAAAGATTACAATTGGAAAAAATAAAAACTAATACAAACTACAAAAAATATAAGAGTAAAAAGAAAAAAAGTAGAAAGTGCAGAAAAGAAAAAAGAATAAAAAGAAAAATAGAGAACAAAGAGGGGGAAAAAGAAAATACTGTATATCAAGAAGGAACTTCCCCCTTAATCATGACAAGTATAAACAATTTTAGTAATTTATCACCATCTCTTAAAATACAGCAAATGCTGTCTTCTTCCCATATCTCATCTCTTAACTATAGACAAAATCTTAAAGCCTCGTCATTCATTCCTAGTCAACAAAAGTCCATTAAGGATTACCAGAGATTACTACATATCTACTTTAACCTTGATGAAATAAGCCAACTCTATATTCCTTCCCTGTACTTTTAACGATCTTGGTTTTTAATCCCTTCAAATAATATCCTAAAACTTTATTTCTTTTCTTTTTTTCTTTGTCCCTTCTCAGAAAATCCTTCAAAACTTTAAGAGATCTCTTTTGTAAATCCAGTAAAAAGAAGGTATCCAAATCACTCTTCTGGTTTGATATTTGTATGTCCCTTTTAAGTATTAAGATATCAACCAGTTTCATTTGTATATCTAGTATAACCTCTTTTTCCATATCATTCTTGTAACTTGTCATGTTTATATCCACATTCAAATAAATTTCAATCTTATCCGGTATAGCTTGTTCCTCTTCTGTGACATCATTTACACACCATCTATTTATCATGTCAGACATTCTTAAAACCAATTTCTGAGTCCATTGTTCACAAATTTCCTTCAAAATATCCACTGTTAAAGTGTTTTGCTCCATTCTGTGTTAGCGAATCAAATTTAAGTATTATTCTCCTTTAATTGTAATATTTCATTTCTTCTGGTTCCCTCTACTGTCCAAACTTCAAAGTCCCATCCTATCATGTTTTTTTTTCCCAAAGAACCCAAACAACAAGTTTCCCACAGGAAGGATTCTTATAATTAATTCCAAAATCTTATTTCAAATCCATCTGCACCCTTAGTCTATTTTTAACTTTCCAAAATCAACACTCTAAACACCCTTTTGCTGTTTATTCCAAAAAGTAATATTTTTCTGAGTCCTTAAAGTCGTAATTAAAACTTCTTTCACTAAGGAGAAGGAAACTTTCCCAGTGAATGCGATAAAAACTTGCCATTCTGAAGTTTCTTAATATAAAGCAGTAAAAAAATAATTTCAAAGGTGATTAAGAAATGAGGTTCGGTCAAGCTTTTTGTCCATAATGGCTGCGTTACGACTGTGAGCTTAGATGGAATCCCTCAACTCCCTTTTGCTCGACTCATAAGCGGACTGCAAAAACCTTGGTTCCTGCAGTTTACTCACGAGGAGCAGCTATCCGGAGTGCATGTGGGCAATCTCATGTTCTCTCCTTTCTCCAGAGAGATTTCGCTAGCCATGATCCAGCATCTGGCCGCCAATCTCTGCTGTAAACGCCGTCCTGCTGCAACAGGGACATCTAGCTCGCCATGGCCTCACCGAAAGTCTCAAAATATTTCCTTTCAAGCTTCTAACACATCTTTCTAACCTTTCCAAGCTTCTAACACATCTGGGCCTCACCAAGTTAAGAAAAGTTGTTATAGATATTGGTTGCTGATGTAAAACTCATATATGCTTTACTGAAGAACTATGCAGACTTTTCTCAGATTCTGAAAGCATGATCCACATTTATTTTAGACATACAGTATACACAAAATAGAGCATGTTTTTTTTAAAGCATAAATAGTAAACTCTACTCAAAATCTTCTATCAGGTTGAGGGTTCTTTATTCCTTCTGAAGAAAACTCAAAATATTTTTAGCAGTTAGCCATAGGAAAAAATGGAAACTTGGCCCAAACTCACTGACTCCATTGTTTTTCACCCCAGCACCAAATGAGTAGTTTGGGTGGCAGTCCCTGCTGACTGGTACTAGACTCCCAGCGTGCAGAAAAATTACTTTAAAGATAAAGAATATCTCCCAAAGCATAGCTCTACTTATATAACTGAAGCAGCAATCAAATCAGAATAGCCTCTTTCTTTTCCCCTCACCTTCCAACAAAGAGTGTCTTTAAATTTGTTATATAAAACCTTTGAGTCATTCATCCAGCATATTAACCCAGATGTGCTAATCTCTCTCATCAACTGTTTGAGCTACCACGTACATAGCAGCAGGAGGTACCTCATTTCCTCTCCTGGAAGTAACGGGAAGAAGCAGGAGCCCCATAAGCAATAAACAGAACTTTATTGCACAATACAAAAGCAGCAACAACAACAAAATACTAGCTCTCTAACTAATAGGCTGAACAAATGAATTCCAAAACTCAAAGGATGAAAGAAACAAACACACCCAGCACTGAGTCTGAAACAGCTAAACAACACAGAACAAAAAGCAGAGTGCGTTGACCTGCAGTCCAAAGCAATATAGAGTCTCCAATCTTAACATTTCTAAAGGCAGTCCGAAGGCTCTGCCGCGGCAGAACACAAAATAGGCACTGGGTGCATACATACCCTGATGTTGAATAGACCAAACGCACACAATGGTATGACCACAGCTTAACTACTGCTTCTTCAACACTTGGCTCCTCCATCAACTACCCCGTCTAAACCAGTTATGCATAGCATAAATTATGCATTGCATAGCATAACAGTTATGCATAGCATAACTAGCCCCTGTTGCTCTACTAACTAGACTGGAAAATGTTTGAAAAAGGCAACCTAAGCAAATGCTCCCCAAATAGCCCAATTTTGAATTGAATTGAATTGAATTCTTGAAATGTATATTTTGTTTCCAGGTTGGAACCAAGCTGCTTCAATGTCAAAACATTTTGGAGTTGAAACAGTTTGCTCATCCCTAACTTATTCGTATGAATTCAAATATACCTAAATCTGTGCTGATTAGGTTAAAACTTCAGTTGTTCTGGTTTCTCGTGAAAACTTGTGCTGTATAAGAAAATGTGTTAGTCTTAAAAAGTGCTACCAGATTCTGATTTTTGGTTTTGGTTAAGGTTATAACATGCTGCCCACGCTAGACCAGAATCAGAGCCCATCTATACTGTACTTTTTGGGGGACACCAGATTTTCTTGTATTTAGTAAGGAATCTGCTATAAATGGAAAGGAGCTTTTTCTGGGACTAACGGGCATATACTGTTTTCTTCGTGTGCTTTCAGAAAATGCTGCTGATATAGCCAATCAGCTACTGAATCTAACAGGAGAAGGACAGCAGTTGACTTCAGACAAAGTCAATGATGTGATCCAAAAACTAAAAAAAATTGTGAATGATGAAGAAATCAATGAATCTTTGGGTTCTACTGTGATCACAATATTTTCCAATATATTAACTAGTTCTGATAACGTATTGGCTGCATCATCTTCTGAGTAAGTGTTACTGCAAGCATAAGAGAAAAGGAAAGAGGATCTATGAGCATTATTCAGAGTTTTAAAAAAATGTTTATCTATTGGTAGTCCATGAAGGACATATAAACAGTGTGAAAATTTATCTGCATTTTAGAATTAACTCTTTAAGTGAATATTCAAGTGAATTATTCAAGTTAATAAAGAAATGACACCCAATTTTAAGTATATTAGCATCTCGATTCATGGGCTTGACAGTAAATCTGCTATTTTGATATTAAATCATTTTTTTATCTAGGATCATAGCAGTTAAAAGAAGTCAAAGTGAAAGGTAGACCAAAGATAAGTGTGATAGGATGTGCTAGTGATGCTAATAACGTTCTCTAGTTTTAGACACAAGCACAAAAGTACTTCATTGAATCAAATTACTGTAACACATTAGCTAAAGTAACATCAATTAACTCTTAATTGCAGATGTAGTCAAAAGGAACAGATGCCCAGAAGAGAGATGCATTTGTTTTGGAGCAATTGTGTCTCCCAGCATGGCAGTAGAATGGAAACTGAAGTGCCCATTAAAGCTTTTGCAAATTCTGTCCCATTCTGCCCATGCTAATAGATGGGATACAACTGCTTTTGTGAGTAACTATAATTGTATTGCTGGGGCAACAACTATCAAGAGTCCTGGGCATCTCTCCAGTATCTGTCAATTATTACAAGATTTCCCCATCACTATGAGCAAAATAAAAAAAAATAGAATTGGGCCTAAAAAAACACTGAGGAACAACATAATTCATATAAAAAACCGTATGTCCAAAATACCACCATTCTAAGAGAAGAAGGAAGCATTGAGGAAGAAGCAACTTTTCCCTTCTCCAGCACTGAAAGGACAGAGCAAAGAAAGAGGATGACCTGCATGGTTTTATTGATCTCTTTCCCATCATTTTGGAGTCACTGAATATTGGTGACTAGCTGAGGGAGCTGTACATCACTAGAATTTGCTCACAAACATCTGAATATTTTGCAATTTTGTTTTTCTTTATAGTTAGGTAAATTATTGCCAAAATAATACCCACTCATGTATGCAAAGAGTTCTTTATACTCAAAATGTTTTTATTATTATTTTAATGAATTTGATATATATGTTTGATTTTAGAGCTATAAAGACAATTGATGCCTTGGCATTGAAGATTCAGTTTACAGGTCCCTCTATGAGCATCTCAACCCGAAACTTAGCACTTGGAGTTTCATCCTTGAATACATCTTTATTCAGTGGATCTTCCTTCAGTGTTGGTCCCCAGAACAATGCTTCAGATTTTCAGGTATACCAAGCACATTTACATATAAACATTTAAGCTTATTTTCAAGCAAGTTATATTGACAGGAATTCCATTGACTCAACTCAGTGTTTTATGTTGAATTTGTCAATTTAAGGCAGGGATGAGCAACGCTTTGTAAGCCACACGTGCTTACCACTCCATTTCTGGCCTCCAGCACCCCCTAGAGTGATTGGGACCAGATGTTGGTAGGAGGGAGAGTTTGGGAGGCTTTTAAAAGCCAAAAAGGTCTTGCAAGGTAAAGCACCCATTTTACTCCTTAAAAATTGCTACTATCCGCCACCCCTAAAAATATCTGCTAGATTTTTCTCACAGGGGTGTTTAAGGGCAAATGGGTGCTTTAAGCCCCTAAATATTGTTATGGTCAAAACCTGGCTCACCTAAAGCAGCCAAATCACTTTGAAGATACACCATAATTTTATTTTTATTTATAACTTTATTTGCATACAATCAATAAACTGTGCTGGGCTCCCAGCAAAGCATTGACACTTCGCTGAACAGTCATGAGCAAAAGCAGAACCAGAGCTTATATACCTTTGGCCCACTACATTGCAAAAACAAAACAAAGGCAGACACGGTGGAAATTACAGCATGATGTTGGAATGTTTTAGATAAACCCATCCGTGTGGCATTATTATTTATTTTATTTATTTATTTATCATATTTATATCCCGCCCATCTCCCCCGCCCATCTCCCTTCCTACTAGGTCAGCATGCTAGCCATACTGTCTTTGAGATATGGTCAGTGAATAGAAACAATTTGTTTTCCTGGGCCACAAGTTCCTGACTGATTTTTCTCCCTGTTACCACCCAGGGTCAACTCAGCTTGCCATGAATATTTTCTTACAAGGGCACTTTATTATTTATTTATTTATTATATTTATATCACTTTAAGCAGTTATGGGGTAGCATCTCATAGGTTTGGTAGTGAATGCAGCTGATATATGTATGGGGGGGTACATTTTACCACCACAATATACATCATAAATCCTGAGCAATTTAGTCCTACCCTCTCTGAAGATGTTGTGACATCACTGGCCAGACTCTTTGTGGTTCCCAGCAGGGCACATAAGCAGTGTGCTGTCTCTAGGTTGAAGAATGTGATACATCTCTGATTTAAGGCTTTGGGGCTGTGTCCTACCTGACAGAGCCTCGTGAGGCGCAGAGTGGTAGGCGGCAGTACTGCAACCGAAACTCTCCCCACGACCTGAGTTCGATCCCAGTGGAAGTTGGTTTCTCAGGTAGCTGGCTCGGGTTGACTCAGCCTTCCATCCTTCCAAGGTTGGTAAAATGAGTACCCAGCTAAGCTGGGGGAAAGGTAATCACGACTGGGGAAGGGAATGGCAAACCACCCCGCTATAAGTCTGCCCAGAAAACATCAGCGAAAGCGGCGTCCCTCCAAAGGGTCAGTAATGACTCGGTGCTGGCACAGAGGACCTTTCACTTTCATAGACCTACCTGATAAGGGTTTTGAGTTAGCCTATGCAGTCCTGTACTGTTCCATGAACTTTCAACAGCAAGTTAATTAAAGAGGCTGATACAAGATACTAGAATTTGAAAACTACTACTATGCTTTATTAAACATTATACCTCAAGAGAATCCATGCCAATGTGTCCCATGCTGAAAGGAGTCTGATTTAATCCATCATGACTTATATTTCTCAGCTGAGCAGTGAGAAGCTCTTGAGGGTGGGCTCAAGGCCCCATTCCAACTATTAGTTGTTGCTTCACTGGGAGGGAGGCTTGTGAGACAGACTCTCTTAAGTATTTACTTCTCAATGAATAAAACCAAAACATACTTAACACTATTGCCCACACGTTAAATTATGTAAACAACAGCTGGGAAGAAATGAGAAGTTGATCTTGTAGAATATGAATTATATATAGACTGCTAAATGTAAATATTTTCCAGTGAATTAACATTAATGTTGATCTTGTAAAAATAAACAGTATTAAATATAAATTGATATTAAGTTTAATAGAGAGGATTTTAAAATTTTCTTTAACAGGGCATAATTTTATAAACCTAAGCAAAATAAATATTGATTTATTTCCATAACCACGAGGAAGGGCTAAAACTTGTTATTAACTGAATAATTATGAATTCATATCAAATTATATATCCCCTCATTCAGCGTGGAAAATAGTTTCTATTTTTATTTTGATAGATTTTTTTTTCATTTTTATGTTTTAGATTGATTTTGATAAAAACCAAGAAAATTCCCTTGCTACTATTACTTTGCCTCCAAGTTTGCTAAAGAATTTAAGTCAAGAAGATCTTGAAGCTGTATCCAGGGCTCAGTTCACTTTTTTCAATAAAAATGGACTCTTCCAGGTAGGCATCAATGTGCTCCATTCCAGTTTAATGATTACATGAAGAATATAGGAATACTGAAGTTTATAATTTTGGTGAGATGTTACAGTTTTTATTCAGACATACATTTATATGTAAATTTAGGGAGATGGATAGTAGGATGACATTCATTTTACCTCTATGTGTTCATTATCTGATAAAACTTTTTGAAAACTTTTACTGTGATTGGCAAATATATTAACAGAACCTTTCTAAAGACCAATTTAGATGTGATGTGGATTGCATGATGAAATTAATGGGCAGGTTTTTAAAAAATACCAATAGAAGCTCTTTTTCTTTTTCTTTCCATTGACTTTTATTTTTGTCCCTGGTTTATTCTTATTTTTAACCTTGGTACAGTATTTAAAAAACAAGTCTTGATACTTTATTTGGTAAGTTTAAAAAAACTTTTAAAATGCACAGTTGTAAGGGGACTAAAGAATGCTAGAACAACAGGATTTGAAAAGAGAATGTAAACACTTTGTTGTCTTCAATTGGTACTGCCTTGTTTGTTGTTGTTCAGTCGTTTAGTCGTGTCCGACTCTTCGTGACCTCATGGACCATAGCACGCCAGGCCTTCCTGTCCTCCACTGTCTCCCGGAGTTTACTCAAATTCATGTTCATTACATCGGTGATGCTATCTAACCATCTTATTGCCTTGTTATATTGGTATTATCTATACATTTCCTTGAGTTCTGTGATCTACCAAAGAGGTCCTGCTCTCACACTGAATAATGCATTGATGGGTAGAAAGAATTCTTTCCTCAGTTGCCTCACAACCTTGGAACTTATTCCCCAGTGAAATACATATGGGCCTCTTTATTTCTGGTTTTTAAAAGAATTTTGAAAACATTATTATTCCACTCTGTGTTTGGTTAATTTTACTGGGGTTTTTTTTTTAAAAAAAATTCAAAACAATTCGACTTTCCCACAGGAAGGATTCTCTATAATTAATTCCAAAATCTTATTTCAAATTTATCTGGACCCTTAATCTGTTTATAACTTTTTAAAATCAAAGTCTTAATTAGCTTTTTGCTGTTTATTTAAAAAAAAATTAAGTTCCTAAGCTTGTAGTTAAAAATTCCTTTCATTAAGGATTGAAGGCACTCACCCAGTGTTTTCAGATTTGTTACTCCAAAGATTTCTAATAGCTGAAAAGTAGTTAATAAACAATTTCCGAATGTGATTAGAAAAAGAAGTATTCAAACTTAGTATCCTTTTAAAGGTGCCAACCCCGGTTTGTGCTAGATGGCTATTCCCTCATCTCCCAGAGCTCTAAACCCACCAGAGACTGCTGTTTTGCAGTCTCCTCACGAGGAGCAACTGTCTGGAGCACTTGTGGGCGATCTCAAGTCCTCTCTTTGTCCAGAGAGTTTCGAAGAGCTGGTCTACTCGTCAGCTCTTTGTTCTTTGTGGAGCCATCTTCAGTCCACCATTTCTTCCTCCTATAAGAAGTCTTGAGTTTCAGAAAACTCTCAGCAAAATATCATTTTATATTATACTAAAGCTAAGTTCCAGAAAGAAGCTTTGTTTTTCAACAGTTTGTTTCCTACAAGTAATTTCTAGTGACCTCCAGATTATCCACATTGTGCTGGCATATATTACATGTTTTTTTAAATCAGAACGGTAGCTAGTAATTAAAGATAATGTAACTTGGCAAATCACCATGACCGACCACTGTCTTTTAAATACACTCAACAATAAAGAGTTCTTAGTTTTTATTTTCAAAATGCCTTTACAACAGAGAAATCTACAATGGACAGGAAAATCAGAGGCATACAGTAATTGGGAACTATATTGTGACATCATCCTAATGACACATAATTAGGGACCATTATTAAGCTTCCAGACGGGGAAGGCAGTTTAAGAACCAGTGGATGAGCCATATGTAGTCATGCAGAAACAGAGGCAGGTGAAGATTTTCTGAACTGTCCAGTTTGACAGGAACTAGATTACTGTCAGCCTTACTAGGTAGACCAGGCAGGAAACATGAGCAGATGAGCTAATTCTACTTTATTGTAAGCTACATTAACAGAATCTTGCAAGTCTGAAAGTACAATTCTCCTGCTGTCCCCTTTACAACCTGAGAAATTAGGAAGGGTCTCTTCTGAGCCTCTTGCCCCAGCCACTATCCAGCTACGGGCTATGCTGTCTCTTACCTGACCATTCCCTAGGCATTGTCTCTTGGCCCATTCTCCCAGGGTAATTCCCACATACCATTACAATTAACTTCAAAGTTTCTCCCTGCCAGGCCTAAGGGAGAACTAAAAATGAGGCATTGGTACAAGAGCAGAGGCGTTTGGTACCCTACCCTGTATGATTTATAAAGTATAGTACCATGTCTGGACTTTTTAGTGTTGCACATAAATGGAGAGGGAACAGATGGATTTGCCCAGTTTGGGTGTGTTCTCGTAGAGTTTTTAGCTTACATTCTACTAACAGAGAACTTCAACATACTATATTTGAGGAAGTGCAACACTAGACTGAAAACAGTTTCCCCACTCATGCATTAAATGTTAATATTTTATGTATGAATGTTAACAAGCCACAAGATCTTTTTATTTTCCATCTCTTTATCAAAAGATATAATGAGTAAAAGACTGGAAGCACCTATTTCCATTTTTAAAGTAACTATTATCAATCGAAGAGAATATTTGTAGCTCAGGGTTGAACTGGGGAGTCTTTGGTGCTCTCTGAGCCTCTCTCTACGTAACACACCCGACCTAACAAGATACACCAAGATCAAAATACCCAGAATCATGGACCTCATCAACCTCTGCCTCACCACCTACTTTCAGTTTGATGGACAAATATTCCAACAAATCAAAGGAACACCTATGGGATCACCACTCTCAGGACTCATAGCAGAGATAGTAATGCAACGTCTAGAAAGGATAGCACTCCCACACATACAACCCAAAGTATGGATCCGGTATGTAGATGACACCTTCGTCATAATAAAAAAGGATCAACTGGAGGAAACACATGAAGCCATCAACAACATCTTCAAAGGAATAAAATTCACAAGGGAAGAAGAAAACAACAACACACTACCCTTCTTGGACATCCTCATCAGTAGAGGAAATGATGGCATTCTAGAAACACAAGTCTACCGGAAATCTACCCACACTAACCAAGTGCTCCACTATCAAAGCAATAACCCAACCTCACACAAGAGGAGCTGTGTAAGAACACTATTCAGACGAGCACAAACACACTGCAGCAACCCAGAACACCAGAAAAAGGAAACAGACCACTTATATAGCATCTTCCAGCAAAATGGATATCCACACAACTTTATCAAAAAGTGCCTGACCACTCAACCCACCACAGCAAAACCAACAGAAGCTATGAAAAGGATTACTCTGCCATACATCAGAAACATCTCAGAAACTACTAATAGACTGTTACATCCACACGGCATCACTGTAGCACACAAACCAACCAAAACCCTTCAGAACATTGTAAGTAAACCAAAAGACCCAGTAGCCCAAGAAGAAAAAACAGGAGTTATCTACAACATACAGTGTAAGGACTGTAACAGCCACTATGTAGGACAGACTGGCAGAAGACTAGCAGAACACATCCACGAACACCAACTAGCAGTCAGAAGACATGATGAAAACTCCTTAATCTCACAACACATGGACAGACTTAACCATACTTTCAACTGGGAAACTGTGAGCATATTAGACCAGGCCAAATCCAAAAATGCTAGAGAATTCCTGGAAGCTTGGCACTCAGACAAAGCAGCCATCAACAGACACATAGAGGTTAACAACATTTACATACCATTCATAAGAGACAATAGAATAGCCAGAAGACCAGAACACCCCTGGGCCAGCAATCAATAACAAGATATGCATAGATTAACAGCAAGATTAGCAGCAGAGGAGCAATCAAACAACACAATAGACATTAATCAAGGAACTATTAACTCAGTCAATCACGCAAACAGCACACAACAGCCCAATCAAGGAACTACCAAGGAGAGTACAAGACCCCCACCAACACAGGCAGGACAAGCCAGGGTATATAAACAGACAGCAAGTTCCACTCCCTTTTCGCACTGAAGATGTTGCCTAGCCTGGCAATGAAACGTCTGCATGAAAACAACAAGGCTCAGAGAGCACCAAAGACTCCCCAGTTCAACCCTGAGCTACAAATATTCTCTTCGATTTAACCATACTTTCAACTGGGAAACTGTGAGCATATTAGACCAGGCCAAATCCAAAAATGCTAGAGAATTCCTGGAAGCTTGGCACTCAGACAAAGCAGCCATCAACAGACACATAGAGGTTAACAACATTTACATACCATTCATAAGAGACAATAGAATAGCCAGATGACCAGAACACCCCTGGGCCAGCAATCAACAACAAGATATGCATAGATTAACAGCAAGATTAGCAGCAGAGGAGCAATCAAACAACACAATAGACCTTAATCAAGGAACTATTAACTCAGTCAATCACGCAAACAGCACACAACAGCCCAATCAAGGAACTACCAAGGAGAGTACAAGACCCCCACCAACACAGGCAGGACAAGCCAGGGTATATAAACAGACAGCAAGTTCCACTCCCTTTTCGCACTGAAGATGTTGCCTAGCCTGGCAATGAAACGTCTGCATGAAAACAACAAGGCTCAGAGAGCACCAAAGACTCCCCAGTAACTATTATCCTTGTTCAGTCCCAATTTAGAATGCAAATCAGGGTTAAACCATGGCTTATGTGAAGAGGTGTACTGAAATAATTGGATGTGTGAATAGATAGGCAGCTTGATGTATGATCTCCTTTCTGTAGAGAAGTTTTGTTAATATGATAAGAAAGCTATTCCATTTTTAGATTGGGAAGTAATCTAATTATGTCATTGGATATCAGTCAGCATTGTTTGTGGATTAACTTTGCCTCAAAACAAATATTGAGAGGGAAACATTTTCTCAGAATGACTGTTAAGCTTTCCTTATAACACTATACATTGCAGTTGTAAGGGAAATAGCAGACTTTCTGGAAGGAAAAGCAACCTTTTAAAATAATAAACAGGATGTTCTTGTAATCGGGTAATGTTAAGCATTATGTAGTGGCAATATTTATTCTGGTAATGTGGAGAAATAAATTTATGAACTTTTGTTACTGTTGTGGGGGCTTACAAAACCACATTTTCTATAAATCTTTAAATTAATATCCTAAAGGATACAGAAGGTCATGCCAATTTAACGAGTTACGTGGTAGCATGCAGTGTGGGGAATACTACTATCCGTGATCTCAAGGAAGCTGTGAAAATTTCAATTAAGCATACATTTAAGCATGACATCATCCAGGTAAGAGATCTTCAGCTTTTGTTTAAACTATAATTAATTAAGTTAGAGCAGGAAAATATTCATTTGTCTGTACTAAGCAGGAGGAAAAAAAAGTGGCTTTTTAGAAACAAAAATGATTCTACACAATACATATGTATTGAGCAACCTCTGAATTATTTTTTGTGGCCCCGGGTTTTTTTTGTCTCCAAAAACAACCCTGAAATCAGGAACCTGAGGGACAAAAAGTGAAGGTGAAATTTCCTGCCCTTTGTGAATTGAAAATACCATACATAAAGTTATAGGGTAACTCTTAAAGTAAGTTAAACATAGATCAGAAACTTCGTTTTCTCCATATACCCCTGTCCCACAAAAGTCTCTTGTTGTTTGTGACAGTTACATGGGTGCTTGTTTTAGAAAACACTGCCAGTAAAAGTTAGATATCCTTAAAGAAACGTGTTAGCATTCCTTTTTCTTCCCAAATGAGAGAGGCTGTGTGCAGGTTCCAGTTGAACGTGCATTAATCCACTGAGGTGTTTCAGGCAACCCATTATGTCTCTACCTTTTCATGACTTTTAATGGGAGGAACGAGGCAAAGGGAAGAGCAGAGTGGCAGGTGGAGGAGCTCTCACTGCATTTCCTTGCTGAGAAGCTACAAAGCAAAACAGGCACTACACAGGAGGAAAGTGGCCTGAGATACAAGAACATTTTCAAGGCAATCGGCTGTTGCTAGAGAGGATAACATGCCCTAATCCACAGTCACTAATTAATTCCTGCAAGTGCTTCCTACTTTTGCATTCATGTTAGCTCTTTGCTATGGGACTAGAGTTTGATAATTTTTAATCCTGCTGTTTTGAGGCAGCCAGAAAATTACAAAGGATATAGTCTTAGAAAATGTAGCATTTTTTTCCAACAAATGATTTCATCAAATACTAACTTCAGAAAAATGGATTTTCCTCAGGATGGCGCTGCAGAACAAAAGGTTTAATTCCACCACCATGTCTGTTTTGCACCCAGTAGTTATCCAACTGATGCAACGCGCATGTTCAGAAGTTTGCATTTTTAATTGAAAAGGCTCATTTAAGATTGTATTTAATTTGTTCTTTAGTCGTTTATCTCCGTTTACAAGATTAGAGCAATAAATTGAAAGGAATGTAGATGGAGAATTAGCTTGGCATGCTTAATTAGTAATATTTTAGGAGGCGTTGCCTTTTAATTCATTGACTTAATGGAGACGCAATTTTGTTTCTTTGTTTTGCTTGTGTAAATTTTAGAAGGCTCGTAATACTACTTGTGTCTTTTGGGATATGAACAAGAACAGTAAGTTTGATTTTTTTTCTCCCCCTTTTCTTTGATATGGAAAATATAGGGCAATTTCTGAAATCTTTTTATCTACTTAGCAATAAGACAGAATTCACATTCAAACTTAGTAATAATTATACAAGAAATAAAGTCTAAAAGAAGTTTGGTCTAATAGCGGCACAGAGCCTCCCTCGAGTGGAGAACCCTTTAATATAATCCAACTATGCATTATAGATGAATAGTTTCCATATATTTCTTTGAGATTTATTTGCCCATTCAGTTGTCTGGTACTCCTGTTGCAGTTCAGGCCAAACTCTGGAATCAGAAAATAGACTGGAAAGTGATTACAACTAAGCAACTTCTCCCATCCAGATACTTAGTTTTCTAGAGTAATGAAAAGGGGTGTTGATGGAGGGTAGTTGTTGGAAGTCTTGAGATGCATCCAAGTGAGCACAGGTTATATTTTACATTATTTTCCAGTTTCTGATAATGGTGGTAATAAAGACATTTTTTAGGCCAGCAACCTCTAGCAACTACCAGCTGGAGGAGCTATTTCAAGTATTGAGGTGTGCATTATGAAGGATAAAGGACAAAACAGATTGGACATAGTTGTCCATACCCTTTTTCTATATCTTCAGGCCACAGCTAATCTTCATCCCATAATTTTTTGGTCTGCCTTTGTGTAGCCAGCCTGGAAGGATTGATAATATAAGCAACATTTTGCTGAAAGTATTTAGTAATCATATCGTAGCAAGTGTGAATGGTTTTTGAACCCCTCCATTTAGAATAAGTAGAAGCATACTATGATCCATTGAGGAAAACTGCTCAATGTTTTAAATTAACTTGTTACCCACCTTGCTATCACAGAGTTGTAGGGGCATCTTCTATGACAGTCAACAATGTCAAAATGGGAAGTGCAACCAGCAATTGAAGCCCCACCCTTTTTAAATGTGCATTTCAAGTATCACACATAGAAATGGCAATGCTTCAATTGCCCAGTCACACCTGCCATTTTGACATCATTGACTGTCACTGTAGACGCCCCTGCAGAGTTGGCTTGTTAAACCTACAGTATGTTTAATCATTCCATCATCTTTGTTTTAGTCACCCAACGTGTGGTAAAGGAGGGAAGGAACCACTATAGGAGAGTGCAGTGTTTACTACCCTCAACATAAACTTTAAGATATGTTAGATTTCCCCCTGCCAAAATTAAAATCTCCATCTCTGTTCATGGTCTTCCCTTAAACAGGATTGATAAAATGGGGGTTTGAGATACAGCCTTTTCTTTGGTACCATCAGGATAAAGAAATACAGTATTCTTTGTACAAAGATTTACTTTTTAAGACTTAAAGTAATTGTTGAAAAACTTTCTATTTCTATGTACTTTAATGTTTGATCTTCATCATTTGTTGCCTGTCTCACTTTGTTCATTTTTGCTTGCATTATGGTTGTTTTATATTGTTTTCTATTTTACTGCATTATTGTATTTTTTAATAATTCTCATAAGCTGTTTTCATATGTTGTACATATACATGAACCATACAAAAAGGACAATGATGATGATGATGATCAACAATAGTCTTCCTTCATTGATTATTCTAGGAGGCCAAGGTGGGTGGAATAATACAGGCTGCTATGCACTTGCAGAGTCAAATGAGAATGAGACTGTCTGTCTCTGCAATCATCTTACACACTTCGGTGTATTGATGGTAAGTGCCAGTCTTATTCATTCATGACATTCACAACATGCTATCTTCCTTGAAATATTTTTATAATTTTAGTTAAATGAGCTGCTTCTGAACATACCAAACATTTCATGAAACATTTTTATTCTTTTGCCCTGAATTTTAGTATTCTTGATACCACATAATGGTATTAGGCTTTAGATGAGGATGCGTCATCTAATGTTATCTACACAGGGAAACATATGGGGAACACATCCTCATCCACAGTGTTCAGTGTTGATAGAGATATCATATGCTTTCACTTATTCTGCTCTGAACCCTATGCATACAGTTAATAATGCAATATAGAGGACTATACATAGCCCTTTTGCATATTCTTACATATTGTGGTCCAGAGTGAGAATCTGCTATAAGAATTGTACTTCTGTTGCTGTCTTAGGAAAATAATTAACACTTTTCTGGAATTTATCTTGCTCTTTTCCTTTTTTTTTCCAATTCTTACCCCGTTGAACCATCTGTAGGCAAGGCAAAGAAATAGCAACTGTGTTAAATATTGAACTTCTTAAAAACCTATGATAATTTTAAAACAATGAACAAAACTTCTCAATGGGCTCCTTTCAGTAACCATTTCAGTTTGTCATCTTGATATTGATAATCCCTGAGATATTTCTCTGATCTTCTGTCTAGGACAGAAGTTAAGCAGGTACACAAGATTTAACTGGTTTAAATTATTTTTTAAAGTAAATTAGGTTTGAAATATCAAGTTACAATTTGAGAATGAGTTTTCCCCCACTCCTTCCTTCATACTTCCCTCCTGTGATTTATAGTAGATCACACACACAAAGTTTAATATATGGCTTCTACAGGTCTAGTAATATTGCAAGCTTTTCTATTCCCTTCTCAAGATGGTTCTGTTCTGCTTCCACATACTTTTTAGAAAGGAGAGCATTCTTTGAGATAAATTCAATGTGTCCTTTTGCCTGCTGTGAGTACTTTTGTAAGGGTTTCAGAAATGAAGAGAGGGAAAGGTCTTTAGAATCCTGGCAGCATTCCAATCTGAAAACTTTAATATTTTCTGGCCAGTTCTTTTACTTCAGTATCCTAATAACACTTCCAGGATTATTTCTGTGCAGAAATGTATGAACCTTCCCCACCTACAGCTGCAGTTAAGACATGATGAGGCAGGGGTGTCCATCCCCAAATGGATGTTTTGACCTCTTTAGTGGCTGAGTGCTTTAGTACAATACACTTTCCGCCTCTTTCAGCATAGTTAACATCACTAACTTCAGACACTATCAATATCATATTTCAGTATTTTCTCAGAAATGCTTAATGCTGAAAGGCTATACTGTACATATTTGCCTGGGGTAAAGGCCCATTATATGCAGAGTACATCATGAGAAATGCCGGGCTGGATGAATCACAAGCCGGAGTTAAGATTACCGGGAGAAATATCAACAACCTCAGATATGCAGACGATACCACCCTAATGGCAGAAAGTGAAGAGGAACTAAAGAGCCTCTTGATGAGGGTGAAAGAGGAGAGTGCAAAAGCTGGCTTGAAACTCAACATTAAAAAAACCCAGATCATGGCATCTGGTCCCATCACTTCCTGGCAAATAGAAGGGGAAGAAATGGAAGCAGTGACAGATTTTATTTTCTTGGGCTCCAAGATCACCGCAGACGGTGACTGCAGCCATGAAATTAAAAGACGCTTGCTCCTTGGGAGGAAAGCTATGGCAAACCTAAACAGCATATTAAAAGGCAGAGACATCACCTTGCCGACAAAGGTCCGTATAGTTAAAGCTATGGTTTTTCCAGTAGTAATGTATGACTGTGAGAGTTGGACCATAAGGAAGGCTGAGCGCCGAAGAATTGATGCTTTCGAACTGTGGTGCTGGAGAAGACTCTTGAGAGTCCCTTGGACTGCAAGGAGGTCAAACCAGTCAATCCTAAAGGAAATCAACCCTGACTGCTCATTGGAAGGACAGATACTGAAGCTGAAGCTCAAATACTTTGGCCACCTAATGCGAAGAGAGGACTCACTGGAAAAGACCCTGATGCTGGGAAAGACTGAAGGCAAAAGGAGAATGGGACGGCAGAGGATGAGATGGTTCGATAGCATCACCGATGTAACGAACATGAATTTGAGTAAACTCCGAGAGACAGTGGAGGACAGGAAGGCCTGGCGTGCTATGGTCCATGAGGTCACAAAGAGTTGGACACGACTAAACGACTGAACAACAACAACAAAAAGGCCCATTGAGCCCGTGGAGCTTAGTGGGACTTCAGTGTAAATATGTATGAATGTAATTGTGCTATAAGAGTCTCATTCAGGTATGGTCACTCTCATAAGCAGGTTGACACTGTGTTGTTCTGAGAAAGGTAAATCACTTGGAAAGTGATCCTATACCCAAAAACTACAGATTGCCTGTCCTTGCACCATAGTGAATATTCACTCAAATCTGAGTGAATGGAAAGTCTAAAGGTGTCATCATGATCAAATCCCAAGCAGCATGTTTTTAAATCCTACCAGCTGCTTTAACTAAGGAAAAGCAGCTTCTCAGAGGTGGGGAATTTTGTAGTTGAGAAATAGCAATGAAAGCTGTTCTATCCCATTTCCCCACATAAAATTACCTTCCTTGCAGCCTTTTGTGATACCTCCACAAGATTCCAGTTACATGTTTCCCCGTGCTATTAAATGTTTGGGACCTGGCTGGCGGAAATTAACTGTGGGTGAGCTTGTGGAAGAAAATATTCTTGAAACCATTTGGATATCAATCCTCATTTTACTCCTTCATTCATTTAATCAATTTATATGGCCACCCATCTTGCTGTGGTGACTCTGGGCAGCTAACAAACATAAAAATACATTGCAAAACAAGCATCAGTAAACAACAACATAAAAAGCCTATAATGGCAGCCAAGGGCAAAATGCAGTCAACAAGAAAATGACAACATCTCATGGGCTCCAACTAACCTCCTGACCCCCATGCCCAGGAACAAATCCAAATTTTAAAGCCTTTTATCTCCTCTCACATGTTTCCAATGCTCTGTTTATTTTTATCAAGCTGTGGCACAGTACTCGGACTGAAGTTCCCAAATGGCTCTATAAAAGAACACAAGGATACATTTTCACACACCAAAATGTCATATATGACAAGACTGTTATACTTTTTGGACTTTTTTTATAAAGCAAGATTCCACTTATAAGGGGGGGAAAATCCTGATTTTTAAGGAACACTGAGGAAATAGAAGACTGCAAGTGGAAGGATTGCCTACTTAATGTTTTTTGCGATCTACAGGATGAGATGATATAAGCTATAGTGGCTTGCATTCACTGCTCATTCCAGCTGTTATGCAACGTGCCCTCTGACTTCAGGAACTTTAGGAAGGAAACCAAAGGTGTGACAGCGAAGTACTAAATATATCAAGTGCACCATTTTTGGCCAGCATTGCCTATGACTTTCATCTATGTTGTTGTCACAGGAGAAAATAAACAGGGTTTTCAAAAATGTATTCCTAACAGTTTATATACTTTGTTCATTTTTCTGCATAGGATTTGCCAGGAACAGCTTCACAAATAGATCCTGCAAATACCAGAGTCCTCACTTTCATAACATATATTGGTTGTGGAATATCCGCCATATTTTCTGCTGCAACTCTTCTGACGTATATTGCTTTTGAGTAAGTATTTGTTAAATAATAATTTTAATTACATTACAGTAATACTTTTCAATCTAATCAGTGTCGCCCAAAATCATTCTGTGGAGAGAGCAACAAGATCAAATTTAAAATTCAGATTGTCAGTGAATATGAGAAATCAAGAAAATTTCATAAATGTAAGCCCTGATCCTTAGTCTGCTGTATCGGCAGGTACATAAGATGTAAGTTTTATTTGTGGCAGGAATGTTGTTTTGATGTTGCAAACAAACCAGAACAGATGCCGATAAATAGAATGGCAAAATAATTTTTTAATTCCTCAACCAGGTAAGAATTTGAGATATCGGTATTAAAATTCAGCTGTTACCTACTCACTCTCTCTAACATACATGCCCATATATCACATACACACACAAGTCCATGTGATACCTATAGTTATTTTAGGGATCCAGACATAGAGTTCTGTTTTCCTGATAATAGTGTCCTAGTTTCTGTGGAAAAATAGACTCAAACCCAAATTACAAAACAATCTGCTATGATAATAGATACCACTTAAAAGCATATTTATATATGTTATTTTCTCACAGTAGAAAATTGTGAGAGAATGATAATGATAATTATTTATCATTAATAATAACCGTGAACAGCACAGTGCATTTGTAGGTATTGTCATTCTGTAGAAATGGCCCTGCTATGAATTACATTACATTGCATATTGATTGTATATGGACTTTGGGATCATGTTCTGAATGATAAAAACTCATTCAGGAATAAGAATTTTGTGTCTGTGCATGTTAGAAGGGATAACCACAGGATACCATCCAGTATAAGGTTAATTGCACAAGTTTATTAGCAGGCTTACCTTTTATCAGTAGACATGAGTACACCTATCCGTGTGTTCTGTTACGGCCCAAATAATTCTGAGGTTCGAAAAAATGTCAGAAATGAATGTTGATGAGATGGAATTCTTACTCAATTACACCATAATTTGCTATCCATTTATCACCAGAAAACTGCGAAGAGATTATCCTTCTAAAATCCTAATGAATTTGAGCACAGCTTTGCTTTGCCTAAATCTGGTCTTCCTCCTCGATGGTTGGATTGCGTCATTTGACATAGAAGGCCTCTGCATTGCTATTGCTGCCCTCCTGCATTACTTTCTTCTGGCGACTTTCACCTGGATGGCCCTTGAAGCTGTTCATATGTACATAGCTCTAGTAAAGGTGTTCAATACTTACATTCGCCGGTACATATTAAAATTTTGTGTCATTGGTTGGGGTAAGTAAGATTTTTACAGTTTTTGTTTTTAAATTAGCATTCTGGCTCCTGAAGTCAAAGTTAGAGCTGCAACAGAAGTATATATGAGAATTATTTCGGTTTTCTGGTTTTTCGCTTCCTCCTTTCCCTCCTTGTTTGTGGCTAAATTAATACTATTTATGCGTTGCATGTCCCCAAATAGGTTCTGGTATTCTACACAGCAACACTTATAGTCTTAAAAGTTTTCAGTATTTCATCTAATGTATTTCATAACTTATTTCAATTAATTTTTATTCCTAAAAGTGAGCTCTTTCTTTTAAATGTAATTACATAATTTTATTTGACTAATTTATGGAAATTGATAAAGTGCCAGGGGGGTGGTTGCTTAAAACTGATAGTATAACATATAATTTTAAAGCATTCATATGTTCCAGATACAAGTATTGCTGATTTAAAGAGCTTGACCAAGTGATAATCTCATAAATAGTTATGAGCAATTCTTGTACAAAACAATTAGAATCTTTAGGCCAAAAAATCCTAGTTTTTATTAGACCAATTTCCAGCCATGGATGCTGTGATTCCTCCCCCGGATTCCTTGTTTTCATTCAATGAAGCATTTATTTTTTACAAATAAAAAAGTGCCTGATGAAGTTATATTTTATTTTATTTATTTATTATTTAAATTTATATCACCGCCCATCTCCCCCAAATGGGGGACTCTGGGCAGTTTACAATAAAAAGTTTACAATATTCATACAAGAAGGAGAAGAAGTGAAGCTGAGAGCAAGGGATGGATTTCTGCACTTTATTTTTGGGTTATATACAGTATATTCATGGCTACAAGGAGCATCTTCATAGCATATTCTTTATACATTATGATCTAACACAGTACAGTAGGAACTGTTTCTTCCATAAAGCTAAGGAAAAATTACTAAAGAAAATAATAGGAATTAATTGATAAAGAAATATGTTGCATTTAAGAATGCATTGTGAATATTATATTATATTATATTATATTAATTTATTATTTAAATTTATATGACCGCCCAACTCCCCCAGTGGATTAATACATTCTTTGAAGCTATCATTTGTATATAGTTCTTCTGTTCTACTCCTTCAACACTGCCCCAGTTTCAAAAATATTTATACTAAGTGCTGTTTTCAGGTTGGAAGGAGGGACAGCTTTTATTTATAAAAACATGCAGTGAAGAGTGATTTTGATAAATAACTGTACAGTTCATGAAACAAAGCTCCTATTCACTCTCCCCCCACACACACACACATTTGTAACTTTTGAATTGTGGAAAAAGCTTTGAGGGCTTGAGCACAATTGTTACATGCAACAATTCACAGAAAGAAACACAAAGCTGTAAACATTAAATACAGCAATAATCTAATTTGTAAGTAGATTTCTTACAATTTTAACTGTCTTCATTATTGACACCCATTTTGAGATACTGTATAAAATACCAACCACTAATCTGGAATTGAATGTTAAACACATATGATTGAATATGAGGCTGAATCCTTAGAACTCAAGATGGGTTGGAATGCAATTTTCTATAACATGTCATCATTAAATATGCCCTAAAATCTAATAAATTATTTTAAGGACTGTTTAGGTGGTCCAGCATTTGTCAGTTTAACAGAGGAATGGTGCTGTCCACCAATGAAGAAAAATTGTATACACTTCGTTACCAGTTGAAATTAGTATCTAGAATACTTTACATATCGTCACTACCTTCTCTTTAAAAGAGGGGGTTAATCTTTATAAGTCTTTATAAGACTTTTGATAATCATTTGCCTGCCCCTGCTGATATATAGGACCACTCTTATGCACTGCAGCTACTTAGAGTGAAACACTGAAACTGAAACCTAGTGATGTTTTTCTGGGGATAAAGGTGTTTCTTTTAAAGAAGAGGATTTTCACCCCCAGAGGTGTGACCATGTATCCACAGAATCTGCTCTGGGAAGTTGGAGAGGATTAGAAACTCTAGCAGGGGTCCCCAACCTTTTTGGCACCAGGGACCGGTTTCGTGGAAGACAATTTTTCCACGGACCGGGGGGGGGGGGATGGTCTCAGGATGATTCAAGCGCATTACAGTATGGACAGTGGCTGCTCGCCTCGCCTCTCTAGCCTCCTTTGCCGCGCGCTGATAGGCGTAGGTGCTTCTGCTTCCTGGTCTCCTCCTATCAGCTGCTCCGGTTCAGGCTCAGCTTTCGCTCCTTCCCTGCCTCTTCCTGTTATCGGCTCCTCTTCTTCCAAGTCGGAGACCGGCATGGCGGCGAGGGAAGACTCGTTCAAGACAGTGTGGCCCGGTTCCTAACAGGCCACGGACCAGTACCGGTCCGGGGGTTGGGGACCCCTGCTCTAGAGAAAGAAGTCAGCTTGTCCCATTTAAGATCTATCCTTACCGGTGCAGCATCACATAGAAAGCCCTTTATTATTTTATTCAGCTATTTCTCACTTAAGATATTTGAAATGGGACAGAAATACAAGTCAAGCTGAGCGGCATTAATGTATCTCAATGATATATTACCAACTGGCAGATTTGCTGTTATCTGTAGTGCATACACTGCAGCTTAAAGTTTACGATTATAGTGAGTATGGATGAATATAGGAAAAAGATGAATGCTAACAATTTTGTTCACATCAAAAAACTCAAATGCACACAGGCATAAATCGATAATCATTATGTATATATAGTGATGTACAATAGTTTTAGAAATATTGATAATTGATTTTAAAGTTACTGTTGCATTAATTTGCTCTATTAGATGGTGTAGCAGATGGCTGAGGTTCACAAGGTGGAAGGCCGGAGGTCCTACCTCTTTTCCCAGAAACCTTGAAGGTCTTCACACACTTGTCCAACTTCTGCTTTGAAGTGGCAGCTTGGTACTTCCTGTTACCACCATCTATCTTCTGGGGGGTGCCTCACCTGACATATATGTCTTATTCCAGAGATTTGAGAGAGATAGGACTCTTACACCCTATCCTTCCTTTCTGGTGGTTAAAAGGTCAAAATGCAGCATTTTAAATAATTTCACCTCCTGATCATGTA
The DNA here is from genome assembly GCA_023362775.1 of Charina bottae. Lineage (NCBI taxonomy): Eukaryota > Metazoa > Chordata > Lepidosauria > Squamata > Charinaidae > Charina > Charina bottae. Next base: position 14,224,635 of record JALMGJ010000001.1, read on the forward strand.
GCATATAAGTACAGTGACTATAGAGTTCAGCCCTTCCTTCCCCCATGGAAAGTAAATCCAATCCCAGAGGAGATAAACAAAAATCTATAAGATGAATATCCATGTGTACTCATGGAGATGTGGATTGTATGTCTGAATCTGCAGTCTACATTCACAACAGATGGGTTATTATACGTTCATAAAACCTCCTATCGCTATGTTTTATTTTATTGCAGGTTTACCAGCACTGGTGATCATTATTATTCTAGCAAGCACACATGCAAATACAAATAATATTTACAACAAAGTTCTATATGGCAAAAATAATAATGAACAAGGTGGAGATGATTTGTAAGTATTTGGTATAAAATGTAATGATGCAGACACCCTAGTACATTCTTATTAATCAGTCTTGAAAGTGATGCGAGTCCAATAGAGTATGTATATCAAATGCTGGTAGTAAAGGCAAATGTGATAAAGGCAAATCTGTCATGATCTTCTCCCTTCCAAAGAGCCAGTTAAGTGAGCCTTCTACTTTGTTTAAACTGCAACGCAAGTAGTTCTAGATGTTGGATGAGGAAGAAGCATTATTTAATGAGAAATGATGTGCGTATGAAATTTCTTAACTTAGTAGGGACGGACAAGTGGAAGCTTGTTCTCATAGACATTTCTGTCCTAGTTGAACTGTGGCACATGATTAATAATATTTCAGTAATGCAGTGAGAGCCACTTTGGTGTAGTGGTTAAAGTATCAGGCTAGAAACCAGGAGACTGTGAGTTCTAGCCCTGCCTTAAGTACAAAGCCAGCTGGGTGCCCTTGAGCCAGTCACTCTCTCAGCCTTAGGAAGGAGGCAATGGCAAACAACTTCCGAAATCTTGCCAAGAAAACTGCAGGGACTCGTCCAGGCAGGCTCCAAGAATTGGACACAATTGAACAGATTTTAAAAAATGCAGTACAGCAAGTCCCCGGTTTAAGAACGTCCCGGTTTACGGATGATACCTAGTTAAGAACAGACTGCTATAAAGACTATTATATTAAAAATTCAAGTTAAGTACAATGTTTCGGGTTAAATGCACAATACTACTTTCTGTATTATTATGTTTAAGATGTTATAGTGTGTTTGGAAGTGTTTAAGTGTTTTATATGCATAGAAAGGTAAAATATATACAATATACTAAGACAAACATTTGACTAAATGATGCTAAATAACTGTTCTGACTTTCCTACAAATTTGACTTAAGTACAGACTTAGGAACAGAACTCGTTCTTAAACCAGGGACCTGCTGTACTACAAATTTTTGTGTTAGAGTTCCTATTTTGCCTACTACGTCCATCTCCGTCTCCATCTCCGATGGAGGGAGATGGGCAGTGATAGAAGTTTGATTAATAAATAAAATAAATAAAAGTAGTTGTGATGATTCTCCTGGAAACATTTAGTAGAAACCATTGACTTATTAGGTTGATGCATGAGTGGTCTTCACATGACTGTTCTTTGCTTCATTTTGCTTGTGGACTTAAATGTCTCTGTCCAAGTAACTTCAAAATCTGATAAGCTCAACTTTGCAGACACATGTGCATGAATGTTTTAAAATGGAGGGAGTCATATTTTTTATCTGCACTTTTAAGTGTTCACTGCTGAAAAGACTAGTATAATACCAGTATTGTGACATAGCATTTATTAGGTCTGCCCCTGCTGGAGTTAACCTCCACTGAAATCAACGGGATTAACTTTCATTTATATACTTTTAGATTGAAATCATTGCTCATAAAATGTATGCTTATGAGGCACTTATTTGAATTTTTCACTCTGATATAAACATATTCCTGTTGAGATAACCATGCACTCTGTGAACCTTCATTGTTCATGGGATGCCTTCATGTTGTCGAAATTCCAAATCAATAAATATTCAGGCTGCAGTTTTAGGTTTTTTAATGTAGCCAGAGATGGTTATACAATTAGGAATGTTTACATTTGGGATAATACCTGTCAAAACATTGAACTTCCTTGGACCGATTTCAGGAAATCAGAAGGCGTTTGTTCCTTTATCAACCTAATGGATCAAAAGAAGCAAAAGATTTTAAGTGCTCTCAGGTTTGTTCAGAGAAACTCTCAGTCTTCACTGAGGCAGTGGTGGCAATATTTGAAGCATCTAGAACTGCAGAACAGAGTAACTGATTCTGAGTTTGTCTGATTCCTGGTAATGCTTCTAAATGGCTGGTAAAAATCAATTGGGAAAGAAAAAGGAAGCAAGGGAGGGAGGGAGGGAAATTACCTTCTAATCCAACATCACCCTGATACACAACTTTGAGGAAGTAATAGCTAAAGCACAATACTAATGTGTAAAGTAGCCCAAAGCAACCAGAATAAATCGACAACCAATTTTGTAACATGGGAATAACATAGAATTAATACTTTCTTTACAGCTGCTGGATTAAAAACAGTATTGTGTTTTACGTGACTTGTGTTGGCTATTTCGGAATCATGTTCCTCATGAACATTGCCATGTTTGTTGTGGTGATGATGCAAATATGTGGACGAAATGGCAAACGGAGCAATAGGACTATGCGGGAAGAGATCCTGAGGAACCTTCGCAGTGTTATTAGCCTGACCTTCCTCCTAGGCATGACGTGGGGTTTTGCCTTTTTTGCCTGGGGGCCACTATATCTTCCTTTTCTGTACCTCTTCTGTATTTTCAACTCATTGCAAGGTGAGTAGAGAACCATTTTGGAAAAACAATATAAATGATAACCTTTGGCAACTTACATGCACAGGTAACTGTGCATGGAAGTATACAGTACATTATGTAGCAGTGTAACAGATTAAGCATTTGTAGATTAAAACCCATTTCATCAGATGTATTAATTGTTATCCATGTCTGTATATGTGTGTGTATACACACACAGAGAGAATCAATAGTAACACTTATAGAGTATAAATAGTAACAATTCACATGACAATAATTGATGATAATAGAATTCAGAAACAGTGTCATATCATGGTGGGTGGAACTGCTTGGAACTGGAAACCAACAAAATCTGGAAGTTCTCCAACCTACCATAGGAGCAAGTTCTGATTGTTTCAAGAGAGTAATTCACCTAAGTCTCTGGAGTTAGAAATGTGGAATCTGCACATTTCTGCTTTCCAACTTGAAAGTTTATCCAGAATGTCTAATTTAGAATTAACAAGGCACTCCAAAACTAAGCATAAAAGGTTCCTTATTTTTGAATTTTTTTTATCATCATGGTCATCATCATCATTTGCATTTACATAGTGCAATTTGTAAAGATATATTCCTGAACAGATTTTATGTATTACAAACAAGTCAGGATTTCTGCAGTGCTTTCCAAGTCACATGATTGAGAAGGAAGGGAAGGGGAGTTTGGAATGACATAGTGGGTAATGTTCCAAGCCACTACCCATAGAGATGCATTGAGGAAAATGTTTCTGAATTTTTCTCTCTGTAGCCCGTTTTTATAGCACCGGTTTGGTGTAGTGGTTAAAGGCATCAGGCTAGAAACTGGGAGACGGTGAGTTCTAGTCCCGCCTTAGGCACAAAGCCAGCTGGGTGACCTTGGGCCAGTCGCACACACTCAGCCCTAGGAAGAAGGCAATGGCAAATCACTTCTGAAAAACTTTGCCAAGAAAACTGCAGGGACTTATCCAGGCAGTCTCTGAGAATTGGACACAATTGAAGGGGGGGGGGCAGCCCATTTTTAATTAATCTTTCTTTTGTCATCTTCTCTCCCCGTACCAACATTTGGTCCAGTTCTGTTGTGCTTTCAGAATGTAATCTTGCTGGTAAACAGAGTCCTGAGCCTCTTTACATGATTTCTTTCTACCCTTCCACTGGTTTGGAGAGAATAAAAGGGGGGAAATGTGTTATAAGGTATTATTATATTATACGGAGTTCCTTATTTTTGTTTATTGGAGTAGGAGCAGGTGAAGGATGCAAATACTAAATTAATTCTCTCAAAAATCCAGCTTTTAAAAAAACATTAATATTTAGGCTTTGTTTTAATAAAATTGTATCAGTTTAGTTTTGGTTTTGATTTATCAAGCCTATATCACTTCCCCTTCAGCAGTGTTGGGGTAAATCTTTATATCAGAAAAAGGGCAATTTGATTATGTATAGTATGCAGTGCTTTATTCATCCTTTAGTATTATTTGTATATCATAAAAGATATACTAACTTTGCTTAGACTTTTCTGACAATTGTTTGGAGAAATAATTGCCATTTCCCTCATTTCAGCTGTTTGCTGGACTTCTCTTTCACTCCATGAGCTCTCCATTTGTTTTTTCAACCATTTCCCTTTTTATTCAAGATACTTCCGATTTTATTTCATGCCATTCTTTTTTCCAAGGCTGTTATCACAAAACACCTCTGCTAGCTTGAACTGGTCAGTTTTTCATGCTGAAAAGACTGATCTGCAAAGGTTTCATTAAAACAAGCAGTGGGCTAAAAATTAGTCATCAGGACTATCCTCAGACTTGATTTTAATGGAGTTGCTTGAGAACTCTTATGGGTAAGGTCATGGAATCTGGGTTCTTATCCAAAATCCAGCTGAAATATTAAAGGTTGTTATTTGGAAATCCAGTGAGAGTTCCAAAACAAATTCAACATTTATGCATTTTTCAAAGAATCCACTGTTCTTAGGAAGAAGAAAGTTTCCAGTTTAGCAAACAATCCTAATACCAGCCTGTGTTAATTAGTTGGAGTAATTAAAGAAAAGAACTTGAATTACAAATTGAACAGCTTTTTTTAATGTTAAGCAAACTTACGCTCTGTTACCGAAAAATATAGTAGTGTATCATAGGTACCCACTTCTTAAGCAGCTATGCTGGACTTGTGAAACTGTTCTGATCTGCTTATTAATATACCTGAATCCAAGCAAAACTCAATGAAGTTCCTGTAGCTGTTCCCCTAGCAAACAAAAAGGCCAGATGCCTGTGGGAAATCATTCAATAGACATATTACTTCTGTCAGAGTCCAGTGTGATTCTAACACTGAGGAAGAAGAAAACGAAACCCAAAGAAGAAACGAAACTTACCCTAGGCTGCACGATCTCGATCTCGTGATGAACAGGTGCAGATTCAAAAGTGCAACACCCGTGATCGATCTCGTGATGGGCAGATGCCAGACTCACAGATGCCAAAGAAGCAGGTGTGGAGAAACGAACCTGGAGATGACCTGACAGCACGGGAGAATCCTGAGCAGCTGATTGGTGTTCCAGACTCACTTCCTTGTTCAACGCCAATCAGCACAAGACAGAGGCGGGCGGAAAAGCGCGCCCAGCAGCGGGAGCTCCAATTGGCCCCTGAAGGGAAAAGGCGGGCCAAGAGCAGGATGAAAGAGCAAGCACCAAGTTGCCGGGGACAACCGTTCTACTCACCATACAGCAACCTCAGAGGAAGCACAGTCAGAATCGTCGGAGAAGCCTCTTCCAGAAGAATCGGAGCCAGAGCCTCTTCTCATCTCTGAATCTACCTCAGCAGCAGAAGAAGCTCAGCTTGGTTCAGCATCAAGAATGTTTGGAACGTTAGCAAGCAGCTTCTCGGAGAATCCTAGCAGGAAGGCTTCAGTCCCTTCGGGCGATTGTCAGCTGGCGTCGTCAGCTTCGCAGCATTCACTAGTCTTGCCGGGGCATTGCCTGGCCAATACAGCTAAGTACATTGCTCAGTCTTGTGCAGTTCGTCGTGTCGATTTTGGGTCACCCCATTCTGTCCTTGGGGGGCTGCCTAGCCTATCGTACCCAGTCCTGCTTGGCATACAGGCAGTGTTGCCTAGTGGTGGTGATTTAGTTTGCCTTGCAGCTTCTATTCCGTTTGTAGCGGTTCCAGTTCAGTCTGCCTTGAGATTCCAGTCCAGTATCCCAGAGGAACCAGTCCAGTCTACCTCATAGTTCCAGTCCAGAGTTCCAGAGAATCCAGTCCAGTATATTCTACAGTTCCAGTCCAGAGTCCCAGAGGAACCAGCCCAGCTTATCCTGCAGTCCATTCCAGAGTTCCAGGGAAACCAGTCCAGCTTACCTGCTGTTCCAGTCTAGTGTTTCCAGAGAACCAGCCTAGCCTTGTCAACTTCAAGCAGAAGTCAAGTCTACCTCAAGTCTCCTAGCCAACTTATCCAGAACTTTTGACACTTGCTGCTGAACTTAGGTGTGCCATCACATAGCTGCCTATATTCAAGTGCACCAATTGATCCAGTATTTTCCAGTTGTATTATTGGACTACAGTTTGTAAATAGTTTTCATTAATAAAACTATTTTATTAAAAAGTTCTGGTGGTCAAAGTCCGAACAGAACAACTTCAGAACAAATTAATAAAATGGAAGAAATAGTATTTGTTAAAAATAATATAAATAAATACATTTGGAGTACAGGGAGTTCTCACTTAACAACCATTTGTTTAGTGATGGTTTGGACTTACAACGGTGTTGAAAAAAATGACGACCGGTTCTCACACTTACGACCATCGCAGCATCCCCGCGGTTACATGATCACAATTTGGACGCTTGGCAACCGGTTTGCATTTATGACTGTTGCAGCATCCCATGGTCACATGATCACCATGGAACCACATGATTTGCTTAACAACCACGTCATTCGCTTAATTTATTTTTTTTAATTTATTTTTTTTAATTTTTATCCTGCCTTTATTATTTTTATAAACGACTCAAGGCGGCGAACATACCTAATACTCCTTCCTCCTCCTATTTTCCCCACAAAAACAAGCCTGTGAGGTGAGTTGGGCTGATAGAGAGTGACTGGCCCAAGGTCACCCAGCCGGCTTTCATGCCTAAGGCAGGACTAGAATTCACAGCCTCCTGGTTTCTAGCCCAGCCCCTTAACCACTAGACCAAACTGGCTCTAATGCCCTGGTGATTCACTTAACGACCACCACAGAAAGGTCATAAGATCGGGTCAGATTTGCTTAATGACCACTTCACTTAGTAACCAAAATTCCGGTCCCAATTGTGGTCGTTAAGCAAGGACTACCTGTGCCTTGTCAGTAAAAAAGAGTGCATTTTCTGTTCAATTAATATGTGATTGCTCCATTGCTAATGGCACTACAGGAGGGGGAAGGGGATGGACTGGAGTGCTGCTATATTAGGACTCTAAGTATGAGTGGCATTGGGGAAATAACAGTGATGTTTAGAAAAATTTTGTTTTCTCCTATTTGATGTCACCATTAAGGATACAACATCAACATAAGTAGTGGGAGTGATGGGGGAAGGATTTTGGAATTCCACTGGGAGAAGGGACAGGTGCCCAGGGTTTTCTGGATTGGAGGTCATTCAGATATTAAACAGATTGGCTTAAAATTGTGATGGTCTCTCTAATTCAGGGTTCTCCATAGTGGTCAATATCGACCCACAAGGGTTGATGGGACTATCCGTTGTTGTTGTTATTATTATTCACAGTACTATTAGTTAAAGTATTTATTACATTATTTTCATATAATAAATGTTTGTGTGTTGATGAACAATCTGAAACTTCATGAGGGGATTGACGAGCTGAAGAGTTTGGGGACCCCTGCTCTAATTTATTAGATGTTCCAGCTTGCTCTTGAATCAGTTTAATTCACATCTGGTTGGGTTTGCACATGAGTAACAATTAGTGAATGTATATCCAAATATCATGTACACTGTTTCATGAACCAAAGGTGTTTGTGTCTGTGTGTGTGTTTCTTACCCATATTTAAAAACCAAAATTGAATTAACAAAACTTGGGAGTTCCACATTCAGAGCACAAAATGTTAAATGAGAAATAGCAGCCAAAATAAGTTTTCATAGATATTGTATAATTTTTTCTTGAGATCCAGAGACTGCATGCCACATACTTTAGAAATATAGTTTAAAAAAAAGGAAATTTTTAAAACAAAAATCTAGCATATTCATGGTTTGTTGTTTATTTGTTCAGTCGCTTCCGACTCTTCGTGACTTCATGGACCAGCCCACGCCAGAGCTTCCTGTCGGCCGTCACCATCCCCAGCTCCCCCATGGTTGAGTCTGTCACCTCCAGAATATCATCCATCCATCTTGCCCTTGGTCGGCCCCTCTTCCTTTTGCCTTCCACTTTCCCTAGTATCAGCATCTTCTCCAGGGTATCCTGTCTTCTCATTATGTGGCCAAAGTACTTCAGTTTTGTCTTTAATATCATTCCCTCAAGTGAGCAGTCTGGCTCTATTTCCTGGAGTATGGACTGGTTCGATCTTCTTGCAGTCCAAGGCACTCTCAGAATTTTCCTCCAACACCACAATTCAAAAGCATCTATCTTCCTTCGCTCAGCCTTCCTTATGGTCCAGCTCTCGCAGCCATAGGTTACTACAGGGAATACCATTGCTTTAACTATGCGGACCTTTGTTGTCAGTGTGCTGTCTCTGCTCTTAACTATTTTATCAAGATTTGCCATTGCTCTCCTCCCAAGAAGTAGACGTCTTCTGATTTCCTGGCTGCAGTCAGCATCTGCAGTAATCTTTGCGCCTAGAATATTCATGGTAGCTAACAGTAATTGTCATGTTGAATACAAAATGTAAATTAAAAGCATAAAACTAATACCCCAATTAACACATAAAGCTTGACCAAAGATAGATATATCCTTTTCTAAAGAGAGATATCCTTTTCTAAAGGGGCAAGGAATAGGAGTCAAACACAATTTCTAAATTATGTTACATATTATCCTTTTAATAAAGTCTTATCTGGATTTTCTGGATTATTATTATTTCTCTTTTTCAGGTTTATTTATATTTATATTCCACTGTGCAATGAAAGAAAATGTACAAAAGCAATGGAGAAGACATCTTTGTTGTGGAAGATTCAGGCTGGCCGATAACTCAGGTAATATGAACTACCATTTATAACTCCCCTCTCTTTATGGAGCTCAAAAAGCTAAAATGTACACTCTAAGGTAGTCTCTCATCCATGCGCTGACCAGCTAGGACCTGCTAAACAGATCTTTCTGTGACTATTTAATAGAAACTATCTACTAGAAAATTGAGAATATGCTATTTCTGCAAATGATGTTATTTCAAAGAAATGTTTCTTTGCAATGTTTGTGTGAATGTTTGAGGATATATTAGAAAGTAAAGGCTGAAATAAAACAACTGCTTTGATCCTTTTATCTTAGCTTTCACTGAATAAAATATATGTCTTCTTAAAGTCTGGCAAAATTCCCATTTGGTAGATATATGTGGACAAGGCCCATATGTAACAGTCATTGTATTGTATGATTTGTTACTTTAATTAAGCTCAATTCTATTCATTATTAAAGTCTCCTTCACTTTAAGTGGGTTACTTATAGACATGACCTTGTAGTTTTCTTGGCAACTGTATGGAAGTTATTTGCCCAAGCCACCTTCCAGGATTTCTTTTTTAACTTCCCAGTCATTTTATGTATATAATTCCAGGAATGAATGAATTTTTAGTAGTAAGCAGAATTTAAAAAGATCTTCTGTAGTAGTAAAACCCAGAGGTTCTGCATGGTTGTATACCTTTATTGCTCTGAACTTCTTTAAAATTGTCTCTGTAGCTTAGAAAATATTGTTTATAGCCTCAACCAGTTCAAGGAGGTCAGTAGCCAAATTCCCAAGACTGCAAACATTTGAACACCCTGAATATACCAACTGTGCCCCAAATTAGGAACATTTGTGTTTGTGTACTGGGCAGATGGATACATTTCTCTGACTTATATTGGTGGATTTGTGGTTGAAAAGCTTCTTTTGCATGTTTGAGAGCTGGCAGAGGAAAGAGTATGAGTCAGAAGCAAAAAGGATCTTGAAATAGTTTCTTATAGAAGTTCTTCATATCCTATAGTATGGCATTGTACAATAGGAACTAAAAGCATAATTTGCATATAAAGTGTCTTTTAAAAACATCTGGTTAAAACTCACAACTCTTTAACACAATAGTGAAATTCACCTCACTTCTAAATTCAAGATACACTTCTGAGTGTCCTTTTAAATTGAAAGGAATTAATTAATTTAAATTAAAACTTTTAATTGTTCCTGCTTGCAGTTTAAGATTAACTTTTGATGTAATCATAGTACAGGTAGACATTATTTAGCGCCTGCCTCATTTAGCGACCATTTGCAATTATTTTTTTTATTAATTTTTATTAAAAGTTTTTACATAGCTAAAAGACAAATATAGAAGTGTTTATAAATAAAAGAAAGAAAAAGAGAAAAGGAAAGGTGCAGAAAAGAAAGAAGAAAGAAAGAAAGAAAGAAAGAAAGAAAGAAAGAAAGAAAGAAAGAAAGAAAGAAGATAGTTAAAGAACTGATTTCCACCCTTCTTTACAACAGTTACAAACAAACTCATTATCCCTCCTCCCTCCTTAACATTACAGTAATCCCTTCAGCCCCTTATTCAGTCTTTTTTCAATTGTCAAATCCAGAAATCACCATTTCACTTTTCTCCATTTTCAGCAAAAAGGTTTCCAGTCTTTAATAAAGGTACTTGTTGTTTTGTCCCTGACCAAACAGGTCAGTTTTGCCATCTCTGCTAGACCTGCCGTCTTCACAATCCATACCTCCATTGTGGGTATTTCAGTATTTCTCCATCTTTCTGCATACAGGTAGTCCTCAACTTACAACCATTTGTTCAGCAACTGTTCAAAGTTACGATGCCGCTGAACAAATGGTGGTAATGACCGGTCCTCGGAGTTCTGACCATCCCAGCACTCCCGTGGACACAATGGATCACAGTCTGGGCACTTGGCAACTGGCTCACACTTACGACCGGTTGCAGCGCCCCGCAATCATGTGATCAGCATTTGCAACCTTCCCTGCCAGCTTCCCCAGAAATCAATGGGGAAGCTGGCAGGGAAGGTCGCATTTCGCTGGGGTTAGTCTCCCCCACCTGTGCACCCTCCCCCAGCCCCTCTGCGCTTGCACCTTGCCAGCCACTCACATACCCCCATGCACCCTCCCCAGCCTCCCTCGCCATGCCACTCCTGTGCACCCTCCCTGAGCCTTGACACACCTCCCTTGCATACCCTCCCCGAGCCTTGCCATGCCACCCTCGCACTCCCCCAAGCCTCACCATGCCAGCCACGCGCACCCTTCAGCCTCGCTGCACCACCCTTGCACATCCTCACACACCCTCCTCGAGCCTCCCTCGCACCCTCATGTACCCCCACACACCCTCCCTGAGCCTTACTGCGCCTCCCCGCTACTCGCACACCCCCTCGCTCCCTCCCCCATCCAGCAGCAACAACCCCAAGCCTCGCTAAACAAGGATTGCCTGTATCTTATATTAGTGGCAGTGTGGGAATAATTTCAGATGTTAAACTTGAGTGGTACCATTGACATGACTGTATCACTGCATATCAAAAATTCCCATATTGTCAGCACAGAGGAAATGCATGATTGCCTGATTTGCCTGATTTGCATGATAAGGAGTAATAAGCACACTAGGAAAAAAATGAAAATAATTTGTGCTTTCTTTAATTCCATTTCTTTGTTTCTTCTAAGGTCTGAACAATTATTTTAACCTGCTATGCAATCACAGCCAGATTTGCTTTCATTTATTTTCAGACTGGAGTAAAACAGCAACGAATATAATAAAGAAGAGTTCAGACAATCTGGGGAAATCCTTATCTTCCAGTTCTATTGGTTCTAATTCAACATACCTGACTTCAAAATCAAAATCCACATCCACATCAAACACCTACCATAAAAGGAACAGCCATTCTGGTCAGTAGTTTTCAATATGAAAAGTCTGTCTTTAAAGTGAAGTATCCACCGGGGATAACTTGCTTTATATTAATGTGGAACCTTAGATAAGTTTATGCACAAGAAATGCAGCCATAGGAATTAACCAAAATTTGGCTGAAGTTCATCTGATTCAATGCAGTTTTTCCCAACAGCTCATACAAGTGAAATATATAGGCATAAGGCCCTTAAACTGCCTATGCCAGGGGTGGGGAACCTTTTTTATGCCAAGGGCCATTTTGATATTTCTAACATCACTCGAGGGCCAGGGGGCGGGGTTTGTGGGTGGGATCCAATCACGTGGAAGGGGGCGGGGCTTGTGGGCGGGATCCAATCACGCAGAAGGGGGCGGGGTTTGCGGGCGGGATCCAATAGCCTATGCTATTGCATTATTTACCTTTAAGATTACCAAAAGCTAAGGCTTACCTAAATCTAAAACAGAGTAAGATTGTTGGCATTTTTCAATGAAACACTGCTAACACTCCTTTTTCGTATAAGTAATATTGTATTAAGTGCAATACAATATTGCACTTAAACACTCTGAAAGTGTTTAAAAGATTGGCATATCACACCACATTGCATTAATTGCAAGCAGTCTATTAAATGTTTATGAATCACCATGGGTAACTAATTTGATGCGTTGTTATCAATTACAGTTTTATTCCCAGAAATACTACTTTACATAGTAGATGTTTTCTTTAAGTATCTGTAGGTGATTATTTATCCCTGGTCATGATACAGACTATTAGTCTCTTTTTATTATAAATAACAATAATAATATGTTCATGTTATGTGCAAACATTGTAAGGCACAGTTTGTATTAATCTTTCATTCTGTATGAATTGTTATCTGCCTGACTACATCTATGTAAAATAGTCATTAAAATTGGTATATTATGCTCATGTTTAATCATAATTTAGTAAATTATGTGGTGGTGGATATCTCCAAGTAATTGTTGAATTATTTTACTGTTCCTGTAATTGATTCAGCTGCTCATATGTTTACGGTATAGATAATGTCTTCTAAGAACATGTCCTCACCAGTGGTCGAACATTCAAGGTAAAGTGTTGCTGAATGCATGATTTCCAAACGCTTGCATAAGGACACTTGCATGAAGCTTGAATCAACAGAAAAGATTAACCAATCATACACATTGCTTCATTCTATACTATGCAACTTTCTCCATCATTAATTCTGGCTGACTATAATTTGGTACAGAAGAGTGCTTTAGATTATGGTTAGCATGAAAATGAAACATTCAGGATTGTTTGAAGTAAACATCCAATGAAATCAGCTCCATAAAATGGTGGAGTTTGCTTGCCTATTCCAAGAGCTACTCTTTTGCAGTTTGTATCATGAAAGCTCATTACAAGTAGTTTATTTCTCAGAGGCTTCCCTCGCATTTCTTTAATTCTATAATTTGGCTCAAATACAAATTGTTCAATACACATTTTTCTCAAAAATGTGTATAGTAGCTTACAAAAACAAAGTGAAAAAGACACCATTAAAGTGGTTCACCTAATTTATAATAATGTCTACAAGAAATTATTGTATTCTCTGATGCTGAACTTTTTTCTAACCATTAGAAAAAGCTTTCAGTTACCAGCTGAATTAGATTTTTAAAATATGCAGCAAACATAGACAGTGTATACAAGTTGGTTCAGCATTTATTGTAATATTTAGCCAACCTAATGAAAGTAGGATTCTGCCTTCAGAGGTGAGGCGGGCTCCCTCGCTCCCGGCCTTCCAGAAAAATCTGAAGACCTGGTTCTGCTGCCTTGCTTGGGACGGGAAAGATAACAGCTCCTCCTGGGGGTGGCTAGCGCCATAGTATCCTCCCTACTATATGATATCATATGGCCACTTGGATTTTATATTTATTTGTATTTATAATAGCTGATTTTATATTTATATGTTTTTTAACTGTTGATTTTATTGTAAACTGCCCACAGTCCCCCGTCTGGGGAGATGGGCGGTGATAGAAATATGAACAATCAATCAATCAAGAAAGAAAGAAAAAGAAAAAGAAAAAAAGAAATATAGTGACCAACAGAGGCATCCCAAAAGCTTATAGGTAGGAAATGAGGGAACTGCCTTCTTCAGCCATTGCTCCCTTACAGCTGGTATAAGCCATGCTGCCTTTGAGTCGCAGCATAATTAAGCCATTGCTCCTATTCTCCATGAATATGACTAGCCCTGGGGACTTAGAGTTGCCACCCTCCAAGTCACTGTCTGTGGCCCATGACCCTCATTCCCATGTACTCCCAATTCAAAAAGCCAGCGTGCCCATGTTCATACTCCAGTGCCTCGCTCAATTTTAGTCCCCAAGAAATGAAAGCAGGCAGCTGACATCCCCTTCCTGCAGGGCCCACCTTCCCCCAGCCTGGCTAGGAGAAGTGATCAAGGCAGGATAGGTGAGGATGGCATCTGGGAGCGGGTCAAGCTACTCTGCGTCAGCAGCCGAAGGTTCTGCTTCTGTCTCCAGCTACCAGGATGGAGAAGATCTTCCCAGAAGAGGGAGGAGAGAGAAAGGAGGAGGCTGCTGGGAAAACTTGAAACAATGGTGGATGCTTCTCCACTCACCACAGGGAAGGAAAGAGGTGAAACTATGAAAGGCCATAGGGCTGGAGCATCACCGCAGCACTGAGTTGCTGCAGTTTGTTCCTATCTATGGTGGATATGAATCACCAAGGCCGAGTGCCTCTCTTTGGATCCTCCTTGATGAAAGAGAACCAGAAGGAAGAGTTAAGACTGCAGCTCTCTAGTTTCCCCCTTTGACACATTTCTCACATGGATTTGGGGGAATAAAGCTATTTCCTCTCCAAAGGAAAGGGGGGGGAGGACGAAATTTACTGCACCATCCCAAGCAACCTGGGGCCATGATAGGGGTGAGCAGGGGCTAGCAGACCTACATTGGAACGGGACCCCAATGTAGTTTGGGAGGCTTTCCATGGAAGGCCAGACGGGTGGCTTGGATGTCCCTGTAAGATGAGAGCTGGAAAGAGCCCTTCTGGGGCCATAATTAGGGCTAAAAGACCAGAAGGAAGGATCTGCAACAACCCTGACTGAGGTACCTCTCAAAGGACTGATGGGGGGGTGCGAAATCCTGTGCTTGTTGTTCTCCTTTTGCCTCTTCTATTGGAGGCTTGAAAGTGTGTCCTGGGGGTGGGGTGGGGTGGGGGAGGAATTAATGGGTCTTCCTTGAAAAATGAAGCTTCCCTTTGAAAGATTGTCTGCTAAGGGTGCTGACCTACAGAGCCCAGCATCCCTTACCATTGGCCAGACTGGCTGGGGCTGCTGGGAATTGCAGTTCAGATTATAGATTAAAATGTAGTTATTGAAATAAGTAACTGTTGTATTTATGAATAAAAAGATTTTAGTATTGCAGATTCCAGGTTCATGAACTGTCTTCATAGGGGGATGATTGAAGTTTGAGCCTCCTAATCTAGTCCCACTTCTAAATTTGCTCTTACACATTTTATGGCAGCAGATGCTGTTTTGCTGTCTGTGGCTGATTCCAAGTTCCAATAGAGTGAAGGGGAAAACTTTCTACATTTTCCACCTATGGTTTATTTTATACACAGTACCTCTGTTGTATCTCCCCTTATTGAGCTTCCTCCTAAACCCGCAAACCCCAAACACTGTAGGAGAGCTGCTTTAGCCCTTAAATCGTTTTTCTGTTAATTTAAGAAATACAGATTGATATATAATAAATGCGCATAATGTAACATGCAAGAAATCATAACTACACTTTTTCAAAAGTAGTACAACAAAATCAGAGTAAACCATGAACCTTGCCATATAAGAATGTTTGCAAAAAGAAAAAAAACATTCTGGTACACTGTAGCATGCCTATGCTTTCTTCCATGTGAAAAAAAAAATCCAGTGTAATTTGCATTTGCTTCATTTGCACTTCATAAGTAATTCTAATTTTAAATCTACCTAATTTTAGCTGTGCATTGTAAAAAATTTGAGGAATCCCCCTTTCCCTCTTGTTTATACTTGTGACCAATTTAAATTTTATATAGTTGCTTGTATGAGTAAAATAATGCAAAATGTTTTAAAGAATATGTAATCATTGTTTGCATAAACATAATATTTAAATATTCATAGTAAAACATACCAAGTGTAGTAAGATCAGCAGGTGAAATCTTATTTGTTAGATATCTATAACACATTATAGAGGAACATTATATGAGCACCATCTAATGGTCACATTTAGACCAGCAAAGCTGCTTGCTGGCTTGAACTCTATAAAGGTAAAGGTTCCCCCCGCACATTTGTGCAGTCGTGTCCGACTCTAGGGGCCGGTGCTCATCTCCGTTTGTTAGCCGAAGAGCCAGCGTTGTCCAAAGACGCTTCCACGGTCATGTGGCCGCATGACACGCGCGGAACGCTGTTACCTACCCACCGAAGTGGTACCTATTCATCTACTTGCATTTGCATGCTTTCGAATTGCTAGGTTGGCAAGAGCTGGGGCGAGTGCGGGAGCTCACTCTGCACGCAGGGCTAGGGATTCGAACCTCCGAACTTGCGATCTTCCGATCGACAAGCCCGGCGTCTTACCCACTGAGCCACCACGCCTCCTTTTTTTTTAACTCTATAGAGCCTTGGTTAATATCTGACTCAAAAGTTTGTACTGGGTATACTGTACTCAAGGTCTGAAGTTAGCAGGATGAACACAGCTGACTGAACTCAGTTGGTTTCAGCTGATACTTGAGACAATACTGATTATGATATAGTGTAACTCTGCCAAAGTCTGAAAGAATTAAAACAACATATTTTACCTATTAAGCATCATTGGAAAGGAATTTGGTAAACTCTATCAGTGTTGTTATAGACGTTCATGTGCACCCAGGTCACAATTACATATCTTAGTTTTAGTGGGGGGGGGGGGAAACTTTTCTCAAGTTCTTTTTCTTTTTCGGTAACATGTAACACCATTTATTCTATGTAATAATTAGAGATGAATGAATCAATATTACTTTCACAGATATTTAGCCATAAATTCTTGTTGTAATCTCTACATTGAAAACAACTCAGTCCACACAAAATGCATTTAAATATGTATTCTTTTTTCTCAAAATGTACTTGGTAAGTGCATTTTGGTACCTTTATATGAAAAGAATGCGTACTGGAAGATGTGCCACTCCTAGTTTATATCAGAATTTGCAAATATCAGTTCTGCCAAGAATCTTTAGTCATATCATAGTTATGTGAAATATTTTCCTGTCAATGCCCATACCAGCTAATTTTGTACAGCATAATGGAAACACATAATATGATCATAGCACAACAGAGGGTAAGAGACAATGCATGTTATAAGAAAGAATATGAAGCTGACACTTTAAATAGCAGTTCTGTGCCTTCTTTACAATTTCAAGTAATGTCATCTTTAGATGCGGCTCTATAGATTCTGCATCTCCAGGGAGTGGTACATGAGTTTGACATTCATTTCAATGAGGATAACGCAGTCCGCATGCACAAATGAAATGGAATATGTAAATTGATAATAAGGAACATAAAAATGAGGAATGCACTCAAAATCCTTTCTCAGCACATAATAAGCTGAGCCTAAAAATGGTGAAACCCGTGGACATTAATTGCTATTGATTTTAGTGCAACTTAAACAAAGTACCCCTTTCTTCATTTCAGCAATTCAGTGTAAGAAATGTA
This sequence comes from Charina bottae, assembly GCA_023362775.1. Lineage (NCBI taxonomy): Eukaryota > Metazoa > Chordata > Lepidosauria > Squamata > Charinaidae > Charina > Charina bottae. The sequence goes on from JALMGJ010000001.1 coordinate 14,241,998, forward strand.
TTCAGTAGTAAGAAATGTATTTCCCTTTTCTGGCATCACTCTTAGTGAGATGAATTTTCTTCTGTCCTTATACACCATCATAATCACATTCCCAATACAATAACAGGCTAATGCATATACCAAAAAGCATTTAATTGTGAGTCTTTAGTGCAGTTTGATACCATGGCTTCAATAATGTTGATACCATGATTTCAGTAACTACATAGGTCAGCATAGAAATGTCATTCAATAACTGAAAATCAAAGCTAAATTTCAAATCATGTAGGCTGAAGAAGCAGAATTTAATTTGTACTTCTAGATAGATCAGGAGTACAAAGAGTGTGGTGTACATGCAGCCCAACAGCACCCATTTTGCAGCTCCAAGAGGATGGGTGGGGCTGAATATTTCAGGCCGATGATGATGATCGTTGTTGTTAATGGGCAAAATGTGTACCTTAAGACTTCAAGACACTCACTGCATCTTTTAGAAACCCTCACTCCCTCACCCCATAGTTCAATTGATTGTTCCCATTTTGAGAGGTTTTAAAGAGTAAAATTGGTGACTTAACTCTTAGGAAAGCTTAAAGCACCATTTTGCTTCTTCTATTTCCCCAAGCCTCCAAAAAAAATGGCTTATTTGTAATTGCCTCCCTAAAACAGAAAAATGATTTTAAAATTACAATAAAATAATAAAGGAAAAACTTTTGAAGTATGATCGTTAACGTGCAGTGTAAAGCCTGTTGTAACACTGAAGCCACAGAGCTTACACATTCATGGTATGGATTATAAAAAAAATCACAGACTTTGGAACAAAAATAAAAGGGTATTTTATAGTTTACAGTATTTACTAAGGGGTTGCCTGAGGTCATCCACTTGGCAGTAAATTCTATTTTCAAAATTACTTTCACTGTTTTGTTTTGTCTTGTTTTTAATCAGACAATGTTTTTCTTGACAAGCCTTCACCAAAATACATCCAAGTGGACAGAGAGCAGACGTCAATCATCCCAGTTCACCAAGTCATTGACAAAGTGAAGGGTTACTACAGTACTCAGTCAGACAATTTCTATAGAAATATGATCATGTCAGACTCCCTGAGCCACAGTACAAAATTCTGAGTGTCTGGGCATCTGGAAGAAGAGAAGTCAACAAACAGAATGAAGATTCTAAATGTTGATCTTGGTGACTGGCCGAAGAAATAAACTCTACCAAACTGTTGTTATCCAGTTATATAAATTGTTCAGCAACATCCTTGCTATCTCTGGTTGGAGAAACAGAACATCTAATTCTTTCCACTGATCCAGTATGGATGCTGACACTCTCTCATCACAACAGTTCTCAAGCATCTATCAGTGACATGTTAATTAATCCCATCTGTAATCTTGCAAAATTAAGAATATTGTAAAGCCCAAAACTAAAGCATGATGTTAAGATGTTGTATGGAATCCTACATTCTTGGAAGTTTTCTTTTCTGGTGTGTGCGTGAGTGCATGTGCATGTGTAACCTTACACATGGAGTGCTATCCAATTGTGCCTGTCCATAGGTAGAATGGATCCCCTTTCTTCATATAACCAATTCTACTCTGAAGAGAGTGTAGAGGGATGATAGAACATTCTGCTTGTGGCACAAGCAGAAGTCTACTTGCACAATGCTAGAGAGATTGTGGAGGATTTTATAGATCTTTTTTAATCCACAGACAAGGCAAAGAAAAACTATTTTAGTGAATTAATACATTTTTGTGCCTAATTACAGAAAGCAAAGGTGTTTCAAAGATAATCTTACTCTTGATCTTAACTCTTGCTTGCAAACTCTGGGCCATATTTATAATTTTATTAATGGGAGAAGTATTGAAGAGTGTTTCTTTGCCTTTAGAAGAGCTTAATGAAGTGTTTTATGTAACTTGAAAGTTTGCCTAGTCCTAGACCAAAAGAAACTGAGCTGTTGAATATGTCACAGTTGCTATGCATCTTCATTATGATCAAATAATAGAAATTGAGTCAGCCCAAATATTATACATAAGCTTCCATTGGTTCCTCTTAATTTGCTTGATCTTTCACATCCTTATATATGTGGAATTCCAGGCTGGAAGTTGGTTTTCTATTGATTCCTGCCTTAAGAGCAACACACACATTTATTTAGAATATTTGCAGATTTAAAAAATGAGTCCTCACTATATAAGAGGAAAAAATCCATTTATATGGGAGATCTTTATGTTCACTGGCATGCACATAGAGTACAACATTGGAGCCCATGTTTATTAACCTGTACAAATATATACAACAATGCGTAAGATTTATTAATAGAAATATTGATTGTGTGCCATCAAGTCAGTGTCAATTCTTAGACCTTTTCACCCAGATAGACCTTTTCCAGGATGAGTATTGAAACATACCTATCCAGAAATCTGTATAATTTCAGATACATGCATCTGCTGAAACAACTGAGGTACTCACATGTAAGCCATCATCCTTACTTCCCTTCATACAATGTTTTGAATTACAGACTATGTCATTACATACTCTGATTGTAGCACATATACTTAGATTTACTAAAGTCAGTATGCCTCATCCTTAAAGGGGAAGAGTGTTATATTCATCTTTTTATAAATATAACACAATTTCTCTTTGGATGAAATTAGTTAAAATAAATGCTCCAAATATCAAAAAATATATGCTAAATATAAAACAATCTTTGTCACTTACTCAATTCTTTAATAACTCTGTGCTACTTTATTTAATCTCCCAGTAATTCATAGCATAATCTTCAGTATGTCTTCTCAGAAGTAATTCCCACTGAATAGAATGGGACTTACTTTAAGGTAAATTTGTACAGAACTACAACTGCAAATTTTATCACTCACTGACAAGTGGTCATAGAATTCCCCCATATTTCTATTGCAATAATCTCTACATGCTTACTTTCAAAATGCATTTCAAGTGTTTTTCTTCTGCTGTATTATATCTCTTTAAGAACTACAATTTATTAATTCGCACCATCAGAATTGTCAAATTAAGTTGCCCTATTATACTAAAGCTTCTTGACTTCAAACTATTTAATCTTTTTTAAAAAATCTCTAAAAGGAATTATTTATCGCAGGTTATGGATTTAATTTAATGTGAGTGAATGATTTCTTATGACATCAAAATATACCAGAGTCTGATGGGATCAAACAGCTTTACTAGGGAGAATGTTTTGTTCATATGTGCTTTCTTAAAAATTAGTAAGTTTATATCTCTTAATAGAGTTCAGAAAGTAGCTGGTGTGACATTTCTTTTGGATAAAAATATTCAAAATGAGAAGGGAAAATGTGCTTCTGAGTATGGTAATCGGGAGTAAATAAAATTAAAATGATAAGGCTTTACTTTCATTAGGAAAATTGTTATACTTTAGTTTCCCTTTAAGACAGTTTTATCTGACCAGCAGATTAATGTGAAATTTGCTTATATTTTCACTAAATTAAGAATATTCTTTGCCTTTACTACCGTGTAGTAATCCTTACAAATCTATTTCAGATAAATATTTTCCAGTGCTCTTCTTTCATCATATTATCTTTCTATGTAAATCTTTGGTTTTCTTATCAGCAAAGCCTAACTTCCCTTGTATATATTTATTTATTTCTGAGGTTCAAAATATGTATGCATATTTCAGCTGCATACTGGCAATCTTTGTAATTATATGCAATCTTTAAGTGACTGGGAGAAAAATAGTGGTAGTGAGTATGTCTGCATATTGGATTTGCTATGTGTACAGTTTATTGGATAAGCTTTTGTTTATGAGGGAAATACTGATATAATTTCATATATTAGTTTTTAGGGACTAGTGATAACAACTTATAGAAAGAATTGTAATGTCAATAGTCCAAGTCATTAAATTTTCTTAAATTGTGAGTGACATTGATTCTTTGCATTTGATCGGTGAATTCTTTGGTAGAATGCTGGAGAATAACCTATTCCTTCCAGGTGACCTTTCTCAACCAGAAGTTGGAGATGGCAGAGCTAGACCAGGCGCTGTTTGGAGGACAGGGAACTTTAAACTCTGCCCCATGACCTTCTGAGGGTCACAGGAGGATGCCTGGTTGTCATTGGAAAGGGTAGGGGTGACATGGGGGGAGGGCAATTTCTATATATTGTCAGGGCTTGCAGAGGGACAAGAAAAGCGAACAATCTCATCATTAATCTGCTCCCTCCCCTCCAAAAGAGTGCAAAATTACAATTTTATGCCAATATCACACCTTTTTTGGGGGGGTTGGGGGGATTAAGAATAAAAGTGGTTTGGCTCCCAGGGGCTTCTCACTCCTATTCCCACTTTTAACACTAAAATTGGGCAGGAATCACAAAAGTGCATTCACTTTTATGTCCCCAGCCAATGCTTAGCATCACATAATGCATTCCTTACACATGTATCCATAAATATGCAGACAGCCGAGGGGACCTCACACGTCTTTATTTCCTGCTCTCAGTTTTGAATCATCCTCTAAGCATGTCATTTGTTCACATGGAGGTTTCCATCATCTGTCACTGTTTCTGAATTCAGCAACCAACCTTCAACTCCATACTTGCACAAAGCATTCCAAGATTCAAGCCCATTCACTTTATTCAATAAGCATACACCTTTCTCACATTCATATGACTATCTACACCAGACCAGGTTATATTGCACTTGCAGAATTGTACCCATAGTTGCCTCTTGTACCTTTTCAGTCCAAATTCTGGCACTTTCCCAGTGCAATGTGCTCTTTCCATTCATTCTGACAATACTTCCCAAGGGGCAAATGAAGATTTTTGCATCCACTCTTGCTATCTTTCCCTTTGCATAGGAGGAAAAAAATAGGATTCTTCCAACCGTCTGGTATGGATGCAGTCTTCACACTTCACACACAAAGTAGCATTGCTGTTCCTTAAGCAAACCAGATCCATATTTAAACTTTCCCCCAGTTATACCATCTACTCCTGCAGCTTTACCATTAGTCGAGATGCTCATATTTATAAATTCCTTTTCAGCATTTTTTTCCTCGAACATCAAAATTTATAATGTTCCTTTCTATCCCACTCTGACGTATCCCATGCAAATCTCTAAAATGTTCCTTCTGGCATACCCTCATTTCAGTTTCATTCCAAATCATTTTATCCATTTTAATTCCATTCACTTGCTGGAGGCTTCTTTTCATCCCCCTTCATGCAACTATATTTATACTTTATATATTTTCATCCACATTTTTGCAGCATTTTCTTATATCCATTTTTTCTTACCTACCTATTTCACTTCATTCCACCAAGCATTCTTTTTATGCTTCCCATTAGCATAACTCCACACACTTGCATGACACTCTGTAACTTCATTCGTTTCACTTTCTTCTAAGCTCCTTCAGCATCCCTTTCCTCACATTCACTTTCCATTTATTCTGTGAAGCTTAATCTAATGTACAATATGTTTTCATACAAGACTTGCACATCCTCTTCCTGCAGTTATTCCGCTTTCACTCTGGTTTCTTTCATGTCTTTCCATCTTCCATATTATTTTTCTCCCAAATCCTTCCCTTACAGTACCAAAAATGGTCTATCTCACATTCAGAGTCCCTAATCACCCTTCCCTAATCTTCTCAGTCTTTCTGAAATAAAGTATGCTTCTTGATTCATTCTTTTTCCACATGTACACTTGAATGGACTTATGCTTAAACCACATATTCATAGTAGTCCTTCTGCCAAGCAGATACTCACCAGTCACTGTTCTCATTCATTCTTGGGTCTCCCAATGGCTGAGTCACTTTTTCTGTACTCTCTGATCTGATTCCCACCCATCTATTAATGTCACCAACTGTAGCAGATGAAGTTTCCCCTGGTTTCCATTCATTCAGAATGTTGCAGTCTTCCATTTTAATCTGGTTTCTGACTTACCAAGAAAAGCCAGTTATGTCCAGTCACACTATAGCCCATGTTTCCCAGGGTTTATCAAAGAGCCTGTTTAAAGGTGGTCCAGAATAAATTCATAAGGTCAATCTTAGCCTTACCCCCATGTGTACCAGCAGCAATGTTGAGATTAGAAGTGCGCCTTCCACCAATAATCTTATAGGAGACTAGTTCTCATGGTAAAGGTAAAGGTTCCCCCCACACATTTGTGCAGTCGTGTCCGACTAGGGGCTGGTGCTCATCTCCATTTGTTAGCCAAAGAGCCAGCATTGTCTGAAGACGCTTCCACGGTCATGTGGCTGGCATGACCCACGCAGAATGCTGTTACCTACCCACCGAAGTGGTACCTATTTATCTCCTTGCATTTGCATGCTTTCAAATTGCTAGGTTGGCAAGAGCTGGGGCGAGTGTGGGAGCTCACTCTGTCACATGGGGCTAGGGATTCGAACCTCCGAACTTGCGATCTTCTGATTAACAAGCCTGGCGTCGAGCCACCACGCCCCTCTGTTCTCATGCCCAACATTTATTTTGCAAAACAATGCCTCCATGAACAATTTACCAGTAGTGGATGGGTAAATCTGTCTAAAATTCTCACAATTTTCACTAGATCTGGAACTGTTGAACAACATAAATTATGATACACTATTGATGGACTATTTATTTTTTTAAGATTTTAGACAAAGAGCATGTATACAAGCTTAAGTTGGCCAAATGGTACTGATTTCTTAAAGATGGAAAAGGAATGTCATATTATTTATAGTTTCTTACATCTCATTCCCTGAGACAAGCTTTCACAGAATTTTATTTTCAGACAATGCCAACAGCCTATTTGGATGGAAGATAAAAAGGATTTCCAAGTACACATCTTTTATGCATTCATAATAATTAACATTGCAAATTATATCCGGAACCTATCAGGAACCTAGAGCTAGATTCATCATGCCTTTGTTAACTCAACTGAATCAGTCTAGCACAGAAGAAAAATTCTATTTTCTCCTGACTGATGTACTGTAGATGAATATGTAACAGAGCAAGTTGCATTGTTTGCAATGGCCACAAAGAAGATACGAAAGCAGATGTTGACAGCTGGTGCTGTTCATATTAGAGGGAATGAATTGAACTAATATGGATTTTTGCAATTTTATATGACTTTTGCTAAAACCTATGGGTGCAAATAAATGTATTACTACTACTACAAAGAGCCTGTTGGCCACATTGGTTGGTCTCTTGGAGGTGGGTTGTTGGAACCAACCAGAAAGGGGAATTCTTCCTGCTGATCTGTTCTAGGAAAATTCAGGAATCCTAGCTCCAGACTGGAATTAGATTGATGACATTTAGTTTATTTCTTGGCAACGTTTATATGAGATGGAAAAAGATAACAAAGTATATGAACTAAATGTTGACACAATGTGTGTGAAGCACCAATTATTATTATTTATATCTGCTCTCCTTTCTCTTCAAAAGCATTTTAGCTTTGTAAGAACCCTATGATTTATTTATATACTTTATTTGCCCACCCATCTCTCTCCTGTGAATCTGGGCAGCTTACTACACATTAAAACATACAGTATTGTTTTGTTTAATTTATTTTGTATTGATAGATGATAGATAGATAGATAGATAGATAGATATAGATAGATAGATAGATAGATAGATAGATAGATAGATGATAGATAGATGATAGATAGATAATAGATAGATAGATAGATAGATAGATAGATAGATAGATAGATAGATAGAAGAGAGAGATGATAGATAGATAGATAGATAGATAGATAGATAGATAGATAGATAGATGAGAGAGATGATAGATGATAGATAGATAGATAGATAGATAGATAGATAGATAGATAGATAGAAGAGAGAGATGATAGATAATAGATAATAGATAGATAATAGATAGATAGATGATAGATAGATAAATAGATTATAAATATATGATTGATAGATGATAGATAGATAGATAGATAGATAGATAGACAGATGATAGATAGATAGATAGATAGATAGATAGATAGATAGATAGATAGATAGATGATGATAGATAGATTGATAGACAGATGATAGATAATAGATAGATAGATGGATAGATAGATAGATAGATAATAGATAGATAATAGATGATAGAAGATAGATAGATAGATAGATAGATAGATAGATAGATAGATAGATAGATAGGAGAGAGAGATGATAGATAGATAGATAGATAGATAGATAGATAGATAGATAGATAGATAGATAGATAGATGATAGATAAATAGATTTTATTTATTTATTTATTTATTTATTTATTTATTTATTTATTATTCCAATTTATTCCCCGCCCATCTCCCATGCAAGGGACTCTGGGCGGGTTACAATAATTAAAATTTAAAAATATACAATTTAAAAGCATCTAAAAATACAACTAATATAATAGATAAAATAGATAAAATCCAAGATGTGTAGGGAATCGTAGCATAGATTGTATTGCTACGGGGCTAGCCAACCCCAGGAGGCACTACCGCCTCTGTCGTCCCAGGCTTGATGGCAGAGCCAGGTCTTAAGGGCCTTCCGAAAGGCCAGGAGTGAAGGGGCCAGTCTCACCTCCGGGGGCAAGATATTCCATAAGGCGGGTGCTATCGCAGAGAAGGCACGCCTCCTGGACACCACTAGATGAAATTCTCTTGTTGAGGGGGTCCGAAGCATGCCCTCCCTGCATGCACGGGTGGGGCGGGCTGACGTTATCGGGACGAGACGGTCCCTCAGGTACCCTGGCCCTATGCCATATAGGGCTTTAAAGGTAATCACCAACACCTTGAATTGGACCCAGAAGGAAACTGGTAGCCAATACAGCTCGCGAAGCAGTGGTGTCACATGTGCCGATCTCCTGGCACATGTAACTAGATAGAAGATAGATAGATAGATAGATAGATAGATAGATAGATAGATAGATAGACAGACAGATGATAGATAGATAATAGATAGATGATAGATAGATAGATAGATAGATAGATAGATAGATAGATGATAGATAGAAGAGAGAGATGATAGATAGATAGATGATAGATAGATAGATAGATGATAGATAGATAGATAGATGATAGATAGATAAGAGAGAGAGATGATAGATAGATAGATAGATAGATAGATAGATAGATAGATGATAGATAGATTGATAGATGATAGATAGATAGATAGATAGATAGATAGATAGATAGACGATAGATAGATAGATAGATAGATAGATAGATAGATAGATAGATAGATAGATATAGATAATCGATAGGTAGATAGGTAGGTAGGTAGGTAGGTAGGTAGGTAGATAGATAGATAGATAGATTATTAATAGATAGACTCCGAACAGTCACTCACGCCCTTGTCATCTCCCGTATAGTCTATTGTAATGCGCTCTACATGGGGCTACCCTTGAAGAGTATCCGGAAGCTTCAGCTGGTGCAGAATGCGGCGGCGCGAGCAGTTATGGGTGCCAGGAGATTGGCACATGTGACACCTCTGCTACGCGAGCTGCATTGGGTGCCAGTTTGCTTCCGGGTCCAATTCAAGGTGTTGGTGATTACCTTTAAAGCCGTACATGGCATCGGCCCAGGGTACCTGAGGGACCGTCTCGTCCCGATAACGTCGGCCCGCCCCACCCATGCATGCAGAGAGGGCATGCTTCGGACCCCCTCAACAAGAGAATTCCATCTAGCGGGGTCCAGGAGGCGTGCCTTCTCTGCGATAGCGCCCGCCTTATGGAATATCTTGCCCCCGGAGGTGAGACTGGCCCCCTCCCTCCTGGCCTTTCGGAAGGCCCTTAAGACCTGGCTCTGCCACCTGGCCTGGGACGATGGAGGTGGTAGTGCCTCCTGGGGTTGGCTGGCCCCGTAGCCCCATGATCCATTCTGCGGGTCCTAATCCATCTTGGATTTTATTTTATTTATTTTATGCTTGTGAGATATTTTGTATAGTTTTTAAATTTTATTTATTGTAACCTGTCAGAGGGAGTGCGCGGAGATGGAGCGACCTGCTTCTCTCCTAGGCACCAGTGATCCACGTACTATGCAGTAAATAGACTCCAAACAGAAGTTATATCAAATATCCTACTTACTTTATATACATACGTATTTACAGATCACTTCCACAAGTAACAAATGATACACCATCAACGATACAGCTTTCACGAGGTAAAATGGGAATAATGGGAACTGAGAATGTCCCTGTATATATAGTGAACCTGACCAATCACATTATAGGTCACTCTCGTTATTCACCACACCCAACCTAACTCTAAGCACCTGTTGTTATGAGTCACACACTGACACATCATTCCTACAACAATGGCTGCTAATTGGGTGACTGTGCAGAATATTTCCCCTCTCACCTAGAAATCAAGCCTCTCTGTATAATTTATATCTAGAAGTAAATTCCTGGGTTTATCAAACCCTAACATAACCCGCCCAGAGTCCCTTGCATGGGAGATGGGCGGGGAATAAATTTGAAAAATAAATAAATAAATGGATAGATAGATAGATAATAGATAGATAGATAGAGATAGATGATAGATAGATAGATTGATGATAGATAGATAGATAGATAGATAGATAGATAGATATAGATAGATAGATAGATAGATAGATAGATAGATGATAGATAGATAGATAGATAGATAGATAGATGATAGATAGATGATAGATAGATAGATAGATAGATAGATAGATAGATAGATAGATAAGAGAGAGAGAGAGAGAGAGAGAGAGAGAGAGAGAGAGAGAGAGAGAGAGAGAGAGAGAGAGATGATAAATATATGATATATTTATATATATATAAATATATGTGGCCAAAGTACTTCAGTTTTGCCTTTAATATCACTCCCTCAAGTGAGCAGTCTGACTTTATTTCCTGGAGTATGGACTGGTTTGATCTTCTAGCAGTCCAAGGCACTCTCAGAATTTTCCTCCAACACCACAGTTCAAAAGCATCTATCTTCCTTCGCTCAGCCTTCCTTATGGTCCAGCTATCGCAGCCATAGGTTACTATGGGGAATACCATTGCTTTAACTATGCAGACCTTTGTTGTCAGTGTGATGTCTTTGCTCTTAACTATTTTATCAAGATTTGATATTGATATTTGATAATGGAATTGGCATGATGCAATACCTGGACTACTTCACATGATTGTTATGAAAGGGAGAAAAAGAACTGTTATCCATACTGAAGACAGACATCCAACTCCAAATACTCTGATGACCGTACCCAGTGGTTTCACATAGAAGTTAAAACAGGGGTGACAGATTGATTCCCTGTGGAACTCCACAGCCTAGCATCCATGGGGCTAAGCAGAAATCTCCCAAAGCTACCTAGGAAGGTAGGAGCAGAACCAGTGAAAGACAACGTCTCCTTCTTCATCCCCATATAATATATTCAGCATACCATGGCTGATGCCATCAAAAGCCACCAAGAGATTCAGGAGGATAAACTAAATTGAACTCAGCTATCGGGGGACCAAGGCATTTTTGGTGCCAAACCAGGTATGAAACTTGACTAGAATGGGTCCAGATAGTCCATATTCTCTAAGTACATATGAATGGAACGTAATTCTGAGTTAGTATGCTTCCAGGTAAAGGCTACAGTTTTAAAGTTAGTTGTTCAAATATTAGCAGCTGCATACATTGATAAATACTAAGTTCTGGAAGTGAATCATAAGATATACAGTAGTTATAATCTTCCCAGATACACCTGCCTATTTACTGTTGGAGATAATGGAACAGGTGAACTTTGATCTATCTACTAAGGGAATTTTCTATAGCTATGCTGTTATGAGCTATTATGGATAAGTATCAATTTCTCAATATTTCTGTGACATAGAAGCCTTTGCTCTGGTTATTCAAGATCATGTTCTCTGTTCTCCAAAGCTCTTAGGTATTATTTGTTCTGGAGTGAAATTAAATTTTGGATGTTGACAGTTCATAAAAGAAGCTTACAGTACTTTAGAGGCATTTACAGCTCCATTCAGTTTCTGCTCCCCAATCCGCTGAGAACGATGGTGTGATGATCTTAGTGACTTAGCATTCCTGCATTGCAGTAGTTCCCAGCGTGTTTGCCTCAAAATAAAAATAGAAAGTATGCTGAAACCTAGTTGCCCGCCTGCATTACCTAGAACGAGCCTGCAGAGTGCAATATGGCACTGCTATTAGCTATGCCCTGAAACATTCAAGAACATTTCATTCCTGTATGCAGTTGCAAATGGAGTGGTGTTAGCAGGAAGATTTACTCGCGGACCAAAGTCTCAACTCTTACATCCTGAAGGTATATCACAACATAAAGCAAATTTTAATTCTGCATACTTATGGGAATTTATTTCAACAGCAATGGATATTGTGAACACTAGAAGAGATGGAAGAAGGAAAGCACATTCATAATGTCTTCTTTATCCAGGGCCCTTCACCACTAAATGATAGATAAGCCTATTAGCAAACAGAACAATGGCTCAGCTCTCAAGTTACGCTCCATTTTCATGTCACAGGGCATGTTTTCCTTGATTAATTTTAAAGTTTCTATGAATATTCATATCCCATAATCCAGTATTTATTTATTTTTAAATGACTATTGAAAAACATACTTCAGGGAAAGAAAAAGAAGATACATCAGTGTACACCATCAACTTTTGTTTCAAAAGTGACAGAATTTAATTCCCACCTCCTCTGCTCTGAAATAGAAAGAAATGCAACAACCAGGAGCATGGCAATTTATTTATTTATTAGATTTGTCACCGCCCATCTCCTCCCACCGGAGGAGGGAGAGATCCATTGCCAATTACACTGGCAATGGATGTACCATTGGAAGACCTAAAGGGCCAGCTTGGAGACAGATTGTCCCAGGGAAAATCTCTGTGACCTTGGGCCAGTCACTCTCTCTCAGCCCAACTCACCTCACAGGGTTGTTGTTGTGGGGAAACTACTACAACATTGCAGCACTCGTCATTCTGCTGAAACCATTGGATTCTGCAGACATTTCTCAGTGTAGTGGTTAAGGTATTAAGCAAGGATTTGGAAGACTCAGGTTCAAGTCCATCCTCAGCCATGGAAACTCAAGCGGGTGACTTGGGGCTACTCACTCTCCCTCTGCCCAGCCCACCGCACACAGTTGCTGTTTGGGGGAATAAAACAGAAGCCCACCTTGAGCTCCTGGAGGAAAGGCAGGATAGAAGGAAGGAAGGAAGGAAGGAAGGAAGGAAGGAAGGAAGGAAGGAAGGAAGGAAGGAAGGAAGGAAGGAAGGAAGGAACTTTTGATCAATGTAGCAATTTCCTTGGTGAAATTTAGAACATAATTCATCAAATAAATAAATAAATAAACAAATTGCTTTTCTCAAAGTTATCCAACCATTTCAAAAGAAGGAATGATAAGAATTAAACGTTGTACTCAATCTGAATTGGGGCAAAAACAATTAACCTAAAAGACAAGCCTAAAAAATAAAGTGAAGAACATTGACCCCAGAGATGTAAGGCTTTCCCCCTTTTCTGCAAAGCAATGGAAAAGGCTACAGCTGGAAAAGGTATTTGGGACAGTTTGAACTAATGTGTGGGAAGGCTTGGCAGACTTTGTCTCTTTTTGTGCACATCTGGAGTTGGAAAAGAATTCTCCCTAAAGTAAAAAAAATGGCATGAGGTAATCTGTTAAGGCTGTTTGGGTATGGAATACCTTATTTCTTTCAATCTTACATTTTTACCATTCTAGTAAATTCAGCGTGTATCTGGCAAGCGTGGATAATACCCCTGGATGTTGTTGGAATGATATCTTCTCCAAAACTAAGGATCTTTTTTTTAAGCCTGCAATTCCATTAAAGGCAATGAGGCTAATTCTACGCAGGTATGTTTAAGATTGTGCTATATACAGTATGTCTGAAAGTGAATTCCAACACCCAGGACTGGCTTTAGGCTAAGGCTGAGTGGGTACTGACCTAGGTCGCCAAAGCTTAGGGGGCGCCAATGCCACCCCTCTTTCCAAGAACAAATTCAACAAGAAAAATTGTTTATATTTCACCTACCTTTAAAGAATCAAACTTTCATATTGTTAACACAGGATTTTAGGAATTTTTGCATTGAGGCTTAGCAATTTTCAATTAACTATAGTTGACAACTCTGCTCCAGTGCAACGGTGGAGCAAGCTGTAGTTGCCAAGGTCACATCACACAGAGCAGGTGTTAAATAAGTCATTCTAAAAATGCAAAACTTCACATTTGTGGGAGGAGGCACCATCAGTCAAGGTGGCCTAGGGACACCATACAGGCATATCTAAGAGATATTGCGGGTTCAGTTCCAGATAGGCTGACCATATTTCAGGATGGCAAAATGGGACGGGGTCTTATGTAATATTCTGTAGTCATGAAAAAGACAGGGGTCCCTGCCCCCCGGTCCGCACGATTGGCTCCCACCTGCAAATCCCACCTCCAGTCCATGTGATTGGCTCCTGCCTGCAAACCCTGGCCCCCGGTCTGCGCAATTGGCTCCCGCCTGCAAACCCCACCCCCGGTCCGCACTCTGGCTCAGATCCTCCTTTCGCGCTATTCCCACCGGGTTTGAAAAACGGGACAAAATTGAGATTTTTATGAAAACGACGGGATGGTTGAAAAATGCTTTAAAAACGGGACTGTCCCATTCAAAACGGGACGTATGGTCAGCCTAGTTCCAGACCACCGCAATATCGCAATAAAGCAAGTCACATGAAGTTTTTGGTTTCCCAGTGCATATAAAAGTCATGTTTACACTATGCTGCAATCTATTAAGTGTGCAACAGCCTTAAGTCTAAAAAAACAACATACATACCTTAATTAAAAAATACTTTATTGTTAAAAAATGCTAATCATCATCTGAGCCTTTTGCTGTTGGAAAAATGGTGCTGATAGACTTGCCTGACGCAGGGTTGCCACAAACCTTCAATTTGTAAAAATACGCAATATCTGCAAAGCACAATAAAGCAACGTGCAATAAAAAGAGGTATGCCTGTATACCTTTGAGCCAGCTCTACCAATACCAGTCATTTCTGGCATATGTACAGTTTGTACCACATCTAAATCAATAGCTTCTAGCTTTACTTTCCTTTAGATGAGAAAATGAAAATAATGAGAAAATGACTTTTCTTTATTTTATGACTAATACAGTAATGTCTGGGGGGATGTAGAGGAAAGAGGGAATGGCCTTGAAGGAGAAAGAGCCACTACCAAGACAACGGTCAGCTAAAAGGGGTCTAAGCCCAGGCCAAGAAAGTAACTTGAGAAAACATTTCAGACAAGCCCCTCCATAGTTCACACAAAGATAAAGGGAGGGAGGGGAAATCACATTCAGACTTGCAATGTTCTGTTACTATAACTGTTACAATAAAAGTAGTCCTGACCTACATGGTGTTGGTTTCTTAGTCTGGTCTTCCTTGTTGGCCTGACAGGCAGAGGTAGCCAAGTCTGCAAAATGATGGGCACAGTAATCCAGCCCCTTCTCTTTTGTATGTGTGCTGTCATAACACACAGGTACAAAAGAGGCGGGGCTTGTACTGCAATGCTGTGCCTGCACTCTTGCAAATTTTGACATCCTTCCCCGGTAGACACCCACAGCCTACAAGCTAAATATAGAGAATGCCATCTGATGGGGTCTAGGAGGCGGGCCTTCTCTGTGACAGCGCCCACTCTATGGAACATCTTGCCCCCAAAGTTGAGACAGATTTCCTCCCTCCCGACCTTTAGGAAAGAGCTGAAGACCTGGTTCTGCCGCCTGGCATGGGAAGGAGGAAGGGATAGTTCCTCATGGGGGTGGCTAATTCCCTAATTTTAACGTCCTCCTTTTAATGAATGCCTTTGTCCATCTGGATTTCATAATTACTTATTGTATTGTACTATTGTGGTTTTTATATATTTTTAGATTCTATTTTAATTTATTTATTGTGAACCGCCCAGAGTTCCCCATGAGGGGAGATGGGCGGTCATATAAAATAAATAAATAAATAAATAAATAAATAAATAAATAAATAAATACATAAATACATAAATACATAAATACATAAATACATAAATACATAAATACATAAATACATAAATAAATAAAGCTAGGAGGGGGGAATTTCATTCTCTAAAAAGTGGTAAAATCAAACAACTTGTATAAAATTATCCGAGAAATCAGAATCAAATTGCTAATATTTGAACACTGAATTCTAAATTACCTGTTTCTGATAACCTCCCAAACAAGTTAACAAGTGTGAAATGCTTACAAAAGTTTCATACAAGAGTGTGCAGCCTTTTAAGAGCCAGGATAGAAGTATTCTTAATACAGTATGCAAGCCAACATTGGGGATGACAGTTATCAAGAATGCAGGGAAAGTTTACATCTTCCCTTCTATTTCCCACTAAACCTTGCTTCAGAGGAATGTGAATATTTGGCTTTTCATTCATATGCAATTGTATTTTCTACTGACCATCTTCTTGATACATTTCCTCAATTTGTTCCAGAAAATACAGTGAAGCTGGAAGCTGGGGGACTTGTAGCAACAAGAATATAACACTCAAAAATTGCACATGGATGGCAGACCTATCACTTAGAGAAAGAGGCTTCCTTCATTGATTAGATTTAAAGGAGTTGCCTGGGGACTTGGCCCTATGTATAAATGCCTGCAGAATAGTCAAGTTGATATCCAGTCAAAGATAGAAGTAGATATTTCTCACTGTTAAAACACAGTGCATAAAACTGCTAATTGCACCCTACACTCTCAAAAAGCCCTTCTTTCTTGTCTCTATCCATTCATATGCATACAGTATACACAAGTCCATATATGTATAAGAATGGAAGAACCATCAATATCAAACAAAAATCCGACATCGGGTTCATACAGTATATTCTCTAATTAAGATCCAAGATGGCGACCGCAAGCCAACGCTGATCACCGCTCCGGGAAAAAGACTCATAACCCCTTTAAAACTCTCTGAGTACCCCCTAATTTTACCTTTGGGGGTCTGGAGAAGTGGTATCGCTGTTGGGGTGAGTGGTTTTTCTCCGGGTGGAGTGCTGGGGTGAAGTTTTGGCTGCGTCGGGGCTTCTGCGGCGCGGAGCGGAGCCCGGCGGTTGCAGCGGAGTCTATCAAGCTGCCGGAGACCACCAGAGGCCACCGGAGTTCGAGCTGGGCCCAGTGGAGTCTGCGGGGGCCTGGCAGAGCCTGGTGTGACGGACGAGTCGGCCCCCTCCTTGGACAGACTGGACTTTCCCCGGACCGGCCCTTGGGAGTTTTTAAGGCTTTTTGCATCTGAGCTGTGGTGGAGTTGGTGGCGAACCACAGCAGGCCTGGGAGACGTGGATGGCGTGGAGGCTGTGGTGGTGTGGAAGCAACAAGGAAGGCCGGGCGTTGTCCTTTTGTGACGGGGAAGTGATGGACCCTTGGGGGGACTGATAGACCCCCGAGAGTGGTAGGGGTCGAATCCCTGACACGACTGGTTGGCTTTGGCGACGCATTAGAGCTCGGAGCTCCGAGGCGCAGTGGACTAGCCTGATAGCTCATTAGACCAGGGCGTGATAACAACACAGACAGACCCCAAACTAATTCGGCTGAGGCTTGTAGCTTGGTGACCTGACAGACCCCGAATTTGAACTGGGCAAGGACATATAGACCTGAATACGATCTGGGATGGTGCTGCAGAGTCTTTGGATAACATCTATTACAACTGAACCCGGCAATAAGAGAGATGAGCTCTGGAATTTTGATTCCTTTTTCCAGAGCCCCCTGGACGTTAGTCGCCCCCTGGGTAAAGATCTGGACTGTAGGAGGGGGCAAGGAACTTTTAGGGTTTCAATGCCCTCCCGAGAGCCCTCTGGATATAGAGGGTGGTCTACAGGGGATACAATTAGAGGACCTGGGTATAAGGGGAGCAACAGATTGCGTGCTCCCTTGACCGGATAGATTCACCACCCAATCGGTCTAGTTGTCCCTTTCGATCTAAGGCGGCAGAGGGTTTGTGGGGGTCCCTTGGTATGAATGTGGTACCCCCCCTGGGTGAGAGACGAGGTGAGGGGAGCCAAGATTGTATGGGAGTGTAAGAATATCCCCCTGGGTGAGAGTCAGGTGGGGTAGGAGTGGGTGTTGATGATTGTGGTACCTCTCCCTGGCCAGTGAGAGAGGTTGAGGAGGAGGTACAGAGTGTGAGTGTGGGCAGTGCTAGGCCCTACCAGTGCCGAGAGCAAGAGCTGGTGCACTGGGGGGTCTTGCCACTGCCCAGGGTTGTTTGGTATTGGATGATGGATGGATGGGACAAGGGACCCTTGGTTAAGCCCAGAAATTCCGGAGGCCTGGTAGTGGAGGCTACTAGGCCAGAGCCAGGAATCTCTGGGGGCTATATGGCGGGCAATCCGATTCAGGTGGTGACGGGCAAGGGACGGTATGACGGGAACTGGAGGGCAAGCCATCATCGGGGAAGGCGCCCCCAGTGTTTATTACCGGTGGTACGTTCTGGCCCTCCGTGTTCACACCCAGGCCCTGGTAAGCAGATCCTCGAGGGCCCCGGTCTCCGACTGCTGCTGCTTAACGCCAGGTCAGTGAACAACAAGGCCCCCCTTATAGGTGACTTGATCACAGAGGAGGGGGCTGACCTGGCGTATATTACCAAGACCTGGCTGGGTCCAGAGAGGGGAGTAGCCCTCTCGGAAATGTGCCCAGCCGGGTTTCAGGTATGGCATCAGCCGAGACACCGGGGCAGGGGAGGAGGGGTGGCAGTTGTCATCCAAGAGTCCCTTGTGGCCTTCAGGGGCGCTGCTCCACAAGTGTCCGGGTGTGAGACCCTGTTTTTCAAGCTGGGTTCACGAGAACAGTTGGGAGTGTTGCTGCTGTACCAGCCTCCCTGCTGCGTGGCAACCTCCCTGCCTGAGCTGCTCGAGGCTGTCTCGGGGTTGGCAGTGGAGTTCCCCAGACTTATGGTTCTGGGGGACTTCAATCTGCCATCTCTGGGACGAGCCTCGGAAGCGGCCCGGGAGTTCATGGCTACCATGGCAGCCATGGGCCTGTCGCAGATTATTCGTGACCCGACTCGTGACAGTGGTCTCACCCCGGACTTAGTTTTCTTGTCTGAGCAGTGGCAATGTGTTCTGAGGGGAGAGTTACATCTTTCCCCATTGTCATGGTCAGACCACGCCTTGGTGACCCTGAGACTCTCTTGTGCTGCCCCACTCCGCAGGGAGGCGGGACCCATTTGACTGGTCCGCCCACGGCGACTGATGGACCCAGTGAGGTTTCAGAAGGAGCTGGGGGTTATTCCCGAGGACTTGCTTCATGGTCCAGTGGAGGTCCTGGCCGCAGCCTGGAATAGGGCAGCGGCCGGAGCCCTGGACAAGATCGCGCCTATGCGACCTGTCCGGCCCTGCTCGGCCCGTCACTCTCCGTGGTTTACGGAAGAGTTGAAGGCTTTGAAGAAGGTTAAGAGACATCTAGAGCGCCGCTGGAGAAAGACGAAGACTGAATTTGACCGAACACAATCTAGAGCCGCAGTTGAGGCATACCTTGTGGCGGTAAGAGCGGCGAAATGTGAATATTTCTCCGCTCTTATTGCGTCCGCAGAATGCCACCCGACAGCCCTTTTTAAGATTACAAGATCGCTTTTGGGTCAGGAGGAGGTGGTGACCCATTAACAGGGCCAGTCGGAAGAGTTTTCTGAGCATCTGCAGGACAAAATCGCTCAGATTCATTCCAAGTTGGACTCTAAGCGTGAGACAAGATCTGGGGAGATGCCAGAGGACCGTACTTACCCTGTTATCTGGGAGCGGTTTGATCCTGTTGGACCTGATGAAGTAGACAGGATCCTCCGGATTGTAAACGCCACCACATGTCAGCTTGACCCATGTCCCTCCTGGCTGGTTAAATCAGCTAGAGAGGTGACATGTGGCTGGGTCCAGGTGATGATTAATATTTCCTTAAGTGAGGGAGAGTTCCCAGCTGCCTTTAAGGAGGCACTGGTGCACCCACTCCTCAAGAAACCATCCCTGGATCCCACCATCTTGGGCAATTTTCGCCCAGTCTCCCACCTTCCCTTTTTGGGAAAGGTGGCTGAGAAGGTGGTGGCATTGCAACTCGAGAGGATTCTGGAGGAAACAGATTATCTAGACCCCTTCCAGTCAGGTTTCAGACCGGGATATGGGACGGAGACCGCATTGGTCGCGCTTATGGATGATCTCTGGCAGGAGCGGGATGGAGGGAGTGCGTCCATCCTAGCTCTCTTAGATCTCTCAGCGGCTTTCGATACCATCGACCACAATATACTTTTGGGGCGGCTCAGGGAGTTGGGGGTGGGCGGCGTGGTTTTACGCTGGTTCACCTCCTTCCTCCAGGGCCGTTCCCAGTCAGTGTTGATAGGGGAGGAGAGAGCTGACCTGCGACCCCTGACTTGTGGGGTGCCGCAGGGGTCAGTTCTCTCTCCTCTCCTGTTCAACATCTACATGAAACCGCTGGGTGAGATCATCCGTCACCACGAGATGAGGTATCACCAATATGCTGATGATACCCAGTTATACATCTCCATCCCGGGTGAAGTAAGTGATGCGGTTGATGTCTTATCTCAGTGCCTGGAGGCTGTGGGGGTCTGGATGGGGAACAACAGGCTTCAACTGAACCCTGGTAAGATGGAGTGGCTGTGGATCGATGGCCCCCCTGTATCCGGGAAGTTATCATCTTTGGTTCTGGATGGGGTTGCACTAACCCACTCGGACCCAGTGCGGAATCTGGGGGTCCTCCTGGACTCACGACTCCTGCTCAAAGAGCAGGTGGCAGTCGTGGCCAGGAGGGCCTTTGCACAGCTTCGAGTTGTGCGCCAGCTACGCCATTTCCTGGATCGGGATGCCCTTCGAACCCTTGTCATCTCCCATATAGATTATTGTAACACGCTCTACATGGGGCTACCCTTGAAGAGTATCTGGAAGCTTCAGCTGGTGCAGAATGCAGCAGCGCGGGCAGTTATGGGTGCTACGAGATCAGCACATGTGACACCTCTGCTGCGCGAGCTGCATTGGGTTCCAGTTTGCTTCCGGATTCAATTCAAGGTGTTGGTGATTACCTTTAAAGCCCTACATGGCATGGGGCCAGGGTATCTGAGGGACCGTCTCATCCCGATAACATCGGCCCGCCCCACCCGTTCATGCAGAGAGGGCATGCTTCGGACCCCTTCAACAAGAGAATTCCATCTAGCGGGGTCCAGGAGGCATGCCTTCTCTGCGCCCACTTTATGGAACATCTTGCCCCCGGAGGTGAGGCTGGCTTCCTCACTCCTGACCTTTTGGAAGGCTCTTAAGACCTGGCTCTGCCGCCTGGCATGGGACGACAGAGGTAGTAGTGCCTCTTGGGGTTGGTTGGCCCCGTAGTATTGTGATCTATACTACGGCTTTTAACCATCTTTGGATTTTATTTATTCTTGTATGTTGTTGTTTTTTAGAAATTCTGTATAGATTTTAAATTTTTATCTGTTGTAACCTGCCCAGAGTCCCCTGTTCGGGGGGATGGGTGGGGATAAATTTAATAAATAAATAAATAAATAAATAAATAAATAAATAAATCTTCTAGACCAGGTGTGTCCAACCCGCGGGCCATGGGCCGCATGCGGCCCTGAACAGCTAGTAATGCGGCCCCAAAAATTGTAAACTTTTAACATTATTTTGCAATTTTTTGGTTGCCATTCTCTCTTTCTTCTGTTTTGCAGCCAGGCCTACACCAAAAATAGACAATCCCAGTACATTTGTGACAGTAACAAAGCTCAGGGTAGTTACATCGCCTGCGTAGAGCATCCTCTTCTCGTCTCGGCTTCCCACGCAGGCAGGCAGCAGCCTTCTGCCGATTTGCGAGCAGCCGCCAAAGTCAGTTTTGCAACTTGACTCGCAAGCCAAATGGAGTCTGCCGCTCTACCATTAATGCATCTGTAGTTAGTAGGTGAAGATTGGTGGAGGCTGCTGCTCAGACCACAGCCGAGATGCCGAGCGGGAAGGGGAGGCCACCAAGGGCTCCAGCAGAAAAACACGCCGTTAGCAGCAGTCGCCAATGGGTGATGGTTCTCCTAGGTAAAAGCTGATGATGATGGAGTCTTGAAGGTTAATAAAAGAACTTCAAGCAGCTAACAACAATCTTGCAAAGCAGTAGCGTGAACCGAAGGGAACTTGCACATTAAGCTTAATTACGTTCAGAAATAAATTCAGTCTTCACACATTAGTTAGATGAAGAAAAAAATAGAGATAGCTTACATTTATTCAGTAGATCTGGATACAAGTAGATTCATAGTAGATCTGCATGCAAGCGAGATGAAAGGACGAGAGCTGCATTTTGCAGCACCTCCTGCTTGCAGGTGTGCCCAAAGAGTAATGGAGATTGTTAATCCCCCAAACTCAAGAAGAAGGAGGAAGTGGAAATCAGGTGACCCATGTGACATCCCACAAGCACAATAGAGATGCATTTACTAGAAAGGACCCCCCTTATGATTATGAGACAATGCTGGGTTGACCCCTGATAATTCCAACACCCCTTCTCAAGTTAGCATGTCTCAGAGTCCACAAGGTTCAACTTCTTCCACAGTTCTTGGTAACTGCTCCTCGGCAACAGCTTCTTGAGAATGTTCGCAGTCATGTTCCTTGTGGGACAATAGTCTAGTCTGACTATTCCTTGCTCTTGCAAGTCTCTTATTACATGATACTTAACATCAATGTGTTTAGTTCTCCCATTAATCTTTTCTGACCGTGAAAGCCTAATACAACTTTGGTTGTCTTCGTAGACCTGAATAGGGGTAGATTCCTCTATCCCCATGTCTTCAAGCAGTAGCTTGAGCCATGAAACCTCTTTGTATTCTTCTGCTGCTGACACATACTCCGCCTCTGTGGATGAATGTGCGACTGTATCTTGCTTACAGCTTCCCCAGCTTACTGCCCCACCCCCATAGAAAAATACATGCCCACTAGTGGATTTACAGTCAGTAATGTCTTCTGTCCAATCCGCATCTGTAAACCTCACTAGTTTAGGATTGTCAGTGGCTGGTAGCTTAAGTTTTAGGTGTATAGTGCCCTTTAGGTACTTTCCCACCCACTTAACACCAGTCCAGTCTCTCTGTGTGGATGTGCTAGTTTTTCTGCATAGAATGTTTACTGCAGCTGCTATGTCTGGCCTAGTGGTAGTGGCTAGATACAATAGCTTACCAATGGCACTTTTATAGCTGTTGTTCTCTGGTAAAAGTTCACTAGGTTCCTGTTGCTTATGGAAACCTGTTTCCATTGGTGTTTGCATAAGATTGGATCTAGTTTTCTTGTCAGAGCAGTGGCAATGTGATCTGAGGGGAGAACTACATCTTTCCCCTTTGTCATGGTCAGATCACGCCCTGGTGACCTTGAGATTCTCCTATGCTACCCCCCTCCGCAGGGAGGCCGGACCTATTCGATTGGTCCGTCCCCGGTGACTGATGGACCCGTTAGGATTCCAGAGGGAGCTGGGGGTTATACCGGAAGATCTGCTGCACTGTCCAGCGGAGGCTCTGGCTGCTGCCTGGAATAGAGAGGCGGCTGGGGCCTTGGACAGGATCGCGCCTGTGCGGCCTCTCTTGTCCAGTCGAACCCGACACTCCCCCTGGTTTACGGAGGAATTGAGGGTTCTGAAGAGGATTAAGAGACGCCTAGAGCGCCGCTGGAGGAAAACAAAGACTGAATCCGACCGAACACAATCTAGAGCCGCTATTAAGGCCTACCTTGTGGCGGTAAGAGCGGCGAAACGTGAATATTTCTCCACTCTTATTGCATCCGCAGAATGCCGTCCAACGGCCCTGTTTAAGATTACCCGATCCCTTTTGGGGAAAGGGGAGTCGGAAATCCATTTGCAGGGCCGTGCTGAGGAATTTTCGAAGCATCTGCAGGATAAAATCGCTCGGATTTGCTCCAAGTGGGATTCCGAGCGTGAGTCAGAGTCCGGAGAGATACCCAGGGAATGTACTCACTTTGTTATCTGGGAACAGTTTGATCCTGTTGGACCTGAGGAAGTGGACAGAGTTCTCCGGACTGTAAATGCCACCACCTGTCAATTAGATCCATGCCCCTCCTGGCTGGTGAAAGCAGCTCGGGAGGGGACTTGTAGTTGGGCCCAAGCGATGGTGAATGCATCCTTGGGAGAGGGGGTGTTCCCGGCAGCTTTCAAGGAGGCGCTGGTGTGCCCCCTTCTCAAGAAGCCATCGCTGGACCCTACTATACTGGATAATTTTCGTTCAGTCTCCCACCTCCCCTTTTTGGGAAAGGTGGTTGAGAAGGTGGTGGCGTTGCAGCTCCAGAGGATTCTGGATGAAACGGATTATCTGGACCCCTTTCAGTCAGGTTTCAGGCCGGGTTACGGGACGGAAACTGCATTGGTCGCACTTATGGATGATCTCTGGTGGGAGCGAGATGGAGGTAGTGCATCCATTCTCGCTCTTCTTGACCTCTCAGCGGCATTCGATACCGTCGACCACGGTATCCTTCTGGAACAGCTTAGGGAGTTGGGGGTGGGCGGCGTGGTTATACGCTGGTTCGCCTCCTTCCTCCGAGGCCGGACCCAGTCGGTGTTGATTGGGAGCGAGAGATCCAGCCCGCGGGCCCTTCTTTGTGGGGTCCCACAGGGCTCGGTACTCTCTCCGCTCCTTTTTAACATCTACATGAAACCACTGGGAGAGATCATCCGACACCACGGGGTGAGGTATCATCAATATGCCGATGATACCCAGTTGTATATCTCCATCCCGGGTGAAGTAAGTGATGCAGTGACCACCCTGTCCAAGTGCCTGGGGGCTGTAGGGGCCTGGATGGGGAAAAACAGGCTTCAGCTGAACCCTAGTAAGACGGAGTGGCTGTGGATTAATGGCTCCTTGTCTTCTGGGAAATTGTCATCTTTAATTCTGGATGGGGTTGCACTACCCCAGACAGATCCGGTGCGTAACTTGGGAGTTCTCCTGGATTCACGACTCCTGCTTGAAGAGCAGGTGGCAGTCGTGACCAGGAGAGCTTTTGCACAACTTCGGGTTGTGTGCCAGTTACGCCCCTTCCTGGAACAAGAGGCCCTTCGAACAGTCACTCATGCCCTGGTTATCTCTCACATAGACTACTGTAATGCGCTCTACATGGGGCTACCCTTGAAGAATATCCGGAAGCTACAACTGATCCAGAATGCAGCTGCGCGGACTGTTTTGGGTGTCCCAAGGAGGACTCATGTAACACCTTTGCTGCGCAAGCTGCACTGGGTTCCAGTTTGCTTCCGGGTACAATTCAAGGTGTTGGTTATCACCTTTAAAGCCCTACATGGCATGGGACCAGGATACCTAAGGGATCGTCTCATCCCCATCACTTCATCCCGTCCCACCCGGGCATGCAGAGAGGGCATGCTACGGATCCCATCGGTTAAGGAGTTCCACCTGGCGGGGTCTCGGAAGAGTGCTTTCTCTGCTGTTGCCCCTGCCCTTTGGAACATTCTGCCCCCGGAGATCAGACAGTCCTCCTCACTCCTGGACTTCCGAAAAAGACTCAAAACCTGGTTTTGTCAATATGCTTGGGGTCAGAAGGAGATTGGAGATACTTGGAGATGGCTAGCACCTTAGATTCGCTCTGAGGGGCCCTTTTTATAACTTAAGAATACTCTGCCTTTGGATTCTATTTACTCATTATATTTTAAATTATGGTTTATTATGTATGTTTTTATTAGAAATGTATATTAATGATTTTAATTCTGTTGTAAACCGCCCAGAGTCCCCCTTGGGGGAGTTGGGCGGTGATAAATCCAATAAATAAAAAATAAAATAAAATAAATAATTTTGCAGTCCTAAGCTTTCCAACAGTTCTAGGATTTTTTTGCTTCTGGCTTAGAATAAAGCTTCCATCTTCTTCCTTTTCAATCTGTATCCCCAAGTAGTATCTGGCATTGCCCAGATGCTTGACTTCTACTTCTTTGTTCAGGTTGGACACGATTTCATCAAAGTCTCTTTTGTTATTATGGCAAATCATCAAATCATCCACATAACAAAGAACGTACACCTCTGCCATTTCTGCATCTTGTGTAGAGACAGGGATCAGCTTTGCCTTGAACAAAGCCTTGCTTAAGAAGTACTTGGTTCAACTTCTTATTCCATGCTCTTGCTGCTTACTTCAGGCCATAAATCCCCTTCTGAATTTTGCAAACGAGTTGCTGTGTCTTGGGATTGGCGAAGCCTGGAGGTTGTAGCATGTACAGTTCTTCCTCTATCTCTCCATGTAGAAATGCAGTCTTTACATCTAAGTGTTCAATACTCATGTTCCTGGAAGCTGCTAGACTCAGGAGCATTCTGATTGTGGTATGTTTTACAACAGGAGCAAACAATTCATCGTAATCAAGTCCATATTTTTGTGAATAGCCTTTTGCAACTAGTCTAGCTTTGTATCTTTGTACTTCTCCATTTTCATCTTGTTTGGCTTTGAAAACCCATTTGCATCCTATGGCTTTCTTGCCTGTTGGTAGTTTTGTCAAAGTCCATGTTTTGTTCTTGTGTAGAGCTTCTAGCTTTTCTTGTGCTGCTTTCTTCCATTTGCTTGCTTCATCTGATGGCATTTGCTGCACTTTGTTCCACAATGCAGGTTCTTTTGGTAACAACGACCTTGCGAGGTAGGTGAGTCTCTTGGCTGGAACTCCTTTGTTGGGTCATGATGAGCGTCTTGGAGCAGGTTCAGGAGTGGCACTTGGTGGTTCAATTATCTGGCAAGGCAAGAAACCAAGAATTAAATATAAATTGTTACAAGATGCCAAAGAACGAGGAGGTCTGGGTTTGCCTAATCTAAAATTGTATTTTGATGCCTGTTGTTTGCTTTGGATGAAGGAATGGATTACTTTGAAGAACAAGGAATTCTTGCAGCTTGAAGGACATGAAATAAGATGTGGGTGAAACTCCTACTTGTAGTATGATAAAGTTAAAGTTAATAAGGATTTAAAAAATCATTTTGTCAGGAATGCCATATTGAGGATCTGAAACAAATATAAGGTAAGATTGTCTCCTAATATACCATTATGGTTGTCACCTCAAGAAGCATTTGTTAGAAGAGAAAATGTGGGAGGAATAAGTTGGTTAAAGTACAAAGATTTGTTAAATTTTTAAGAGGGTGAACCAAAACTTAAAACAAGGGAAATGTTAGAGTTGGAAAGTTTTACATTTTATTGGTTTACCTATATGCAATTTTCAGAATGCTGCAAAGTGGATAAAAAGAATTATAAATTTGTTAATGAAACAATTCATTTTGAAATGGAACTCTGCACAAATGATGAACATGTTATTACTAAAATGTATAAGATGTTGTTACAAGTGAATTTGGAAGATGAACAGGTTAAAGAATGTATGATCAAATGGGCTAAGAACTTCAGATATAATATTATGTTGGAGCAATGGGGAAATATGTGGAATAAAGGTTTGAAATTTACCTTGAATTACAACTTAAAAGAGAATTTTTACAAAATGATGTATCGTTGGTATCTAACTCCTGATAAGTTGTCAAAAATGTATAATGAAACAATCATTTGTTGGAAATGTTTACAGTGTGAAGGAACCTTTTATCATCTTTGGTGGACTTGTGAGAAGGCTAAAAAGTTTTGGGATCAAATATGTGCCACTATTCAAAAGATTCTTAAAGTGAATATACAAAAAAAAAAAAAAAAAACAGAACCAAGTTTCTCTTGGGTTTGATGGAGAAGGAGCTAGAGAAAACAATATGGAATTTTGCTTTTATACATGATTACAGCTGCAAGACTTTTATATGCACAACGATGGAAAGATCCACAAGGAGCTTCTTCAGTCTGAGCAAAGTTAGTAAGGGAATCCTTAAATATGTTTCTAGGTGGCTGTGTGACCTTACACCTGGGGCTAGGTCATGGTTATTTTGAGATGTTATTTCTAACTCCCTTTATCATCTAAAGGAGGATCGTTAAGATCACCATGCTGCTGTTGAGCTTGCGAAATGGTCTTAATCTTCCTAGGCACAGAAGACAAAGCAGGGAGGAAAATAGGGGAAAGATTGTGCCTGAGGCCCCCACCTCTATTCAAGGAAGGATTTTCCAAGTTGGCATAAAAGCAAAGCAGCAATTTGTATACTCGCTTGGACTGAATTTGTCTACTAAATAAATAACTGTCAAATAAATATATAACGATGATTTTCTTCTGCCCTTCTGAGAATTTTTTTCTGTACAAGCCAAAAAGATCTAACAGAAAATCTAACAGGGCTGAATCAGTTCAGCCACCTTGCCAGTAAATGGCATGCTATTTATTTGAGTTGGCAAACTTGTTAAGGAGGATACCATCTGGGAGAGATTTATTTTCCCTAAGTAAAAGCAACTGGAGGAAAACTTAAGATATTTTAAAAGACCATATAATCCTGTTGAAAAAGAAGGGAGGAAGAAAAACATTAAAAAATAACTTTTTCTTGGAAGAATCCAAATTAGGTTTCCAGCTCAGAACAAAATTTATACAGTGACACATCTCAATGTAAAATAGTGAACTTTCAAGCAGCAGGAGAGGAAAAGTTTAAAAATTTGTATGAGAATCTCAAGCTGTTTAGATCGCCACGTAACAGTTGGCTCTCTTCCCCATTTGATTTTTGATAAATGATCAACATCTTTTAATTCAGGGATCTATGAAAGGGGAAAATAATTAAGTTGACAGTTCAGACATGTCCACAGTCCATTTGTCAAGAATGCAAAGATAGAAAATGAGGGTGAGGCTCACATAGCTAGGTCCTTAAGACTTTTCACTGTATTTCTTGTTAGAACTTCATTCAATTTGGTTTCAGGCTATGAAATATGATTTATTGGTCACTCTATAAAAGAATACCATGTTTTGAAACTTTGGAGTCATTATTACAAAATTATAAATATTCAATAAACACTTAATGTGAATCTTATTACTGAAACATTAACTTCAGAAAAAGGGTTGGGCATATCAACCCAGAATTCTGCCTGTGCTCCAGCGTGAAGTCCTGAATGTGCAAAAGAACCTTCATTCATTGCATTCAAAGGGAGCACCAGGATGTGCATATATGAATGAACTGCATCTGCAACAAGGAACTGAGTGCTCTTATGCTAGCAGTTGTACATGTACAGTAGCTGAATGTTGCATGTGCAACAGATAATTTGGAGAAGTGATTATTCTTTTGTATAATATTTGGAAAACTGAACTAATATTCTGGCTTGAAATTATTGCTACCACATTAAATAATACTTAAAGATTTTCTTTCTGTCTATGGGTGTTTGTAGTATTAGAACTAGAATATGGTTCATAACACTGTATGTAAAGAGAAGAATCAGTGAAGAAAAAAGGACAATGATTTCTTTATTTTTATAAATTGATGATATAAGATAAAACCATCTAACGTGAAGGCAAATTTCAAATAAGTATAAGTACTGTGTTTAAATTAAATGACTTTTTAAAAAAGGGGATTAATGATCTCATGAACTCTATTTACAATTGCTAATTGGAAAGTTAATTTTTTTTTCTTCAGAAATGAAAGGAGTTCCTTTATCACAGCTGAGCATACAAACCAATAGGAGCATACAAACTAATAGAAGCATACTAAAGTTGTAGAACAGTATGAATTTCTCTTGGAACAGAGATGCTTCTCTACCTTTAGTGAAGTGTTCTGCTTTCTGGGCCACTCTTTTAAAATTTGAACCAACTTTGGAATTCTAATTCTGTTAAATTGCAGCTGAGTTTTTGTTAGAGGTTAAGGCTGCATATCAGTGCAGGAAAGCTGAAAGGCAGAATAGCAGGGACAATGGATGCCTTCAGGTGATTGGAAAAAATGGTAGTGTAACACGATGGGGCCTTAGGAAGTGGTAAAAAAGGTAAAGGTTCCCCCTGCACATTTGTGCAGTCGTGTCCGACTCCAGGGGCCGGTGCTCATCTCCGTTTCTTAGCCGAAGAGCCAGCGTTGTCCGAAGACGCTTCCACGGTCATGTGGCCGGCATGATGCGCGCGGAACGCTGTTACCTACCCACCGAAGTGGTACCTATTAATCTACTTGCATTTGCATGCTTTTGAATTGCTAGGTTGGCAAGAGCTGGGGCTAGTGCGGGAGCTCACTCCGTCACGCGGGGCTAGGGATTCGAACCTCCGAACTTGCGATCTTCCGATCGACAAGCCTGGCGTCTTACCCACTGAGCCACCACGCCCCTTAGGAAGTGGAGAGATGGTTAAAGTCAGCTGACAAATGACTATCTGGAAAGAGGCAAAAATAACATGCAATGGTCTTCTAAAATACAATATTATCTCTTACACCCTTGAAAGCTTCATACAAAACTTATGTTAGGAGAATTTTATCTAATTAGATGAAAATATTTTATCAGATCCTTTGACTCAATAGTTTTTCACACGCCTCCAGTATTGTACACTCAGGTCCTTTACTTTACAAATACACATTTGGGAATTTGTACATACTTCTCAATTTTTGTATATGATCATTTGCTACAAATCATACCTCTTAATTTCCTTGCTGTCTGGTCCACACTCTATTTTTAAGATTGCTAACAGAGTTTCTTGGAATGGAAAAATCATTTGTCCTCCCAGATTAGGGGGAAAAGGCAATTTTCTGTTTTATGAGAGTATATTTGTGAACTGATTTTTGCTGCACCAGCCCTGGCAATGTAACATGTTCAGTTTGATGCAGTTCTATTTATCTCAGTAATGGGACAGCTGGGTCTCAAGTTCACTCCACCAAGGTTCAGCTAAAGCTAGTGCATGAGCACGTATAAGTGAATGATTCTCAAAGTGTGTTTATGTCCAATTGCCTAAACAGCTACCTATCAAGAAATTAAATGTATAGCCTTTCTGAAATCGTATCACTTTAGAATGCAAGAAGGAGACTGAATATTTGAATATATTCCTCCACATCAAAACTCCCTGCCTCTAGAAAGTTAATATGTGAGGGAGCAGGATGATTTCACCATCTCCCAGGCATGCTACCTTATGGTCAGTAGATATATTTAGCCTGTCCTGGAAGGACTATATTTATTTTTTATTTATTATCTAAATTTATATGACCGCCCATCTCCCCCAAGTATTCTCTGATGTTTCTCTGAGCCTGCCCTTCAAAAGCTAGCCAGTAACTTGCCTTCTCTCTGCACTAAGAACACTGAATCTGGCATCTATATTTTTAGTAGAACTATGTATACAGACACATGCAGTACTGTATTCATGATAGGCATTGGAACTGCTAGTTGAGGTTTGAGGTGATACCAGGTGCCTTGTTTTTTTTTTAATAAGAACTTTATTATTTTTCAAAGTATAGTTAAAGTACAAAATAAAAAGGATAGAAAAGATAGAAAATAGAACTAAAGACAAAAGAAAAAACTATAGAAGTGTAAATAGACAGAAAATAGAAACGGAAAGTGAATTCCAACTTTCTCCATTACAGATATAGATAAATTTACAAATATAATCTCTTACCATTAGTTAAACCATAGTAACATTATTTCTATTAAAACAAACCATTTAATCACTAAAACCCAAAGGCAGAACTTCATTTTTTTCCAGCACAAGCAAGTACTCTAAAAGTGGTTGCCAAGTAGATATAAATCCAAAAACAGAGTGATCTCTTATTAACGCTGTTAACTTAGCCATTTGAGCCAAATCCATTAATTTAATAATCCAATCTTCAACTGTAGGTAGGGAGCGAAACGTTTCCACTGAGAAAATAGAAATCCAGTTGACATGATTCAAGCTACAGACAATTCCACCTGGATGACTGAGAACCTTCATAGACATATAGACAGAGAAGATAGGTGGTTTGAGAGAGGGGTCAAGGAATCCATTTATGCCAACTTGGAAAATCCTTCCTTGAATAGAGGTGGGGGCCTCAGGCACAATCTTTCCCCTATTTTCCTCCCTGCTTTGTCTTCTGTGCCTAGGAAGATTAAGACCATTTCGCAAGCTCAACAGCAGCGTGGTGATCTTAACGATCCTCCTTTAGATGATAAAGGGACTTAGAAATAACATCTCAAAATAACCATGACCTAGCCCCAGGTGTAAGGTCACACAGCCACCTAGAAACATATTTAAGGATTCCCTTACTAACTTTGCTCAGACTGAAGAAGCTCCTTGGATAAGGAGCGAAACGTTTCCACTGAGAAAAATAGAAATCCAGTTGACATGATTCAAGCTACAGACGCTTTGCTTTAAAGTTCTGTCCTGTCATTTGTTGAGAAGAGTTTCAGCACAATGCCATTATTATAGCTTGAGTTTAACTGAACCAAACCTAATGTTAACAAATATATGTACTTTTCATTTAATCATTGCA
Organism: Charina bottae; assembly: GCA_023362775.1. Lineage (NCBI taxonomy): Eukaryota > Metazoa > Chordata > Lepidosauria > Squamata > Charinaidae > Charina > Charina bottae. The sequence goes on from JALMGJ010000001.1 coordinate 14,274,162, forward strand.
TTTTTGATAGCTTGAACATCTGAACTGCTTATCTCAGTTCATAAATTACACTAAATCATAAGCAGATTTGCATGGTTTCAGCATTGCGTGTTGCCTGAATCCAGGGCCGCAACTGGGGGGGAGGGAAGTGGGGCATGTGCCCTGGGCACCTCGCTGGGGGGTGCACCAAAATGACAAAATAACCCAGGGGGGCGTGGAATCCATGTTTGTCCTGGGTGACACAGACCCTAGTTCCATCCCTGCATGAATCCAGCCATGCTTGGATTATAAACCTTAGGTTTATGGCAAGAACATAAAACTGTTTTTATGCAAAAGACAGCCTTGGACCTAAAGCAACATCCCAGGGGCCACACTCCAAAAAGTGGTCATGGCCAGGACAATGAAGTAGGTGGACCCTGAGAAAAACTAGATTTGATTCCATGTAATTTACATTACATTACGTGGTGGCTCAGCAGGTAAGATGCCAGGCTTGTCGATCGGAAGATCACAAGTTCGGAGGTTCGAATCCCTAGCCCCACATGACGGAGTGAGCTCCCACACTCGCCCCAGCTCTTGCCAACCTAGCAATTCGAACTTTAGGAAAGAGCTGAAGACCTGGTTCTGCCGCCTGGCATGGGAAGGAGGAAGGGATAGTCTCTCATGGAGATGGCTAATCCCTTAATTGATGTCCTTCCTTTTAACTAATATCTTACCCATCTGGATTATACTTATTTTATATTGTTTGTAATTTTATATATAGATTTTAATTATTGTCCTGTAAACCGCCCAGAGTCCCTTAATTGGGAGATGGGCGGGGATAAATTTGAATAATAAATAAAATAAATAAATAAAATGAATAGGTACCACTTCGGTGGGAAGGTAACAGCGTTCCGTGCGCGTCATGGGGCCACATGACCGTGGAAGCATCTTCGGACAACGCTGCCTCTTCGGCTAACAAACGGAGATGAGCACCGTGTCAGGGTTTTTCCGTGAGTAGCAAATTGTTTTCTTTACTTTCTGTAGCGTCTTTACAGTTTACTTTCTGTTTCCCAAAACAACTTCACTGATAACCAGACGCAGCTGGTTATCACCACCACGTGATGTTATGTCTCAGTCCAAAAACTCTCCCATGGGAACAAGTGCCCTAGCAATGTCTTGGGGGGAGAAACAGTATGCTTGCTTAAGATGCAACACTGCCACCTCATGGCAGTTTATACTATGTGCAATCCTGAACGCTTTAGGCCTCGTAAATCTGAAAAGGCTTTGTGACCCCCTGACCTCTAAGGTTCCTCCAATCAGAAAGCTGAAACAAGTGTATATCTCAGCTGTGAACTATGGGTCTATGCTTCTTGACTTCTGTCCGGTCTTTTAGCCATGTTCGTGTGTGTGTTCTACTTCTGAGGACTATGAAGTGCGTAGCTATGCATGGCTGTGTATGTAGGCCATGGCATGGGCTCCTTCACAATACACGATACTCTGCTTGTAAGTTTGTTTTTCCTTTTTGCAATACTGTAACTGTATATACATTTATTGCTCTTATTACAAGTAAACATTTTAGCCATAAAAGCTGCACTCTGTCTGTTTACTCTGCGCCTTAACCCTATAAGCCAGCATTACCCCACACACCGGCCCCTAGAGTCAGACACGACTGTACAAATGTGCGGGGGGAAACTTTTTAATCTAATTTACATTTAAGTAAAGAGTTGTATTGGTTAAATGAGTTAATATATTTACATTTTTCCTAAGCAGGTTCAAGTCTGGTTAGTATTTGGGTGGGAGACGAGCAGGGAATCCCACAAATGTGGGCTAGACAGAGGAACTGAAAAACATCCCAGAAGGCCATGGCAAACCACTTCTGTAGTGTTGCCGAGAAAACTGCATGGGTGTGTCCTTGAAGTCGAAGCAATGAACCCTTACTTGAAGGAGCTATTTTTTTCTCCTAGAGCTATAGCCAAAGCTTCTGAGAGCTGCAAGTGGCTGTGGCAATTCAGGTGAGACGCCTTTGATCTAGTGTGACAGGGATTCCAAGGAAGTGTTAAGTAGCTTTGTGGTTTTTGCCATTGCTGAAAGCGTTCATAGAAAGTATCTCTTCTTACATATAATTCAGGCTACAAAGAAAGTCACCTGATCCAAGGTGTCTCTCCCAGCAACGCACACCCTGATTCAGGAGCATAGGGTCTCCAGAAGCAAGCTTCATGCACAAACTGTTCATGCATACAAACACTACAACTCCCTTTCCCTGGTTCAGCCACCAGTGCTGCTTTTTCCAGTGCTAAAGCAGGTATGAGGCTGATGAACTCTTCAGTGCTAAATAGCTGACTGGCACACTTGCTGTTCCCTGTGGGTACAACTGAACCAGAGCTTTTACAGCTATATCTCAGGATGGTAGTCCTGTGACCCAATCTCTCCCACCCAGCCCATTTATTTCACTCTGTATGTCTTTAGAAGAGAAAAGATATTACAAAATAGATGTGTCCTGCAAAGATGATTTATAGAGCAGACCAAAAACTACATAAACTTTAAAGATTGCCACACAATTTATCTATTGCTACAGACAGCATAAAAGTAACTAAAATTGGTAGGTTTCCAGACCTCCCTGCAGTCAATAGAAATCATATCTCTATGTTTGCCTTGATTCCTTTCTTCTGCAGAAAGGCTGCTGGCAAAACTGAGTAGGCTTTGGAATAGGTCTCTGTGTCTGACACTCCCTACCACCACCTCAAATATCCAGTACAAAAACTGAATAATGAGTTTTAGAACTATTGCCCAAGGAACCTAAAACTATTTTGCTGCCCTAATTCTAGCAGATTCTCTAAATTGTAATTACATATTATGCAAGTTTCAAGGTTCGGAAAAGCAGAGATTAATTACAGGTAACAACTGCCCTGTTTAGTGACTGAACTTACGACAGCTCTGAAAAAGTAGCTTTATAAGGTCCCTGAACTTATGACCGTCACAGCGTCCCCACGTCACATGATTGCAATCTGGGGGCTTCACAACTGGCGCACATTTACGATGGTCGCAGCATCCCATGGTGACGTGATCACCATTTGCTCACTTCACAGCCAGCTTCCGATAAGCAGAGTCAATGGGGAAGCTGGCAGTAAGCCGCAAGTCACGGTCATGTGATGTTGTACTTAACGACTGCAGGTGATTTGCTTAATGACTGCAGCAGAACTGACGTCATAAGTCAGGCGTGATCATGTGATGTTTCTCTTAATGATGTGTTGCTTAGCAATGAAGTTGCCGGTCCCAATTTCAGTCATTAAGTGAGGACTACCTGCATGTTTAAACTGTATGGAAACTAGCTCTTGTCAGTGAGAAAAAAAACTGATCAATATGTATTTTCAGGGAAATAAAGCAAATGGCCAAGAAAGGCTACAGATATAACTTTATCTCCAGACCCCCAGCTAGGTGTTTATGCACAAAAGAAGCAGGTTTATTTGTTTAGAAAATATTTTGACCAGGAGGGAGGAAAGCACCCACTTTGAACCTCAGAAGCGTTTTGGGATGCTTGTGCTTTCCCCATGAACTTGGTCCTGGAAAGTGTTAAGCTGTGTCTCCATTGCGCTCAACTGGTATCTTTGTACAGGTTCAAATATTCCAAACATTCTTCAGTTTTCCATTCCCTATTCCTCCCTCTACTCCTGCCCCCACTTTCAAGGGAAACTGAACTAAGTAAGGATGGTCTCCAGAATTTTCCTGCTAGCTAGATAAGCGGGGAGACTTGGCTCAGTGGAAAACAGAAAGGGAAGCATTGTGATCATGAATATCTATCCCCAAAGGCCACCTTCAGAGGGATTAGGCAGCAGAATGAAAGGCAATTGTCTGAGTTGGCCAACAACCAATCTTATAATGGAAGCAGATTTCCTATATACAAAAGGGCGGGAGGATTGCAGCAGACAGTGCCACTTTGGGGTGGGGGGTGGGGAGTGAACTGTGTTTTGAAGATCGCACTGGCTTGAAAAAGAAGCAAGCCTTTTGTGATGAATTATTCAGGACAGATTAGGTTTATTGTGTTGCTTCTAAAACACTGTGATACATACATCTTTGTGGTAGACTTTTGATATTTTAAATTGATTCTTGGCTTTCTATAATCACTAAACTCCATAGCAAACATCCTTATTACCTACAACCCAGGAGACCTGTGGCTATTCTGAATATATTATACCGAGCCTTGTACTTCTTGCTTAGATCAAACGCTTTGCAAGAATAGCTGCTTAGCTTCTTCTCTCTTGCAATTCTTAGTTTTGCCTGAGGTCAAAGCATCTGTTTGTAACAATCAACTGGACTGGAAGACATGGGAAGAAAGAGATGGTTTATGAAAGTTTGAAGGACGAAAAATGGAAGATGGTGGAAAAGGAATGAGTACAATTAGGAAACTACTGTTCATTTCTCTTCCTTCCACACATATTTGTAATCAAGATACACCAAATATGCTTTAAAGGGCTATAAAAAAGGTAAAGGTACCCCCCGCACATTTGTGCAGTCGTGTCCGACTCTAGGGGCCGGTGCTCATCTCCGTTTGTTAGCCAAAGAGCCAGCGTTGTCCGAAGACGCTTCCGCAGTCATGTGGCCGCATGACACGCGCGGAACGCTGTTACCTACCCACCGAAGTGGTACCTATTCATCTACTTGCATTTGCATGCTTTCGAATTGCTAGGTTGGCAAGAGCTGGAGCTAGTGCAGGAGCTCACTCCGCACGCAGGGCTAGGGATTCGAACCTCCGAACTTGCAATCTTCCGATCAACAAGCCTGGCGTCTTACCCGCTGAGCCACCACGCCCCTTAAAGGGCTATATTTACCTTAAATTATCAGAACTGATGCAGATAAATTATTGAAAAGTACTCAAGTGAGATAATGGTATTCTCTACACATCTTCCTCTGATACAACTTTATCTCTGCATCTCCCCCAACAGGCCTTACTTCCTTACAAATGTCTTTCTAATCTATATAATTGGCTACATCGCAAATCACATTGATTTCTTTACAGCTATCAGTGGCATCATGTTATCAAACCTTGCAGCATGCTGTTTTCCATGAAAGTTACAGAAGTCAGTCATCACAATAAGGTAAAGAGAAAGTACATGTAAAAATCAGAGGCACCCTTTGACATACAAAACAAAGCAAGGCATTTTAGCTGGGCTCTAGTCTCAATTGCACAGTTTCTACAAAACAAATAGAAATGATGATGGTAATTCAGTAGCTTTCAGATTTAAAAATAATTTTAAAAAACTATCCAGTATACAGTACACTTGCACCAAAGGTACTGTAGCCCCCAGGATTCATAGGATTAGGAGAGGATCTAGGAAGAAACAAATATGCTGAATTTATATTACAGCATGCAATAGATGACTGAACAAATAACATCGGTTGTTTTAAGATTCAAGCAGTCACTTTGGAAGACACTTAGTACATATTAAAAGATCTTTCTTGTGCTCAAGTCTTACTATTCATATAGCAGATCTAAAGGAGCACATCTTAGCACACAATTAAGTGTGTAAATGCAGCTGTGTTTGGCTTTATGATGTGCTGCTCCATATCAAAGAAACACTGAAGCATTCCAGCTTTTCCATTGTTGGCCCTTAATAATGTTATATTCTAAGTAGAGATCTGGGGATCATTTTATTTTCTTTTATTAGCTTTATTCTCTCCTTCTTAGAGAATGCAAAAAATTTCAGAAGTCTGATATTGTTGGAACAATAAAAGAGCGTGTCCTCTCACTCTTTACTATCTACTCAGATCAGCAAGAAATGGCTCTGATTTATATCCAAAATCCAGTTGGTATGAACATAAGGGAACTCTTGTGTTTTGGCACAACCTGCTTTAAAGACTCATCTGCCACCCTCGATTCTTAAAGGCATTTAGATAGTCCAAAGAAAACGTAGTGTTGGGATCTTCCCCCAGAACACTGTCTGCCCTCCATGTTGTCTTCCCCCAGAACAGGTAAAGGAAGCCCAATTGTTAAAAGGTTACAAAATAGAATGAGTTTGATAATGCCAGAGATTAAGATGGAAAAGGAAGCCCAACTGCTCAGACAAAGGATTCCCTTCCGATTCAATTGGAAAGCTTGGAACACAAAAGGTCAGCTCATTCACAGAACTTAGCCAGCCCATTCAGGTAGACCTTCTTCCCCAGCCAAACAGATCTCCATAATCAAATAACAAAAGATTCCTTCCAGGGTGCACATTCCAAGTAGTAGACAAAGCCACAGCCCGCAGGGAACACAGACAGGAAACACAAACAGCAGGGGGCCCAACCACAGAGCGCCTCCTCTCTGAAATCCGGCAAATTACACTTCTCTCAAGTTCCTAGGGGGTGGGAACACCTCTGCATAGCAACAACCAAGCTCTCCTATATAAATGGCCTGTGGGGGAAATACAGGTGTGGCCACCTTCCAACCAGCATATTCTGTACTTCTGTACTCTGCATGTGCTCTTGGAAATAAACCAGCAAACCTCCGTTCCAGCAACTGCCTGCGTCTATTCATTCCCGGCTTGGGACGAACCTTGGTAAGATTACCTTCTAACAGTAGCTATCCCAGAAAAGCTTTGGCCTAACTGACATATAAATTGCTTTCCCTCCCCTAACTTTTGAAAAGTTTGGTGGTAGTGTTTTAATTTCTTCTTTTCTTCATAAAACTTCCTTAGTGCCATCTAGCCTAACATTTGAAGCAAGATGATTTTAACTGTAAACATCGGGCTCCAACTCAACCCCCAAAAATCTCAGCAAGCAATAGAGCAGAAGACAACCATCCAATATGGAAGAATTAAAAGTAATCAGTTATCATTAAAATAGAGAATGCAGTTGGAATTAATGATAATAAAAACAGAAAATTCAAGCAAAATAAAATGTGATTCCCTCAGAAGAGAAAAGTTGCCTTCACTGAGGAAGTGCAAAGAACTCATTACCCTTTACTACCCATTACTACCATTTTTCTCCAGCTAAATTGCTAATTTGCCTTCTAGATTAACTGAACATCATCTTGATTACCCCATTAAATTCAAAGATGATAGGCCTAATAAGGAGGAATTCTCGGGAACTTCCTTGATTAAACGATCTCTCTTCCTTTAGCTTTAAGTAGAAATCCAAAACTTCTCAAGACTAAATCTTTCTTCTATGGGCTGACATGAAATAGCTAAGGTTAAACAGGTATGGGGCAATTTTCTATTACTTACATGTGAATCGCTATTATAAACCCCTTCTCTACCTGAGGAGGTGTAGAAACAAATCAATAAAAATAGAGCTCCCCAATTTGGCTGCAACTGTCCAAATAACCAGTGGATGTCAGCCAAGAAATGGAGAAAACTCTTCGCTGCCTTCTAGAAGTCATTCAGATTTGTGCAGCCCTGGAGGATCATCTCTGCATTAATAGGCAAAATGAATAATGTCATTACCTCAGCAATAAATCTCCAAAGATAATAAGAAAAGAACTTGGAACCTAGACTTCTCTCAGAGGGTTTAGGTGACTCAGTTATTAGCAATATATAATGAAGTGATACTAAAGGGGCTTTTGCTGCTTTTCAGCTCCATGTCCCGTTCCAACTGAGGCACGACACATAGAGCGGTGTTAGCAATACTTTATTAAGGAATAAACAAGTCCTTTGCAGTTAAGAACTGGACCATATATCAGAGGCACACAACAAGGTCTTTTGCGAGGCAACCATATGGTAAGGCATGAGCGCAATTCCACGTGGCAGTGAAGCAAGGCAGCAACACGGTTCCAACGTGGTAACAAGGCAAGGCTCGGAGTCAAGAGCCAGCGCGGCAGCAACACGAGGCTTGGGGGCACGAACCGGCGTGTTTGCAAGACAAGGCTTGAGTGCGGAGATCGGCACGACAACGGCACGAGGCTTGGGAGCAGGATCCAACACAGCAGCAAGGCGAGGCTTGAGTGCGGAGATCAGCGCGGCGGTGGCACGATCTACTGGAGCAGGATCCGACACGACAGCAAGGCAAGACTGGGGATCAGAGATCGTCGTGACGGCGGCTCAGAGCTCAGGAGTGGGATCAGATGTGACAGCCAAAGGCTCGGGAGCAGGATCCGGCGTGGCAACAAGGCAGGGTTCGGGAATGGGGCTTGACTCGTCCTCCGAGTGAGGTGTGAGGACATATTCCGGCGTGGCGACAAGGTGAGGCTCAGGAGCGGGATCTAACTCGGCAGCAGCACAAGGCAGGAGATCGCGGCTCACCTCAGCGGGGAAGGATGTCTGCGCAGGGCAGAACAAACGGTTGTCTCCGGCAACCTGCTCTGGTAACTGGCGCCTTTTACCTTCTTGATTTTCCCACCGTTTGCGTGTCTGGCCCAATTGCATCTCCTGTTGCTTGGCGCACCTCTCTGCCCTTCTCTCTCACGCGCTGATAGGTGGCAGTGAGTCCGCCCCCTGACTTCCACCAACCGGCGCCCTAAGGTTTTGCCACCCAAAACTTGAAACTGGCCCAACCCCTTGTTTGAATTTCGCACCTTTTTCACTGTTTCCCGCCTTGACAACAGTCGGCTCCTCCTCCACCTCGGATTCAAACTCCATTCTGACACTCCAGGACAGCCTTTTAATGGTAAAAATGAATAAAATTATGATTAGTCACTCCCTTGCTTGTAATGGAATAACACAATATCAGTACACACACACACCCTTTTCTTCTTCTTTCCCTGAGCTACTATTTTTATCCCGGGCTTTTTTCTGAATAAGTCCACCAGTGCACTGTTGAAATACTGAAGCTTGCTTCTCCCTTCTTTTCTTCATCAACTCGTGGGACACGGTGGCTCAGCAGGTTAAACCACTGAAGCTGTAGGGCGGCCGGTCAGAAGATCGGCAGTTTGAATCCCCGCGCAACGAGGTGAGCTCTTGTTGCTAGTCCCAGCTCCTGTCGACCCAAACAGTTTGAAAGCTTGCGAGTAGATAAATTGGGTACCACCTTAAGTGGGAAAATATGCTGGCATCCTGTTGGGGGCCGGTATCCACTGAACGGAAGATCTCTTCGAATGGCGGCGGTTACGACAGATCCCGGAAACAACAACATCTACAGGATGTCAGCAGCCGGCTCCAACGCAAGGCATCCTGGGACATGTAGTCCAGAAGCCAGGAAGAGTCGGTTCCCTTACCCCCTCCCCTTGTGCGTGGATTAGAAAAAACATTGTATAATTGAAATGTATAAACGATGTATGTAAGCCGCCCAGAGTCCTCCGCTAGGGAGGAGATGGGCGGGGTATAAATACAAGTATAAATAAATAAATAAATAAACTCAGCACCCAATTAGTCAAACTAAGTACTGCAAAGGACTATTTGGGACCTGGGATGAAACATTTCTACCTCAAGTGACAAGAAAAAATGATGAAATGGTGTACCAGTGAATTTATTTTTTAAAAAAGCAGTAACGTGGATAGCTGAGAGAAAGAAAAATAGTAATTGTAGTAACTAGTTATAGTAATTTGCTGGGTTTCAAACTGGTGGTGTTCTGCATGTCAGGCAAATGTTATAACTACTACACTACCAATAAACTAATCAGTAGCTCCAACAGACATTATTGAGCTAAACCTGGGAAAATTCTCTCTATCCCCAGTGAGACCTGCCCACAGAAAGTGGGCAGAAAGTGATTGGCAATTGCTTTCCGGGCATGGAAAGTTGGGAGGGCACAGCAGCAGGGGAATTGTCCAGACTGAATATGTTGCTGCTGAAACATTCCAATCCAATTTTTTCTTAAATTGGCTTAGTGCAGCCAGCATGTGGGTCAGGAACCATGTAAGGATACAGTGCAGATGTGCCCCAAGAGAGGATATCGAGAAAACCCTTAATTTTCTACCTACATCTTTCTACCACCTTGTCATTAGTAAGTCATGAGGTGCTGAAGAGTCAGTGCTATTGGAGCTGCACCTCCAGGATGGTATTTGTCCCTGCAGTATCCATCCTGCTCAAATCCCACAGGGCCTCATGGTGGAGAGATAAATGTACAGGAACAGCTGCCCCAGGACCAGTCTGTTTGTCTTTTAACTGAACTCTATTTTAAAGAGTTGTACTCTCATTATTTTATTTTATGGGATATTGTTTTTATTACTTTTTGCACACTTCTCTGGGCTCCTTTTGCAAAAGCAGCACAGAAATAATAACTACAACAATAATAAAGCAGGTTCTGCTACCAAACTCCTCACTCAAAACCATGTTGAGCCAGGATGTAAGTAGAGGTTCATAAGAAACTGTAACCTTTGCTATATTGGAGCAAATGTGAATTGCAGCCTCTTTCAAAACTTTCCCATCAACACAGAAGGGCAGGTCTGGCCTCAGCTGAGACCCTGTGTATGCTATTAGATACACAAACAAACAAACATATAAGGCAGTGTTTCTCAACCTCAGCAACTTTAAAATGTGTGGACTTCAACTCCCAGAATTCTCCAGCCAGCCATGCTGGCTGGGGAATTCTGGGAGTTGAAGTCCATACATCTTAAAGTTGCTGAGGTTGAGAAACACTGATATAAGGAGCGCCTGAAGTGTCATTTGTATTTTTGCAGCTCAGAGCTTGTAGCCCAATACACATGTGTACTTTATGAGAACAGGCCAAATCCTGCATTGCTAGAGTGTTTGGCTTTTAAAGGTAAAGGTTCCCCCCGCACATTTGTGGAGTCGTGTCTGATTCTAGGGGCCGGTGCTCATCTCAGTTTCTTAGCTGAAGAGCCAGCGTTGTCCGAAGACGCTTCCACGGTCATGTGGCCGCATGATGTGCGCAGAACGCTGTTACCTACCCACCGAAGTGGTACCTATTAATCTACTTGCATTTGCATGCTTTCGAATTGCTAGGTTGGCAAGAGCTGGGGCGAGTGCGGGAGCTCACTCCGCACGCAGGGCTAGGGATTCGAACCTCTGAACTTGCTATCTTCCAATCGACAAGCCTGGCGTCTTACCCGCTGAGCCACCACGCCCCTTGGCTTTTGCTGCTTAAATTGTGTTTAAAGTGTGTTTGTATATAGATAGATTTAGAGATCTGTATAATTTCTCTACTTACATATGGCAACAATTAACCAAAATTAATAACTTAAATAAGTACAACCATGAATGAATTCATTCCTTTATCATGTTAACACAGAGCTTTCCAAACTGTGTGTAGCGACACATTTCTGTGTCGCGGCCAGGGCCCAGGTGTGTTGCAGGAGAACCCGGAAGAGGAGGCCATGCACCATGTGGAGCCCCGCCCATCCCTTGCTGCACTGCCGGTCCCTGCCCCGTGCCCAGCTCTCGCCACAGAAGCCAGGTAAGGTACCAGCCCAGCAGGGCTTCAACTGGGGAGGAGGGTGCAGGGACAAGAGTAGGCCGCCACGCTGGGGGGGTGGGGGGTGCAGGAAGGCGACTAGGCCACCATGCTGGGGGGTGGGGGTGCCTTCAAAAGGTACCATCTGAAGTGCCAATTGGTCATCCTGCACACAAATGGGGTTGGTGGGCTGGCATTTTGGATGTGGCCCATACCCAAGAGCTGGGCGCTTCACCCTCAAAGTAGGCTTGCCAGCCCCGAAGCACTGCCTGGCGTGACCAGGGCAAGGTTGAAACACAAGGTTTTGCATTCGAAATGTTTTATACACCCTTCCCTGCACTGTTGTGGCCACTAACACTTGCACCACATCACATGTGCTACGTCTCTGCACCCCCCACCCCCCAGTGTGGTGGCCTAGTTGCGTCCCTGCACCCCCACCCCCCAGAGTGGTGGCCTAGTTGCATCCCTGCACCCCCCACCCACAGCGCGGTGGCCTAGTTGCATCCCTGTATACCCCACCCCCCAGCGCAGCAGCCTAGTCGCGTCCCTGCACCCCTCACCCCCCAGCACGGCAGCCTACTTGCGTCCCTGCACCCTCCCCCCCAGTTGAGGCCCTACTGGGCTGGTACCTTACCTGGGTTCTGCGGCGAGAGCTGGGCACAGAACAGGGACCGGTGGCACGGCAAGGGCTGGGAGGGGCTCCACGTGCTGCATGGCCGCCTCTTCCGGGTTCCCCTGTGACATACCTGGGCCCTGGCCACGACACAGAAATGTGTTGCAACACACAGTTTGGAAAGCTCTGACCTAGGCAACTTCAAGGCTTGTGGACTTCAAATCCCAGATTTCCCCAGACAGCCTTGCTGGGCAGGGAATTCTGGGAGTTGAAGTCCTCATATCTGAAACTGGCCAAGATTGAAAAACACTGCTCATGGTCTTGGGTCCATGACCTCCCCATCAAGCACACCTGGAGGGCATTTTTGTATTTTATCTACATACAATACAATACATACGGTACAAGACTGGGGGGCCGGGGGTGGGGTTTGTAGCCAGGAGCCAATTGTGTGGGCTGGGGGTGGGGTTTGGAGCCAGGAGCCAATTGCGTGGGCCGGGGGGCTGGGTTTGGAGCCAGGAGCCAATCACGTGGGCTGGGGGGTAGGGTTTGGAGCTGGGAGCCAATCACGTGGGCCGGGGGGTGGGGTTTGGAGCTGGGAGCCAATCACGTGGGCCGGGGGCAGGGTTTGGAGCCAGCAGCCAATCGCATGGGCCAGGGGCGGGGACCCCTCATTACTGTGTCATGAAATTATGGATGGCTAAAAGGCGTGTCACCAACATGAAAAGTTTGGAAAGCCCTGTGTTATAATTAAATTATATAAATTTAATTAAATAAAAAAATAAATAAATAACAGTTTCTCCTTGTTGGGGAGTGGGGGGTGGGGAGAAGGGAAGAGGGTTGTTAGCTCAAGGTTCAACTACATGAACAGATTTTTCTTTTTTTAATAGTGCAAATTGCATCATAGAATCATAGGACTGGAAGGGAGCTTGGAGATCTTCTAGACCAATCCCTGCCCAGGGTAGGAATCCTCAGACCATCCCAGACAAATGGCTATCCAACCCGCTTCAAAACCTTCAGTGGGACAGCGCTCATGACTCCAGGACACACACTGCTTAATAGCTCTCACAGCCAGGGAATTCCTTATTTTGAGCATGTAATAGCTCAAATATAGCTCTGTATAGCTTCCACTCAGTGGTTCTTTTAATCTCAGGGGCGCCGGAGAATAAATCCACACCTTCTTCCTTATGAAGGCCTTTCAAGTATGGAAGACTGCTACCATGTCTCCCTTCAGCCTTATTTTCTTTAGACTAAACATACCCAGTTCTTTTAACCCGTCTTCATGGAATTTAGCTTCCAAGCCCCTCACCATTTTTATCCATTTTCACTCCACTCTTCCCAGTTTTACCATCCTTCTTATAGCATGGCAACCTGAACTAGACGCAGTATTGCGGATGCAGTCTGACCAGTGCAGCATACATCACTTCCCATGATCTCAACACTACATACAGTATCTGTGGATGCAACCCAGGATTGCATTAGCACACTGCTGACTCATGCATAATCTGTGGTCCACTAGGACACCTACATCCTTCTGACAAGTACTATTTCAAACCCAGGTACCTTTGGATCAGCTGGTGAAGCACTGGTAAATAACAGGAGGAGGAGAAGGATGGAATAGATATTTAACCATTTTCATTTCTAAGAAAGTAAAGGAAAATCCCTCTTTTGAAGCTGGTGTTTATTTTGGTGGGACTGGGGAGGAAATCCTACACTGGCACCAATTGGTAAAAAGTCCTGACTGCAGTCCAAATCATTCAGTCCTGCCCAAGTGAATGCAATTTGTACTTTAGCCCTCAGTGAACAAATACTAAAGTCAGCACATGGAAACAAATGCTCTTCAGAAAGCACACTAAGCTATCATTCATTACAATGGCTTATTTAATAAACCATGAGTTCCACTGGGTGCACACAACATGCAAGGCCAAAACTGAACCTGTTATGGCTTAGTGTGATGTGTGAATCCAACCATTGTGTTAATTTGTAACAGGTAGCCCCCAAATTCAATATATCCAGATGAGGTATACCCATTATCAAACCATAAATAAAATTTCCTCATGCATGGAATTACAAATTAGTTGTGAAATAAGTAATGTCTGAATGCAGCTGGTTCTCATGCATTTCCCATTGACTTCAAACCATAACTGGCATGTCTGAATATAGTAGCAGACTGCGAATACAGCTAAAAACGTATCACCTTGGACCCAATTCAGTCAGTTCACATATTAATCTAGCAGCACCAAGTATATATTACAACACTGAGCATGGGTACTTATATATACATGTAGCACAAGCCTGACACAATTATAAAGTATCAGTTTCACACAGACTAAATTTTTCTAGTCCTGACTCAGAAGGGATGAATCAGTTTATTTCATTATATCACCTGCAGAAGTTTGCAGGATCATTATTTTGTCATACTGTTTTCCATTAATTTCAAACCAATCCTATTAAAAGAATACTTCTACGTACACAGTTTTACTGATAAAGGAAGTTAAAAGATTTATAGCACATAATCCAGTTTTTGTCCCAAATCCAGTTTTGCTTCAGGACCAAATTTCCATAACATCTGCCTTAATCCAAAAAAGTCTTTTTATTCACCATAAAGTAAATGAACCAGCTGGGGAAAAGGTCCTTTGTTGTCCCTTTCTAAGGAATCTAAATGCAGCGCACACAAGTGCCTTCCAATAAGTTCCTTGTATATTAAAGGGAGCAAGATTAAGGCTCCAACCAATCCCATCATTTGTATTTAACTTCTAGTTAACATTTCATTATCAGGTTAGCATTCTTCAAATTCCAATTCTTCAAATAACTTCTTAAGAGAACAGTTGAGATTATAATAGTTGTTTTTAATATGATCTCAGATCTTATCAGTTCAGGCTGGATGTCAGTGAAAATTGCGCTGCATGTGGTGCAGCTCCAGTGGGGAATGGGATCCTAGAAGGAAGAATGAGACAAAGCCCAGAAGTTGAGGGAGAAATGGTGAAAAATGGGAAGCCTTTGTGCTAAGCCCCAACCACTGTTTGTTATAAGCCTCATATGGGAGTCATTGCAAAAAGGCAGAAGGGAGTCTCAAGAATCAGGTAGGCTGGACTCACCATGGAAAGGACACTGCAATCGTTTTCACAGGGATCAGCACAAAAGACCCTCAATCCTGATATGGAGGTTGAAGACCCCAGAATGCAAATGCCTGAAGGAGGTTTGACATACAAAGAAATGTTAGGCTTCAAAGAAGAGCTACTTATTTGTGAATTGCCCCTCTGGTCATTAATTGCCAAGGACTAGCAGCTGAGTCCGGGTGAGTCGGACAACCTGAAGCAAACATGATGCAATTTGTAGCAGAACTGTGCTGGAGTTAAAATGGGGGAACTGAGCCTTGGGTTTCAAATAACTCTAGTTTGGCTTCTAAGTACTCCCTGATATTGGAGTGCCTCTGGACCTCAGCTCAGACTCTGACCTAGTTAATTTGCCTCAGGCTATTGCTCAGATCAGTGTTTCTCAACCTTAGCGACTTTAAGATGTGTGGACTTCAACTACCCGAATTCCCCAGCCACATGCCTGTTACCTTGGTACATTTCTGCAAGTTACTTTGCTACTGCACAAGTACAAGACTTTGGAATACTATACGATATAATGATATGATTGTCTACTCATTTGACTGTGCTTATCTTCTCAATTTCTAACAGAGTATATTGTTTATCAGGGAGCAATATAGGCAGAGATCCCAGTTGCCTGCAAATTGCATTTCCAATTCTGCAACCAGGAGACTTACATCTCAAAAGTTTATCGTGATATGCTTGTAGTTGAAAATTGCGCAATTGCGGTTTAATTATTTTCAATATGGGTATTTCTGCATCTACGTTAATTGAAAGTGCTAAGCCATTCATTCAAAACATTGGCCAGAAGTCTGCAACATATGAACATAACCTTCACTGGAATTCACTTTTATCTGATAGTAGTGGCACTTATTTCACATGCCAGTAAGGTAATGCTCAAGATCCTGCAAGGTAGACTTCAGCAATTCATGGAGTGAGAATTGCCAGATGTACAAGCTGGGTTTAGAAAAGGCAGAGGAACTAGAGACCAAATTGCCAATATCCGCTGGATAATGGAGAAAGCCAGGGAGTTTCAGAAAAACACATATTTCTGTTTTATTGACTATTCTAAAGCCTTTGACCATGTGGATCATAACAAATTGTGGCAGGTTCTTGGTGGTATAGGGATACCAAGTCATCTTGTCTGCCTCCTGAGGAATCTGTATAATGACCAAGTAGCAACGGTAAGAACAGATCATGGAACTGGTTTAAGATTGGGAAAGGAGTACGGCAGGGTTGTATACTCTCACCCTACCTATTCAACTTGTACGCAGAACACATCATGCGACGTGCTGGGCTTGATGAATCTAAGGCTGGAGTTAAAATCACTGGAAGAAACATTAACAATCTCAGATATGCAGATGATACCACTTTGATGGCTGAAAGCGAGGAGGAGCTGAGGAGTCTTATGATGAAGGTGAAAGAAGAAAGTGCAAAATCTGGGTTGCAGTTAAACCTCAAATAGCAAAGATTATGGCAACCAGCTTGATTGATAACTGGCAAATAGAGGGAGAAAAAGTGGAGGCAATGACAGACTTTGTATTTCTAGGCACAAAGATTACTGCAGATGTTGACTGCAGCCAGGAAATCAAAAGACTTTACTTCTTGGGAGGACAGCAATGACAAATCTCGATAAAATATTTAAGAGCAGAGACATCACACTGACAACAAAGGTCTGCATAATTAAAGCAATGGTATTCCCCGTAGTAACCTATGGTTGCGAGAGCTGGACCATACGGAAGGCTGAGCGAAAGAATATAGATGCTTTTGAACTGTGGTGTTGGAGGAAAATTCTGAGAGTGCCTTGGACTGCAAGAAGATCAAACCAGTCCATACTCCAGGAAATAAAGCCAGACTGCTCACTTGAGGGAATGATATTATAAGGCAAAACTGAAGTACTTTGGCCACATAATGAGAAGACAGGATACCCTGGAGAAGATGCTGATGCTAGGGAAAGTGGAGAGCAAAAGGAAGAGGGGCTGACCAAGGACAAGATGGATGGATGATATTCTGGAGGTGACAGACTTGACCGTGGGGGAGCTGGGGGTGGCGACAGCTGACAGGAAGCTCTGATGTGGGCTGGTCCATGAAGTCACGAAGAGCCGGAAGTGAGTGAACGAATAAACAACAAAAACCTCACTTACTTTATTTATTGAATTTAATTCAGTGTTTTTACATTGCAATAGACACATATTATAAATGTGAATGTAACAGAACACTGAATTTCAGCATTTCAGATATAACTTCTATATGGTTTAAAGGTTTAGAAAGTGTTTGGTTTAAAAAATAGGAAGAGTGCCAATTTTTCTTAGTAGTAAATTATAGTAGCAATAATAGGAGAAGATAAGGAGTGATGGGATTCACACGGTTTATTTATTTATTTAAAATATTTATATAGCTGCCAATATTACATAACATAGCCCTGGGCAGCTTACAAACAAGATGCTCAGTAGCCACATGTAACCCAGAACATTAAAATTGAAATTACGTAGTAAAATTGGCAGGGATAGCACAAGATGAGAGCCAGTTTGGTGTAGTAGCTAAGGCACCAGGCTAGAAACTGGGAGACCGTGAGTTCTAGTCCCACCTTAGGTACAAAGCCAGCTGGGTGACCTTGGGTCAGTCACTCTCTCGTAGCCCTAGGAAGAAAGAAGAAGGCAAGGGCAAAGTACTTCCAAAATCTTGCCAAGAAAACTGCAAGGACTTGTCCAGGCCGTCACCAGGAGTCAACCTGACTCAAGAAAGAAGGAAAAGAAACTTTATTCCATGTTGCAAAACCAAGATGGCACTATATACATAGCAAACAGGAAGAACAGAACTTCCCATGAATCTTACATTAACAGCAGCAATGGAAAAGCAGTTAACCTTGCTTAGAAGCTTTCAGCATTTGCTGTCTTCCTATGTAGGCTGACCATACGTCCCATTTTGAATGGGACAGTCCCGTATTTTAAGCATTTTTCAACCGTCCCATTGTTTTCATAAAATCTCAATTTTGTCCTGTTTTTCAAACCCGGCGGGAATGGCACGGAAGGAGGATCCAAGCCGGAGTGCAGACCGGGGGGCGGGGTGTGCAGGCGGGAGCCAATCATGTGGACCAGGGGGTGGGGTTTGTAGGTGGGAGCCAACCGCGCGGACCGGGGCGGGGTTTGCAGGTGGGAGCCAATCGCGCACACCGGGGGCAGGGTTTGCAGGCAGGAGCCAATTGCGCAGACTGGAGGATGGGGTGTGCAGGCGGGAGCCAATTGTGCGGACTGGGGGGCGGGGTTTGCAGGCGGGAGCCAATTGCGCAGACTGGAGGGCGGGGTTTGCAGGTGGGAGCCAATCGCGCACACCGGGGGCAGGGTTTGCAGGCAGGAGCCAATTGCGCAGACTGGAGGATGGGGTGTGCAGGCGGGAGCCAATTGTGCGGACTGGGGGGCGGGGTTTGCAGGCGGGAGCCAATCACGTGGACTGGGGGGCGGGGACCCCTGTCTTTTTCATGAATACGGAATATTACATAAGACCCCGTCCCATTTTGTCATCCAGAAATATGGTCTGCCTACTCCTATGTCACAGAAAGCCTGGCCTCTCTGAATGTTCTGATCTTGTTGGGGGTCTTTAACGACATAATTAACTTCTCTAATCCAGTCTTCAATGCTTAATAAACTCTGCTGGGGCTCTGAAATGAAGGGGACTTGGCACTGCTGAGGAGATCTGCAACTG
This sequence comes from Charina bottae, assembly GCA_023362775.1. Lineage (NCBI taxonomy): Eukaryota > Metazoa > Chordata > Lepidosauria > Squamata > Charinaidae > Charina > Charina bottae. The sequence continues at coordinate 14,292,786 of JALMGJ010000001.1, forward strand.
CAATTCATGCTTATAAACTTGGAAATATCTGAGGTAAGATGTTATCATTAATTATAAAAGAGAAGCATGTAATTATAATTTGAGAAAATGGTAGTGTTGATTTCCTTTGATTAGTCTTGCTTATTTTGAGCAGAAATGCATTGTTTCTGAGAAGCTACCACAAAGTGCTCTCCTTCCTCTTCCAGGGTAATTCAGTCCTGTTTATTTCTGAGTTGGCATATCTAGGCTTGAGTTCTGGAATGCCATATTTATTCTAATTTCTGATTTCCTCACTTCAGCTGGAAGCACACTAAGGGTAGGAGTGTCTGGAAAGAAAGTGGAAGCCACATGCCACAATTATACATGGGAATGACTTCTTGACCCTGCTCGTGTTGACTTTGTTCCCTGCCCTATTGCTAATACGTAGCTCCTGAGATCATCCCTGACTGGAATTCTGCACTCAGGCAGAAAAAGAACCCCCATGCTGGCAGTGATTCGCACATCCTGTGCTTGGACTTGGAGCTTTACCTCCCACATTATGTTTGGGCTGATATTGACATGTGATGTACAACCGAAAACGTTGCTTCTCACAAAATGAAGTCCTCTTAAGTCACTAAATGCTGACCTTTAGCACCACTTCACAATATGCCCAACACATCAGTGTTTGGTTTGATTGGTGTTTGCTGTGAGCAGGGGTGTCTGCAGGGAGGGGGTTAAAAAAGTCAAGATGGCAGCCAAAACCATGTGTCAGCCCTCCCGGGGAAACCAGACAGGAAACACGACTAGATGAGCTCATTCTACTTTATTGTAAGGCTACATTAACAGAATCTTGCAAGTCCGAAAGTACAGATCTCCCGCCCTCCCTATTTATCGCTTGAGTGGTCAGGGCGGGTCTTTCCCAAGTTTCTTCTTTAGACCGTTACCCTCTCGTGGACTCCCCTTCCTTTCATCTGATCGTTCCCTAGGCAGCACCTCTTCCCTCTGTTCTCCAAGGTTGCCCTCCCATTCCATCACACCATGTAATCAAAGCCGCAGCCTTATTTAGGTGTGTTGTGCTTTTTTTACCTTCCTGCAGACAGCCCTGGCTATGGAAGGTACCTCTGAGGGAGGGGATGCACATGCCCGAAATATTCAGTGACGTACAATATATCACTAAGCCACACCAAGTGTGTGTTCCAGATTATATGGAAATGCTGGTTTCCTGTTCCCAATTTATATGTATACTTTGGAACTCTTCCACGAAGCAGAGGGAATTTGTTCTTTCTCTTTCCCTGTAAAGCTGCCCAAAGTGAGTTACGATGTGGCCCCGTAAAGACGGATTGGGATGGGAGTTGAACAGAAATCCACATTTCTGTACATGGAATTTGAACTGATCCGTTCAACATGGAATATAAGCCTAGAATGCTGGGTACTTTTTCTTTTTGCAAGGTCTTTGTTGATGGGCGAACCGTTATATGAAGTGGGTTTTGGTTTAGATCTGTGTTTGCACTGCAGGGGAGGGCATTGTGATACACCGACAAGTGGGCTGAACTTAACAAAAGAGGCCAAAGGTGCGCTGCAACGAAAGATAGGGCTGGCTGTGGATATCTGGCTCTGAATACAGAAGTTCACTTGCTTTTCATACCTAGCAGAAGTTTCCTGTTTCTGCTCCTTGTAATTACTTTGGCAAAATGCTGGTATTATTATCCACGCATATAGAGCCAGTTCAACCATTTCTCAGCCCTATAACAGGGAGGTATTCACTGGTTAAGCTTAAATCACAGTTCTCATGAAAAGTCATATCTATGGGGTTAATTTAGAAGGGCTTTCTCAACCACTGTCTGTGCTACACCTGTGTGGCGAATCAATAGGGAATTTGTTTCCAGCGTTGTCCATTTTGGCATGGCTCACCACCACTTAAAAAAAAAGTAAAAGTAATTTTACACAATTTTGTCATTAATCTTATACCACTAGGTCAGCTTTGGGGGTGCCAAGATTAACACCACCATTAGAACATGGCATTTAGCTGTAAAAGTATGCTGGCATCTGCTTGGGCACATAACAGAGATTCATTCTGGGCAGGCTGGTGTTACCTACCTTTCCCATAAAAGGGGAGGGTGTTTTAATAAAGTTCTGTGTAAGATCCAAATATAGAAGTGTGAGACCAAACACATCAATGATATTTGCTGCATTGGCAACAGCAGTGCATACCAAATTGCACCAGTTGGAGTAAGGCCTTGCACAGGTTTTGTAGAACATGCATATAAACTGAATAATGACTTTATGTGACTGTTTGCTTACATGACCCAATTCCAAAGGCCACAGGAAGATCTAACAGGGAAACTCTGACCACCAAAAGGAATGGTGTGTAAAAGTCTGAATGGTGTGTAAAAGTCTAACCGCTTCGCTGCAGTACCATTAAAGGTGTCTTCTTTGGAAATGTAAATGGAACTCACTTTGCTGGACCTCCTTTTGAGATCATAAATAGGAGACATGTACCAGCAACATGCAATACAAGGCTATGATGCTTCCTTCCAGTCACCTGCCACCAAGTTTTTGGAAGGAGAGTAAGTTAGAAATGAAGTATTTAAATTGAGAAACAACATTTGAGAAAAGTAAGAAATAGTCTCCACTACAATTCCTTCCCCATGTGTAGAACCATGTATGATTATTCCACACAGGCCAACAACTAGGGTCTGTGTCACCCGGGGCAAACATGGATTCCGCGCCCCCCCCCATGGATTCCGCACCCCTCCGCAGGGTCGAGTCCCTCATCCCCCGTGGGAAACAGCAGTGTGGCGGGATGTGGGGAAAGAAGGGGACCCTCCCCATTCCCGAGGGCACTGGGGCTCCCACCAGCCGGCCGGCACGGATGGGGCAGGGAACGCTGCCAGGGGCAGCCCCGGAGCGGCCGAGAAATGCCGCCTTACCCCCGGGAGTGCCCCCGCTGGCCCACCGTGCAGCCCAGCATTTTGGGGGGTGCTCTGGGCAACGGTGGCAGCCCCCCTGGAGCATCGGAGCAGCGGGACCACCCTGCGCCTCCCTCCCTCCACAGCAAGCACTGGTGAATCAATCGCAGCAGGTGGGAAGAGGCGCCTCTGCAGAAGCGCTCCGCTCGGCTGCTGGGGTGTGCCTGCACAGAGGCAGGCTGGGATTGAGGGCGGTGCTCGGCGGATGTGGATTGGCTGCGACCTCGGCCAATGGCGAGCAGGCGTGAGAGCCACTCAGCCTCCTTGGGGCAGGGGGCCGGCTGGCCGGCCTGTCTCCATGCTGGCCCGCAGCCAATCACCGCCGGCGGGGGCGGTCCCCCGCTGTTGCATGCTGTGCCCTATCGGCAATTGCTGTCAGCACGACACATGGTGTTCAAGTGCCAGGAAACAGTGAGTATACAAATACTATTTTGGCGGCGCTCCCCCCCCCCCCGTGGCGCCCGGGGCACATGTCCCGCTTGCCCCCCCCCCAGTTGTGGCCCTGATTCCACAGAACAATCTCTGCTAATGAACTTTCTTTTTCTGCAAACTAAGGGCCAGTTTCTTTGCTTTAAGAACTGTTGCCATAAGGATAAAGGCAAACTTATCTAAACCACCAGATAAATGTTGAAACTTCCAGACCTCTTCATTTATTCATTTTTTTCTTGGTTTTTGACTCCAAGTTTAACCAAAGCCATTGAAATCTGTCTCATCCTGGACTCAGAGAGCTTCAGTTCTAAGATGCATATACATACATATAGCCGTTTTTCAAGTACACAGGTTCCAGATTCCCTGAGATGTTTTTCCAATTCTGAATTGAAATTTTCCAAAAGATAAATGTCTGAAGAGCGCCTAACTCTGCCCTTACTGTCCTAAAACAAGGACAGAGACCTGAGGCCTTCCAGATGTTGTTATTCTGCATTTCTGTTCTCTCTCCTCTTTGGCCTTGTTGGTTAAGAGTGATGAGAAATGTAGTTCAGCAACCTCTGAGGGGCATACAGATTCCCCACCCTGTCACAGGTGATGTTAGGAACTCACCACCAACAAACAGTTCAGTTTTTCTGGTGTGTTTTATGCACTGCATCTCTCAGGCACCACAATAGTGTGACAATAAGTTTCCTAGTGAAAGTTCAGCATTATGCTCTAGGCACATTTCTTCCGCTGTAGACTACATAAAATTGTGGGGGTGGGTATGGGATACTCTCAACATTAATGAAAACATCATGATGGCTGAATGCTTAATCCTAAAAATTCTGGCTCTCACCACCAAATCCTCTGTTGTTTTTTGGATGTTTCTTAATGAGTTGACAGGAGTCCAAGGAGTCTGAAGCCTAGCAGATGTTTGGTACTTCCTTTTCTTGGTTGCTATTGCATCCCCATTATTTCTCAATCATGAGGAGCCTCGCCTCTTTCTGGGAAAGGAACACTTTGCTTTTGCTGTCTAGCAAGCTCCTTTGTTTATCACTGACATATTTGGGCTTTGGCAACCCGCAGCAGTAATGGAGACATGTCAATGGAAATGGAACAGCAGAATGGGAATTCCAAGAGGAGACCTGGCTCCATTGCATTGTCTCTAATTTAGGTGATTTACAGATTGACTGGAAACAGTAGACATCTGGGATTATCACATTACATTCCAGGGATACACAGAAGGCTGATAATGCATTAAATAACTGATCCAGAGAAACTTTGTACTAAGTTTAAAACTGACGTTAGGTTCTTGTTTGGACTTCAGTTAGTTCTGCACTAGTGCGATAAGATGGCTGAATCTTAAAGTGGTGTAATAAGGCAAGGGTGGACCATCTTTTGGTGGCTAGAAGCTGTTTTTAACCTTTTTGGTGGGGGCAACCCTGGATAGTAGGATTACACAAAGTAGGTGGGGCCAGTCTTGTGATCATTTTCCTGGGTTTGGGGAGAGGGTTTAGCTTGCCTTCTTTGTTTTTTAACGTTAATATTTCATGTTTTAAAAGGTTTACAACTGTGATTTCCCCCTCAGAATGGTAAGAAATCATGCCACTAGTTTTCAGCAATTTTGGTTGGAGATCTCTGCCTTTAGCTGAAACAAAGGAAGCTGTCTTGGCATGCAGCCCAAAGGCGATATTTTCCCACCCCTGAAATAAACCATGCTGCTTTGGACTGTAAGTGATGGTGCTAGTTTTGAATGCACTCATACATGAACACTAATCATATACTGTAGGTGGAAGAGTTGGGGTGGCAGATACAATGACATAGACCATGGGTGTCCAACCTTTTGGCTTCCCTGGGCCACATTGAGTGAAGAGGAATTGTCTTGGGCCACACATAAAATATATAATATAGTTAATGTATATAACTAATAAAACTTCTTTTATTTTTTAATATTTTTTATTATAAAATTTAAAAAAGGGGCAACATATAACTAGTGGGATATTTGACGTTGTTTTTGTGAAACTAATGCATCAATGTCTGGTTCAATGAAAGTGGTTGCAATTCTCAGTGAGTTCTCAAGGTGCTCGTCAGAAATTTTAATTCTAATTTTACTCTTTGTGTGCTTCATCCTTGAAAATAGTTGCTCACAAATGTACGTGCTGCCAAAAAGTGATATCATGAATAAGGCGTGATTGTGAAGCGAGGGATATTTTTCTCTGGGAAGATAGGTCTTATAGATAGGTCCAGTAGAGAGACATGATCAAATTTTTCTTTGAGCTGAATGTCTGATTGCAACTCTATGCATTCCATTTGAAAATTCGGAGGTAATGTAGTTATGTCGACTGAAAGTGGAGTCGAAAATATACCAAAATATTGATGATTTTTCCGTAAATCTTGAAACCTGTTCTCAAATTCTGTCAGGGAGATAACTGGTGAAGAAGGAGGAGGCTCCCTCCAGGGGGAAAAATGCATGCGCAGTACTGAATCACTTTGCTTTCCTCCCAAGAGGCTAAAGAAAGCCCCACCCTAGTTTCTTGGGCCTTTTCTCTGAGCATCACTAATTCATTTTAGTTTAGCTGGATTCTGTCTAGCAGAGTAGAACAATAAAACACTAGAGCTTTTATACCAAGTCTCAGTGTGTTCCTTCACTCGAAGTCAGGACAAATTCCTGTATCAAACCGAAAAGCACGGCTGCATATTTCTTGCTGTTCACAGGACTGTGTTTAGCCAACGTATTAAAATGTATAAAATTATTTTCCATAACTTGAGCTTGCCATACTTTAAGTTTCATTTCGAACACTGTTATGGTTTGAAACATTGCAGTGATAAGCTGGTTTTCACCTTGAAGATGCATGTTTAACTCATTTAAATGAGCGGTCAAATCCACCAAAAATGCTAAATCTGTGAGCCATTTTTCATCTTCAAGTTTTGGCACAAATTTTCTTTTTGATTCCGTAAACGACTTGATATCATTTTGCAAATCATAAAATCTTTTCAGCATTTTACCCCGACTTAGCCACCTTACTTCAGAAAAGTAAATGATGTCCCCATAATCAGCATCCATACTTTTAAGGAACTCCTGGAATTGATGATGATTCAATCCCTTGGCCCTTATGAAATTCACTGCTTTGATGACAATTTGCATGACATTATCCATTTTTAAAGCTTTCGCACATAAATTTTCTTGATGTAGAATGCAGTGATACTTCATCAAATGTGAGTTGCCAGCGGCACATGCATCAATTTCTATCAATTTTGTAAGTCCCTCACTTTTACCAACCATCACCGGGGCGCCATCAGTAGATATACCAGATATGTTGACAATGGTTAAAGAAAATCGCTTTAATGTCATTTTTACTGCTTCGTACAGATCAAGAGATTTAGTTGTGTCTTTTAATGGCACCAAAGAAGCCATTTCTTCAGTGACATTATATTCATTATCAATACCTCTAATAAAAATAAGTTGAGCCGTATCTGTAGCATCAGTACTTTCATCCATCGCCAAAGCATAAAATTTGAAATTAGCAGCTTTACTTTTCAAACCTCTTTCGATAGATTTTCCTATTTCTTCAATTCGTCTGGCTATAGTCTGGTGAGACAAACTGATTTTAGAAAAATCATTTTGTTATCAGGACAAATTATATCTGCCACGCTTTCCATACATTGCTTAATAAACTCACCATTGGTAAATGGTTTTGATTTTTTTGCAATCAGATTTGCTACCAAATAACTAGCTTTTATAATAGAGTCCTTTTGAGTTGTGACTTTTTTAAAAAAAAATTGTTGAGACAACAGACTTTTTTTCAGTTCCGCTAATTTGTCATTATGACAATTTCCTTGATACGCTTCAAATTTGGCAGCATGTTTTTCCGTATAATGCCTTTTCAAATTGTAGTCTTTGAAAACTGACACATTTTCCCTACAGATTAAGCATAGTGCCTTAGTATTTGTCTCAACAAAAAAGTACTCATCTGTCCATTTTTCGTTGAATACTCTTCCTTCATCCACGATTTTTCTTTTTTTCTTTTCATTTTTGGGTTCTGTTTTCTGTTGAAACGACGTTGAAGCCATGCTGGAATAAATTTATTTAGGAATAAATATTTTTTTAAGAAATAACACAACAAGCCCATCATAAATTATTAGGTAGGCAAATAAACAAAGCAAAGTTTAATAATCAAATAAGAAAACTTACATGTCTACTTAATAATAATAATTATTATTATTATTATTTATTTAATTTATATGGTTTTATTTTATTTATAATAACAATAAATGCCTGTCATCACAGAACACATGTAGGTAGGTTGAAATAATATATATAACGCCAAGTCACCACAAGCTGACGTGTGTAGCAGGCGGCGGCGTTAGCACTTCACTGTCCCCTCCCCTACACAGCGTTCCGTTGTTTCTACCTACGCAGTCCACGCTCAAGCACCGTGCAATCGAGTCACGAAAAGAATTGCAAAATAATGTTAAAAGTTTACGACATTTTGTGTCCGCATTACTAGCTGTTCAGGGCCGCGGGTTGGACACGCCTGACCTAGACTGAGTGAACAGCTACCAGGAAGAGACTAACACAGTAGTAGAAAGAGCTGAAGAACACACAGTGAAGTGAGATAAGCAACCTAGAAAAATACAGGACTATTTTTTATAGAACCCCTCCCTGATTCTTAATGGTTACAAACACCACTTGAAGCAAATGTCTTGCTGTCCCTAAAAAACCAGCATATTTGAAAGAAAGGTCTTGGCTCAAAGACTTGTTTATACAGTATTCAGGAACACTTATAAATATGATTTTCCTCCTATAAGTATGATTCTGCCTGTTGCAACAGAAACATTCTATTGTACGTAGACCGGGCCTTGGTTTTTATTAAGTGCACACAGTTTTCCATCAAATGCCAAACCACAGTTTAGAATGACATGGACATGTGGTAGAGGGCTTTGGGCTCACTTTCTCTGCAGTTGCAGAAGTTTGGAAGTATCTACTTCCACTTTTCAATTAACTAAATTCTTCATTAAATTAAAACTACAGTATGTATAATCCACAATCATGGCTGTATCTGCAGGAGAACTATTTTATTTTATCTTATTTATACCCCGCCTATCCCCTCCCTAATGGAGGGCTCTAGGCGGCTTACAATCATGTAAATACATATATATTATACAATCATATATATTATTACAGTTTTTACCGCGCAATCAGGAGGAGGAGAGGGAACTGGCTCTTCAGCTGCAGGCATAGGACTACATGCCCCAGAATGCCTCGCTCCGAGCCGGCTGCTGACGTCCAGGAAGTTGTTGTTTCCGGATTCGTCATCCTCCGCCGCCATTATCGGGATTCTCCAGGTCTTCTTGGTTCGAGGACGACCCTCCGATGGACGCCAGCAAATTGACCCACGTGAGTGGTACCCAATTTATCTACTCGCTTTCAGCTTTCGACCTGTTGGGTGGACAGAAGCCGGGGTGAATGGCGAGAGCTCACCTCGCCACGCGGTTTCGAACTGCCAACCTTGTGGTCGGCAGTCTAACGGCTCAGCGGTTTAACCCGCTGAGCCACTGCGCCCAACTAGTGACTTTGATTTGGATTGACAATGAAACTTCCATTCATGTAATATAGCCCTGAAATTGCCACAGTAAATACAGGAAAATAACAAAAAGTCAAACTTAAACTCAAAATCATTTATTTATTTAAGAATATTTATGTGTAACCAAAACATGTGTCAGTAATAAAGTACTTTAAACAATCTAATTACAGTAGAAGCTTGATTTTGTGCATCCACTGAGGAAAACAGTGTCCATTAAATCATAATGTCTGTTAAATTATAATTCACTAATTGATGACATTTGCATACTTACATAATTTTGTCATTGCATCATATGTCAGTTATCCAGGTTGTTTGGGAAAGAACAGGTTTTGTAAAAAAAATGCAAACTAAAATTGTCTATGTTGTTTCTAAAATCTGCTGTATGGGGGTCCATAAAATCAAAATGTTGTTATACTTTTTTTTAAAGAATACAAGTAAATTCAGCATTCATCAGATGTACAGAGCTGCAAAGGAAAAACTTTCATGAATATACAGTACTGTACCATAACAGAAATAGCTTCCAGTCCTTTGGATGAGGACAGAGTCCTCCTCGTTTTAATGCTTAAGTTCTGCAAATGATTAAAAGCAAAGCTGTACACAAGTCAACAACTTCTGCAGGCTAATTGTTAGAGGTGTGGTGAATAGGTAACACTGATCCCAACATTCTGATCTTATGCTACAGTGGTGCCCTTTTGGCTAGAAGTTACCTTGGCCCTCATTTTGGTTTTGGAAAATTCATTAGTTTTTGTAGATGCTCATGTTCTTTTGAACTATAGATTAGTGATATGGAAAGCTACAAGAGGATAAAGGAAACAGGCAAAGTATGTTCTTATGATTGCAAAAAGAATACAAGGATGGAAGGACACCTATTCTCCATCATTTGTGCCATGATGTGAAGAACTTGCTGATTTTTCCATATCTGAGCAAGCATACTATCCTTAGCAAATTTGACTGGAGGACTAGTTAGGCATTTGTTTCACTTATGCTGCTAGGTATATATTTAATCTTCCATTTGTTTCCTCTTTTACAGTTAGGTAAACTGACTTTAATGTAAATGAATTAATTGCACAATACGATAGGGACATACAACATATGTAGGATTAACTGAACACTATGAGAAATTAAAAGGTAAGGTAAGGTAAGGTAAGGTAAGGTAAGGTAAAGGGGGAGCAATGGCTCAGTGGTTAAGATGCCAGGCTTGTTGAGCGGTAGGTCGGCGGTTAGAGACCCGAACGCCACGTGACGGAGTGAGCTCCCGCACTTGCCCCAGTTCTTGCCAACCTAGCAATTCGAAAGCATGCAAATGCAAGTAGATAAATCGGTACCACTTCCGTGGGATGGTAATAGTGTTCCACGCACATCAAGCCGGCCACATGACTGTGGAAGCATCTTTGGACAGCGCTGGCTCTTCAGCTAACAAACGGAGATGATCACTGCTCCCTAGAGTCAGACACGACTGTGCAGGGGAAAACATTTTTACCTAAGGTAAGGTAAGGTTTCCCCTTCCAGTTGTATCCGGCTCTAGGGGGCGGCGCTCATCTCTGATTCTCGGCCGAGGGAGCCAGTGTTGTCCATAGACACCCCTTTCAGTCAGGATTCAGACCGGGATATGGGGTAGAAACTGCATTGGTCGCACTTACTGATGATCTCTGGCGGGCACGGGATGGCGGCAGTGCATCCATCCTAGCCCTTCTTGACCTCTCAGCGGCTTTCGATACCATCGACCATGGTATCCTTTTGGGACGGCTTAGGGGGTTGGGGATTGACGGCGTGGTTTTATGCTGGTTCAACTCCTTCCTCCAGGGCCGATCCCAATCGGTGGTTATAGGAGATGAGAGGTCCGACCCTCGGCCCCTACTTTGTGGGGTGCCACAGGGTTCGGTTCTCTCCCCTCTCCTATTTAATATCTACATGAAACCGCTGGGTGAGATCATCCGCCAACACGGGATGAGGTATCATCAATATGCTGATGATACTCAATTATATATCTCCATCCCGGGTGAGTTAAGTGACGCAGTGGCTGCCCTTTCTCAGTGTCTGAAGGCTGTGGGGGCCTGGATGGGGAACAACAGGCTTCAGCTGAACCCTGGTAAGACGGAGTGGCTGTGGATTGATGGTGCCTCGAGATCCAGGGAGTTGTCATCTTTAGATCTGGACGGGGTGGCACTACCCCGTTCAGACACAGTGCGGAACCTGGGTGTCCTTCTGGACTCACGACTCCTGCTTGAAGAGCAGGTAGCAGCCGTGGCCAGAAGGGCATTTGTACAACTTCGAGTTGTGCGCCAGCTACGCCCTTTCCTGGACCGAGACGCCCTCCTTACAGTCACTCATGCCCTGGTCATCTCCCACATAGACTATTGCAATGCGCTCTACATGGGGCTACCCTTGAAGAGTATCCGGAAGCTTCAACTGGTCCAGAATGCGGCTGCGCGCGCAGTTATGGGTGCCCCAAGGTCGGCACATGTGACACCTCTGCTGCGCGAGCTGCATTGGTTACCGGTTTGCTTCTGGGTCCAATTCAAGGTGTTGGTTGTCACCTTTAAAGCCCTACATGGCATGGGACCAGGTTACCTAAAGGACCGCCTCATCCCCAGAACATCGACCCGCTCCACCCGGCTATGCAGAGAGGGCTTGCTTCGGACCCCGTCTATAAGAGAATTCCACCTGACGGGGTCCAGGAGGCGGGCTTTCTCGGCAGTGGCACCCGCCCTCTGGAATATTCTGCCCCTGGAGATGAGGCTAGTCCCCAGACTTATGACCTTCCGGAAACAACTGAAGACCTGGCTCTGCCACCTCGCTTGGGATGGGGGGAGTAATAGCTCCTCTTGGGGTTGGCTTGCTCCATAGGGTTCTTTAAAGCCTAACATCAGAGCCTCTTGGATCTTATATATTTAATTAAATTATGTATTCTATTTTATAAATTTTTATATGTTTTAATTACTGGCTTGGTGTAAACTGCCCAGAGTCCCCTCCGGAATGGGGGGAGATGGGCGGTGATATAAGTTAGAAATATAAATAAATAAATAGACACTTCCGTAGTCATGTGGCCAGCATGACTAAACGCCAAGGCGCACGGGATGCTGTTTCCTTCCCACTGGAGTGGTACCTATTTACAGTATCTACTTGCATTTTTATGTGCTTTTGAACTGCTAGGTTGGCAGGAGCTGGGTGAGAACGGGAGCTAACCCTGTTACGCGGTGCTTCCAGGTCTCGACCTGCCGACCTGCCGTCCTTTCATTCGACAGTCGGTAGTCTTAACCGTTACGCCACCGTGCCGCCCTTAAATTCTTTACTTTTTGATTATTTTTCTTTGTTGTTTGCAAACAATTAAAAATTACTCTCTTCAGATTGCATACATCTGGCCTTTCCAACCATTCCAGAACATCCTCTCTTCTCTTGGGTCCCTCATAGCACACACAAATGTATACATACACACGCACACATACACATACACCACAGTTAGTGATAACTTTAAAATATCCTTACAGCAATACAACTTCCTTATTAAGATCCATACTAATTATAATAAAAGAAAACAGGTAATCATTCCTAAAACTATTAATTTCATTGACATTGTTTTCTAAACTATCCAAACCAGATTGATTTTTACCAAGCTGTGATGTACTGTAAACGTGAGCATGTTTGCAGGTCATGCTATTGTCAGAGTTACCAAGATACCATGTGTTGCCATCTTAAGCCTTTTTCTCTTCTTGCATAAGATGGGCTACCAGCATAACTAGAGGTTGAATCTTTTGCCTTGTGCCAGGTTTTCATGTCCAATCTTAAGTGTATTGCTTTCAGATTAGTTTATTTAAAAATAAATGAGTGAGAATCTGGCAGACTATAAAACACAAACCCTCTGTGTTATCATTATTTCCAAGAATATCTCACAGCCCTGCAGGATCCCTGTAAGTGCTCTTAGAAAATATAAAGAATGAATGGCTGCAGCCTACTAGGTTGTTTGGAAGTGTGTGCACCCATAAAAAAGACAAAGATATTCCCGAAGATAGTATGGAAGAATGGATACCAAGAGGGGATAGCAGAGTTTACTGGACTGCCTTCTGGTTTATCAGCTATGGTAGCCTTTTTGTGACTAGACAAGTCATCCCAGGGGAGAGTGCCCAAAATGTTCAAAATTCCAAATTTGTACTTGTACTTAAAGGTGGCTTATTCTGGCTAGGCAGTTTTAGACTCCTGGATTTAATATCTTAGAGAGGGAGGGTGTTTTAAGGTTATAATTAAGATTCCTATCTCCCCTCCTGCTGCCATCCCATGCCTTAAAAGTATCCTACATTCCTGGTATTGATATCAACCAATACATAACAGCCAGAAATGCTTAAGTGTGCACAACTGCACATTTTAATTCAGGGCTCCACCATGGCTTTAGAATAGAATGGAATGGAATGGAATTTCTTTCTGCTGTCCTGATTTGCAATTACTTGGGAACAAATACATTTGTCTGTAGAAAATAGTGTAGTCATAGATAATGTATAGCAGAGCTTTCCAAACTGTGTGTCGCACACAGTCTGGTGTGTCGCCACACAACCCGGAAGCGCTGATCATCATCAGCACTTCTGGGTTTTCCCACGGCGACACACCAACGGCGGCGCGCAGAAACTGAAAGCGGCAGCAGCGCTTCCGGGTTTTTGCGCGCTGCCGCAACGGTGGCACTTCCGGGTTTTCCCGCGGCAACACACTAACGGCGGTTGGTGTGTCGCCGCGGGAAAACTTTGGAAAGCCCTGATGTATAGAGAGTCTGATGCATATGGGGAGACACTGTAGCAAGCAATGTTAGGCCACTGAGCCCTGGCATGCCCATGCTGTTCCACGCGCCTGTTCACCACTGCTTCATCTGCTAAACTATGGAAGGTCATTGGGTGACCCAAATTCTGGTCCCAAGTTCAACCTATAGTTGTTGCTAGATGACCTAGGACAGCAGTATAACTAAGGATGCAACTCACCAATTGAGACTGCACTATTAGACTTTGTGTGTTGTCCTACAGTTGCCAAGTGTTGCTGTGTTTCCCCCCCAAATTTAAAATATCCCACTGTGCCCCTGTGAGTTTGTTGGAGCACCCTGGGGCACTGCAGCACATAGTTTGGGAACTGTGACCCTAATCACAGACAAGGGAACACCATGAATCATTATTTTAAAACTTCCTTAGACTGTTGCTAAAGATTTCTGTAATAGAGATAATATGGAAGGCTGGAAGAGGTGGGATAAATCTAAATTTGAACCACGTGTTCAAAGTTCTCTGAACCTGAAAATGTCCACTACCATGTCCTTGATGCGTTAACAGTGAAAATGGAGTGAACAATTACAAATTATACTGAAATGGGACAACAACAACAACCTAGAGCAAGTAGCTACATTTGCATCCCTTGGTAGAACATTTACTAAATATGAGGAAATGGATAAAGAAACATTAAGATGTGCAAGGCATTGGGTAGTATGTGATCCATTGTTAGGAATGAATGTTTGCCAAAAGAAGCGAGAATAGCTGTGTATAAGAGCATGGTCTTGCCCACTTTGATACATGGATATACAAATGTAAGTTGAATGCAGGAGGAATGGGGTATTTAAAGATCTATATAAAACAAGAAGAAATAGGGTCAGGAATGAATAGGTGCTAAATGAATGTGGATTACAAAAGAAACGCATTGAGATGGTTTGGTCATACAGAGAGAATGATCTTCAAGTTCTTGGCAGTCACTACAACAAAAAGCCAGTATTGCCAGGGTCTTCTTTGATCAGATTTATTGAATGAGAAATGGGGACTAGTATACAATTGGCAACGGAATATGTTTATTTTAGCACCCAATTTATCCCTAAGTTTGTTAAGATGGAACTTTTTGATCTTCTTGCTAACTACCCATTGATGCACTGGGGAGATAGTTATCTGGTTTCTTGATAAAGGAAGAACGTGCAGGTATTCTGCGCTAATAATATTTTGCAAATCACCATCCTCTGTCCCAAGCACTAAGAAGCCCATAACACTGAACGGGGATCAAATTGCAAAACAAATAGATATAGGAAGAATGAATGGATGAAAAGGTAGGGGAAGACTAAAGGGAGTTAATGGACTTGATGAAAGCCTTTAAAAAGAGGCGAGAAGTTTAAAAAGCAGAGATAATGTATGAAGTGATTTATGGATTTAGGGGAAGCAAAGATTTTATTTATTTATTTATTTATTTATTTATTTATTTATTAATTATTTGGATTTATCCCCGCCCATCTCTACCGTGGTAGACTCTGGGCGGTTAAAGATTATTTGGAAGGTTAAAAAGATATAGCAAAGTATAGTGGAGGTTCTGGATATAAACTAAATTTAGTTGTGTTTCTTTTTTTATCTTTAATTTCTTCAGTTTACTGTTTCTTACTCCCTTTCTGTTTTTTACTTACCCTGAAAGGCAATAGCATGATAGGTATGTGTGTACAGTATTTCTGTATTCCAGATAGGAACACTGGCTAGAAGTTCCTGTTAGAAGATCCACTGAGAGTCTCTCTAAAAAAGCGGAATTCTTACCATCTGTTGTTCTAGTGATACTGGAAGAAAGCCACATGTCCTCTCTCTACATAAGACGTGCTTACAAGAGAAACAGATCTTTGCTGGCTTACTAAAGAGAAAGCAGTAGAGAACTGGTGACCCCTTGATCCAGCACATTCCCTGGCATTGAATCTTTATTGGTTTTCAGCTATCATTGAGAAAATGCAGACTGCTTTTGTGTCCAAGAGATTACTGACCCCATTCATTTCAAAAAAAACAAAAGGGGGGAATAAAGTAGTCTTTTTTCTAGTTGGATTCCACACCTTTTTTTGGAGAAATAATTCCCAAAAGCTTCCTTTGTAAGAGGTGAGTTCACAGTGTTACGCTGTTGCAGTTGGACAAGACCTAAAGTCCCAGCAGAATTATTCATAACTGAGTAGCAACTTGGAGCAAGTGTTTCATGTATATGTGTACTCTGAATTTCTCCAATATAAATTAATATATTGCAAAATATAGTGTCCACTTCTCAACTAATCCATTCATCTTTGGAACATTCATTATGTTCTTGGGTTCTCCCCCTAACCCCCCCCCCCCCCGTCACTGCCCCCACTGCCATTGTTATTCAGAACCACAATCAATCTGGAGCTTTCACATTTATTTACTGGACGGGAAGGGCTCTTTCAAGTGGCTTGTCACTGTGATTCTTCCAGTCTTACAGGTTTATGTATAAATGACATTTGTTGTAGTGGTTCCAACAAGATGAATTACTTTGGAAAACACTCAATTGTTCATTCATAATGGAGACCACACTGCCACTATCATAGCAGTGTTCCAGACCATCCATGATAGTCAAAATGCTGCAGAGAATAGCAGAGCTTCAGCTGGTTTCTTCCCCCTGTTCTTACATCTGTTTTCAATATCACTTGTCTTTATTCTCCATGCTGACTCGTCTTGCTTGGCCTAGAGTTTGACTAATCTTTGAAATCATCATGAAGACATTTGGGAGAAGTGCTTGAAACATTCTGGGTGGAAATTTTTTAAATTTTAAGCCAAAAGAGCATCCAAAGTAGGTTACATCATATATAATTTCAGCTTCAGTACAGTGATGTCTTGGTATTCTATTCCATCTAGATCCCTTCTTTCCATCTTACAAAATGGATGAAATTTGCTGCTCCAAATTCCCATCCCTTCTCCTTCTACCAATCAGTAACCATAACATTACAAATAAACAATCAAATGGCACTGAAGATGTTGCCTAGCCTGGCAATGAAACGTCTGCATGAAAACAACAAGGCTCAGAGAGCACCAAAGACTCCCCAAACAATCAAATGAAAAAAAACTTTCTTCAGTCCCTTTGATTTCATCTGAAGAGTTAACTGCTTCAGTCTCTTACATTGGAGGGCAACAAGTTCTAAAAGAACTCTAATGTTTCATGGACCATTCTTTTTTGTTGTTGTTGTTGTTCAGTCGTTTAGTCGTGTCCGACTCTTCGTGACCTCATGGACCATAGCACGCCAGGCCTTCCTGCCCTCCACTGTCTCTCGGAGTTTACTCAAATTCATGTTCATTACATCGGTGATGCTATCTAACCATCTCCTCCTCTGCCGTCCCCTTCTCCTTTTGCCTTCAGTCTTTCCCAGCATCAGGGTCTTTTCCAGTGAGTACATTACAGTAATTAATTCACCTGTTGCTGTAATCCTTCCTTGTAGGATTACTGTATGTGTTTTTTACTAATGGTTTCTGAAATGGTTTCGGACAGGCAGGACAAGCCATGGTATATAAACAGAGAGCAAGTCCCACTCCCTTTTCGCACTGAAGATGTTGCCTAGCCTGGCAATGAAACGTCTGCAAGAAAACAACAAGGCTCAGAGAGCACCAAGGACTCCACGGTTTCTGAAATGAATAATATTCACTTTTTCCAATTTAGTCCTTGTGCTGTACTCTATTTTCATCCTAACTCTTGGTAGCATTAGAAGTCTAGATTTTTATTTATTTATTTATTTATTTATTTTGCATCCTGCAGTAGGTGGCATAAAAGGTGTAATATTTTTTCACTGATCCTGCTTAGAGTGATGGAAAAGTGATGGAACGTTCCATACTGTGTCTGCAGGCAAGATTTCTATTCATTCATCTGGTCTGAAAACTTTGCTGCTTTAACTTTCTCATCAGATTATTCACCAGGGAGGAAATCATGAAGTTCTGCAGTGATTCCCAGTTGATCCAGTGTTTTATGTCTGATTAACTGCTCATTCCTGTTGTTAAATTGCGCAGTTACAACATCGCTATCATTCAAGTTTGCATTGCCTCATGCAGAAAGAGGAGGGGGAGGAAAATCCTTTCAGATTTTCATAATGAACCCATTTATGTCCTGGTATAGAATTGCATAATTTCCAGTGCTGTTCTTTTATTGTACTTTTCAAGTTGCTGGCTTTAATTATTTACTCTATAAAATAATTACTTGTTATAAAGTAATAATGAAAGGAATTGAACTCTTAAGACCTTAAGAGGTGATGGTAAATGAAAGATCTGCAGATGCTGTTGCTAGTCCATTATTGCAACATTTTAAGAGATTAGCCTCTGAAACACAAGCCTGTTTCAGAAAGGGAGCATGCTAGATCAAAGACATTAGTATCCCACCCTCCTCAAAACAGGTTAGTGGTTGGCCTAGGGATGGCCTATCCTATGTTATGCCTTTAACAACCCAGAGGAACCCAAGCCTTTAAGATAGCTGCTTTGACCTGCTTCCTTCTGCTCAGATTGTTACACAAACAGTGCTTTTTCTTGTCTATGAAGGTTCTCAGTCATCCAGGTGGAATTGTCTGTAGCTTGAATCATGTCAACTGGATTTCTATTTTCTCAGTGGAAACGTTTCACTCCTTTTTCTTTGCTTTTTCTTTTTCTTTGCTTTTTCTTGTGCTTTTTCCTATCTGTTTTGCCTAAGGAAGAATATTGGCATCTGTTGCAAGCCATGATGGTGTCAAAATTCCATGTGTGTCATGATATTAACATGCAAATGATACAATTATTTAAGTTGTGTCAGTTGTGTCATGATGTCTGATGCAAGTACATAAGTCATGTCATGTCACTGTGATGCACATGTCATCCTCCCCCCCCACCCCACATACACACAGACACCCGGGGAACTATCAGAGCCAGCTGCTAAGAGAATCCCTCCAGCTGACTCACTTCCTCCTGGCCAGTTTCCTCTGCCAGCAACTCCTTGCTTCCCTTCACTAACCCAGTTAAAAGAACTGCAGGCCCCCACTATTAAAGCATTTACTTTTGAATGTGTTAAATGCCATTAAAACAGAGTCTTTACTTGTAGGATTTAGGCAATGTACAGTTCTTTGTTGACAGCAAGCCAAACTTCATGATCATAATTAAAATCATCAGTAAAATCCTGCACAACCTAAAATCCAAATAGATAAATAACAGCTCAGCATAATAATAATAATAATAATAATAATAATAATAATTGCAAAGCTAAAAATGCATATAGAAAAATATAAAAAGAAAGCCTTACAAGAACTAAAATAAACTTATTTATACTTAAAAGTAAGTACAATTAAATAAAAAATCATCAATATGCTTACTCCATATCTATTTGACAATTGTCCCTTACTTCTGAAGGACCTTTGGTGGCCTTAATCCAAGGGCTGCACTATGTCCCCTGTGGCTTCAGATTAATTCCTGGCCCATTGTCCATCATATGAACTAAAGTCTGCTTGTCCCAAAAGAGAGAGATTGGCAGTTATAGAAAAAAAATATGCTGAATAATATACCACACGCACACCCATACTGTAGAACATTTATTTGTTATTACAAATAAAGGTAGCGCTATTTTTTCTACAGAAGCCATGGCCCTTCTCACCAAACATTCTCCATTCTGGGGCAGAAGAATTTGTCTCAGCAACTCTTCAGACTTCCCTCCCCCCTTCTCACAATTGCTTTTAAGGTTGCCTACTACGTTTTGACAAATTCTTTCTTCTCCAAGCAGTGCCACTGCTGAATGTTTCATACTTTCACCTCAGTTCCATTTGTTCATTCATCTCTTGGGTCAATTCATGTTTCAGAAATTCTATCCTTATCATTTACCTATAATAAAAAGCTTAGGATATTGGAAAAATTGTGGCCCCTGCATGAACTTACCCATTCATTACCACCTGAAATACTGAATTATCTCCCCGCCTGCACCAAAAGAGGGGCTGGATTAGCCCTATTGTTGATGCCCGTTTGATAGGTAGCAAAAATATAGATTATTTAAAAAGGTAAAGGTTCCCCCTGCACATTTGTGCAGTCGTGTCCGACTCTAGGGGCCTCATCTCCATTTGTTAGCCGAAGAGCCAGCGTTGTCCGAAGACGCTTCTGCGGTCATGTAGCTGGCATGATGCACACAGAACGCTGTTACCTTCCCACCAAAGTGGTACCTATTCATCTACTTGCATTTGCATGCTTTCGAATTGCTAGGTTGGCAAGAGCTGGGGCGAGTGCGGGAGCTCACTCCGCACGCAGGGCTAGGGATTCGAACCTCCGAACTTGCGACCTTCTGATCAACAAGCCTGGCGTCTTAAGCTCAGTGCTCATTCTGCTCATATTGGTTTTAATAATCTGCCTTTAATTTGGTTGCAATTTGTTTTGTATGCTGCCTTGATAGGGCACAAATACAATCTAGAAACATTTTTAATAATATATTGGAGGATTCACGAGCCACATCCCTTTGTCAGAAAGTAATTGTTTGATGTGGCAAGGTCAATATGAATAATTTGCAAAGATAAGCACGTACATGCTTCTGCTTCTTTATTCAGATCCAAATAGCATTAGATATCCAGGTGACATTTTCTCATAGAAAACATGTTCAAGAACATGTTGAAAAGCACAGTCTGCGGTAATACCATGAAAATACTGCACATTCCGTAATCACTATACACCTTCAATAATACCTGCTTTTTGCATTGGAAAGGCATGTTTCTAAGCACAGGAAGGAAAAGAAAATGAGAAATATTTACTTGCTCTTAGCAATCAAAACTTATCTCATCATCCTAAAGGTACAGAGTGTGTTTTATCTTTTGCAGTCATGACTGCTACTGGACCAAATATAGCCCATTTGGCATAAGCGGGTTTCATGATACTGAGTGGTATTGTAACATTGTAATAACAGCTTATTGGATTAGATCTCCATTGTTCGTTGTAACTCAATTTCTTGTGAGTCTTCAGCAATGTGGTCAGCTTGTATTTGGAGCTATTACCGCGCCATGTATCTCTATAGAGTTTTCCTAATAATTCCTCCTAACCACCCCTGCAGACTACTTGCACTTATAGAAGGATTAAATACAACTGCAGTCTCTTTTTTCTTATGATTACATTCAAAGCAGTGCAGTGCACACATTTAAAAGTCTAACATTTTGTAAAATGCCTGCAATGAGATTCACCACTTGTGCCTTGGTTCACTCTCTCTCTCTCTCTCTCTCTCTCTCTCTCTCTCTCTCTCTCTCTCTGTGTGTGTGTGTGTGTCTCTCTGTGTGTGTGTGTGTGTATGTATGTATATATATATATGTGTCTGTGTGTGTGTGTGTGTGTGTGTGTATGTATGTATGTATATATGTATATATATATATATATATATATATATATATGTGTGTGTGTGTGTATATATATATATATATATATATATATATATATATATATATATATGTTGTTCTGTCATTTAGTCGTGTCTGACTCTTCGTGACCTCATGGACCATAGCACGCCAGGCCTTCCTGTCCTCCACTGTCTCCCGGAGTTTACTCAAATTCATGTTCATTGCATCGGTGATGCTATCTAACCATCTCATCCTCTGCCATCCCCTTCTCCTTTTGCCTTCAGTCTTTCCCAGCATCAGGGTCTTTTCCAGTGAGTCCTCTCTTCGCATTAGGTGGCCAAAGTATTTGAGCTTCAGCTTCTATACACACACACACACACACACACACACACATATATATATATATATATATGTGTGTGTGTGTGTGTGTGTGTGTGTGTGTGTGTGTGCAGCTAAAATGGCAAATGCTAATACTAATACTAATAATAGAATCTAAGCCATGGGACTTTTCTGAGCTCCCTGTGGAACAATTCTGTTTTTCAAAAAGATACTTTGCTTCTGCTGGTCTGAATTTTTTATTAGTCTCATTGTGTCTAGAATAATGTTATACTACTGTTTCGTTTAAACTTCACCAGAAGCATTAAAGTTTGGTAAGAGTGAAGTAAGAAACCCAGCTAAAAAAAGTGTCTGGAAGGTAAAAGTCCTTTCTTCTCTCACAGAAGGTAAACTGTATCAACTTGGTTGTCTTCACTCCAAGCTACTATGCGTTCATTCCTCAGAATTAAATTAACATCATAAACACCTACATGTGCTTATGGTACTTCCTGTGCATTTAAGATTCTTGCTTTCTCAGCATTTTTTACTGATTGATTATGTGCCATGAAGCTGATGTAGATGCTTAGAGACCACATAGGTAGACCTTCTCCAGGATGATCTGACCTCAACCGAGTCCTTCAGGTCTTTCAGTGGTGTGCCCATTGCTGCTCAAATTAAGTCCATCCATCTTTCTGCTGGTTGTCCTCCTTCCTTCCACCTTTCCCAGAATTATACACTTCTCAAGACAGCTGGATCTTTGAATGTGTCCAAAATATAATAATTGGAGCCTCATGGCTTCCAGTGGGAATGGCGGACTGAACAGCTGTGCCAACGGGTTCAGCGGGCAGAGCTGACAACGTGGTAATTGTTTTCGGGCTCAGGTAGGTTTTCCTGAAGCCCAGAAATGTTCTCCGGATCAAGGAGAATACCTGGAATCATCCCATCTGTCCTCCGGAAGGCTGCTTGCAGCCAGAAGATCCCAAACAGCGCTTCGCTTTCGACTGGTAAGAGCAGCCAGGAGGCGGGGAATTCATCACTTTCCAAGCCGCACTGTAGCTTTAAAGGGACACTAAGACCGGCCACCCCATTTCTAAATCACCAATTTGTACTTTTTTAAAAAGTATATGTACCCCAAGAGAGGCTTTCTACAGCAAGAAGAAGCTGGTTCCCTCGGTGCTTAACGTTATTTTTGGGATTACTTTTTAAAATATTTTTTTAAGTTTTGGATTTCGTTTTCCTTCCAAATATAAAGGAGGGTTGAGAGTAAACAATTGTCTTCCTGTTATTATTTCTGAATTAAATTTGAAGATATTAGCATTTTCCTACACGTTGAATTGGCTGATTTGAACCTTCAGCTTTCTGTTTTCACTTTCCCTTGAGAACTGTCTGCTATCTCACTTTCACTTTATGTAAACACATTCTGGAACTCTTCCATACCTTTGACTTTCGCTGGTTAAGCTCCTAGTGGGCGCCATAATCTACTGTGTGAGACATGGAGGATTTCAAACAGATTCTTTCTGATTTTCACCAACATTTTAAACAGATTTCTTCTGACTTCTATCAACCTTTTATGGAAGATATCCATGACATTGTGGAAAATATGAGAGCTAAAATGTGCCATCAGGTTGGGGATGTGGTGGATGAAATTGAGGAATTTAAGAGCGATAGAAAGGTTTTTTTTAAGAGTGAGATTTTTTATTGAGATGCTAGATGAAGATTGGATAGCAGAGTTGGAGAAATCTAAGGGAGATAATGATCTGCAAGCCATAAGTAAAATTGATCTTCTGTCAGGATGGAGGCTGAGTCCAATGAGTTCAATTTGGAAATGGAGGGGCCAATAACAATAGAAAGAGGAAAGAACGGAATTGGTGCAAACTTTGAATTAGATTCAGAACAGCTGATTGGAGGCAGCCCAGAAGGAGACTCGCCTCCACCTATCAGTGCACAAGAATGGCGGTGGGAAAGGCGGGCAGAGCAACGTGAGGCATGATTGGCTTCCGCTCACAAATGGCGTGAAAATCAAAGAGATTAAAGGTAAGCGCAGCGTGCACCCATTGCCGGAGACAACCGTTCACATTTCATACAACTTCCTGGAGTGAATCGTGATCCCGTCACCATGTCAGAATCCCCGCTCAGACATCATCTCGTTTTCGTGCCAGAGCCTTGCCGTGCAGTCCCGCCAAGCCTCGCACAAGAGCCCTGCCTTGTCACCTTGCCACGTGCCGCGCCGGAACCCAGCCCCGCAGCCCAGCTGTGCTTCGGGCCAGAATCTAGCCTTGCCACCGTGCCCCGTCCCACACCAGAATCCTGTCCAGCCACCAGGTCCAGTCTGGTGCTGGAGCCTTGCCTTGCCCTCACGTCCAGACTCAAGCTAGAACCTCACCTTGCAGCCGCTGCACCCAGTCTCATGTGAGAATCGTCCTTCGCAGCCACGTCAAGCCTCGTGCCAGAATCTTGCGTTGCCTCCACACCCAGTCTCAAGCTGGAACCTTGCCTTGTAACCACCGCATCCAGTCCTGTGCCAGAATCATCCTTCGTAGTCATGCCGAGTCTCATGCCGAAACCTTGTCTTGCCTTCGCTCCCAATCTCGAGCCAGAATCTCATCCTGCAGTTGCCGCGTCAAGCCTCATACCAGAGCCATTACTCACCGCAGCACCAAGCCTCGTGCCGAAGTTGCGCCCTGCTGCCGCGCCAAACCTTGTACCGGAGCCGTTCTCCACTGCATCGCCAAGTCCTGTGCCAGAGTCACATGCCGCCACCATGCCAAGCCTCTTACCAGAGCTGTCCATTGCTGCAGTGCCAAGCCCTGTGTTGGAACCTTGCATAGCAGCCACGTGGTTGTTTTCCTCTCAAAAGTCTCCTTCAAAGTTCAAATGGCATTGAGAATATCATGTTCTACAACAGAGCTTTCCAAACTTTTCATGTTGGTGACACACTTTTTAGACATGCATCATTTCGCGACACAGTAATTCAGTTTTACTAGCAAACCGGAGGTTGAACTAACCCCTTATAAGAGATACGGACACATACATAAATTGTAATAGCAAAATGTATGGGGACACAACATATCTCATGAAAACCTTTCATTTATATTTTTAAAAATATATGATTTGTAAGATAATAACATACATTTCCAAGATTGTTGTCATTTATGAGTAACAATATGTAAATATGTGCAAGAATTTAAAAAATTTGAATAACACCAATAACTACTTACCATTTTAATGAGATGTATGAGGTTGATGGGATGAGCACAGTTCTTTAATTTTTGGTGGAATATTAAAGACACTCGCATTTCGTCATCAAGCATTTTTAAGCTTCCACATTCCAGTGTCTTTAAGTTTGTCATCGTTGAAAAGGATACTTCACAAATGTATGTAGTAGAAAACTGCAGAAGAATTTTTAACATGTTTTTACCTATGTTTGGATGCATTTTTGAAACACGAATCCAAAAGCTGTCTAAGTCACCCTCTTCATACATCGTTAACAGACTTCGATCATTTTTTATTTCAGCTAATTCTTCTTCAGTAAGTGAAAAGTTCCTCGTTGCAGTTGAAAGAAATGGATTTCTGATCCAATCATAGTCTTGGACTTCAACATTTGGGAAGTAATGATGAACTGTCTCTCCGAGCAATATTAAATGGTCAACAATTAGCGAGCTGATATCACATTTTAGCTCGCACTCAGCAGTTTTGGAAAACATTTCAAAATTTCCTTCTTTCACTTTCCTTTTCCAAATTGCTATTTTGTCTCTCATACCACAAATTTTATCTACCGCTGTTAAGATATTTTCTCCTTTTCCTTGCATACTGGTGTTTATTTTATTCAAATGTTCAGATATGTCAGCAAGATATGCCAATTTTGTGCACCAAAGTTTGTTTTGAATTAGATCGCAGAATTCATTTTTCTGATTTTCCTCAAAAAGTTCAAGTATCATTTCCCTCAATTCGTATACATGACAAAGCACTCGACCTCTTGAGAGCCAATGGATCTCTGTGTGTAGTAGAAGCTTTTTAAACCTTGCCCCCATTTCTTCACAAATATAAGCAAATAATCTTGATGTAAGAGGTCTACTTTTAATGTAATTGACCATTTGAACCACTTTGTCCATAACTTTTCTTAATTCATTTCCAATGGTTTGCGCGACTAGTGCTTCGCGATGTAAAAAGCAATGAGTAATTATAATATTTTCATTCTCTTTCTTTGCTAAAGCTATAAAACCTTTTGTTGAACCAACCATTGAGGGTGCGCCATCTGTGCATAATCCTACATAATTTAACCATTGCAAATTATTTTCCTTCATGAAGCAATCTAAAGTTTTAAATATGTCTTCAACTCTAGTTCTCATTGGAAGTTCTAGACAACACAAGAATTGCTCAATAATTCTGTCAGTATGAATGAAACGTATAAAAACCAATAATTGTGCTACCCCACTGACATCTGTTGATTTGTCTAATTGCAATGTAAAGATCATATTATCATCTTGAAAAATATCCTTCATTTGCAGCTTAATGTCATCAGACATGTCTTGAATACATCTTCCAATTGTGTTATCTGCCAAAGAGATTTTATTAACTTCTATCTCAAATTCGGGCCCAAACATTGTTCGAACAATAGCACAGCAAGATTCCTTTATGGTGGTTTCGGCAATAGTGTGTGGCTCCTTGTTTTTGGCAATTATTTGAGCAATCAAGTAACTTGCCTTTTGAGCTTTCTCTGATGTCTTCATTCTCTTTGTGAATGATGCAGACTGCTTCTTTATAGATTTTGAAAGCTCAGTAAAGTATTGTACTGGTTTTCCTGACAAATGACTGTGTTTTGAGGTAAAATGGCGCTTTAATTTGTTTGGTACCATACTTTCATTTGCAAGTATATCCCCACAAACTAAACACTCGGGACAAGGATTGTTTTCATTACCAGAAAAGGTGAACCCCAGTTTCATATAATCTTTACTGTAGAAACAAGGCTTGGAAATTTTTCCTTTACACTTCTTACATACTAATACAGACCGTTCAACAATTGATTCTTCCGTAGTTTCCTCTATAGCCGCTACATTTTGTTCATCGCAAACGTCATCTTCACCAGCTTTTCTTTTCTTAATTAGAAACTTATCCATTTTAGGGGTAATTCAACTGCAACTGGTTACAAGTCAAGGCTTGGCAGAGTTCGCACTGGGTATAAGTCAAGGCTTGGCAGAGTTCGCACTGGGTACAAGTCAAGGCTTGTCAGAGTTCGCACTGGGTACAAGTCAAGGCTTGGCAGAGTTCACACTGGGTACAAGTCAAGGCTTGGCAGAGTTCGCACTGGGTACAAGGCAAGGCTTGGCAAGGAGTACCTGCATGGCTGCCAGCGAGGTTGGAGAGCTGAGTACTTACAAGGCAGCAAGCAAGGTCAAGGCAGACTCAGCCACGGAATTCCCTGAAGCAGCCAGACACGTGTCAGGCACTAGGACCTACGCGGAAGCCAGCAGGCTCAGGAGCAGAACTCCATGCCGGTAGTCTTTGGAGGCAGCGGTGACAGTGCGGTGCAGCAGCGATTCCGAAGTCAGCGAGCTGGATCCGTGAGGCTGGGTTAGAATCGGCGACAGGCAGAGAAGGTGCAGGAAGACTGGGTACAATGGAGGAGGAAGGAGGTTCCACGGTGCTCCCAAGTTCGAGTTCTGCAGAGGCTTCGGCTGGAGGCAAGAGAAGAGGCTGGAAGAAGGAGTCTAGTGAATGGTTGTCCCCGACAACCCGTTCCTCCTTTGGCCATCTTTTTATCTTCTTTTCTTCCCGCCATTTTTGGTTTAGAAGCCAATCGGCTTGCTTTCCGTTTGTCACCCTTTTTTGCCCTTCTTTCTACAGCACTGAGAGGTGGTAGCAGCTCCACCCTTTGATCACCGCCCATCAGCTGTTCTTGGTTTTCCTGCTCTGGGTTTCCCGCTGCATTGAGCTCTGTATCAATTTTCCTGCCATTGCTGCTGAGCTCCCCCTCCTTCAACTCTGAGTCAGACTCTCTTCTGACAGCACCTTTGCTGCGTAAAAATGCACGCAAGTTGGTATTGCTTATTTCACATAGACTCAGAGGTTTCTCCTTACATTCGCGTGACACACCTACACACTGCAGCCGACACACTAACATGTCGTGACACACAGTTTGGAAAGCTCTGTTCTACAATATGAAAAGCTAGGAGGAAAGGGAAGATCCACAAAAATGGCAGAAGATACCTCCTGAGCCATAGCCCACTTTAAACCCAAGAGCGTAAACCATGTTCAGCAATTCTTGGGAGAGTCTTTCTGATTGCTGCTAGGGCATGAAGGGAGCTTCTACCACCAGCCTCATTATGTCTTCAGTACACAGTGATGTGTCTAAACCTACAAAGATTGGACTTGTGCAGGCGAAGGTTTTCCCTGTATGGAAGCAAAACCTGGTCTGTGAAGAAGCAGGATTGAAAAAGTATTGATGCTTTTGAACTTTGGTGTTGGAGAAGATTCCTGAGAATACCCTGGATAGCCAAGAAAACAAACAAATGGATCATCAAACAAATCAACCCAGAGTTTATTTATTTATTTATTTATTTATTATTTCTAACTTATATCACCGCCCATCTCCCCCCACAAGGGGACTCACTTTTGAGAGGGCTGCTATGAAAAAGAAGTCAGCTTTAACCAGCCCTTTATATAACCTTTCTACCCCACCATTTAGATTGGGCTGAGAGTAGACGAGTTATTGAGACTTATCCTGGTGAATTTCATAACTGACTAGAGTTATAAACCTATGATGCCTGTCCTTCTCTAATAACAGGATTCTTCTTTCCTTTGCATTCTTGCATTATCATTCTTCCTGGCCTTTTTTGCACTTCATATTTTTCCTCCATTTCTTCTACCAAGAAAACCAGGCACTCAGTTCTGTATTAAAGATGCTCATTTTAGTTTGAACAAGACATTGGAACCCTGCCTTTGGTGAGCTCAGAATACCCTTTTAAAAATGTTTTGCTTGATTTATCTCCTACCTTTCCTCTAGGAGCTCAAGGCAGCAAAAATAGAAGTCTCTCTCCTCATTTTTTTTTCACACAACAACCTTGTGGGGTAATTTGGGCTGAGAGATGATGGCTGGCCCAAAGCCATCTGCTGAGCTAAAGGTGGACTTGAACCTGGGTCTCCCCAGTCCTGTCTAGCACCCTAACATTACACCACATGATTTTAACCTCAGAATCTTGAAGCTGGAAGGCATCATGTTGGCATATCAGTTGCAGTCACTTTGCTGGATCTCCAATGGACGATTTGTTTCATCCATTCGCTAGGGAAGTCATGGGGGGCAACCCTCTCTTACCCCGGGTAACCTGTTGCATTAGGATTCCATTGCCTGCAAATGTTTGATCTAAGATGTGTGTCTTGCTCTGGCTGTGATCTAACAAGGAATGGCACCATCACTGAGGTGGGAACAAAGAACGAGACATAGAATTTCTCACAAGTTCAACTTCTCCCTTGCCCCATACTGTACATACTTTTTGACTCTTGTGCTTCATTGGCACTAGTGCTACGAAGATTGTTGAGGACTATCAGCTTTTCGCCTATCACTTTCCCTCCCTTATTTCCTCCCTCCTGGATGTTCTCTCTTCTTCTTTCCATTCTTTCTCTCTGTGTACTTCTCTGTTCTAGGCAATGGCATATATACCTTTTTTTTTAATCCTTTGCTTTAATTTTTGTAAATAATTTGGTTGTGTTGCAAAGCTGCAGTTGACGATTTGATGACTCTGGATAACTTTTAACAGAGTGAGAGTTAGGGTAAGACACAAACTCTTTCTACTGTTTCTTTGTACACATGTTTCTGTGTGTATATGTATGATTTTAAGAGGCATGGTCCACTGAATTAGAGTACCTAATCTGCATCCAGTAGTCTGATCTTAGCAGCACAATGATCCTCTATTGACAATAGCATCCCACTCATGCAGGATGTCTATGTTTTACCCAGTGATGCCGATTATTGGTACAAGGAATGCCAGATCAATACTTGGCAGGCACGGCTTATGGACAGGGTTACTTTGCCCATACTGTGGAAAGTGTCACCTGCTGATTTCTGTGTTCTTACAGAAACTACTTTGGGTGGGGGAATTCCTCTTTTATAGAAACATCTCTTTTCCAGCTAATACCGATCATATAGCCATTAGAAATAGGCCTCATCATTTGGTTCAGTTCAGCTAGCAATTCCAGGCCACAAACTGAAACACTAGACTGAAAAGCTGACGTGTATAAAATAAGATCAGGTATGAAAAGAGTAGTTGCTTTCGTATGTAACACTGGCTGAGCGTTGTATCTTTGTTCTTCTCACCATAACAGCTCTTGGTCTATTAATATGCCACTTTGCACAAAACATATAGTCTAGCACTAGAAAGTGGGAAAAGGCAGTAATGAAGAACCTCTCAAAACCTCATTTTCTTTCTTTCTTCTTTCTTTAACTGAGCTAACTCTGAATAATCACAAATACTGTCAGAACTGTAGATTCTCAGGCGACATCAGCAACAGTATTAAAATATGCTAGTTTTGAGCTCAATATTTTAGGTCACTTACAAGGATGGAATTATACAGGGGATGATCTATGCATGGATCTCATGTTATTTAATTGTTATAAGCAATGACTGAAGCAGAAGAAATATAGAGGTGTTTATCTAGCTGTGTAAATAATGTTCCAAGAAACCGTAACTTGCTAATTTAGCAAGTGGCTTATAGCACTAGGCCCCCAAAGAGTGCTGCTTTGAATATATGAAGAGGCCAATACTTTCTTAAAATAGGAATCTCATCCTGTTCTTTGTTAGAGTAGCTAAAATGAAGGCTTGCAGGAAAATTCCAATACCGTAGATAATAAACTGAGAAACGAATCACTAAGTTTTAGTTCTGACACTTCTCTGAGAATTTAACACATCAGTGCAAATGCAGAGACACAGCTGCCCTTGAAGAGCATCCGGAAGCTTCACCTGGTGCAGAATGCGGCTGCACGGACAGTTACGTGTGCCCCTAGGGAGCACACGTTGCACCTCTGTTCTGCGAGCTGCATTGGTTGCCAGTTTGCTTCTGGGTGTAATTCAAGGTGCTGGTTTTGACCTTTAAAGCCCTACATGGCATGGGACCAGGTTATTTGAGGGACCACCTCTTCCGGACTACATCTACCTGTCCCACCAGGTCAGGCAGGAGGGGTCAGGGGTCCCATCTGCTGCGGGTCCCGTCTCCAGAGGAACTCCATCTGGTGGGTCCCAGGCAGCGTGCCTTTTCTGCTGTGGCCCCCGCCCTCTGGAACATCATTCCCCCCGAGATGAGGTTAGCCCCATCTCTGCCAGTCTTCCGGAAGGTCCTTAAAATATAGTTTTTCCACCGGCCTTGGGGATCCCAGGAAGAGCCTGCAAGGTGGCTCTATGTGATTAAGTGATGTTTGTTCTGCCACTTTCTTGGGTATTGTCCATTCATTTTATCTGTTTACTTTATCTGTTTATTTTATTTATTTTTATTGTTTTAGATTGTTATGGAGTTTTTAATTGTTTTGTGTTGTACACCACCCAGAATCACATGTTTGTGAGATGGGCAGCTATATAAATATGTTAAATAAATAAATAAATAAAAACATTTATTTCTCTTTCTCTCCTACAAATATAAGCAGTACTTGTCACAGCCTGAGATGGAGTTAATTTGGAAGCCCAAAATTAAACGTAGTTTTTTTTAAGTAAAATCTCCTTCAAGTTGAGTTTGACTCCTGGTAACTTTAGGGACACGTCCATGAAGCTTGCTTTGCAACAGTACGGACATGATTTGCCCTTGTTTTGGTCTAGGTTGTCTTTTTTAACAGCCCAGAGTACCTCCGGTATGGTAGGTAATTCTGGTAGTCAGCCATCTGACTACTAATCAAGTCAGCTAAGCTTTTTGAGATCAGCCAAGATCCATTAGGAGATTGAGCCACCTAGCTAGGCCTGTAAGATTTCTCTTTCTTTTATGAGATGGTGTGCAATCACAGAAATTTTTGGCATTTTGAAATAAATACATTACGGTTCTGTGTCAATGCACCATTACACTGAGGTTCTTGGAAAACTTGACAAACTCTGTCTTACTTGAACAAAAAGTAATCCCTATCCTATCCTATCCTATCCTATCCTATCCTATCCTATCCTATCCTATCCTATCCTATCCTATCCTATCCTATCCTATCCTCTTTTAAAAAGAGGTACTTACCAATGGAGAACCAGTGTGGTGTGGTGATTAAAGGCACCAGGCTAGAAACTGGGAGACTGAGTTCTAGTCCCGTCTTAGACATTAAGCTGTCTGGATGACCTTGAGCCAGTCACTCTCTCTCAGCCCTAGGAAGAAAGCAAGGGCAAGCCACTTCCGAAAAAGCTTGCCAAGAAAACTGCAGGAACTTGCCCAAGCAGTCGCCAGGAGTCAAGAATGATTTGAAGGCGCACACACACACTTTACCAAGTAGATTACAATAGGGCTTCTATCATTAGTTTCTCATAATTACTTTGTGCTATCTTATTATAATATATTTTAGCTTGTCATATTGCAATATACACTCTTACATGAATACATGAATAAGAGGAAGGAAGGAAGGAAGGAAGGAAGGAAGGAAGGAAGGAAGGAAGGAAGGAAGGAAGGAAGGAAGGAAGGAAGGAAGGTTGGTTGATTGGATATGACTTCACAGTCAGTATACTGTATACAGTATACTGTATGTACCACTGTGGAGGCTCAGTACATGTACACACAACACATTGTAAAATAATTCTATGTGACCACTTTAACTTGTATTTTTCCCAACCAAACCAACTTTAATAAAAATAATTATCATATTACAAATCTTCACTAAGATGTGAAGATTTCTGACCAAACATGTTGAACCCATCAGATCCAAAATATTATACTTCAATGTTACATGAAACTCACTTTCCACATGAGATATCTAGAAGACCAAGAAGAACAGAGGCCTAATTTGTTCTTCTTTTTTTTCTTTTTGTCATCTCTGAGAGGCTTCATAGTAGATTAATGTTCTTCAGGGGCATCTGAGCCTCTAGTGAGGTAAGTTTCTCTGTACTTTTCACATCCCAGAAATGAATCTGGTGATAGTCAACCAGCTGACAACAGCAGAGACCCTTTATGGCTGCTCTTTTCACTGAAACCATTTCATTTCCAGCCGCCTTAAGGCTGATGTTTCTCCAGAGAAGCTCTTTGATCTGACTACACAGGGGTTCCACATGCTTCAGTGTAAGCCTTTCCCAGATGCAGAAGAAAAGGACTGGGGCAGAGTGGTTTGCATATCAGCCAGAAAGCTTTTATTCTAATGAGAGTGAGACCAGACAAGATGATAATACAGGAGGTTAGGGTATTTTTTTTCCTGCTTGTGTTTCTTTGTGGTTTTTTGTGTTACCCTTTGCTAAGCATAGGTGGAAATGTTACACGCACCCTGCTGACAGCACAAACAAACAATGATCAGTGCTGCTGCAAGTCAGAAATAGTTCTTTTGGTATGAATGGAGGGCCCACAAGAGTATCCTCCTGTCCAAAACAACAGTCCCAACTTTGGGCTCTCTGTAAAATAATTCAGAAACTTCCATTGGTTCCCACTCAGATACTGAACCTGGTGTCATTTTCACTTGGTGCCTATTTGTTTCTAGGTTAGTGAAAAATGCTGTTCTTTGTCTATCTCAGGGCTTTCCAAAGTTTTCCCGCGGCGACACACCTACCGCCGTTGGTGTGTCGCCGCGGGAAAACCCGGAAGCGCCGCCGTTGCAGCAGCGCGCAAAAACCCGGAAGCGCTGCTGCTGCTTTCGGATTTTTGTGCGCCGCCGTTGGTGTGTCACCGCGGGAAAACCCGGAAGTGCTGATGATGATCAGCGCTTCCGGGTTGTGTGGCGACACACCAGACTGTGTGTGGCGACACACTTTTGTGTCGCCACACACAGTTTGGAAAGCTCTGGTCTATATAATATTGTAAGTGAATAATTTTCTGTGCTGTATCAGCTTCAGCATTCCATGCCTATCCTGTCCCTGTTGGTGCAATCTAAATGTTCCAGTCATGATCTAGCTAGTTTAAGGGCCATCTTCATCAATAAATCAACCTTGGAGACCCAAATCTTTCAGCTTAGTAAAGTGTCTACATTTTATTACATGATAGTGAAAACTATATTGTCTAACCTGCTCTTGGAATGCTTCGAAGCATTCCATGTAAATTCCTACATGAGTAATAAATTAGAAATAAGCAACCATTATTTGTAGAGGAGGAAAGATTTGTAACAGAAGAAATTCCAGTTCCAGAATCCTGCCAGGATTGCTCTGCTTGGGATAGAAAGTGTGTGTGTGTGTGTGTGTGTGTGTGTGTGTGTGTGTTGTCGGAGGGGAGGGAGGGAGGGAGGGAGGGAGGGGGGTTCCTTGTTCCTTTTCTTTTTTTGCAATAGCTGACCTTTTTTATTTCTCCTCCCCCTTCTTCTAACAAGAGGACAGATAACAGCTCCAGTTCACTGTTTCCTCTTAATAACAGCGTTTTCAGGAAGCTTGAAGAGCTTTGGATTCAGAAGTTCTAAAGTTTCTCTTTCTACCCTTGTTTAGCTCCTGCTGCTGTAGAGCCTCAATGGCAGTGGAGCAACAGTGGTTGATACTCCTGCTAATCAAACTGGCCTAGAACAGCAGCATCTGGAGAGGAGGTCTGCAATAGCTTACGGTCTTTGGTTGGTCTCCCAGGGACTGTAGGGCTATGCCCTAAGTTGTACTACAACTGTGCCATCACAATTAGTGTGCCATGTCGTGGGGATGGGAAGCTATGAAATGGATTGGCAGCTGTGAAAGCTACCAGCACACACATTAGCAAATAGAATTGCCTATCAAGAAGCTGTTTATACCAATTTATACTCAGCTCCTCTAGAATAGTGTTCTGTAACACTTGCTATCACCTATGAACTGTTTTGCTTGGGTAAAATTGTACACTCCAATTTAAAATAAAATACAATCATAATATAATAAACATTCAACAATTAGTTTACTCAAGTGCTGTAACAATAAAATCTAGCACAACGTAGCATCAAGCAAATATGAACTGACTTAGTATGATAAAAATATAGTAGGGACACAGAACAAAACTTAAAACACTGCCAGGTATGAAAAATTAAGCCTTAGCACAGGAATATTAGAATAATATTACATAAGTAGTAAATAAAAGAGAGCCAGTTTGGTGTAGTAGTTAAAGGAACCAGGCTAGAAACCAGGAGACCGGGAGTTCTAGTCCCACCTTAGGCACAAAGCCAACTGGGTGACTTTGGACCTGTCCCTCTCTCTCAGCCCTCGGAAGCAGGCAATGGAAAGCCACTTCTGCAAATATTTCCAAGAAAAACACATGGGCTTGGCCATATAGTCACTAGGAGTCAAGATTGACTTGAAGGAACAAAAAAAAAAGAAAAAAGAAAAAAAAAGAACACCCCAAAATTTGAAGAGACTGAAAGAACAAAAATAAATAAATATAGAAAGAACAAAAGTGAGTGCAGATGAACTTTTAAAGAAAAAACAGTCTGGGGAGGCAGCACAACACAAATAGACTTCTTTTGTTGCTATCTACTGAACATCAGCTGCACAGAAACTGAATGAGCGTGTTGAATGTTCCCAGCAACAAATCAGAAGTCAGTACAGACAAGAAAGGAAAGATATAATGTGATTGCAATGTCTGCTCCCAGTTGGAACTTTTCCAGGCATATTTTGTACTAGCAGAAATGGATGGGTCTCCTTCAAAGGCAGAATCTAGTTTATGGAGGGGAGAAATGCTTTCCGTCTTGCAAGATTGATGTTAGCCCTTTGAGGTAGTACAGACAAGAAGCATAACTATGAATACTAACTCTATCTTTATTGTAAGGTTACATTAACAGTATCTTGCAAGACTGAAAGTATTTCTCCCCTCCTTTCCTTTTACTCTCTGGAAAACTAGGGAGAGTCCCTTCTGAAACACTTCTCACACCCCTTTTCCTTCTGTGATCTGAGATATCTTTTGCATGAAGGTTGTCTAGTCTGCGGATTTTCCTCCTGTCTCCCAAGGTCATTCCCACATACCATTACAATAACTGAGTTCGGCAACATCCTATCCATACATTATGCTTGATATGGTACCTGTACAAGTAATATTGTATGGATGAAGTAAGTAATAGATGAAGGAAGGCACTTAATCTAACTACTTCTAATATCTATCATCTATCTATCAATCTATAATATATCTATCTATCTATACTAAAATTAAATATAGCCAAATATTTGCACAGCAATGATTGTACCAACAAATATGAAAAGTGCATATGTGAAATTCTAAATCTAGGTCAACAGTGTCCAATATATGGTTTGCACCATTATATTGCACACTTTAAAATTTTATTTGTTTGTTTGTTTAAAAGATTTGCATGGCTGCCCATCTAAAAACACAACTCTGGGCGGCTCACAACAACAATAAAACACAGAACTATAAAACCATAATCCATAAAAGTAAAACAAAATGCAGTGCCTCAATTATCCCCTTGGGATGCCCCACAATCAACTCCAGACATCCTCACTTTACCCTAACACCTGGGTAAAAAGCCAGGTCTTGATGATCTTCTGAAAGGCTAAAAGGGTGGGGCCCTGCCAAATCACTGGTGGGAGGGTGTTCCATAAGGTAGGGGCAACCACAGAAAAGGCACACTAGATGGTAAGATTTCAGGGAAGTGACCTGGAGCGTGCCTACCCTCTCTGATCTGGTAGAATGGGCAGATGCTGTCAGGGAGAGGCAGTCCCACAACTAACCTTATGAGTTCATAAGTTACGAAAGACATTTGTTGTTGTTTATTCGTTCAGTCGTTTCCGGCTCTTCGTGACTTCATGGACCCGCCCACGCCAGAGCTTTCTGTCGGCCGTCACCATTCCCAGCTCCCCAATGGTCGAGTCCATCACCTCCAGAATATCATCCATCCATCTTGCCCTTGGTCGGCCCCTCTTCCTTTTGCCTTCCACTTTCCCTAGCATCAGCTTCTTCTCCAGGGTATCCTGTCTTCTCATTACGTGGCCAAAGTACTTCAGTTTTGCCTTATAATATCATTCCCTCAAGTGAGCAGTCTGGCTTGATTTCCTGGAGTATGGACTGGTTTGATCTTCTTGCAGTCCAAGGCACTCTCAGAATTTTCCTCCAACACCACAGTTCAAAAGCAACTATCTTCCTTCGCTCAGCCTTCCTTATGGTCCAGCTCTCGCAGCCATAGGTTACTACAGGGAATACCATTGCTTTAACTATGCGGACCTTTGTTGTCAGTGTGATGTCTCTGCTCTTAACTATTTTATCAAGATTTGCCATTGCTCTCCTCCCAAGAAGTAGACGTCTTCTGATTTCCTGGCTGCAGTCAGCATCTGCAGTAATCTTTGCGCCTAGAAATACAAAGTCTGTCACTGCCTCCACTTTTTCTCCCTCTATTTGCCAGTCATCAATCAAGCTCGTTGCCATAATCTTGGTTTTTTTGAGGTTTAACTGCAACCCAGCTTTTGCACTTTCTTCTTTCACCTTCGTCATAAGGCTCCTCAACTCCTCCTCACTTTCAGCCATCAAAGTGGTATCATCTGCATATCTGAGATTGTTAATGTTTCTTCCAGCGATTTTAACTCCAGCCTTGGATTCCTCAAGCCCAGCACTTCGCATGATGTGTTCTGCGTACAGGTTAAATAGGTAGGGTGAGAGTATACAACCCTGCCGTACTCCTTTCCCAATCTTAAACCAGTCCGTTGTTCCGTGCTCTGTTCTTACCGTTGCTACTTGGTCGTTATACAGATTCCTCAGGAGGCAGACAAGATGACTTGGTATCCCCATACCACCAAGAACTTGCCACAATTTGTTATGATCCACACAGTCAAAGGCTTTAGAATAGTCAATAAAACAGAAATAGATGTTTTTCTGAAATTCCCTGGCTTTCTCCATTATCCAGTGGATATTGGCAATTTGGTCTCTAGTTCCTCTGCCTTTTCTAAACCCAGCTTGTACATCTGGCAATTCTCACTCCATGAATTGCTGGAGTCTACCTTGCAAGATCTTGAGCATTACCTTACTGGCATGTGAAATAAGTGCCACTGTTCGATAGTTTGAACATTCTTTAGTGCTTCCCTTTTTTGGTATGGGAATATAAGTTGATTTTTTCCAATCTGATGGCCATTCTTGTGTTTTCCAAATTTGCTGGCATATGGTATGCATCACCTTGACAGCATCATCTTGCAAGATTTGAAACAGTTCAGCTGGGATACCGTCGTCTCCTGCTGCCTTGTTATTAGCAATGCTTCTTAAGGCCCATTCAACCTCACTCTTCAGGATGTCTGGCTCTAACTCACTGACCACACCGTCAAAGCTATCTCCAATATTATTATCCTTCCTATACAAATCTTCCGTATACTCTTGCCACCTTTTCTTGATCTCTTTTGCTTCTGTTAGGTCCTTACCATCTTTGTTTTTGATCATACCCATTTTTGCCTGGAATTTTCCTCCGATGTTTCTAATTTTCTGGAAGAGGTCTCTTGTCCTTCCTATTCTATTGTCTTCTTCCACTTCCGCACATTGCTTGTTTAAAAATAATTCCTTATCTCTTCTGGCTAACCTCTGGAATTTTGCATTTAATTGGGCATATCTCCCTCTATCACTGTTGCCTTTTGCTTTCCTTCTTTCTTGGGCTACTTCCAGTGTCTCAGCAGACAGCCATCTTGCCTTCTTGGTTTTCTTTTTCTTTGGGACGTTTTTTGTTGCCGCCTCCTGAACAATGTT
This sequence comes from Charina bottae, assembly GCA_023362775.1. NCBI lineage: Eukaryota > Metazoa > Chordata > Lepidosauria > Squamata > Charinaidae > Charina > Charina bottae. Next base: position 14,330,846 of record JALMGJ010000001.1, read on the forward strand.
GCGAACTTCTGTCCATAGTTCTTCCGGGACCCTATCTACTAAATCTAGTCCCTTAAATCTATTCTTCACCTCCACTGCATATTCCTTAGGAATGTTAGTGAGCTCATATCTAACTGATCTGTGGGTCTACCCTATTCTCTTTAGTCTGATTCTAAATTGTGCAATAAGAACTTCGTGATCTGAACTACAGTCAGCTCCAGGTCTTGTTTTTACCGACTGTATAGATGTCTGCCACCTTTGGCTGCAAAGGATGTAGTCAATCTGATTTCGGTGTCGACCATCTGGTGAAGTCCATGTATAAAGTCGTCTTTTAGGTTGTTGGAAGAGAGTGTTTGTTATGCACAGTGAGTTGTCTTGGCAAAATTCTATCAGCCTATGTCCTGCTTCATTTTGTTCTCCCAGACTATGCTTGCCTGTAATTCCAGGTGTCGTTTGACTACCCACCTTAGCATTCCAGTCTCCTGTAATGAAAATAACATCTCTTTTTGGTGTATTATCCAGTAGGTGCTGCAGATCCTCATAGAACTGATCTACTTCTGCTTCTTCAGCATCTGTGGTTGGGGCGTATATTTGGATCACTGTGATGTTAAATGGCTTACCCTGAATTCGAATTGAGATCATTCTATCGTTTTTTGGATTGTATCCAAGCACTGCTTTAGCCACTTTATTATTAATGATGAAGGCTACTCCATTTCTTCTGTGGTCCTCTTGTCCACAGTAGTAGATCTGGTGGTCATCTGATGTGACGTGGCCCATTCCAGTCCATTTCAGTTCACTGACACCTAAAATGTCTATATTTAATCTTGACATCTCACCAATAACCACATCCAATTTGCCCTGGCTCATAGATCTTACATTCCAGGTTCCTATGGTGTGTTGATCTTTAGAACATCGGATTCGTCGTTCACCACCAGCACCGTCGGCCGCTAGCCGTCCTTTCGGCTTTGAGCTAGCTGCGTCATCACATCTGGGGCTAGTTGAACGTATCCTCTGTTCCTCCCCAGCAGCATTTTGACCATCTTCCGACCTGGGAGTCCCATCTTCCGATGGTATACCGACATATCTCTGGTTGTACTGATCCATTTAGTTTTCACGGCAAGAATACTGGGGTGGGTTGCCATTACCTTCTCCAGGTATTTAGTCTGACCTCTCTGCCACGACCTTCCCGTCTTGGGTGTCCCTTCACGGTTTAGCTCATGGTTTCATTGAGGTGCTCAAGCTCCAGCACCACGACAAGGTAACAATCTCCTTTGCTGGAGATGAAAGACATAACTTATGGAAATCAAGGATAGACTACCACGGTAGAGATGGGCGGGGATAAATCCAAATAATAAATAAATAAATAAATAAAAATAGACTACAAATGGGGACATCAGAACAAATCTTCATTCAGTGTGCCATTTGGTGATAGGCCAAGCTTGTAGAAATTAGAACCTAAACATCTGTGAATAATTTAGAGGTTCTAAGAACTACCTTTGGCATGATACAAGGTATTTCCTGATGGCTGATCATACATGCTGTCAGGGTTAGGTTGAGTTTTGGCCCTAACACATGAAATACTTTCAGGCAATCTTTAGTTGGTTAAAAGATATATGTGCAGGTTATGGTGCCAGAATGTATAGTGCCAGTCATTACATGTTGCCAAGCATCTGCTACCCACCTGAGACTTCACAAGGAAATTAATCATACCTGGATACTGAAGTTGTAACAATGAACTAATGAATTCATTGACCACCCTTAAGCATTCTTGAAACAATTAAAGATCAATAAAACATTTTTAAAATCTGAAGCGCATTGTACTTGCAAAAATGGCAAATTAACTTTATGTAGGATTGGCCTCCTTTTAAAATGTCTTATTTTATAAATCTGATGGTAGTTTCTCTGTAGATGTGCATAATGTAGGTACAGGGAGCGATCCATTAAAATGCATGAGCAAATCCCAGTTTAGAGCAGGAGATGTTTAGAAACTTGATGGATGTGAAATACATAATACAAATGAATGAATAAAAATTACCATGTAACAAAGAGACGTGAAGGACAGAGGAGCGAAAAATAAGGAGTACTCGGTTCAAAAGATGTGACCATATAAGATATTTTTGTCCCTTGCAATAATGCATAACATTATTGTATGTGGTCCACGTACATCTTGCCCTTAAATGGCATTTTGAAAGGACCTTCAGTGGACATCAATCTGAAATGTCACCCTAACGCTTTCAACACTTACTTGGTTCTGTCTTTTTGTTGTGGACAAGATGAAATGGCAACCAGTGAGCCAAGGTCTGCCCTTATTTTTGCCTTGTTTCCCCCAGTATTTCAACATCTATGGAGATAGCCTTAATCTCCAGGCCTCTGTAAAGTTGGCTGACATAGAAAGATAAGGAAACATAATGCAGTCTTCTTTTTTCCTTTTCCTTCTCCTTTTTCTATCTGCCTTAGTAAATTAGCACAGGCAATTTAAGAACATAAGAGTTTGCTGACTCAGGCCATAGGCTCATCTGGTCCAGCCTTCCGTGTCACATACTGGCCAAACGAATGAATTGGAACTCCCATGACTGGACTGGCAGATGATAGTCCCCTTCCTCTGTCACTTCTGAGCAACCAATATTTAAGGCATGCTGCCTATGACTCAGAGCTAGTAACTACTGATAGCCCGATCCTCCATCCAACCTCCAAACTGGCTATCACAACCATACTTGCATATTTTGTATTTTATACGCTGTGCGAAAAAATATCTCCTTCTGATGATCCTGAATCTGCCTCCATATAGTTTCATTTTGGTTGCCTGTTTTGCATCTTTTCTAGCTCTGTAATATCCTCTGTAACAGTGTTTCTCAACCTTGGCAGCTTGAAGATGTGTGGACTTCAACTCCCAGAATTTCCCAGCCAGCCATGTCCTATATCCTATTTTAATATCCCTTTTACTGGAGGCTGATGAACTAGAGCAGGGGTGGGGAACCTTTTTTCTGCCAAGGGCCATTTGGATATTTATAACCGGGGACCGGGGGACCGGGGGGCGGGGTTTCTGGGATTTCCACGGACCGGGGGCCGGAGTTTGCGGGTGGGAGCCAATCACAAGCACTGGGGGCGGGGTTTGCAGGCGGGAGCCAATCGTGTGGAAGGGGCGGGGTTTGCGGGCGGGAGCCCCGTGGGCCTTAGGTGGGAGCCCCGTGGGCCGTATAAGGCCCACGGGCCTGACGTTGCCCACCCCTGAACTAGAGGAAGAAGACATGAGGAGGCAGGCATTAGATCAGGCCAATATACGCTGGACCAGGGCTTAGTGCTCTACCACCTGGTAGACAAGCACTGTAGGGTGTTTTGTGGGCTTTAAGCAGCTTTTGGTCCCATATCTGGAGAATTCCATTGATGCAAACCAGAAAGGGAGTTAAACAAGGATATATCCTTGCTGCACGATTGTTCCAGTTTTACTTCAACTCCATGGTGAAGTATTTTGTCAAAGAAGAACATCGTCTTCCAAAGTTCACCAGTAAAGCTGTAGCAACATGGCTACATATATGGAGATGATGCAATAGTTTTATCACAGGAGATCTAAGGAAAGCAATGCAAAGTACAGTACTTCTGGAGGAAACACTCACTAAAATCAAATTTGGTTTTATAATATGTAAACAGACACCCACCCAAATTAGCTTGGATCTATGAGGAACCTGGTATAAAGCAGGGGGCTCATTTCAAATATTTAGGTTTTGAGTTCTAATCTACAAGGAAGCAAAAATGTTCATGCTACACGTGCTTTACAAAAGCTTGAAGGAACTCATCAGTTATCACTTCTTTAAACTACTTCAGAGGTGCTGAATATCTTTCAGTGTATTCTTAATGTGAGATTTTACATAGAAATGTGGCAGAATAAAGTGGAGATCACAGAATGGATAAGCACCTTCAATTATGGGATGAAACTAAATGTTCTACCATAAGAATCCTCTTATGCTTATGGTAGCTATTGATCTTCTTGGAAATACAGCATCATTGATAAACTGTAGTGCTATGGATTTTCTCTTAAGGCACTTAGAAATATCTTTATATCTAGTAGAGTAATGTAACCGAAACCTGAAAGCTTGTCAAAGCAGTTCTCCAGCACAATCTATACCTAGCATAATTAAGGCAGAGTTACTCTGAGTCTCTTTCCCATGTTCCTTCCTTCCCTCTTTTGGATTCAGGAATCTTTTCTGTAAGAAGCCTGTGCCCTCTGATAATGATCTTTCTCCATCCTCCATTTTCCCAGGGTCTGTTAGGGATGTCATCACAATACTTGATGCAAGGCCCATGGTTTTTCTTGGTGCTTAGTCCAAGCTAAATAGACACACCAATTTTTAGTAGCTAAAGTTTCTCCACCATGCCTACTTGATGATCTTGATCATTGTGGTAATGATCTTGACAATGATCTTGATCATTGTGGTAGGCATATCTTGTCAGCTGGTGTTATTTGTTTTTCTAAAAAGTCTGCCAAAGATGTGCTTAAAATCATAAGTAATATAATCCCAACTTGACCCTTCAGGTCTACCAATTGTGTACCAATCAATGGCACTTAATCAGTCAATCAATCAGTCAATCAAAATATAGTTCCAGGACTCTTTACACTGAGAAATTTAAGTCTCGAACAGTCTTGCCCAGCCTGATGTACTATAGATATCAGGACTGCTGTTTACAGAATTTCCAGCCAGTATGGCTGTTGGACTCAACACATCTGGAGTGCCAGTTGGGGGAATAACCCAGAGATATTTTAGCTGCAATTTTTTTTCTCAGAATTCAGGTTTTCCGTGAACACATCCTTGGCCTCAGCACTATCGCACAAGAAGTCGTCTAATTCCTTGGTTTGTGCAGATCAACTCTGCTTTGAATTGAATTGAATTGAATTGAATTGGGGATTCAAGATTCTGAGAGAGCATGATTCAATTCAGCTTAGCAATTTGAGATTCAAAGACAAAATGCTTTAATTCTAGCTACTGGGGGGGGGGGGAATCATCCATAGGCTATAATGGAGAAACATCAAAATGTCTGCAGCTTCTTTATTTTTGGCAGAATGCAACGAAAATAACATCCCTATAAAAAACATTAATCGTACAAAGTTTCAGCTTTGCAAACTTTCAAGGAATTTCATTACAATATATTTTTTAAATATTCCCCTTGCTCTTTTAAGGGAGACACAGAAGGAATAACAAAAGGGCTGCACAGGTGCACCCAAACTGTCCAGCAAAGAACCTATAGAGACGTTGTGCTGAAACAATTTAGAGTGTATCCTAAAGATACCCTTGAATTGAGGGCAACTTTGGAGAACTACATGAACACTTGTTCCTCATGTCATCGCCTTAATTGATGTACTGTATGTGTATGTTTTACTTTCCAGTTTACTATATAGCTTTGGAATTCCCTGATGGTGTTCCATCCAAATACTAACCAAGCCTGATCTGCTTAGCTTTCAAGCCCAGACAAGGTTGGGTGGATGCTGGCACCTGGGTTTATAGAAATAGTCCTATCCAACTCAAACATAAAATAAATGTGTTCCACAATTACTTAGAAAGAAAGCTCTTCGCTTTCTTCGATGCCATTTTGGAATACTGCTATTAGCAGCCTATGATCAATGGATTTTGGGTGGTGCCAATTGGGATAGCACAGCTGGCTGTCTAACTTGGCCACTGCTTGGAAGGACTCCCATGTCACTCTTTCTGGTATGTCAGGTTGGACAGGATACATTGGCAAAGCTTGGCCCCTCCTGGGAGTCCATGGTGGTTATGTCAGAGTTCTGGCTTAAAGCGTCTATGTTAATCATCAGTTAGCAGAGGCAGCCAAAGCAGATCGACACAATGCCACAGAGGTGCAGTGCTACAAAGAAAGAGGTTGGCACAAAGGAAATGGCATTCATAGTCTTGCCACCCAAGTAAGTAGAACTTCTGGCCAGCCCCTATAAAAAATATCATTGTCAAATGAATCTCTGAATCTGCTTCAGTGGAACACTTTTATCAACTCTTCAACAAGCTGGATCAGTCTGTCAAAGATCTGCAGACCCCTCCTAATTTCCTTAAAAGGAACAGAGCTATTCTTTTTAAGGGCCCTGGGCTGCCCAGGATTATCCTCAGACCCCTGGCTTGGTGCTGTCATGCAGCTTCTTGGTGGGGTGGCTAAGCTGCATGGCTCAGCATCCAGGTATCTGCAGGTAGGACTAGGAAACATTTCAATCTAAAATCCCAGAGACCAGGGCTATCAACTAAGGCAATACTGAGCTAGCTTCCTCAGTGCCCATCGCAACTGTGTTTCCTTGGGTCCCCCTGCATCACTTTTTTCATTCTATGTTGTGTCTTTTCAGGTTGTAAGACAATCAGCAGGAGCTGTTTAGCCTTTAATTTATCAGTAAGGTATACATTTGCTTTGGTGATGTGAGTTATAAATACTTTGCCTAAAAGAAAGCATCTGACTGGGGGCCAGACCAAACATTAAAAAAGGTTCCCCCCGTACATTTGTGCAGTCGTGTCCGACTCTAGGGGCTGGTGCTCATCTCCGTTTGTTAGCCAAAGAGCCAGCGTTGTCCGAAGACACTTCCGCGGTCATGTGGCCGGCATGACGCACACGGGACGCTGTTACCTTCCCACCGAAGTGGTACCTATTCATCTACTTGCATTTGCATGCTTTCGAATTGCTAGGTTGGCAAGAGCTGGAGCTAGTGCGGGAGCTCACTCCGCACGCAGGGCTAGGGATTCGAACCTCTGAACTTGCGATCTTCCGATCAACAAGCCTGGCGTCTTACCCGTTGAGCCACCACGCCCCTAGACCAAACACTATTGACCCTTTAACATAGCTTGGTTTCACCAATGTAACCACCACTTGGCTACTAATGCTAACAATTCATCCAGTTCCCCTCCTCCTCTCCTTCTTTTGGCATTATCTTCTGTTGGCCTACCCCACCCCACACTGCAGACATATCACACACACACACATACTCCCATGTCTATTGTAGAAATTGGGGGAAATGGATCAACTCCGTATCATACAACTGGGGAATTATTAGGTATAGGAAAAAGTGATCCCTTTCTTTGCCTCCAGGGCAAGACAACCCTTTCAAATGAGAAAAGAAATCAAGAACAAAAGAAAGCTTTTACTCCTCTCCTGAGATGATGTACATTGTTCAAAGAAAGTGTGGATTAGGCTGAAGCATGGACTGTGTCACCACATTCCATTGCATTGTTTCATTATTTGTTCTCAGACTGGTTCTTAATGCAACTGGCCTACATTGGGCATGTGATGCCTTGTGTCTACCTGTTTTGCTTTGTCTTCCTGGTAAAGGCTCCACCAGTTAGCTGGCTTTCAAGAAGCAGAACTTTGCTGGTGAATAGATCTTTCATTGTGTGAAACTGGGGGGGAAAAAGAGATGCAGCTGCTTAACATTAAATAAAAATATGTCTCCACGACATGCAGTAGCAAGATAGCAGATTGAGAATTACTGGTTTGTTGAGTGACTAATCCTGAAAGCCATAGTTTAAGAAAGTAATTGGCCATGGAGTGTGTCGAAATGGTGAAATGACTGGAAACCAAGTCCTTATGGCTGGAAATGATGAAAATGATAGAAGGGGAAAATTAGGGAAAGGTTATTGTTTTCTTCAAGTATTTGAAGAGCTACGATGGGGAAGATGGCATAGACTTGTTGCTCCCAAAGGCAAGTTTAAAAACAATGGGTACAAAAGGGAAGACATTTTGGCTGAACAGTAGAAGTTTCTTCACAGTTTGTTTAGCACTTGTTTAATCTAACCACATGGTGGACTTACCTACATGTGAGGTGGTTAAAGAGAAGGAAACAGCTATCAATCAAAATACCACATGTTCTCTATCCATGCCAGATAGTCTACTGAACAGTGAGTTTGAATAAATGATCCCTTCCAATTCCATGGAAGTAACTCAGGAGAGAAAATGACTTCATATATACCTTATTCTTCACCCCTTCTTTCCTATTCTCACCCATCTTCTTCTCTCAGTTTCTCACTCCTTACCTTCACCTACTTCTCACTCCCTGAATCTTTCTTTCTCCTAAGAGAGTTTCCTAATTACCCTTGAGTGTGCCTCTTGCATCCAGGTCCTCCCTACCCTATAAAAGTGTACAGCATGTATGTATGTATGTATGTATGTATGTATGTATGCATACATACATACATACATACATACATACATAATATCTCAACTCTTCCCTCTGCCCTAGCCAAGTAGAATCTGTTCAACTGTAGAAAGCATTAGTTGGTCTTAGATAGTCAAGGTCTGCAGAGTATTTCAAATTTAAAACACTCCACTTCAAGTTCAGAAGAGTTGTTTGCTTTAAATCAACATACAATAGAATAAAAATGTTTTATATTTACCTCAAAATAAGAGATGATGGGCATACCTTGTTTAAGAGTATGTTGTTGTTTCAAATTCAAAATGAGTTAGTCTGACCATTCTGGAACAGCTTACATTTTGAAACAAAGATGGCAGCCATTTGTTGCTTGAAACACTTTCATAATGATTGGAACAATCCATGTTAAACTTGAAACAACTGTTTTAAATGCAAAACAGCACTTTGTGAGCTCAAAATGTTTTGAATTCAAAATGCTTTGTGCATCCCAATTAGACACTTCACCCTTAGAGCATGTTAATCACACAAATCAGGGTGCTTATTTAATTACTTACTGTGGGTGGGGATAAACTGAAGAGGAAAGGAGAGCCATTTGATCTGCATGTCAAACTTAGAAAAAATTAACTCTTACTAATAGTTGGGATCTCAGAAGCTGGAAGTGGCAGAAACTTCTTTGGTTCTTATCTGGTTGCTAAAAAAGTTCCTTGCAAAATGCTAAACCCAAATTGTTCGTGAACCATTTTCAAAATTCTCAACAACAGCACATCTCTTCAGCCTCAAATGGGGAAGGCCAGACTGACCTATTCAGCCAGCTGAGAGCAAATGTTCTCACTTCTACACAAACAAAACCTTAGTTGCTGGGAAAATAACCATAAAGCCAAGGCAATCTGTCCCCACATGTATAGGAATTTAGAAACCAGTAATTTGGAGAGCAAGAAATTGCTATGCTGCTCTTTTGCTTATCTTACTGACCAACATTTTCTTATAAACCAGCCAGGTACCACAAGAGAGACACGGCATTTAAGAGAAAACAATGTCTTCAATGCCATATTCTCATAAACATACAAACGTTGGTAGACTGACTTGATTTCATCTTTTTGTCAATAGTTTTTGTGTATTATAATGCAGATTAGCCCTACCTGGAAAGGACAAAGCAAGTAATCATGTCAACCGAGGAGTGCTTGAGAATTCTCCCCTTCCACACCACAGCCCCCCAGATCACAGTTTTCCCTTCTGTTTATGACAACATTTGAAAGTTTGGGTGAACTCCCTTCCCCATAATTCCCTCCCTTCCCTCCTAGAACCCAAACAAAATTCTAAGCCATCCCTAAGCAAAAAGTATGTTGAAATAGTGCTCTGAGTCATCTTTAAATATATCACAGCAACAGTGTTTGCATGAGGATTTTAATTAGCTTAAAGAAACGAACAGCAAGGCAGAACCCATGTGCTCCACCGACCACCTCACATGTTATGCAGGAGTGTAATTTTTCTCCCACTCCTCCAGAAGAATATGAGGACAGCAACAGAAATATACATATCAACCAAAAGAGAGTTGCAACCGCCTGACTGTGTATTTCATCCTTTAAAAAGTTGTTTTCATCTGCTTCCATTTATGACTCGATTATTCCCAGCATCCATATGTTGCTGCAGAAAGTCTTTAGCTTGACTTGATTCATAGTGAGTCGTATTCTTGGCAACCAGCCATATAAATACACTAAAACCATTTTCTCCATCAAAAATAAAAATGAAATCCTATTTGCAATGGGTTTAATTAGCAATCTGCAAATAATTTCATTGTTGAAGGTTGACTTTCAGATGCCATTGTTGGGTTTCAGTTGTGATAATATGGAACAGCTTCATGTTCTGTGGCTGAAGGTGCAGCAGCATTCAGGCACTGAATAAGGGGCAGTTGTACCCTGGGCTCTTTGAACATCTTTTTTTTTTGTTTTTTTGCATCAGCTGTTTAGAATATCGTGATGCCGATGAATGTTAACACTTCCAATATGGAGCTGTCGATAGCAATGCTTCTGGAATAAGGGCCTGTCAAGAGAGCTATGTATAAAGCAGGGGTGGGCAATGTCAGGCTCACGGGCCGTATAAGGCCCGCGGGGCTCCCGCCAACAAACCCCGCCCCTTCCATGCGATTGGCTCCCGCCCGCAAACCCCGCCTCCAGTGCTTGTGATTGGCTCCTGCCCACAAACTCCGGCCCCCGGTCCGCGGAAATCCCAGAAACCCCACCCCCCGGTCCCTGGTTTTAAATATCCAAATGGCCCTTGGCAGAAAGAAGGTTCCCCACCCCTGGTATAAAGGATTTGATGTGACAATAAATGCTTTGGATACAGGTGGCGAAACAGACCCCCGAGTCTGAAAGGAAAACATGTAGGAGTGTAGACATGGGAGGTGGGGAACAAACTACTCTCTGAATATGTATATCACCCTGTACTTCAGCAATAGCTGATTGGATATGGCTTCAAATAAAAACATCTCATTGGATGTTTGGAAAAAGAGAATGAAAGAGAAGATACAGGCACTAATACATATAGTATATCATAACTAATACATAAAGCATGCCAAACAACATCCAAGCACAAAAGACAGGCCCTTTCCGGGGAGACCCTCTGACCGTGATTAATTTTATATGGGCCTTTAAACCATTTTAGCTAAATTTATTTATTTATTTATTTATTTATTTGTCTTATTTATACCCCGCCTATCCCCTCCCTACTGGAGGACTCTAGGCGGCTTACAACATTACATATCCAATTATACATCATCATTTTACATTTTACAATTTTTACCACGCGACAGGGAGAGAGGAAGGGAACCGGCTCTTCAGCTGCAGGCATTGGACTGCAAGTCCCAGAATGCCTTGCTCCGCGCCGGCTGCTGACGTCCAGGAAGCTGGTATTTCCGGATCCGTCGTCCTCTGCCGTCATCACCGCTCTTCCAGGTCTTTCTTGGATCGAGGACGACCCTCCGATGGATGCCCGCAAATTGCCCCACGTGAGTGGTACCCATTTATCTACTTGCTGTATTAGCTTTCGAATCGCTGGGTTGGCAGAGAGCTAGGGCTAGTGACGAGAGCTCACCTCGTCACGCGGCTTCGAACTGCCAACCTTATGGTCGGCAGTCTAACGGCTCAGTGGTTTAACCCGCTGAGCCACCGCGCCCTATATATTGATGTAGACCTAGTTCTGTAGATATAGTTGCTGTTGCTGATTGGTTGGTAGGTAGGTTAGAACTAGGCTGACCATACGTCCCATTTTGAATGGGACAGTCCCGTTTTTTTAGCATTTTTCAACCGCCCTGTCGTTTTGATAAAAATCTCAATTTTGTCCTGTTTTTTAAACCCGGCAGGAATGGCACGGAAGGAGGATCCAAGCCGGAGCTGCTGACTGGAGGCAGCCCGGAAGAGGAAGCCCTCCCACCTATCACTGCGTGGCAAAGGAGGGACCGGGGGTGGGGTTTGCAGGCAGGAGCCAATTGTGCGGACCGGGGAGGCGGGGACCCCTGTCTTTTTCATGAATATGGAATATTACATAAGACCCCATCCCATTTTGCCATCCCAATGTCCCGTTTTTGTCTCAAGGAAATATGGTCAGCCTAGTTAGAACTGAACTGAAAATGTTTAACTCTAGGTTTTGCATTTTGTAACTGCATTTTATAATTTTAATTGCATGTTAGGAATACAGTATGATAAATGGAAATTATAGACAATACACAATAATCAATGTCTTAATGTTATAGTAGTTTCTCATAGAAAATGGCAGCACCTAGTGATCTTGGTTGATCTTAGGAAAAGCTAAGCCAAGTCAGACCTGCTTGGTATTTTAGCAAGAAATGAGATTCTGTTCACTATGGACCTAATTGGGGACCTAGGTTCTTTCCACCTCACTAGAAAGAGATAGTGATTGATTGAAAGAGATTGGCATTGGTGCTGTTGGAAGTGAACACCACTCTGTCCTCCTTTTGCCTAGATTTGTCTTCTGAATAGTTATGTGCCAGACTTCTTCTTCTTCTTCTTCTTCTTCTTCTTCTTCTTCTTCTTCTTATTATTATTATTATTATTATTATTATTATTATTATTATTATTGTCTCCTTTTCTTTAGTCTAATTTTTCTCTTGACTTCTGTGTCTTCATCTTCTCCCGTCTCAACCAAGGAGAGAATCATGCATCCAGTAAGGCAGACTCTATCCTCTGCTCCTCTAAGCCTCTATTTAAAGTGCTGTTGATTGTTGTAGTTTTTCTACATAGCTATTTGTTCTGTCGAAAATCAGATGCATAATTTCTTTCATAAAAGAAAAGCTGTTCAAGTGTTTTGCTCTTTAGATTGCTGCTTGTTCTTCCAATGATTGTGTGCCTATTTCAGACTGGATTTCTACAGGGTCAGCAAGTTTCTAATAACTGAATATTATCAGAACTATGTTAACCTTGTATAAACCTACAGCTACCTGATGTAATTCTTTTCATTCAAAACAGCAATTATTGGGGGGGGGGGGATGTTGAAAAAGCTTTCAGTGTGATATCTTGGAAGCTTCTAAAGCTTCCCTAAAACTTTTAGGGAAAGATGGGGCAGAAGAACCATGTGGTGCAAGTTGCAATAGTCTGGCCGAGCATTTCATGAATAAAACTGCTCATGTCTGCTCCAAATTGGAAGCTGGATGGATGGTATCTATTGAGATGATATGGTGACATCTTGTGACATTTTTGAGCCTATGGATTTTGAGGAATTAGGTTCTGGGTAACCTTAATAGTTTAATATTTTAAGTCAGACCGTATAGTGCTTTTTTTGAGAATGCAATGTAGATATTAGAAAGGGCTGTAAGTTCATAGGCCTTTTTTTCATGAGTTCTGAAGCCTTATAAACAGTGTGTGTTTGTTTTTTTTAAATAATGAGCATATTTGAGAAAAGGCAAGAGCAGTGCATCCGGTTCTCTCTGCACTGTATATTATGTGGAGTATAAGATCCATGTGAAAACAATCCATCAACATTAATTATGTAGTCTAAAAGTTCAAAGAAAAAGAAATTTCTTTTTACGAAATTGAAGCCTTCTTGTCAGTTTTTATTTACAATTCAGGGATAATTTACTAGTATAAGCACTTAAAAACACAGAAATAGAAGTGGGTAGCCTCAAACCTACTGTCACTGCTGTCTGGTCTGTATTTCAAAATCACTTAGAAATGGATAAAATCGTATTAGGATATGCATGGAACAGACACAAGAGTTTTTTTTTTTTATTAAATTTTATTAAGTTTTACAATACATAATAAAATTTAAAGTAGAAAAAGAAATAGAAACAGAAATACAAAATAAGAAAAAGATAAAGAAAAAGTGAAGTCAAGAAATAATAAGCAAAGAAAATATAGAAAATAGATGTCCTCCAATCTATCTTTGAACTTAAAGTACAACAATTGATTTTAAATGTTAGTCCTTCATACAGTATACAGGAACTTTTCTTTGTCATATGCCTTTTGATTTCTTTAATCCAATCTTCTAACCTTCATCTTACTGTCTCCCAATAATCCATCTTTGGCTTCCACTCCTTGAAGTAGTAGTTAAATGTTGAATGTTCATTACTACATATTTATATCTTCAATAAAGACCAATTAGTATAACAAATAAAAGCCTTATTTACTTCTAATAAACTACAATATATTCTATTCATATTATGACTCATAACCTAACATGTTATGTAACTTAATACATAATTTAGCAATTCTTATAGTGTTCATACATATATATTTCTATAATTTAATTCTAATATATATATATATCTCCATAAAAAAGGAATTCTTGAATCTCAATTATCCATCTGTAATTTCCATTCCTTGTAGTAGTGTCCATTTAAACTAAATGCATAATCTATCATATCACTTAACCTAATAGCTAATATATCAATTCTTATAATATTCATACAATACATATTGATATATATCATCCTGTAGTAACCATCATTCTAATTCCATCATATCATTATCTTCTCATAAATATATCTCTAAGGAAAACAATATTCTATAATATCAACTTGTGTTTGTATTTAGCATCTTACATTTAGAATATCACTTTTTATATATCCATACAATTTCTCATAACAATTCAAGTCCATATTTTTTCATTAACCTTTATATCCATACAGTTTCTCATATCTTCTGTTTAGGTTATGCCAAAATCACAATACACTGTGGGAGATTCGCAATATACAGCCTGCTCTTTTCTATATCTCATATAGAATATCAGAGCAACCTTCTCTCCCTTTCCACATATTTCACAACATCCATCCAACTGTGCACCCATATTTTCACTCTGTCTCCACTGCCACAACATATCTATACCAAGATTGTAGTGTAAAGCCTTCAGAATGTTCTTCTGAACTAATATACTCAAAATTTCCTCCTTCTGTTTCTCCTCCACTTGAAAAACATGTTTCCTTTCTGTCTCCGTTTCTGTTCTCTGTTCTTTCTCTCTGTTTTGCAGAGTTACGAACAGTAATTCCAACGACCTTTGAATATTTGAAAAAGCCTCAGTAATCTCTCTTCTGAGCTCCTCAGGTACAAGTTGGAAAGCCATCTTTCCTGTGTCCTTCAAATTAAAACAACAACCCTTCTAGTCAAAACAATAATCATGTAATCTGTCCATGGAATACTACCAGCAGAATCTATTAAGCAGAACGTCGTTGTTGTTGTTGTTTTTTTTTTTTAAGTCAAAAGAAAAAAGAAAGTTCCAATAATCCAAAATACAGGAGAGAATAATATTTTAAACAGTTTATAGAAGGAGAAATAAAAAATATATTCCAAATGAAGCAAAATCCAACCAGGGAGGATGTAGAAAAAGACGACAAGGAAAAAAACACGTTACCCTGTGTTTTTATTCTTCAAGGAACAGACACAAGAGTTCAATTGAGCAATGCAATGTACAAATTACTGAATGTTGTTTACTTAGAATGCTGCATATCCTACTTCAGTTTGTTGGTCCATCTAGAAGAGCATTCACTTAAAAAGGAGTAGGGGCAAAGGCCGATCACATGATGGCACTGGAATGCAGCACAAAGCAACTCAACTCCAACTCCAATAAGTTGTGAATACCGCATTCTCCATATTCAGCACATTACTTGTGTAAAATTGTATTTGAGTTCATTTGTTTTACTAATGTCTGCTTGGGAGAAAAGGGATAGGTTTAAATTCTTATCTAAGAACTGAATATTTTCCATCTTGATCTGTGGCTTTGTTGGATCCTCAATTATAAAAAGAATAACCTATGCTGACCTGCTTGATAACATATTCTTAAACAAGGTATGCCCATCCTCTCTTATTTTGATGTAAATATAAAATATTTTTATTCTATTGTATGTTGATTTATAGCAAAATCTAGACCCCTTTCAGTCAGGTTTCAGGCCCGGATATGGGACGGAAACAGCATTGGTTGCACTTATGGATGATCTCTGGCGGGAGCAGGATGGAGGCAGTGCATTCATCCTGGCTCTCCTTGACCTCTCAGCGGCTTTCGATACCATGGACCATGGTATCCTTTTGGGGCGACTCAGGGAGTTGGGGGTGGGTGGCACAGTTCTGTGCTGGTTCACCTCCTTTCTCCGGGGCCGGTCCCAATCGGTGTTGATAGGGAGTGAGAGATCCGGCTCGCGGCCCCTCCTTTGTGAGGGGTCGCAGGGTTTGGTACTCTCTCCACTCCTTTTTAACATCTACATGAAACCGCTGGGTGAGATCATCCATCGCCACGGGATGAGGTCATCAATAAGCTGATGATACTCAATTATACATCTACATCCTGGGTGACTTAAGTGATGCTGTGACCACCCTCTCTCAGTGCCTGGAGGCTGTAGGGGTCTGGATGGGGAACAACAGGCTTCAGCTGAACCCTGGTAAGACGGAGTGACTGTGGGTTAAGGCCTCCCTGGTATCCAGGAATCTACCATCTTTGGTTCTGGATGGGGTTGCACTGCCCCAGACAGATCCGGTGTGGAACCTGGGGGTCCTCCTGGACCCACGACTCCTGCTTGAAGAGGAGGTGGCAGTCGTGGCTAGGAGGGCCTTTGCTCAACTTCATGTTGTGTGCCAGTTACGCCCTTTCCTGGATTGGAAAGCCCTTCGATCAGTCACTCATGCCCTAGTCATCTCCCATATAGACTACTGCAATGCGCTCTACATGGGGCTACCCCTGAAGAGCATCAGGAAGCTACAGCTGGTCCAAAATGTGGCCATGCGGGCAATTTTAGGTGCCCCAAGGTCGGCACACATAACACCTCTGCTGCAAGAGCTGCATTGGATGCCAGTTTGCGTCCGGGTTCAATTCAAGGTGTTGGTTACTATCTTTAAAGCCCTACATGGCACGGGTCCAGGTTACCTGAGGAACCGTCTCATCCCCATTACATCGACCCATCCCACCCGGTCATGGAGAGAGGGCATGTTACAGACCCCGTCCATGAGAGAATGCCAGGGTCCAGAAAGCGGGCCTTCTCTGCTGTGGCCCCCGCCCTTTGGAACACTCTTCCCCTGGAGGTGAGGCTAGCCCCCTCTCTCCTGGCCTTCCAGAAAAAGTTAAAGACCTGGCTCTGCCATCTTGCTTGGGGCGGGAAGGGGGGTAGTCAATCTTGGGGGTGGCTAGCGCCTTAGTGGTCCTCATATATTGAATGAATATATGTATGAATCGAATTAGAATTTGTATCTGCCATCTTGATCCCATTTTATATTTATATTTATATTTTATGTACCATATTTTTTTTTATTGTATTTTAATCTTTTAGCTTTGTTGTAAACCACCCAGAGTCCCTCCTTTGGGGGATATGGGAGATACCGAAATTTGATAAATAAATAAGATAATAAAATCTGTTTGGTTTTTTTGCTAAATGGTAAGAATTTTATCAAGAAAGAATTTGGAATGTAACATCATCTTAATTGCTGCTATATGTCTAAAATAACAAAATAACTCTTGTTCCATCTTTCCATAACATTCTTGTTCCTAACAGGGCCATAATTGTTACTGAATAGTTTATTTAAATCTGTCAATATATTAATTCCTAGATATTTAAAGGTGCTGTTTTCAAGGGGAACATCTAAAATATTGGATATAGATATATGCTTATAAAACAGAGTATGAATGCAACTATTGCAGATTTTTAAAAACTGTTAAACCAGAGACTCAGTTGAATTCCTGAAGTTATTTTTTAATGTTGTTGCATTAGAGAAGGTTATAATCGTATCATCAGCAAATAGATTTCATAGATAACTTTTTGCCAGGAGGCAAAAATGTGTTAGTCATCTATTTTTCCAGGTGTTACCCCATGAATGGAAGTGAAGGTAGATTATTACTGGGTTATGCTCATAGGATAATCTGTAGAAAAGTCCTGTGATAGCAGCTTTTTACCATGTTATCTGTGATCTGAGGAATGTTTTCTAAACAGGGTTGTATCCCCCAGAAAAGAGAAAAAAACAAATGCTATATAGGAATCAGATTGAAGAGATTGCAATTTGGTATGCATATATGCTATCTATGATTTTATGTAACCAAATATATTTGACATTTTTAGTGACATTCTTTTTAAAGTCTGAAACCAATCAGTCATATGAGCAATCATCCCTGGTTAAGTGGAAACGTATTGAGAACTACCTCATCTTTTCTATCACAGAAACTAGTCTCTGCTTGCTTTGCTGGCCTAACTATTAGGCTGACCATATTTCCTTGAGAGAAAAATGGGACCCTAACTTACCTACGACTCGCCAAAGTGGGCATGCGCACACATGTCTGCAGGTGTGCGGGCATGCGCGCTTCGCCGCGGGAACTTTAAAAAACGGGACAAAATGGATATTTTTCTTAAAATGACGGGATGGTTGGGAATTGTTTAGAAAACAGGACTGTCCCGTTCAAAACGGGACCTATGGTCAGCCTACTGAATATGCTACAAAGAATCAAGTGCCTTGTTGGTTTAAATTTGCACTAAATTATACCTTGAAATGCATATACCTCTGGCTTTCCAGGTGATGCTGAATTACACCTCTTAATCCTTGCTTTGGCAGTGTACATGCTGAAATTGGAATAAAACAAAAAAGGTTGCAATGTTGACATCCAAATTTATGATGTTTTCCATGTCTTTGAGTGATTTTTCCACATGGAATTGTTCATTTTTCTCTGTACATTATGCTACTATTGCAATGCTGAAATTCATTCCAAGCATCCCTTAAATTGGGCCATTTTTATTGGGGCTAGAAAATGTTCTAATTCAGCAATATGGAGGACTGTTGATTCTATGAACCTGGTTAGGATTAATTATTGCAATTATTGATTTGTTGGTTAATAATAGCTATTTCGGCTTATGTCTTTGGAAGATGCTTTCAGTCAACTGGCATGCATTCAGAAGGTTTGGATGAGCTGAGCAAATGAATTAAGGTGATTTTTTTTCTTTCAAAAACATGCAATGACTATCAAATATTCCAGCAATAATTTTGTAGTATGGTTGTTGTGGGTTTTCCGGGCTGTGTGGCTGTGTTCTGGCAGTTTTTGTTCCTAACGCTTCACCAGTAGCTGTGGCTGGTATCTTCAAAGGACAGGAGCACAGCTAGAAGATTCTCTCTGTGCCCAAGTGGAGGGTGTGTGTTCCTGCTGGTGTTTATAGCTGCTGAGAGGGTGTGTGTCTTCTGTGGGTCATTTATATTTATTTATTTATTTTTCAACTTCTATCACCGCACCATCTCCCCCAAAGATATTATTGTATACTGTGGCAATCACAGTAATATACAAACAACTCACACAATAGATGTGCTAATCCCACACACGACAGCACCACACCCCCTAATCACCACAAAAAACCCTCTCCTAATCTCTTGTAAATGACCCACAGAAGACACACCCCCTCTCAGCAGCTATAAACACCAGCAGGAACACACACCCTCCACTTGGGCACAGATAGAATCTTCTAGCTGTGCTCCTGTCCTCTGAAGATGCCAGCCACAGTGACTGGCGAAACGTTAGGAACCAAAACTGCCAGAACACGGCCACACAGCCCGGAAAACCCACAGCAACCATTGGATTCCGGCCGTGAAAGCCTTTGACTATACAATTTTGTAATAGTTTGGAAAACTTCAGCCAGCCAGTGTCAATTGTTTTGTTGTTGTTACATAAAAATTAAATATATTACATATGTTTTTGTGCTCATGGAATGTAACATCAGTTTACACACCTCTAGGCAACGTGCAGCCCAATTCTTTACTGGGGAACAAATCCCACTGAGTTCCAGGTGGCTTTCTTGTGAGTAAAGTGCGGGATCCAGACTGCAGCTCAGAGCTTCCACTGCTAACTTGGGGAGGAAATCAAAACACCACAGGAAAACTGGACACTAGATCTGTAATGTAACTGTATATTTATTTCTTTTTAAACAACACTCCTTAAATGTATTGCAATTCAATATACAAATGTGTTTTCACAGAATTATAATCCATTAAATAGCACAGAAAATAACCCAGCTTTTTTGTTGTTGTTGACTTGGGTAGATGTGTGTATATTTGGGGGCATCCATCATACCTTCAAATATGTAAGGAATGGTTCCTCCCAAACGTCTCCCAAGACAACTGAATGCTATAAATGCCCTAAATCTTGATTTTGCCCGCTGATCTTTCCTCTTAGACAGATCCGTAGATACAAAAGACCTTTTTTTTTCCAACAAGGAAGAATGTCTATCCCCAAATAGCTGTGAGCAACTGTTTCTCTCCATTCCCTTTCTAAAACCCAACCTACCCCTGCCCCCTCAGAAGCGAGATAACTTGGCAATATGACTCAGTTCCCTGCTCTCAACTGGTATGGAAACCCTCCAGCTCGCGTCCATGGCTCCGTCTCCTGTATGCCAGTGCATGCCCAGCACTGACTGCCAAGCTGTCGGGCCAG
This sequence comes from Charina bottae, assembly GCA_023362775.1. NCBI lineage: Eukaryota > Metazoa > Chordata > Lepidosauria > Squamata > Charinaidae > Charina > Charina bottae. The sequence goes on from JALMGJ010000001.1 coordinate 14,350,845, forward strand.
CCGATCATCTAAGCTCTGCGCAGACCTGTGCTTTCTCATCTGGAGTAGAAGCTTGATTCCTCTGTAAACAAGGCTAAGGATGCCAGATTTCACTGCTCTTGTTTTAAAGACACTTCGATACTGATATGTGATCACCTGATCTTGCTTCTCTTCTAGTCAAGATCCCCCTATTCACTGACCCTCACTAGAAATGGGAAGAACCCTTTAAGCATTCACACAATCGATATGAAATTGCACCAGTTTTTGAAGTTGCATATATTTACACGGGATGGAATGTTTTCCCATATTCTTTTTAAAGGAGCATATAGCAACATGTTCACATAAGACCAAATACTTTTAATATATTTATAACTGTTTTATAAAGCTTTGAAAAAACTCACAATAGCACATGGTTTTACTTTAATGCTTTACGGTACTATCTCTTTAAAATCACAATCAGCACTTTTAAGTTATAGTTGATCCAGCAAACAAGAGACAAAAAAAAATTACAAGAGTTAAGAATGGACTGATACATCCTTTTATCTTATTTTTTTAACTAATGCATAAGTGCAGAATAAGATAAGATACTCTAGTTTAAATATCTTGTTTACAATATACATTTTTGTTCTAATAATGCAACAGTAAATCCCATGCTTCACATAGAAAAGCAACCCGCAACATTAAGAAAAAATGTACAATTTATGAAACAAAGTAAATAAATATTAGTATTACAGAATCAGAGCTGTACATAAAAGCTGTTCAGTTTTTAATCATATAAAAATATTTTAGTGCAACCTCACATATATATTGATGCTTTTTTTGTTTTTTGCTTTACATCATTTAGGTCAAAGTGTCCCAAAAAGGAAAGAAATTACATTTATTACAAAGCAGATACACAAATTCTAAAATATGTACAAATTACTGCTAAAAAATGCTTATAAGAATATAAGCAAAAGTAAAGAAAAGGCACAAACACCTGTACAGGTTAAAAGTACCAGACCCAATAAGAATTTTGAAATTTCATTTTGGTCAGGCTCATGATGACTCGTAGTTTTACTCCATTCTTTTGATACAACAAAAGTATATATAATAGCAAACTACTGTAACTTAGAACCGGCATGCTATAAATTCAAATACTTCCTTCTATCACTGGGGAGGGGGGGAGTCAACAGGTTTTCACACCTCATAGATTACTGTGGCTTGCTTTTCTCGGAGGGCAGCTCTCTTCTTTCCTGTGTGCTTGAATCCTTCCTACTCAGGTAGCCTGGCGGTCTGACCTCCACGCCGCTTTTGCTGTAAAAGGTGGAATGAGATACTACAGTCTGATGTGATGTACCAAAAAGGTCCTTTTCACCACTGTGCAAGTCAGGGCTGGTGGCTGAGGCACAGATCTGGCCTGGCTCAGAGCCACTAAAGTGTTCCATGCTAAAATGTGCACTTTCCAAGGGTTTCTGAAAGGGCTCGGAATCCCTTTGTAATTGCTCCGTCCCGTGGAGGATTTCCTCCGTGGCAATGCGGAGAGAGGCTATGGCTTTTGTACAAGTCTGAATATTTTCTTCCTGCTCCCTCTCAACACCTTCCTCCGAAGCGCCCTTTCTCATCAACAGGAACTCAGAAGTCGATGTGCTGCCTTGAGCCGCTGTATGCAAAGCGGGAGGGCAGGCACGTTTCTCCTGATGCTTTGGAGGGATGCCCGATTCCCACTGCTTCTCCCCAGAACTTTCTTTGGGGAGAGACCAGATGGACGGAGCGTGTAAACCAGACAGGGCTGCAGGGAGCGAATGGACGATTTGGATGCCCCCGATGGGCATCATAGGGATAGGCGCACGAAGTTGCTGCTGGGAGTGTAGTGGAAGATGACTAAAGACATAGTCGGTAGGGCCCTCAGGGAACAGGTTAGGGATGGGGTGCTCCAGAATACCTTTTTCTCCAGGCAAGTTGAAATACGGTGCCTGCAACAATCCTGCTCTTGAATTCTGCAAGCAGAGAAAGACAAAGATCAGCAACAGTACTTCCTGGTCCTGGAAGGGGAAGTACACCATTCTTGTTAGTGGCTCAGCAAAACACTCGTTCCATACAGCATTTTGGCAACCCTACAACCCTAACCAACTATATTTAGGATGAGATGTCATGCTACTTACTAGATAAAAATATCTGGAGAAGGGACATAATCCTGACAAATTGCTGGCTGAAAAGTTCACAAAAAAACCACTGAGGCAGGCTACAGGATGATTCATAGCTAGGGTGAAGGCTTCATTTTGGGGATCTTCAAAAGTTTTCTAAGGAAATTTCTAAGGCAGCCCCTCAAGTTAGTTTAAGAAACTACTACACATGTAGTACATGAAATCTCGGAATTTAAACAGCACAAGGAAATAATCTTTTAAATGTTCTGCACTGAGTGAAATAGTAGGAGGTTGTTTAGGTTGAAGGTCTATATATATTCAACTGTTACACAATTTTAATCCTGGATATCTTCTAGGACTGTATGGATTGTGCATCTAGCAGGAAGAAGTGGTTGCTTTCCCAAATAATTAATGGTGAGGGGATCACTTTACATCCACTGAGAATCATGCAGGCAGATGTTGACAACAAAAGTTATTTATTAAAGGTTTTATATTTATGATTTATGTTGATCATAATTATTTGATAACTTGATAATAATTATTATCATGTTATATATTGTATGCTGCCTCGATAAGCCACAGAGTCAAATGACTTAAGTGGCCTAAAGACCTTTGTAAGTAAGTAAGTAAAAGTAAGTAAGTAAGTAAGTAAGTAAATAAATAAATAAATCCCTTTCCATAGGACTTGAGGCAGTTTACAAAAGCAAGGAAAATACAAAAAAATCAGTAGCACACAAATCAAAACTATCTAATAACAAGCCTGAACACCATTCAGCAATTGACGAAGGAAGGTTTCGGGTTCCAAATGTCGGAAGGCAACAGGTTCCACTCCTTCTACCTTAGGTAGATTGTAGATCCTGAGTAATCCCTCCCTGCAGTAAAACACAGGGTGGGCCAGATCTGGTCAGGAGGGGGTACTACTAATCCTGTAGTACCCAGGAGCTGATCCAGGTACGGCTTTAAACAGTACTTTGAATCAGACCTAGAAGCAACCAATGCAACAACTGGAACAGATGTTGGGCGGCTCAACTGTAGCAGATGGGCTGTCACGTTTGGAACCAACCGAGTCTTCTGAGTCATCTTCAAAGGCAGCCCCATGGAGGGCTGTTGGGTAGGAAATACAAGTAACTCATTGTCACTCATGCCCTGGTCACCTCCCTGGACTACTGTAATACACTCTACATGAGGCTGTCCTTGAAGAGTATCGAGAAGCTTCAGCTGGTACAAAATGCAGTGGCACAGGCAGTTATATGTGCCCTTAGAATGACACACGTTACATCTCTGCTCCGCAAGCTGCATTGCTTGCCAGTTTGCTTCTGGGTCCAATTCAAGGTGCTGGTTTTGACCTTTAAAGCCCTTCATGGCATGGGGCCGGGTTATTTGAGGGACCACCTCTGTCTGATTACATCTGCCTGTCCCATCAGGTCTGGCAGAAGAGGTATGTTGCAGTCCAGTCTGTTAAGAAGTTACATCTGGCAGGACCCAGGAGAGGGGCCTTTTCTGCCATGGTACCTGCCCTGTGGAACATCATTCTTCCTGAGGTGAGACTGGCCCCATCCTTGATATCCTTCTGGAAGTCCCTCAAAACATGGTTGTGTCAACAGGCTTGGGGATCTCAAGGAAATAGTGAACTAGTGAGGTGGCTGCATTGCTTATAACATTAAACTCTCTCTGCTAGTCTGTTAATAGTAACATTGATTGATGTTTATTTTTTAATAGTAGAATGTTTTAATATTGTTTATGCCTAATTAGGACTTGTCTATCTTTTCTTTCTCTGTCCATTTACCTCATCCATTCACTACATTTTCATCTAATTCCCCCCAGCCTTTCCAATGCCAGTCTACTTTATCCCTTAACCCATTTCCATCCTGGTTACTTTCCCCTTCTTTTTTGCTGCTTCTGCTGGAAGGAAGGTTTGGGAACATGTGTATACACACAAACATGTGTTAAGGGTGTCACAGCACACAGTTTGGGGAGATGGCAGGAATCTACAGGACTGTTTGCAGCTGGAGTTAGCAACTCGAGGCTGACAAGCGTTCCCAGAATTTTTGTCTGTATTTTAATTTTTTTTGTCTACTCTTGGAGGGGGGGCCATTTTGAATTCAGGTTTAAATATAAACAAACAAACAAACAAACAAAATATGCTTTTCTAAAATCTTGTTCTGAAAAATACATCTGTGCGTAACAGACTGGCATGAAACAGCACAGAGCAGTTATTCACATGTCTAATAATTTTTATCTAAAAATACAACTGATTACAGAGATAGTGTTTTTTTAAATGCTAATAAAATTATTCATGTCAGTATTTTGAACTTGCTGTCTCTAAGACATCCTAGTTTCTTAAGAAGCAAAGGACTTTGATATTTGAAAGGTAAAAAAGGTAAAGGTTCCCCCCGCACATTTGTGCAGTCGTGTCTGACTCTAGGGGCCGGTGCTCATCTCCGTTTGTTAGCCAAAGAGCCAGCGTTGTCCGAAGACGCTTCCACGGTCATGTGGCCGGCATGACGTGCACGGAACGCTGTTACCTTCCCACCAAAGTGGTACCTATTCATCTACTTGCATTTGCATGCTTTTGAATTGCTAGGATGGCAAGAGCTGGGGCTAGTGCGGGAGCTCACTCCGTCATGTGGGGCTAGGGATTCGAACCTCTGAACTTGCGATCTTCCGATCGACAAGCCTGGTGTCTTACCCACTGAGCCATCGCGCCCCCTATTTTTTTATTTGAAAACTGACACACTATTATTTATTTATTTGAAAACTGACACTCATTCATTCATTCATTCATTCATTCATTCGAAAACTGACACACTATTTTCTAAATCTTCAGCTGGCCAAATAAAAATATTACTTCTATATGGATTCCACCTCTGTATTAGATCCACATCCCTTCTGGCCGGTCAAGGCATCCTGGGAGACATGTGGTTGGATCCAGGCAGTGGTAAATTCATCCTTCAGGAAAGGAGTGGTCCCGCTCCTAAGGAAGCGGTGGTCTATCCCCTCCTCAAGAAACCATCACTAGATCCACAGGCTGTACAAATTTCTTCCCTTTTTAGGGAAGGTTGTTGAGAAGGAGGTTGGATTGCAGCTCTGGAGGGCCTTGGAGGAAACAGATTATCTAGACCAGTGCTTTCCAAAGTCCTGCTGTTGGCGACACATTAACGGCGGCGTGGGCGGCCTGTTTCGCAGTAAAACCTGGAAGTGCTGATGGCGTGCCACTGCCGTCACCACTGCCACTGCACACACCATCACCGTCGCCGCACGTGCCGCTGCAGGGGCGGCGGCGATGCGCCATCACCACTTCCGGGTTTTGTCGCGACACACAGTTTGGAAAGCTATGATCTAGACTCTTTTCAGCTGGGCTTTAGGCCTGGAAATATAGTATTGAGACAGCATTGATCTCACTTGCTGATTATTTTTGGTGGGACCAGAACAGAGTTGGTGCATCCATCCTGGCCCTCCTTAAACTCTCAGCAGCTTTTGATGCCATCTTTCTGGACTGAATTCCAGCCTATTCCCCTTGCTTTGTGGGGTTCCTTGGGGCTATATACTCTCCCCAATATTATGATGATACTAACTGTCAGTGATTCTAATCAGAGGTAGCCACATGACAAGGGCTTAGGGGACACTTGGTCCTGGGATCTCAGGTTGCTCACTTCTGTTCTACAGTTTTCATCAACGTAAAGAAGAAAATGCTTCATTGAAATAAATAGAATTAAGATCCAACTCTACATGAATAAAAAGACAGTAATGTAAATAGATTTCTCCTCCTTCCCATCAAAGCCTCCAAAAAACCTTCCAAGAAGTAGCAGATAAGGAAGGGTCTGGAACATGGGACAGGAAGCTGCAGTAACAGGGAAGAAGCAAATAAAACACCAACAACCTGGACAGAAACAGATGTTTATGGGGCTCATGTCTCACTGATTAACAACAAGATGTAAGGATCTGTCTGTCAACCAAAACCAATATCCTAGTCTGAGCATAAAGGTAAAGGTTCCCCCCGCACATTTGTGCAGTCGTGTCCGACTCTAGGGGCCGGTGCTCATCTCTATTTGTTAGCTGAAGAGCCAGCGTTGTCCGAAGATGCTTCCACGGTCATGTGGCCGCATGACACGCGCGGAACGCTGTTACCTACCCACCGAAGTGGTACCTATTAATCTACTCGCATTTGCATGCTTTCGAATTGCTAGCTTGGCAAGAGCTGGAGCTAGTGCGGGAGCTCACTCCGCACGCAGGGCTAAGGATTCGAACCTCCAAACTTGCGATCTTCTGATCAACAAGCCTGGCATCTTACCCGCTGAGCATATATCCTAGCAATTAAGCCAATTCTGAGAATTCAGTTTCCATTACCTCAGAATCCAATTGACATAATAGAAGAAAGAATGTTAAAAAGGTTTTTGTAGACAATGATTTTAGGAGGCCTATTTCTATATTATTTTTAACTTACCGAATGTCCCAAAGGAACTGACTCAGATTGTATATACTGGCCCAAGGGCAACGATGGGTTATGGTATAAGCCTCTCCGGGGTGATGCTGCTCTAATAGAGGCCATATATCGTCTTTCTCTTCGTGGAGACAGATCTCTTCGAGAAGTTGCATCCTTTCCAGGAGACACTGGCCTCCGCGGTGACAGATGCCGTCTTGGGGAAGCATCTCTGCGTGGTGATAACTCTCTTCTTAGGACAGCTTCCTTTCTTGGTGAAAGATGTCTAATAGGTGAAATCTCTCTTCTTGGTGATAGATGCCTTCTAGGTGACAGATCTCCTTTGGGTATTAAATATCTCTTTGGTGAGTTATCTCTGTATGGTGAGGAATCATATCCAGGGGATGACTGTTGGCTGGATGATGAAAAATCTCTAGGAGATGAGTTTGACTCCAAGGAAATCATATAATCTTCATCCATGCAGCTAGGTATGTCAAGCCTGTCTTTGTCAGGTTCAGAATCTGTACTTTTATTCTGAAAAAATCTTTGATATTCTGTCATTGGTGAGTCATCACAAGAATCACTTGTTGTTAAGAGGTGAGTAACCTGAATGCTAGGTAAAGTGGCCAAATAACTTATCAAGGAGGAATGTCCCACAGAACTCTCAGGAGAGCCCCCATAAGATGTGGTAGCAGTATTCACAGATATTGAGGAAAATCGGGGTGGTTGGGGGCTAGTGCTTCGAGATCTTGTTTTGGGCGTTGAGTCTCCAAGAGCATCATCAAAATCATCCTCATCATCCTCATCCTCATCATTGTCTTCTCCATCCTCTCCATCAGACTCCTCAGCATCAGAGAACTGGTGCTGAGTTGATGTGCCAGTCATGTTGTTCTTCTCAATTTCTTGGTGGTTATCTTCCATATTTTCTGAAACAAATGTAACAATTCAATATGTCATATGCAGGGGACACAAAACTGAACTTGACTGCAGATCTTTTTTGCCCATAAAGCTATTGATTGTGCCCAAAGCTCCCACTGCAATATGAAAGAAAGATGCTTTTTGGTAATACATGGGTAAGATGTCTACTTAAGACATTTTCCTGCACCATCAAATGCATAAACCTGTTTGATTTCCATGCCTCTCTGAAACTTTTTGGAAAATTAAATAAATTCAGAGTATAACCAAAATCACATATTTGATTGCCAACCAGCATTTACACGATCCTCAAATACTTGACTTACAACTGTATACCTGCTTCAAGGGAATAGTTGATTAACTTGATAGGGCTTACATCTAAGTAGAGTTGTACTATTAAAAAATATGAGTTGTAGTTATCCAGTAATATGCCTTTAAAAAGTTTATTATACCACAATGAGGCCTAAATTAATATTTTCCTCCTGTCAAAAAACTAGGAGCTGAGATGCTTGGATACCTTGTGTAAAGTGCAGTGAGGAAAACTTTTAACAGCAATGCGTGCTACCAAAAATTTTCACACTATTTTGAGATATGTTTTTATGTCAGCCCCTAAGAATATTGTGTGCTAGAACCAGTTGTATACCTTACTGAGTGGGATGGGATAGGGTGAGATGAGAGAAGTAAGACATAAAGATAGCCTTTAAATTATGTAAGCTTCAAACCAACATATCAATATTATTTTCAATGCTTTAGTGCTGACATGAGGGAAAACTTAAATTCTTAACACAGCCTCTCTTGTCAGTAAGTGATATAATGTGATGAGTCATTTGTATACTGCAACAGCTCCGGCAGCTCAGAAACTCATATTCATTCTGTCTGTCTGTCTGTCTATCATCTATCTATCTATCTATCTATCTATCTATCTATCTATCTATCTATCATCTATCTATCATCTATCTATCTATCTATCTATCTATCTATCTATCTATCTATCATCTATCTATCTATCTATCTATCTATCATCTATCTATCTATCTATCTATCTATCTATCTATCTATCTACCTACCTACCTACCTACCTACCTACCTATTATCTATCTATCTATCTATCTATCTATCTATCTATCTATCTATCTATCATCTATCTATCAAATTTATCACCGCCCATCTCCCCCCAAAGGGGGACTCTTTATATATATACCTGCTTCTTCAGTTTCCGCATCATCCACTGATGTCATTGATACCCCCAGCTCCAGGCATTTTTTCATGTGCGCTTTCGACTTCATATGCTTCGTCAGATTCCCTGTGGAAAACACAAAGATGAACTAGACAAGATGGCACCAGTTTAGAATTCATACTGACTCTTATGAAGAGATGTTTCCCATCTTTTCCTTCTCAGCTGGATATGGAATTAGTGAACTAGACAGAGAGATAAACCAAATTCATTTTATATAAATGTCATTGCAGCAACAATAATTTCATAAAAGCCCATGTGTTTCTTCTTTTCTTTTCATAGCCAAGCTGTGATACTCAGGACTACTGAACCTGAATCTTCTTTTTGTGCCCCTATCATTATTGTTAATAATGTATCATCACCATCATCATCATCATCATCATCATCATCATCACCATCATCATCATCACCACCACCACCACCAACAACAACAAATACTGGAAAAGTTGGCATTTCAATTGTTTGGATGAGATGTGAAAATATCTAAGGCTGTCACTGAGAAGGAAAATTGAAGATGTCAGGCCAATTCTACCATCTGATATAAATATTCCTCCTCCCATCTTGAGAAGATGAGGAAACAAATGGTAACTCTAGGACTGACCAGGTTTGCACACCTGGACTATCATATAATGATATCATGCAGGATATTGTGGAGCTCCCTTTCCATGGGTGGAAAAGGAGATCTGCCATCACAGCTCCTCATCAAGACAAGGAAAATCTCTTCCACTGTTGCTCCTCTACTATCAATATTTCAACAGTGATTAGGGGAGAAGAAGGGAGGTGTTGAATGTGGCTTCAAGGGATCTAGGAAATTCAAAGCCCTTCCAGTCCCCTAACACAGTAGTATGTACCCTGCACAGCCCCTCCCTAAAATGGCCCAGAACCTACACCGGTCCTGGCACTGTTGTAACTAATATGATACCTTGTAGGAGGGGATTTTTAAAAAGAAATGACTGCACAGTAAAAAATACTCAAATAAAAAAAAAAGACAGCTGCTGCTCTGTCCTCCCACCCTGAATGCATTGAACAAGGAGGACATAAACACTTGGCAGAAACTTCACAAGGTGTTTTCCCATTTGCCTGCCTCTGACATCTAGCTACTTAACTGTAAGCCGCCCAGAGTCACGAATGTGAGATGGGCGGCTATATAAATTGAATAAATAAATAAATGCTTCCAAAATATAGTCAACAAAGAATTGTTCGGCATCTTTGAGATTAACAAGTGTATTATTGTCTAAGCTTGTGAATTACTTTTTTTATTAAATTTACCAAAGCCTCTCAGAGGTTTATGGCTAGACATAAAATCAAGATTAAAACCAGATATATGGCTCAAGCAACAATTAAAAAAAATAAATCCAGCATCCAAAACCCACAATTAAAAGCCTATTTTGAAAAGGTATTTGTAGGGCCTACCCAAAGAGGTTATGTCCCTGAACAAAGCAGGGAGTGCATTCCACAGAACTGGGATGAACAGAGAGAAGGCTCCACCATGAATCACTGTGGGACAAGCCAATGGCTGCTGTAGCCGAATCTCCCGGGATGATCTCAATCAGCTGGGGATGTGGAGGAGGGGGATCTTATAGAAACTCAGCTCCACTTCCTTACACACAAGGGCATGAAAACTTACTCCAGAATAAATTTGCAAGTCCTTGAGGTGCAACTAGACTAACTTTTACAACAGGTTACAAGTTATTATTGAAATATAATTAACAATCAGATATATTTGAAAAAATGAGTTCATAAATAGTTCTGTTAATTGTGTTATCCTCCCTGCAGATATTTGCTGATTCTTCACACTATTCAGTCTCAATGTAACACCTCCAGCATGTGAAGGCATCAGCTTTTACAGGAGATTTTTGCAGCCTGACCACCTCCAGATGTGTTGGATTACAACTCCCCAGCATCCCAGCACATCTGGAGTATACCAACCCTGGGGAAGGTTGGCCTATAATATCAAATGCTGCTGAGAGGGCAAACCGTACATTAGTACTGCAAAATTAAGCAGATTACTCCCCTGTACATACACAGAGAGTAGATATTTCCCCATTGTCATTAGGAGCAGGAGCAGGCCACCAACGGCTTTAGCGTTATAAATTAGGCAATTGGCGTTATTTTCTTTAAAAGGGGGAGGGATTTATTACAAATCAGTTCTGGTTCCCGTGGCAAGATGATAAATGGAAGCTGCTTCTCTCCTGTGGCAGTGAGTACCCATGGTCATGTGCTAGCAGATCTCAATCCATAATTCATGTGAGCATGGATGGAGGGGCCCACCCAGAGTCTGTGGAACGGTGCATTATTAATAATTGTGAAACTGACCCACCATAAAGGCAGCTTAGGAATTCTCAGCTCGGCACAGCTAATGTTCCACTTCTGCAATGTGCTACTGCAAATGTACAATCCCTTGATGTAATTGATGTTTGCACCATAACATTTTCAGCACAAAAGTAATAATTGCCAAGGCAATTTTATGCCACTACATTTCCTCTGCAGACAGATGGGCTGGGTCGAAGCCCGTATTTCTTAATGTAGTTACACAAAGTGGCTCTCTCTGACAAACACATCAAACCTTGAATCACTTATTCAAATAGGAGTGGTGCATTTCATGAAATCTTATTTTCAGAAATAAAAGCCCCCTCAGTTTAAGAACATTTCTCTTACACTTGGAAGGATGGAAGTCAGAGCACATTTTGTCATCTACCAATCCCCAGCAAAATAACAGAACAAAGATGATCAGGTACCTTTTGTTTTGAAGGCAAAATTACACAACTTGCATATATAAGGCCGTACATCAGTGTGAGTCCGGATATGCTTTTTCAGCATGCTGGGTTTCTTGCAACGGATTCCACATTCTTCACAAATATACTTTCCACGTCCACGTCCCCTGACATACACATAATCCTCATTGGATTTATATCTGTTAGAAGAAAGTCAGAATGAAATAGGAAACACCTAACTGGCCATTTTTATTCACAAAGATTGGATTTAGTTGAAGTATTTGAATGTTACCTTTCAAGGTGGGTTACAAGCATAAAACACTATTAAGGTGGGTTACAAGCAGAAAAGGAATACAGTAAAGGCAACATACTACAAAAGTTAAAACAACTCTTCAAAACAATAAAGAGGGTCACTTTGGTGTAGTAGGCACCAGGCTAGAAACTGGGAGACCATGAGATCTAGCTCTTCCTTAGTCTCAAACGCAACTGGGTGACCTTGGTCCAGTCATTCTCTCTCAGCCCTAGGAAGGAGGCAGTGGCAAACCACTTCCAAAAATCTTGCGAATAAAACTGCAGGACTAATCCAGGCAGTTGTCAGGAGTCAACAATGACTTGAAGGCATGTGTGTGTGTGTGTGTGCGCGCACACACACACACACACACACACACAAAGAGAAGTTATGTCTGAGCAGAAACACCTATTCAGAAGAAGCTAGGCAAAGAATTTCTCCCCTCCCACTTTTTTTTTAAAAGCCTTCTTAAAAGCTGACAACTCTGTCAGTATCTTTAGGCGTTTGCCCTATTGTGGGACTATAAAATTATTTTTCCACTAGGGAATTCCAGAAAGTTTCCATGCATTTGTGCATTTGCAGAACAGGGCTATCAGCAAACCTGTTTCAGTTCCTTTGCTTTGCATGTGTTCATGATTATCTACTACTTTACATACAGAAGCATATAGTATAACAAAGAGCACAGTTACTTGCTAAAGCAGATCATATGGTCCACTGAAGGCTATCTTCCCTCCCCCCCAACAAAACCAAGGGAATGCTTTCATATGTCATATTGATCATATGAAAGTATCATATTGATATGACCACATACTTGGCAAATATTCACTGTATTACAGAGACAGACCTTTTCTCAGTGACCATTTCTTCTTGCTGAGCCAGAACTGTTATGCAGAGATCAAATGTGCAAATGTGCACAAATTTAAACTGCCTATATGAAATTGTTTTCCTTTTTCAATGTACACTCCCCATTAAAGACATGGAATTTAAAACTTGCAGCATTTCCAAATCATAAAGAGCCATGGTTATTCTAACATACCTCACACAGCACAAGACACCCACCACACATGTTCTCCCTCACAAGTTCCAAAGCGATTATTCTCCTACAGATCAGCTAAATAAGATACCCAAACAATGATTTCTTTGCTCAATATTTATACCAGGGAAAGAGAATCTTTTATACCTAGTTCTGGGAAAGGCTTTGAAGATCATAGGCTAACTCTGACTGGGCCAAAGGCAGAATAAATAAAGACACAGTAGATAAGAAGACATTTCCAAAATCAGCAAGGACATCAATGGCATACATCACACCTCTACACACCAGCTCCAGGCACCTTATCAGTCTTCTTAAAGAGAAGTAAACAATAACTTTGCCACAGAAGAATTCATTCTTCTTCCAACCATTCCCCCTTTCTGCCCAATATACTGTAAAACCATTTACAGCAGCATACTTTTGCCTGAAGAATGCTTGCATAAGTTGCTGTGTGCACATTCCAAACTGCACAATGCAATCCTATACATTCCTATTCACATGTGAGCTCAGCTGATTTTCAGTGAAGCTTATTCCCAAGTAACAGAGTAGCAGGCTTGCGCTCTTCATGAACAGAATCAAACAAGAGAAGAGACAATCAGATAGCATTTTTGCAGCAGCTTCCGAAAAAAAGACCAGAATCCCTTTACTTCCTCAAAATAGCTAGGCTTGCTCACAAATCCCTCTGCTTTGCTCCCAGCTATCATTTAAGCAAACGCCAGACCCTGCAGGCAAACGGAATACCCAGCCGGAAATGGCTGCTGGTGGTGATTTCATCTTTTTACCATTGTCAAGTTGCCTTTGCTCTTAACCAACTGGGAAAAAAAAGGTAATGCTTTCAGCAAGAGGACAGTGCTAAATCGCCCACTGATAAAGTGAGTGCCAAGAGTGCTTTTTAGGGGGGAAAAGACAAAACAGAGTCTAGAAGTAAATTTATTGCTGATACTGTGGAGTCTTTGGTGCTCTCTGAGCCTTGTTGTTTTCTTGCAGACGTTTCATTGCCAGGCTAGGCAACATCTTCAGTGCGAAAAGGGAGTGGGGCTTGCTCTCTGTTTATATACCATGGCTTGTCCTGCTTGTGTTGGTGGAGGTGTTGTTCTCTCCTTAGTAGTTCCTTGATTGGGCTGTTGTTTGCTACTTGGTTGATTGACTGAGTTAATAGTTCCTTGATTAGGGTCTATTGTGCTGTTTGATTGTTCCTCTGGTGCTAATCCTGGTGTTAATCTTTGATTGCTGGCAAGGAGGTGTTCTGGTCCTCTGGCTTTTCTATTATCTCTTATGAATGGTATGTAAATGTTGTTTACCTCTATGTGTCTGTTGATGGCTGCTTTGTCTGAGTGCCAAGCTTCCAGGAATTCTCTAGCGTGTTGGATTTGGCTTGGTTTAAGATGCTCACAGTTTCCCAGTTGAAAGTATGGTTGAGTCTGTCCATGTGTTGTGAGATTAAGGAGTTTTCATTGTGTCTTCTGACTGCTAGTTGGTGTTCGTGGATGCGCTCTGCTAGTCTTCTGCCTGTCTGTCCTACATAGTGGCTGTTACAGTCCTTACACTGTATGTTGTAGATAACTCCTGTTTTTTCTTCTTGGGCTACTGGGTCTTTTGGGTTACTTAAGATGTTTTGAAGGGTTTTGGTTGGTTTATGTGCTACGGTGATACCGTGTGGTTGTAACAGTCTGTTGGTAGTTTCTGAGATGTTTCTGATGTATGGTAGTGTTATCCTTTTTATAGCTTCTGTTGGTTGTGTTGTAGTAGGTTGAGTGGTCAGGCACTTTTTGATAAAGTTGCGTGGGTATCCATTTTGCTGGAAGATGATGTATAGATGATCTAATGGTTGTTGTGGGTTTTCCAGGCTGTGTGGCCATGTTCTGGCAGATTTGGTTCTTGGGCACAGAGAGAATCTTCTAGCTGTGCTCCTGTCCTCTGATGATGCCAGCCACAGCTACTGGTGAATCGTTAGGAACCAAATTTGCCAGAACACAGCCACACAGCCCGGAAAACCCACAACAACCATCGGATTCCGGCCATGAAAGCCTTCGACTATACATTATAGATGATCTGTTTCCTTTTTCTGGTGTTCTGGATTGCTGCAGTGTGTTAGTGCCCGTCTGAATAATGTTCTTACACAGCTCCTCTTGTGGGAGGTTGGGTTGTTGCTTTGGTAATGGAGCACTTGGTTAGTGTGGGTAGATTGCCGGTAGACTTGTGTTTCTAGCTTGCCATCATTTCCTCTACTGATGAGGATATCCAAGAAGGGTAGTGTGTTGTAGTTTTCTTCTTCTCTTTTGAATTTTATTCCATTGAAGATGTTGTTGATGTGTTTCCTCCAGTTGTTCCTTTTTTATTATGACAAAGGTGTTTGTTGATTGCTGATATTGTTTGGGACCGGTTTTGTTTCCAGAGCAAGACTTTGTAGCAGGACCACACTCTGAAAAACTTGTACGTCCCAGGAAATTAATGACAGTTGGTAGGTAAAAAGATTCAGTGTCTCCACTATTCCTGTCTAGAAAAGCTGCACTCATACTTTTTTTCCTGTCTCTGAAGAGTACCAACTTCAATAGTTATCTCATTATGGGAGGCCATGTGAATGACTTTCACTACAATCTTGTACATACGCTTTTCCCTTAAAGTAGGATGATCCTCCTGACAATCTTTAACCAGAGAAAAGACCGCATTACTGAAAATATAGTAGAATTTACTAAACTCTAGAATGGACACATAATGAACAGAACTAACAAAGCAGAGCTATTTTATCAATTATTTAAGAAGGAATAGGATTTCTGTTCTATTTTTCTAGGAAATCAATGTTTCCCTTTAGTTCAAGACATTGTAGTTTTACTAACAAAGAGTGATGAAAATGACATTCGGGTCATGCCTGGCCATGATCCAAAGAGGTCTTTCAGCTAAGAGTTCTGTTGCTCCAACTAGACTAATTCATCATCCTGTTCTGAACACTGTCAAGACAGTCCCTCACAAAGCAAGCTTTCCCCTATCAAATGTCCCTGTGGTAGGGTGTTAACCTAAAATTTGAGCACATGCAATGATCTTTCTTCTGTTGTCATGTTGCAAATGATTTATGGTTCAGTTTGGGTTTTTTTTTATACACGTCTCAAATATTAGGTGATCAGGGTAGCGAAGAATCTTGCTTTTGGAAGACCAAGACCTAAATTAAATGTTGCTGTCATGCAGATGCTACATAGCCCTTTGGACAGACAGGTCTTTGTGCCTTGTCTGTTTGTAATTGCTAGGTACATCAGTCAGTGATACATTATTTTCCATCTCCCTTATAGTCCTTCAGCCTCTTGTTTTACACATATTCTGTTCTCTTATCTCACTTCTACCACTGATCTGCTCCTGATATGGAAGATCCAGAAGGTGATCTACTAAGCTTATTAAACTGATGAGTTTCCTAAAAAGTAGTTTCTTCAGATCCTCTAAGTAGGTAAGACGCCAGGCTTGTCGATCGGAAGATCGCAAGTTCGGAGGTTCGAATCCCTAGCCCTGCGTGTGGAGTGAGCTCCCGCACTAGCTCCAGCTCTTGCCAACCTAGCAATTCGAAAGCATGCAAATGCAAGTAGATTAATAGGTACCACTTCGGTGGGTAGGTAACAGCGTTCCGTGCTTGTCATGCGGCCACATGACCATGGAAGTGTCTTCGGACAACGCTGGCTCTTCGGCTAACAAACGGAGATGAGCACCGGCCCCTAGAGTCGGACACGACTGCACAAATGTGCGGGGGGAACCTTTACCTTTTTTATCTATGTAAAAAGTATTTTTTGCTATTCAAATAACTTCATTTGAATCATACTTCTCAATAGCAAATGCCTTCCAAATGACAAGAATAAGGAAATTCACGGTTAGTAAGAACAACAAAAGGCTTTAAAATGTTTATTTTTAAATTGTAATGAAGAACAAGTCTTATAGAACTAAGTAGGACCCTAGAAAAAATTGCCACCATAACTTTAAAGAGGGCACATTATTACACTGAAACAATATTAATCTATATTTAATGAAACACAGCAAAACGTCATATGCAAAAGAGGGCTTGAGAGGTAACAATTACAGTGCCATGTTCTGCATGTATGACATCTTGCACATATGATAAAACTGTACTGCCTGTCTAACAGAAGTCTTTTTTCATATACAGCAGAATACACTGCATGAAAAGAAATTTCATAATTTCTGTGCAGATACAGAGAAAAACTGATTCTTACCCTCCGCCAGTTCTCCAGATGTCCACTTTGGGACCATAGCAAAGTGGTTAGCAGCAGTGTCCTATACAGGGCCCAGCCAATGACAACATCTGTTCTGTACAGTGAGATCAATGTTTGTGCATAATTGCCTCTTTCTGTTCTACTGGATGGGATGAACATATATGCAAGAGGCATATGAATACGTTGAAATTAGATATCACTGAACTTTAAACTGTCAAAAAATGTAGCAACATTCAGCTCTAAATTTGGATCACAGTAGCTGGTAACAGTGATCTTAATTCTTCCAATAAGCAAAAATGTAGAGTGGCTCTGCATGTGTGGATTTGTATTTCATCAAAAATGAGTCTGAGACAAGCTTTCCTTTGCTTTACAGACCTGAGAAGGTCATAAATGCAAGGATTGGTTTCTAAGTTACTTTTTCACCACCATCGTAACTGCAAATGGTCACTAAACAAGGCAGTCACTAAACGAGGACTGCCTATAAGTTTATCTTCTTTTAAAAGAGAAGTAATAGGAAAGACCTTTTGTCTACCTGAAGGTTATTTTTCTTAATCCTGCAAGACATGATTGAATAACAAACAGAAAGAATTGGTGGGAAATATGTTGACTAAAATAGCAGTAAAATTGTAGCAAGAACTACATAAGGCATATATTGAGGAATGGGTTCAGTCCTCTTTAGGACATTTATTGAATGTGCAAGGGCAAAAGTGCCTAGAGGACAGGGCTGTGCATGTTAGCCCTATTCCTTACATTCTTGTTTCCTGATTCTCCTTGCATTCACACAGGAAGTCTGAAAGGAAGGTGAATATGAGTATACATTTCCATGTTATCTGGGGGTCCTTGAAGAATCACTGACTGCATAGAGGATCTATACTCATGGTTTGAGCAAATTCAAGTAGAGCTCCTTTTCAGACCTCTTCCTCAACCTCAAGGAGAATAAGGACAGGCAGGGTGAGCAACACCCGATGACCCCGGGCAGGGAGGGACACCATGATGCCTCCCAAGCTCTATTTTTATAGGGTCCACAAATCATGAGTCATTTGATCCCCGTATCTCCTTCTAAAATCACTAGATTTATTTTTCATTTAAAAATGGTAAAGCTGTCAGGCTGACTAAATTCTAGCAGAATTAAATATAAATGCCGGTCGGTGGGCAGCAGTTGCTATCAGACTGGAGCAAATTGATCACTGTCTCGTTGTATTAAAAAGGGGACAAAGAATCCAGCAAGTGATTGTCCAGCCAGCCTGCTGAGACTTGTAAGCAAGCTTTAGGCCAGACACCTCTACTAGAAATTGCTGGACTTCATACATTTTGACAGAGTAACAAGTTGGCTTTAGGAAAAGCAGGTCAGTTCATCCCACTATGCTGGCCAACAAATCTGTTTTGGTTTTTCCTGTATGCAGACAATTTCCTGTATTCAGATAATACAATCATCCTATCTACATCTCAAGTGGTTTTGAGAAGATACCTCCGGGCACTTGCACCTTTCTGCAGAGAGAATGGTATTCTCATGAAATCCTGTTATATGATGCCATTCTTAGAAATGTGATGGTATTTGAATAAACTAAACTAAATCATTAGTTTGGTTTATTCAGTGTTGAAGCATGAAAAGGTATTTGTGGAGTCTTAATATTTCGACATCCTGGAATGAGCAAACAAGGACCATTTCTATGTGGTCCAAGTCTCACAAATATCACATTTTGTCAACCGCAACGGCAAGAAGTATGTCCTGGTTGCAGTTAAGCGCTATACAGTGTAGAGCAAAGGCCATAAGCTGTCTGAATCTTGGTGCACAGGTCTGCAACTATCACAGTGTGGCTCAATTCAGTCATTTAATCAAATTCCTAAAGAGCCCTGACTGGCATGACCCAATATGTATCTAATCTGTCATTAAAATCTGCCTTGATTTCAACAAGCCTGCATGCAACTCAGTTGTTTAAAATACTGGCTGAAATTATTTCAAGAGCCCTCTGGTCTCATGGACAACTGCGATAAATTCAGATTTTAAACCCTGTGGCTTATCTATGCAATATCTGAACTCAACTGGCTTCCAAAGAACTCTGTGAGTACTGAAGCACTGGTCATAGACTACAATCTACAAAGAGATTCATATTTCAGCCCAAAATTATACAGCTCAAGATTATTTGGAAGAGCTCTCTCAACTGCCAATATCCTTTCCCCAGTGCAAAGGAGAACTTTCACATTAGCTAGTTCTGATTTGCTGCCTTCCTTCTTACTTTTTAAATTAATTAGTATGTGTCTTCAAGTCAATTGTGAGTCCTGAGGATTGCATGGACAAATCCATTCAGTTTTCTTGGCAACATTTTTCAGAAGTGATTTTGCCATTGTCTTCTTGCTAAGGCTGAGAGAAAGTGACTGACCCAAAGAAGGAAGATTTAATGGTATTCCTCTGCAAGTCTATCCCTTCCCCTGCCCATTTGGGGAAGTTCAATCAGTTGCCCATGTCCTTCTCCAGTGTCCTTTCTATTTGTCTGAACACAGGAACTTAAATTATGACATTACTAGCTACCAGTAGTGGTCAGAAGACTTTATCCTTTTTTCAGCAGATAAGTCAATGACCATCTTCAGAAGAGTGGCCAAATTCTGTTCAATCACCACTGAAGTTCAACACAGAATTGTAATAGCTTGGCTGTATAAAACAGCATGGTCACTACAGGGAGTCCTTGCTGAATGACCACAATTGGGACCACAATTTCGGTTGCTAAGTGAAGCAGTTATTAAGCGAATCAGACTAAATTTTATGACCTTTTTTGTGGCAGTCATTAAGAGAATCACTGCGGCCATTAACTGAACCATGTGGTCATTAAGTGAATCACGTGGTTCCCCATTGATTTTGCTTGCCAGAAGCCAGCTAGGAAGGTCAAAAATGGCAATCATGTGACCACAGGACACTGTGACAGTCATAAATGCGAACCAGTTGCCAAGCGCACAAATCGTGATCACATGACTGTGGGGATAGTGCGACAGTCGTGTGAGGACTGGTCGCAAGTCGGTTTTTAGCACTGTCGTAAGTCCAAGCCGTCACTAAACGAATGGTCATTAAGCAAAGACTGCCTGTATTGTTCAGAGTTTTAATCTTCTTACAAACTGCTGAGAAGCAAAGGTACGATTTTCTGCATTTTTCAGCAAAAGTCTACATTAAAACATGTGCAAACCTTTTTTTAGGTTTAATACAACCATTCTCCCCTCTCAAATAGCCACAAACAAGAAACCTCAAACTTCAACAAGTTCCATCTTGTGAACCAGTTGCACCCTTTCCTTGCCCAGGAGGCCCTTCAGACAGCTACTCTCATGACCTAGTCACCTCACAATTGGACTACTGCAATGTGCTGCACATGGGGCTACCCTTGAAGACCAGCTGGAAGCTGGTTCACAATGAACAGATAGTTCACAATGCAGTGACGTGAGCAGTAACAGGCACCCTTTGTTATGCCAATGTGTCACTACTGCTACCCAAGCTGTACTGGTTGCCAGTTGGCTTCTGGGTGTAATTCAAGGTGCTGGTCCTCACCTATAAAGCCCTTCATGGCATACGGCCTGGTTATCTGAGGGACTGCCTATCTCCAAATGCATGTGCCCACCCCATACATTGAGGCAGACTGGGTGTGCTCCAGGTCCCTTCTATTAAACATTGTCATCTTATGGGACCGAGGTACTGTGTCTTCTCAGTTGTGGCCCCCATCGTCTAGAACAGCATCCCCCCCAGAGATACAGACATCACCCCCTCTCCTGGAGTTCCAGAAAACCCTTAAGACATGGCTCTGGTCCCAGACCTAGGGTTAATGTGTCTGTGGGACCCCTGCTGTGTTTTACTTATTATTATGGCTGTTTGTATTGTTTTATATTCTTAATGTTTTTACTGCTTTTTTTAGATTCTGTAAACCGAACTCACAGCTCCTGCTCAAAGAGCAGGTGGCAGCTGGGGCCTGGAGGGCCTTTGTACAGCTTAGGGCTGTGAGTCAGTTGCACCCATTCCTGGACCTGGGGGCCCTGCTCATGGTCACTCATGCCCTTGTGACCTCCAGATTGGACTTCTGCAATGGGCTTTACGTGAGGCTGCCCTTGAAGAGTATTTGGAAACTTCAACTGGTGCAAAATGCGGCGGCACAGGCAGTTACTGGTGACAGTTACTCGGCACATGTTATTGGTGACATCACTGCTCCGCAAGCTGCACTGGCTTCTGGTGTGCTTCCGGGTACAATTCAAGGTGCTGCTTGTCACCTTTAAAGCCCTTCACGGCTTAGGCCTTGTTAAACTTCTGATCAGTTGTGGCTTCCATTTGCATGTAAGATTATACCCTGAAACATCACAAATGCATGAGCACCCAAAACAACTCTTTAGATCTTGTCCCTAAAAGTAATATAACACACACAACAATTCCATCTTTCTGTTCTTACCCGCCTTCAAAAATTTTAATTCGCATTGGCTCAGTTTGTTTGGCTACAATATCTTTATCACCATGGCCGTCTCCTTTAATTCGTTCTTTGATAACATTCCCCACTACTTTCTTTTCAAACTTGCTGCCAAATACAAAGAATGGCTCCTGTTTCATCTGTAAAAAGAAAGGCAGGGGAAAATGTCACTAACTGCTGAAAATGTTTGAAGCTTAGAATAAACACTACATACATAAACAGAACAACAGTGTTGTGCCATATTAATGTAAATGCTTTAAGTCATCATTAGGCCTGACATCACACTGAAAACTCAGGAAGACAATTAACTAAGTCCTTTGATTTTCCAAGGAATAAAAGAGATAGGCAGTAGAATAAATTTTTAAAAATGCCTCAGTATGTTGTAAACATAGCATATCACGTTGCCATTTATACATAAAAAGTAAAGATAAATAAGACTTACTAGACGATCAAAATCAGTCAATTGATGACCACTGGCATTTCAAGTCATAGCCTCCTCAAAGCCATCCAGCCCATCAGGGGTGGTGTGGTTAAGACACACTAGTTTCTCTGCCTATAGTTCAAAAGGTAGTGATGTGGCAACAAACTATGACCAACTACCTTTGATCTCCCCAACCCAATATATTAGGAATTTATTCATTGCTAAATAAATAAATAAATCCACAATCTCCTGGGACAGAAACAAGTACTTCAACTAGAACTAGCAGAGACATATAAGAGCTGGAAAACCCCAGGTGATGTTAGTGTCTTCATATCTGACTTTTTGTGGGGGGAGGGGAGAATCCACATAGCACTGCCATGTACGGTTTAAACCAAAGACAAATAAAACTTGAGGCCATGGATTTTTTTCCAGATATGATCTTCCTGTAACTTTGACGTTGTTAAATGGCCATGGCCATGGAAGGAAAATGCAGATTCATCTTCCCGTATTAACTTTGCAGAGAAGCCTCTATCTAATTTTATTTTAACCTTGTTTTATTTATTCTTTAGCTATTGAATTTCTATCCTACCTTCTCCCTGACAGTTTATGTGGTGGTCTTCCCTTATTTAAATTTTCCAATAGTTCCATGAGATAGATTAGGCAGGGATTGACTGATTGATCCAAAGTCACTCAATGAATTCTTTAATCAGGTGGGACCTGAACCTGGATCCCCATGGTCCAAGTTCAACACTGGCTCCTTTTTCTTTAGCCAATGGGCCCAATAAGAACAGCAAAAATGAAAGCACAGATACGTAACTGTATAACATGCACAACTCCAACAGTGTAGATTAATTGTTGATTTTATCTGATGGTACTTTGGTGCACAAAGAAATAACACACTTAAAAATAAAGTAGCAAGGCCACCCTTATTGCTCAGAATTTGTTA
Source organism: Charina bottae (assembly GCA_023362775.1). Taxonomy (NCBI): domain Eukaryota; kingdom Metazoa; phylum Chordata; class Lepidosauria; order Squamata; family Charinaidae; genus Charina; species Charina bottae. Next base: position 14,373,557 of record JALMGJ010000001.1, read on the forward strand.
TATTTATGAGAGTTCAATATATCAATCGAAGATAATATTTGTAGCTCAGGGTTGAACTGTGGAGTCCTTGGTGCTCTCTGAGCCTTGTTGTTTTCTTGCAGACGTTTCATTGCCAGACTAGGCAACATCTTCAGTGAGAAAAGGGAGTGGGACTTGCTCTCTGTTTATATACCATGGCTTGTCCTGCTTGTGTTGGTGGAGGTGTTGTTCTCTCCTTAGGAGTTCCTTGATTGGGCTGTTGTTTGCTACTTGGTTGATTGATTGAGTTAATAGTTCTTTGATTATGGTCTATTGTGCTGTTTGATTGTTCCTCTGGTGCTAATCCTGGTGTTAATCTTTGTATATCTGGGTGATGATTGCTGGCAAGGAGGTGTTCTGGTGTTCTGGCTTTTCTATTGTCTCTTATGAATGGTAGGTAAATGTTGTTTACCTCTATGTGTCTGTTGATGGCTGCTTTGTCTGAGTGCCAAGCTTCCAGGAATTCTCTAGCGTTTTTGGATTTGGCTTGTTTTAAGATGCTCACAGTTTCCCAGTTGAAAGTATGGTTGAGTCTGTCCATGTGTTGTGAGATTAAGGAGTTTTCAGCATGTCTTCTGACAGCTAGTTGGTGTTCGTGGATGCGCTTTGCTAGTCTTCTGCCTGTCTGTCCTACATAGTGGCTGTTACAGTCCTTACACTGTATGTTGTAGATAACTCCTGTTTTTTCTTCTTGGGCTACTGGGTCTTTTGGGTTACTTAAGATGTTCTGAAGGGTTTGGGTTGGTTTATGTGCTATGGTGATACCGTGTGGTTGTAACAGTCTGTTGGTAGTTTCTGAGATGTTTCTGATGTATGGCAGTGTTATCCTTTTCATAGCTTCTGTTGGTTGTGTTGTAGTGGGTTGGGTGGTCAGGCACTTTTTGATAAAGTTGCGTGGGTATCCATTTTGCTGGAAGATGCTGTATAGATGATCTGTTTCCTTTTTCTGGTGTTCTGGGTTGCTGCAGTGCGTTAGTGCTCATCTGAATAATGTTCTTACACAGCTTCTCTTGTGGGCGGTTGGGTTGTTGCTTTGGTAATGGAGCACTTGATTAGTGTGGGTAGATTGCCGGTAGACTTGTGTTTCTAGAATGCCATCATTTCCTCTACTGATGAGGATGTCCAAGAAGGGTAGTGTGTTGTTGTTTCCTTCTTCCCTTGTGAATTTTATTCCATTGAAGATAGTTCCGGTGTGTTTCGTAGAACTGCTGCCATGTATTCTTTCGCTAGTGCTGGGTCTATGGATGTAAAGAGTGCAATGACATCGAATGACACCATAATTTCATCTTCTTCTATTTTTAAGTCTTTGATTTTCTGGAGGCACTGTAGTGGGGAGTTGTTAGAATATTTGCTCTCCTCTGTAAGATGCCTAAGTTTTTTTGTGAGCTCTTTAGCTATGTTGTAAGTCGGAGTCCCTGGTAACGATACAATTGGTCGAAGCGGTATGCCATGTTTGTGTATTTTGGGGTGTCTGTAGAAGCTTGGGAGGATGGGTCCACTGCTTTTCATCCACCTCTGTTCTTCTTTTGTGATTTGACCTTTCTTGGTGAGGTCGTTAAGAGTTCTTTTTACCTTGTTGTCCAGTTTCTGTATGGGATTGGTGTTTACTAGGGTGTAGGCTTCTTTGTCCTCAAGTAATTCTTTAGCCTTTTGTATATCCTGCGATCTGTCCATAATGACGGTGGTGCATCCTTTGTCTGCTGGGAGGATGATGATAGTTTGGTCCAATTTCAAATTTAGGTTTTTGAGTGCTGCTCTGTCTTCTGCTTTCAGTTGGTTCTGTTTCCATGTCCTTCTGGTTTGTGGTATGATTATCTGTCTTATGTTCTCTTGGCTTTCTGCGGTAAGTCCTGTAGTTTTCAATGTTGCTTCTAAAGATGCAAAGAATTCTAATTTATTCGCATCCTCTGTGTTATAATTGAGGCCTCTCTGTAGAATATTTTGTTCTGCAGTGGATAATGGGCGACTGGACATGTTGACCACCCATTCAAGTTCCGGTACTTCTTTGTTTCTGGGGTTTAACTTAAGTAGTTTAGTTTGGAGTTTAGCTTTCCTTTTTTCTGCTTGTCTCAGTGATGTGGTCTTGATGGTAGTAGTTAGCATGTTGATGTGTTCAGGGGTCATAGTCTGATCTAGTTGTTCCTTGAGGCTGTCTATGGTGTGTTGATATTTGTTTAATCTGAGGTGGGCGTCCATGATCATGAGCCATATCATTTTTCGCCCACTTTGTTGCGCTATCTTCCATCCAGCTGTGCAGTTTATTGGAGATTTGTATCTGACACTGGCATGCAGGGCATGCTGTCGTAGGCATTCATGCAGAAAGAACAGCTGTTCTTTGGTGGAGGTTTGCCTACCTGCAAATTTCTCCCATTTGCGTGCTATCTGGAGAGTTTGGCCCATATGTGGTACCAATCGAAGAGAATATTTGTAGCTCAGGGTTGAACTGTGGAGTCCTTGGTGCTCTTTGAGCCTTGTTGTTTTCTTGCAGACATTTCATTGCCAGACTAGGCAACATCTTCAGTGCGAAAAGGGAATGGGACTTGCTCTCTGTTTATATACCATGGCTTGTCCTGCTTGTGTTGGTGGAGGTGTTGTTCTCTCCTTAGGAGTTCCTTGATTGGGCTGTAGGAGTTATCTACAACATACAGTGTAAGGACTGTAGCAGCCACTATGTAGGACAGACGGGCAGAAGACTAGCAAAGCGCATCCACGAACACCAACTAGCTGTCAGAAGACACGATGAAAACTCCTTAATCTCACAACACATGGACAGACTCAACCATATTTTCAACTGGGAAACTGTGAGCATCTTAAACCAAGCCAAATCGAAAAATGCTAGAGAATTCCTGGAAGCTTGGCACTCAGACAAAGCAGCCATCAACAGACACGTAGAGGTAAACAACATTTACATACATTCATAAGAGAACAGAAAAGCCAAAAGACCAGAACACCTCCTTGCCAGCAATCAACACCCAGATATGCAAAGATTAACACCAGGATTAGCACCAGAGGAACAATCAAACAGCACAATAGACCCTAATCAAGGAACTATTGACACAGTCAATCAACTAAGCAGCAAACAACAGCCCAATCAAGGAACTCCTAAGGAGAGCACAACACCTCCACCAACACAAGCAGGACAAGCCATGGTATATAAACAGAGAACAAGTCCCACTCCCTTTTCTCACTGAAGATGTTGCCTAGTCTGGCAATGAAACGTCTGCAAGAAAACAACAAGGATCAGAGAGCACCAAGGACTCCACAGTTCAATATATTTTGAACTCTGAAAAATTAAATCCATTACATTGAAAGATGCAGAAAATCAGTTAATGCAACAACTAACACATTATGAAACTCTTCAAATTAATGCTTTATATTTATGTTTTATAACCAGTTAGTGATGATGCAATGTCTTTTTCCAAGAGAGAAGCTTTGGAATAATTTCCATTGAAAAATATATTTGGACAATGTTGAATTGCCACAAGGTTTTTCAGAAACAATCCATAATCAGGATGCTATGTTCCTACTAATTCTTGGTCATAGATTTGAAAAATCCCCTTAGAAAGAAACAATGAATTAAATTAATATATTGGAAAACTATTCCAAAAACATTACACTGAAATGTCTCTCATACATTGCATTTTTCTGTAAAATAGAAAGCCTAAGTAAAACACATAGATCTTTAAGAATTGGATAATTACCTGAGCAAACTGTTTCCATGCACTTGATGATGTCAGCTTTCCTGTTCCAGGACTATGCATCGGAGACAGTGTATAGATTTCTGTGCTGCTTTTCTGCTTGGATCGTAGGAGTGCAAGGGTAATCTTTGTACTCAGTCCTGACGGGTTTGGGTTACATGAACTAATGCACCATGAAGCATAAACAGATGATTTCAGGGTTGCTTGTTGAATAAAACTGGGTTTTGTGTAGTTTAAGAAACACCAGCTCACAGTTGTGGTGGTACGCAAACTAGGGAACTGCAGAATGTGCTGGATGTCAGAAAGATCTGTCAGGAGAATTGTTGAGGTCACTGCTTTCCCACTTGGTTGAGATGCCATTTGTACCAACATACCAAATGGCAATTTTTGTGGTTTGGACTGGTCTTCCACCTGACTTTCTCCTGAAGATACCAAAGACCTCTGTGGGCTTAGGCTCGTTTCTGATGCTGTTTCATCCACATCCAGTTCTTCTGGGGACTCCCTGCCTTCAGAGGTGCCACTAGACCTTTGCCCAGGTGAAGCAGAATCAAAACTGGGAAGCTCAGTGGGAGACGGTTTGGTAGCTGGCAAGTCTTGAGATGATGAAGATAATGGAGAACAGAGCAAAGGGGACTGCACCCTTTCTTTTGACTCAGTGGTACAACTCTGCCTAACCAGCTGGGGCTTTTGTGGTCTGGGAAAACTTTTCTTTATATCTGAACTAGTGAGTTCTACAGCACTTAGCTCCTCGACAATCTGTCCATACATTTTTTCATCTTTGACTCTCTTTTGTTGTTTGGTCTCCATAAAGAGCTCCAAGCTACTTGCTGGTGAAAGCATACGCTTGTTTCCACCTAGGGTAGAGGCAGTATCTGAACTGGAGGTCAAACATAATGGGATAGAAGAGTCTAAGTTGAGTGATAGAGTTTGTGGTACTTTCCACAAGGGATATTTTTCCAGCCCTCCATGTTGGTTTAACATCTGTGCTATGTTAAACCCTATTCCATGCATGGCCGAGCTTGTTGCTAATGTCCTTTGAGAAAGAGTCTCATCTACTTTGCAGATGACAATAGCAGGACTACTGCTCTGGGAAAGAATCTGGGAAATGCTTGTGTACATAACACTGCCATAGGATGGCACATGGGTCTGGATTCTAACAGGAACAATGGTGCCTGGTAATGACTGAACAGGTTCAATATTCTGGGTTTCAAAATTCACCTGTAGCTGCTGTTCAGAAGAGGTATCTGTTGATTTAATGCTACAATCTGGCTGGTAAGTTGCAAGTGCATTTTTAGAATACTGCCCAGATGTTCCTGAGTAACGCTGGTAAGGTTGCTCTTTAGTATATACATAATCAGGTTTCTTTTGAATATGCTCTTGAGCATAATCAAAGTGGCAGCCCGGGTGACTTTCCAATGGGAAAGGTTGCTTAGAATAAGATTTCTGAAGCTGCTGTACAAAGTGATGTGGAAAGTGGGTCTGTGAAATTTCTGAAGGCCACAAGGGCTGAGATGGTAAGTGAACCATGCAGACAGATGGGTATGGGAACTGCAATATAGTACTGTGGATAGGAAAAAAGGGAACTTTTTCTTGCAGTGCAAATAGATGCTGTTGTTCTGCTGGATATTTGCTTAGAATATAAGGTGCTTGGGGGACCGAGAGATGGGAAAGTGGTGATAAACTAGTGCTTCGTGGTGGACAAGGACCAGCAGTATGCTTCCCAGAGTCATCTGAAGGAACAGAAAAGGAGGAATGAGACCAAGGAGCTTGGGAAGACCGAAGACTAGCATGTCCGTGTTCTGTTTGCTCTTGCTTTATATTTTGTTCCACGCTTGAATCAGCCTGGGAAATCTCTGGGGAGCCACTGAAAGAAGCCTGGCGAACCAAAAAGCATTTCTTCCTTTCTCTCACTGGAGATAAAGCAGGAGGAGGTGCTCCTACTGCAGAAGCATGAGACAGATTCCCGTAATCAAAAGATTTGCTTCGTATCTCAGGGATTTCAGCAGGATAAGGACATGGCATCTGTTCCGATGAGCAGCGTCTCATTTCTTTCTGTTGGTGGTGTCCTGGGACAGAAAGAGAGTAAGCACCAGCTGGGACAGTTAAAAATTCAGGCTGTTTGACCAATTCGTCCTGTTTCGCCGATGTTAGGAACTTGACGCTGTCCTCCCGTTCGAAAGACACTGAAAAACTTGAACTATGAGACAGGTTGCTCTCTTGGCTAGGGCTGCGAGAAAGGCTAGTTCCTGTGGATTCAAAGCTAGACTCTCCAGAGGAATGTTCCAAGTCAGCAAGACGCAAGCGTTTCTTCTTAGGCGGTAGCTTTTCAGCTGGGAGCTGGGACAAGGTTTCACTTCTTTGTGGCCACTGGAATTCTTCTGCAGGCTTCTCTTGCTCTTTCACTGGGACCTCTCTCTCTCGTTCAGGTTTATCTGGCTCCTCGGTGACACGAATTTCAGGTACCTGTATATTATGCTGACGAACCAGCCTCGGCTGCATATATGTCTGAAAAGGCTGCAGTGAGGAAGGCTGTTTGCTAACAACATCAGCATTTTCTGTCTGCTGAACTCTCTCAGGGCTCATTGGGAACTCCACAACTTCACTTTCACAACTTTCAGATGTCAAGCAGATTTTCTCTTGCTGGCAAGCAACAAGCTCTGTAGATTCAGATCTTTCAAATGAATTTGGCCGACTCAATGAATTTGTATGCTGAATAACAGAAATTACATTTCCCTTTCTGCTCAGAGATTCTACTGCCTTTTCTTGATCAGTAGCTAAAGAGCATTCTTCTAAACTAGTGGCTGGACTGCATGATTGTAAATGGGGTCTACACATCTCAAAGCGCTCTGAATGACAGTGAGCAGTGCTATCATGGCTTTGTATGGCATATCCACTCCTTGGTCCATCCTGGATTTGTGATTTAAGGTCAAAATCACCAGTCACGGAATTGCTACTAACACCACTGCACAATGATGGTGTGTCTTCCTCATCTCCAACACTCTTTTGGATTCTACGCTTTCGGTTTTCAAATATAATGCCATACGTGGAAGACACTGCCTGTAACTGTGTAGGCGATTCAGTATAGAATTCTCCTTGCTTTGACCCACTGAAGCTTTGCTTCAGAGTCCCATAATCTTCCCATTTTCTATAGTGCTTTCCAGAAGAGTCACCCTCGTAAATATGTCTCTCCCCTGCTGGCAACTTCTTTTCTCTCATGCCTGGCCCTTTTTCTCCAACAGGTGATCTAATGGAAGCAAGCATAATATTCTTCCCCATTCGTCCATAATATTCAGAGTCTGAGTGTCCTTCCTGCAATGAAGGAAGTTCAAAGGCTGCTTGTCTTATTAACATTCGCTGATGGGGTATTCCTATAGTCTCAGGATAAAATACATCATCTGAACCTGTCATTCTCTCATCAAATGAATGGCTTCCTCTTAAAGATGATGGGACATTCAAGTTAGTTGCAGATGATGTAGGCATGGAGTTGCTTCTAATCAGTGGATTTGTATCTGCTGAAGGTTCTAGGAGCAGAGATGCATCACCCAGATGACTTCCTGGATAAAGGCTTGATTCATTTTTGATGGATGATGTAACAATTTGCAACTGTTTGGATTCTGAACTGCTGTCATTAAAGACCTGACTATTTTTCATAGTGCTCATATTGCCAGAGTCAACTAGTGCTTCATTATTTGGAGACATTCGCTCTTCAGACATGTTAATGTCTAATCTAGGGTTTATAAGAGGTAGTGGCTCCATCTTGCCTTTTCTACCCATTGAATTACAATCTTGATTGGCTGTCGCTAATGGCTGTGCAGTCCTTTGATTAATCCTATAGAATTTCCCAAAGATGATTTCTTCATAAGATTTCACATTGGTATTCGGTGGACTTATTTGTTGCTCTGCACTTTCTGAGCGTGAAAAATAACCAGAATCAGTGCTTCCTTTGCTATGTGGGCTCAATAGATTTAACGACTGTTCCGAATCTTGTCCTTTCTTCTCAGACAGTCTCAGTGCAAGGCGTTGCTTAACTGTGTGAGAGTCATCAGACTTAGTACTTAATGGATTCTGCAGATTGTCAGGCCCAACATGCAGGGAGCTTTCACATGGCAATGACACCCCACTTCTGGGAATAATTAAAATAGGGACTTTCATTGGGCCTCCCAAGGATTCTTCTATGGATGCATGAAAGCCACTTCTGCTTGTAATGTCCAATGGAATCTGCGGAACTGGGCTCAGTTTGTCAGAACTTTCAACAAGTAACGATGTCTCTTCATCTGTATCTGTACTCTGCTCCCCATCTGAATGTATCTCTGCTTCCACATCAATGAAACTGCTGTCCAGGTCCAACTTAGATACAGCAGATTCTGTGAAAGGTACTAATCCTGCTTTAATTGCATGGGCATGTGATTTCCTGTGCTTGTATAAATTGCTTTTTGTCTTAAACGAAAAACCGCAAGGGACACAAGGGTAGGGACGTTCCCCTGTATGGGACCTAATGTGTTTTTTAAGTACACTAGGTTTGGCACAAGCCCTGCTACAGTAAGGGCAAATGTATTTGCCAGGCTTTTTGGGTTTATGTTCTTTCTTATAACCATCTTCTGACTGTGGCTCTATACATTTCTGAGAGTACTGGCTATAAGCAGGGTTCAGATTGGAAATTTTCTTTCTGGAGAAACTTCCACTATGGCCATGCACGTGAAATGGAAATAAGTCCTCAGAGGCAACTGGCTGCAGAGGGCCAGAAAACTGCCATTTATGGCCTTCGAGGCTCTGCCGCGACTTCAGATTGTGCAAGAAACCTTGTGGCAACGATGGCTGCGGAAATGAAAGCGAGTGCTGACAGGAATATGGACTTGGAAGCTGCTGAGGGTATTGCTTGTCTGTGATTTGTTGGGTCGCGTTGCTCGGTGACACCCCTTTCCCAGAACTAAAGAGCTGAGACGATACAGGGCTTCCCATGTGTTCTGGATCAATTTGGGCCTGACCTTCCAGGCTACCAACCATACTCATCTTCACATTAGCTGAATGCTCCTGCCTCCATCTGCTCGATACCTTTGTTGCTTCTCCAGATCTTGAGGTAGCATTTTGCCCTACAGCTATATCTCCAGAGTCCATTTTGTCACCAAGGGTCTTAGGTACTAGTTCACTTGAAAACTGTACAGGCACATGAAGTGTATCCAGTGCTGTGCTTTTTAAAGTTCAGATGCTCCCATTTTTCCACAGCTGTTCTAACTTCACAGACGTCTCTTCCTCTGTGGAACTTTCCACATAGTTGTACTACAGGCATTAGATCTTTTGTGGTTCTATGCTAAAAGGTAATTGTCACGCAGTTCTGTTCATGGCAGGAAATGTCTCTGAACAGTTTACTTTACATCTGTCAAGACATGATGTGGCATCTGAAGGCTATCCATGGTTAATAACGGTTCAGATGAAGAATGAACCAGAGAGATATATTTGCTCATCTACTAAAGCAGAGTTCCACACGACCTTTTCCAAAAGACGCAGCTGCCTGCGAAAAGACAAAGATGGGTATCAGAGCACGTGAAGGCTTATGAGAGAAACGTTTGCAGGTTTCTATAAATCTGGAGGCAGATGTTAAAGAAACCCCCCCCCACTCTTTCTCTGTTCTTCCCTGGGTTCTGTAACAATAACAAAAGTGGGGTGTGATATTACTATGCTATGACATCCCCTCAACCTTGCTTCCTCTTTATAGCTGCCACTGGCAGGGGTGGAGAAAATGACAACAGAATCATCTCACACCACAGAAGCTTCATTGTGTGCTTTTGTGGACCTTTGATTATTTCTGTTATTAACCGATTTTTATAAGTTCTTTGGGTAAAAGATGGGAGAGAGGTGTTATTGGGTTTCTAATTTTAACTATTTTATGGGTTAATGAATTAATTAAATTAATTAATTAATGAAAGGACTTTTCTAAGTCCTTTCAGCTTCATTACTGAATAAAGGTTTAGAAACAGGTTCCTTTGAAAACAAAACTCAATAGTCACCCTTCACTTTCCTTATAAACAGCTTCCTACAAAACATGTGCAGGACCATTCACAGCCTCTATGGGTATGATCCTGAACCTTGCACAAATGAACTCATATTCAAATCTAAACTACACATTGCACTGCGGACTAGACCTCTTTAACATCTGTAGATGGGATCTCTTGACATTTTAACTTTTTTGCTGAAAAGCAGCAGCAGAGGGCGCCAAATTAGAAGCTTTCCTCTGCATCATGTTTCCATGTTAAGTCTTTTTAAAAAGTGCTATTAGCTTTATAACTGCTATGGTTTTAGATAAAAAGTAAATCTAGCAGAATCTGAGCCTATAACATTAGCTTGGAAGTCCAAAGATCACAGGCACATAATACTTATGTGTTTAGTGTAGCTAGCCTTTGGAAGCATGCAGCATCCTGTACCAATTCATACATGAAGAATAAATGTATAGACCTATTCTTTCTTCTTTGGTTAATAAAGTCCCTTTGCTGATCTGTGAGCAGAGAACAGCTACTCTTCAGATGCAAAAGTCCTATCACATGTCTAAGGTAATGACTGAATGTCAGCATTGGCAGGAAATACCACTAGGAGTAAATGTAATATACGTATGCTTGTTAGTTTTTTTTTTTTAAGAAATAAAATATCGGGGCTATGACATGAGCTAACAAGAATCAGTCCAGAGCAAAGGCTATGGATTTAGGGGTGTGTTTTTTGGGGTTTTTTTTTTTTTTTTGCTTTTCAAGTACCTTCATCTTGTTGGCATCTATTATACATGATAAATCTTGAAGGTTCCTGGAGAGGAAGAGAAATAAAAAAGCCATTAGGTAAAGTTTGAAATCTACAGGGATTTTATAGAATAGATATTTTGAAATGCTGCAATAATTATTCATCTACAAGAAATGAGAAGGTCTACTCTAAACAATTTAAGGGAGTGGATAAAATAAGTTTTCAAGAATAAGCATTTTCAAGTCCTGGTAGAAGCTAATTCAACTTTCAACTAACATCTCTGACTGAAGTATCTCTTAGGAATTAAGTATTTCAGCCACTGGGCTCACCAGCAATTCTAAGTAAAACATAAGCTAATATTGCCATTAAGTCGAGAGCCAGTTTGGTCTAGTGGTTAAGGTGCTGGGCTAGAAACCAGGAGTCTGTGAGTTCTAGTCCCGCCTTAGGCATGAAAGCCGGCTGGGTGACCTTGGGCCAGTCACTCTCTCTCAGCCCAACTCATCTCACAGGGTGGTTGTTGTGGGGAAAATAGGAGGAGGGAGGAGTATTAGGTATGTTCGCCACCTTGAGTTATTTATAAAATTAATAAAGGTGGGGTAAAAATTAAATAAATTAAATAAATAAATATGATGTGCATAAAAAGGGTCAGGGCTTCAATCACACAACCATGGCTACCATCTTGATTTTTTTTACACCCCTCCCCGCACATAATGAAAGAACAAACCTTGACTTATGATTACAGCTTATTTAGAGAGAAACACACCAGGGATTCTAATTTGTAATCCTAAATAAACAATAAATGTTTCTTTCTAGTTTTTAAAACATCTCTTGCTTGCAGGAGGAATCAAGCAAAAGTAAACCACATGAACCAGATTATTATTATTATTATTATTATTATTATTAATATATATATATATATATATATATATATATATATCCGCCCATCTCCCCCAATGGGGAACTCTGGGCGGTTTACAATAAAATAGTTAAAATAAAATATAAAACATCAGTAATATTATGGCCAATAACCAGCTAAAACTTTAAAAAACTAGTTTAATATGGACTAATTCTTACAGTTTAATATGGACTAGTTGTTACATGAAGAATTTTATGTGAGTACTGCTTCTAGAAGTTTGCTTAGAGAAAGTTGTAACCTTTAGGTTTCAGGCTGCCTACGTATAGGAGCAGCTTCTGATTAATTTACTGAAGCATAACCTCTCTTTCTTCTCTATCAGCTACTTGTGTCATAGCATTAATAACTTTAAAGTAATAGGATGTCTAAACAACTGATATATTGCTTCTTAGATGTAACTGCCAAGCATTAAGGTTTAAGACAACGCAAGACACAATGCATAAAACAGTTGAAGTCAGAAATGTGTTGGTAAAACAGCATCGTACTCCGGCTCAACTTAATGCTCCAAGAGAGAAAGACAAGTACAGTTCTCAGCAGAAGGGATCCACACGTGCAGGGCCACCATTGAAAAGGTTATCCTGAAAACCACAATCAAGTCACAATTTATATTGGGCCTGAAATCAGAGCTTTTCAGATTAATCTTTAAGACCTGGGCAGATCAGTATCGGTGTACTTCAGATAGCCAGCTTCAAAACTGTTCACAGTTTAAAATATTAGCATCATATTTAAACTGAGCTCAGACATTGATGCAAAGCTGATATAATGAGAATCTGTTCATTTCTTTCAAATAAGCACAGACTTTGCAATAAGAGTAGGCTGACCATACGTCCCGTTTTGAATGGGACTGTCCCGTTATTTCACCATTTCTGGAGTGTCCCGTCGTTATAGTAAAAATCTCAAGTTTGTCCCGTTTTTGAAAGTTTCCTGGCGAAGCGTGCACATACGCCCCACGCCCACGCGCATGCACGCCCCCCGCACGCGCCCCCGCACGCCCACTTTGTCCGGTGACGTTTTTGCCTCAAGGAAATATGGTCAGCCTATATAAGAGCAGCAGAGATAAGCCTCATGACATAATGGCTGCGGTGTCTTATTAAAGCAGGCATACACAAACATCTGCATTTAGAAGAGCTTTGTGCACCTAAGAGCATACAAACTGGCTTCCGTAAAAACATCAACATCTTGTAAACTTGAACCTGCTTTCAACCTGGTATGAGAATCAGTACACGTACAATCCCAAGGGTGAAGATTACCTCACTGCTAACGTCCTTTATGTATGTGCTGAGGTCTGTTCTGAAATGACAACACAGGTGCAGTGTTGGGGGCAAGACTGATCACGTACTGAGCTCAATGTTATATATGGCTATGATCAAATACCCAATGCCCATTAATGATACACTACCTGAAGTTGCTCAATTATGCTACAAGGCACACCCTATATTAAAAAATGCCACATATCTGGGGGAAAAAACAATTGAATATTATTGAATTCTTTTTAATCATGAAGTGTTCTACAATGTCTCTGAATACTACAGCTGCTTGTTAAAACATAGGTATGAATAAACAACTAATGTGATTATGCCAGTATATAATCATGTGATGAAGCATAATAATGGCTCAACTGCTGGTGACTTCATGGACACATCCATGTCATTTTCTTGACAGTAATACGCAAATGGTTTGCCTGGGGTGTTTTTTCCACTTCCCAGTCTAGCCCACAACCCTAGTATTTCCTGGTTATTTCCCATGCCAGTATCAACCCTGACCTAAACCTTTTTACTTTTTCAGATCAGAACAGGTTGGCTAGGTGCTGCTGCCTAGTTAGTCAAGGCTTGACTTATAAACTAATTGAATTATCAGCTAAGCATCCAAATTTTTTTTTAAAAGCACAATTGCTTGTGAGATAGAAAAACTGATTCAAAAGAAAGACAGATGGTCGGTCATAAGTACAGGTAGTCCTAGCTAACAACCATTCGTTTAATGACAGTTCGGAGATACAATGAGGCTAAAAAAGCTACTTATGACCCGTCCTCAAAGTTACAACCATTGCACTACCCCCGTGGTCAAGTGATCGTGATTTGGGCACTTGGCAACCGGCTCGCATTTACAACTGGTTGCAGCACCCTGCGGTCATGTGATCACGATTTGTGACCTTCCCAGCTGGCTTCCGACAAGCCAAATCAATAGGGAACCATTGACTCAATTAATGACCACTGTGATTCGCTTAACGATTACGGTAAAAAATGGTCGTAAAATCGGGTATAGTCATGCGATGCCTTGCTTAACGACTGCATCATTTAGTGACTGGAATTCCAGTCCCAATTGCAGTTGTTAAGCGAGGACCACCTGTAAAATAACTATGCTATTACATAAATACTGAAAATAACGTATTTCCCTTTTACCAAATGTCCACGTTAGCCACAATGAGAAAAAACTCAAAAACAGCAAGAGTCTACTAAATTCTATAGCCATACTTGCAGATAGACTGTGGTGATTCCAATGGGCAACATATCCCACAAAAAGCTGTGCAGAGCAGGGTTTTTCAAATTAGGTCCTGCAGAACCCTAGGGTTCCATGAGAACTTGATGGGGTTCTGTAAGAGACTAAGGGGGGAAAAAACACAGTTGACTAGAATGCAGCCAATTTTCTATCATTAGAATTTTGTCTCTTGATCAGGGACCAGAATGTTTTCTTTTTTAACCAAAAGGTTCTGCTCTGGTGCAAAGAACTTTTTGCATGCAACAGTCTGCTTTGCTCAGGCAGTTTTGACTCTACTCCAGAAATCTGCACGTTAGGGCAGGAGGATCTGTGCCCACTGCTCCATTTCTCTCTTTCCCTGAGCAGGTATTTCCCCTTTCATAGACGCAGGCTGTTTATGTGGACAGAACATTTTAGAATACATATATGAACAAACACATTTTAGAAAGGAAAGCAATTTGATTTTTTAAACAGAAATAAGTAGCATAAGCTCATATGCATCCACAGGTGCACGTGTCCAATCCTAACCACAATAGCTTTTGCAGTGGCCATATTTGCTAACAAGCCATTTTTATAGGAGTAAACATGTAGGCATGCCAGTATATCAGAACCATTTGATAATATATCCAAAAGAACAGACACGCGCAATAGTTGACACTGGTTATTCATAACAGTATTCTTCCTTTTGCTTAAGGAAATAATTATAACCAAAGGGGACATGTACTTTGACTCAGATACTTGTTCTATTGGATTTATTATAAATTACTTTGGGGGATTGCAACAAAATAGTGTTTACTCCCAAGTAACATATACTCTATCTAGTCTACACTTTAAAATCATCATGTCCTGCTTCCTATTCATAACTAGTTAGTCATTGTAGCAACAAACTGGTAGATTAGATATGTCTTGATGGACCCCAAATAGTTATTTTTAACATTCTTATTGGTCTATGCTGTGTCTAGAACATCCTACACAAACGCAAAAAACTGATCATAGAAAAGCACTGCCAGGAACTGTCACTTACAGGAGACATCTACCAGGGACAGAATACAAGTTTTGAATGTGAAGATGACTGTCACCTTTAAAGGACTGATCTGTGGTCCTCATTTATAGATCAAAAGAGGACCAACTTGAGCTTCACAAAACTGCAGGTTTAGTCTGAAGCTTCTCTTTAATTGCCATGAAAAGGTGAAACCAAGACTGCTCATTGGAAGGACAGATACTGAAGCTGAAGCTCAAATACTTTGGCCACCTAATGCCAAAGAGGGCATTAAAAGAGAAGACTCACTGGAAAAGACCCTGATGCTGGGAAAGACTGAAGGCAAAAGGAGAAGGGGACGGCAGAGGATGAGATGGTTAGATAGCATCACCGATGTAATGAACATGAATCTGAGTAAACTCCGGGAGACAGGAAGGCCTGGCGTGCTATGGTCCATGGGTCACGAAGAGTCGGACACGACTAAACGACTAAACAACAACAACAAAAGACTCTAAAAGGAAAGTTACATTATGACTCTCTTCTTTCTATAATCTATCCTGTCTAATCATCAAAACCATAAATCATAAGTTCATTTTTTTCTGTGTTACACAAAAAGTCCATAAGGGGTTTCCAGTCAGCAGTAAACATATATACTGTCTTTAATCAAAGAAGTCAATTTGGCCATCTCAGCAAGTTCCATTATCTTCACCAACCATTCCTCCATTGTAGGTATTGCCAAATCTTTCCATCTTTGTGCATACAATAATCTCGCTGCGGTTATCAAATACAAAAACAAAGTTCCATGACTTTTTTCCAACTGTTTGCCCATCAGTCCCAAGAGGAAGACTTCTGGTCTCAATTGTAGATTAATCTTTAAAATCCTCTGAATCAGTGTATGTATTTGAATCTAAAATTTTCTAGCTTTTTTACACATCCACCAAGCATGATAAAATGTCCCTTTCTTATTGTTCACATTTCCAAAATAAATTTGAAGTGCCTTTATACATTCTAGACAATTTATCTGGTGTCATATACCAAGGGTACATCATTTTATAAAAATTATCTTTAAGATTAAAACAATGTAAATTTCAATCCTTTCAACCACATATTTCCCCATTGTTCTATCTGTACTGTATATTATAACCAAAAATTTTAGCCCACTTTATCATACATTCTTTCACTTGTTTTTCTTCTGTTTCAAATTTCAATAAAAGTTTATACATTTTAGCAATCACATGTTCATCATTTGTACACAATTCTATTTCAAACTCTGTCTTAATAATGTTCAAAAGCATAAACTCTTTTGTCTACTTTAAATCTTTCTGATAACTGTAAATAAGAAAACCATTGGCAACTATATCCTCTGCCACCAGTTGTTCTCTTGATTTTATTTTGTACTCCCCTTGACAAAATTCTAGTATCTCACAATAAGTTTGTGAGATTAATAGGCAAACATTTGTGTTTGCCTATTATTTCTCGTTTATAAAATGCTTCTTGTACTGCGAGCCACAAAGGTGTTTTTGAACACAACCTGGGATTGTATTTCCCTCCACAGCATATTTCAAAATACTTTTGAACTTCAGGAGAGTTTCAAAAGTACTTTTAGGAAGCAGTGTTAGGAAGATGTGGCTACTATTCAAGTAAGTAAGTAAGTAAGTAAATAAATGTGCACAAGCTATTGTGAACACTTTGAACACTCTAGGAATCTTAGCTTATCTTTCACAATGAAAAACAAGGTTCTGATGTTTTATTCAATATCTCCTTCAACAAGTTTCTTTATTGTCTCCAGCGGATGCTTCTACACTATGGCTATGGAACACCTCAAATTCAGAGGGAAAAGCTGCTTTGGAACACACAGGGGCATTCATGTAGCACCTCTTGGCAGCTCCTTAAAGCAGCCACACCTTTTCCTGGCACAGCACAGTTACCCTCCGCAGTTGCAGCACAATCCCAGGAAAATACATATTTGGTTTAGGGAGTTGCCAACATCTGGTATGTGTGCATCCATGCTTACTCTAAAGCATGCCTTTCCCTTCAAATTCAAAGTGCTGCATAGTTCTATTCCACACACTTGTGTTATTTCTGAATATTCAAAAGAATGATCCTGCCATGCTCACTAAAACTCCTGCTATTCACATCAGATTGTTGTGGAATAAGAGTTTCCAAGAATTGACCTCCTGAAGACCACTTCTGTTAGCTGGGAATAAACCAACCCATCTCAATGATCATGTATCCTGATAGATTTTGA
Organism: Charina bottae; assembly: GCA_023362775.1. Taxonomy (NCBI): domain Eukaryota; kingdom Metazoa; phylum Chordata; class Lepidosauria; order Squamata; family Charinaidae; genus Charina; species Charina bottae. The sequence continues at coordinate 14,390,611 of JALMGJ010000001.1, forward strand.
ATCACTGATCTGCATAAACTGTACATATTTCTTTAAATGAAGTTGGCTTATGACATGCTTTATGGTTGCAACTCATTACAAAAATGAACAACAACATATAACATGGTTTTTAAGTATTGTTAGAAGATATCTCAGGCAAAACTGCCTGCAGTTGACATCTTTTCCACTGAGTAACAGAGACTGCCCACATTGAAATGCATCACCATTTCCTGTCTTAGTACAGGAAAAGAAAAAACTATACTGTATGCAGAATTCATTCAGAATTAATCAGAAAGACTGAACCTTTACCAGTCACTCTCAATGACATAATGGGATTTAAAAACCACAAAACTGAAAACTGAAATTAGAAATTATGAAATACAGATCCCTTAATTCCTGACCCCAATATTCCAACAGGATACTAACCATCAAAGGGTTTCAACAAAAGCCACTGACATACTTCTGCATATAGAGTCATAATTCCCATATCCCAGATGCATGCTTATATGTGAACCTGGAGGGGATGATTGAGAGAGAGAGAAAAAATGATTTAAAAACCGTTATTAACTAAGATTAGTTTGAATACCTACAGCTGCTTCATATATTATGGAAATATGAGGTCGCATTCACCACAGTGTGCAAATGTACCTGTATTTATTTATCCATTACATTTATATCCCATTGCAATCTGGTAATTCTCAGCTTCTAATGATATAAAGACATTGGAACATCCATGGTAAGTTTAAAAAATGAATATATCCAAATATATCATAAAACCAACCAGAAAAGGACAATATAAAAAACAACAGTAAAATAAAAAAAGATTACGAAGTTCACTTAACAGACTAGAAAGTCTTTGAAACAGCTCATTCTTTAACATCTTCCTGAAAGCCATCAACAAAAGGGCTGGTCTGATCTCTGTAAAAGGCTGTTCCAAAGCAATGGTGCTGCCATTGAAAAGCAGTGCCTCCTGGACGCAAACGCTCACATATTTCCAGCATTGAGTGCAATGAGAACATAAGCCACTGCAATCTGGACCAATGGTAGTTTCCAGGTAGTCTTTAAAGTCAGCCCCATATAGAGTACCTTGTAGTAATCTAGCTGGGTGACAATGAAGGCATGGGTTACTGTAGCCAGGTCCTCCTTCACCAGAATAATTGGTGCACCAGCTGAAGTTGGGCAAAGGCCTCTCTAGCCATGGCTTCCACCTGCTGCTCAAGTAAGAGCCATGGGTCCAGAAGGACATCCACATTGCAAACCTACTCCTTCAAGGGTAGTGCTTGTCTCTCCAGAGATAACACTAGTGTCAAAAGAGAACCTCAATGAGCCAATACCATCTCCATCTTGCTTGGGTTCAGTTTCAGCCTGTTCTCTCCCATCCAGGCACTGGGATAAGATATCAACAGCATCTCCCACAGCCCAGGGTAGTAATGTAAAGTTGGGTATCATCAGCATGCTGATGATACTACATCCCAAACTGTCTGATAATTCTGCCCAGAAGTTTCATATAGATGTTAAGGAGCAAGGGGGAAAAAACTGACCCCTGCAGCACTCCCCAAGATAGGTTCACTAGGCTGGCCTCTCCTCTTCCACTACTACTGACTGAAACTGCTCACTGAAGAAGGAGTGGAACCACTGCAAAACAGTGCCTCTAATCCCAGTCCCTGCAGAATACCACAGTCAATGCTGCTCAGAGGTAGAAGAGGACCAGGATATGTACACTACCCCCAACAAAGGTTAGCCAATGCTGTTCCAGTCCCATATCTCCAGGTCTAAACACTGACTGAAAAGTGTCCAGACAATCTGTTTCTTCTGGGTGCTGTGTAGTTGTAGAGAATCAGGGACATGATCTTGAGATAAATAGACAAGAACCATTATATAAACAAAGAGGGCTGAAACATTTCTTAAGTCCTGGGAAACAATACAGTATTCAGAAGAGACTCAGGCAAACTCCTTCCTGATTCAGTAGCCGACCCTCCACCACTTCTCAACAACCTTTCCCCAAAAAGGGAGGTTGGAGACCAGGTGACCACCAGATCCAGTGACAGCCTCTTTGGTCTGTTGGCAGCTCCGCTCTTGTAAAAAGGGATCAACAATCTCCAAAGTCCAGATAATCACACACACTCTTCACAAGAGCCAGGACAAACAGAGATCCAAGCCATGGATGGCAGAGGTTAACCTAGAAAGACCCAATCCACGTCTGCAGAGTTCACAGGCCAAAAGGAGTTGCAGATAATATGGCAAGATAGTCTCTAGTCCGTAAGGAGATTCACCCAGTGAATCTGAGTGAATTATCAACAAAGTGCTGTGCAAATTAGTCACAGTGGGCAGGCGGGAGATCATGATGCTGACTCCTCCCCAAAAGGAAATTAGTCACCCTAAACAAGGCTTCTGGATAATAGCCTGGTGACACAATAAGAGAGAAGTGAAGATGCTTTGCCTCCCTTATCACTATTATCCAGGCCTGAACATGGACACGTACCTGTGCCTGGTTGGATTTCCTTTTTGTCTTTCTCCACCAGTACTCCACTGATGCTTCATCTCTTAGAGGGCCTCATTAAATCAAGAAGCCAACCAGGATTATCCCCTAAAAAGAGACCACTGAGGGACAATCATGTCCAGTGTTCAGACTGCCTCCCATTGCCAGTAACTCATCAAGCCCCGAAATAAGTTGCCCCAAAGAGCTGGGAAACTCCCAAGCAACCTCTGAAACCACTTGGAGCCATTAGGTGCCTGGGGTGGACCATCCAAATAGGTCCCCTCACTCCATGGAGGCCATGGGTGGCTATCAATCATATCTGGCCATTCAATCGAATAATAAAAATCCCCCTCTATATCTGGATCACATAATGTCTGTTGAGACAAAAACAAAATCTAATGTATGACCACCTACATTTGTTGAGTCTGAGATTACTTGAGACAAGGCTCTTGCCATGGAGGCCATGAATTCCTGGATCTTACCAGAGCTGGCCCCCAGGACATAGAGGTTGAAGGCCCCCAACACTAGAAGATGGGTTTTCTCTACCATTAACCTGGAGACTAGCTTCAGCAGCTGAGCGAGGGATCTTGCTGGCAGCAGGTGGCTGGTACTCTACCAGGATCCAAGCTTATCTCTACAGCCTAACAGCATATATGTTATGCACTCAAATCCTGGTATCTCAGGAGCAGAGTCTCTGATCATAGATAAGGTGTCTCTAACAATCAATGCCTCCCCAGGTCTTCAGCCTTAACATCAAGGTTGCTGAAGGGCCCAAAATTAAGTTGGACAGATTTCCATCAGAGTAACATCACTGCCCTCACCCAGGCAGGTTTTGGTAATACATGTCAGATCTGCTGCTTCATCTACCATTAGACTGTAGTTGAAGTGTGGTCTTACTGCAGACAGATCTAGCATTAGCATCTTGAGGCCAAGAGGCCTAACACCTGGCACCCAGGATAGAGCAGCCAGGTTGGAAATCAATATTGCTACAAGATGATCTCTCTTCCCCTGTAATGTCCCAGATGATGCTCCCTACCTTATCTCCCTCAGCCTAACACTACAGTTATATAACAGCCAGCACTCACTCCCGTGTGCATCCAGCTTCCATTTCCCAACCAAGCTTCCAAGCCCACTAGTGGTTTGTGACTCAGCTGAGCCTCACATTGCACATATTGAGATACAAAATCCCACTCACCCAGATATTCAGATAAAAGCAATCCCTCCTGCACACAATTCCTACAAAGGAATTCCTTGCAAGCTCCCTAGAGACCTTATAACACCTGTTACATACAGTATATACACTGTGCATTCACATAAAGTGAATGCACAGTGTATATATTGCACAGTGTACATATATAGAAGAGTTGTATGCAACAACTCTCGCACTTGACTGTCACTGGTCTGCTTCTCAACTCAAATATTTGAGATAACTTAATATGCATATTTATATTTTCCTTTCCACATTTTAGGATGCCCAGTTCAGTCTGAAAATAAAATCACGACAAGCCAACCCTCTTGCTTGGTTTCCCAACAGACAGGCAATAGTTGTAAAAATAGATAATGCAAATGAAGTCTGTATGGCGTCAGCATCCAGATGAGCATGAATGATCAGATAAGGTTCAGTGGTTGCAAAGAGCAAACTGTTAAGAAGAGCAGTTGCCTTTTTTTAATCACTTGCTTGTTATATTAAGCTCTTTTCTTCCTGCTCAGAAATCAGTCATTATCAACACATTGATAAATGACATCTGACGAGATTCAATCCTCCTTTAATCACATGTTTCCTTCTAACCCAGGAAGCAGCAGTTCACTGAGAACTGAAGGTGCAGTGGAGGTGTCATTAAAGACAAAGGCAAGCATAAAATCTAAATATAGCCAGGACTACCTACTGCGTATGACTCTGTACATATATTTAGCAAGTCTAACAGTTGAGGCTTTTTTCCTTTCTTTCTTGTTTTAAATTCATCTAAAGACAAACCAGCATCCTGCTTTTAAATATGTTATTGGCTATGTTCCATTCTGATACACGGCAATATTTCCACAGTGATATCACTGTGGATATCTCTCTGTGCATCATGCATCGTTCTAAGCCAGCAAAAGAACCTGCACTTACTACTTTTCACTGCTCAATCATTTTTTAAAATTAAAATCTGGAAAGTTTATAGAAATATAATTAGGAATGTTATTTTTGAGTATCACTGAAAAATTCATGAGCTGCTATTAATTTAACAGTTCAAGTAAGAATGTGACATGAAATAAGAAAAAGAAGCTAATGAATAGAAAAATGAATGGAAAAAATCTTGAACCAGCTCAAAAACCCACTTCTGCCCTGACAACTGCCCGAAATGAGACAGAAACCTTTATACTCAGGACATAAATAAAAGTATTATCAAGATTACATCTGCTATCAGGAGACAGAAGTGTTGGGTAATGTTTATTCCATCTGAGTGGTCAGAATGATTTTGACTGATTTCCATTTTGGAAACCAGCTTAGTCTGGGCCTATTCGGAAGGAGGACAAGATCTCTCCTGCGAATACCATTTTACCACACAGATTTCTAAATTTCCAAGTAAGATCTAACATATAAAAAGAATATAATAAGGTGAGCCAAAGTGTACTGCATGCCACTGAAGCAGGAAACAGAATAAGCTAATAAATTCCCACTCAATTTAGGAAATGGCATTCACCTCTATCTATGGTGAATAATTAGATGGCAACTTGTTCAACTTTAAAAGACAACACTAATGGAAAAAATTACAAAAGGCACTGATTTGTCATACTGTGATGTGTACATCCATGTAAATCCAAAATCATCTTTATTCTAAATTTAAACATCCACCCCCTAACAGAATTGGATTCGGTTTCCTTCTGAAAATCGTCAGCCACACAGAAGTGTTTTTTATGTTCCAGAAAAAGGTGGTCCTCTTGGTACGCCTGTTCCTACCAACAACAGATAGCATCTTCTGTCCCTGTCTATCAGGTTTTTTTTCTCCTCCAAAACATGTTGAGCACCCAACCAGTTCCTTTTGAGTGGAAAGACTGACTTCAGAGATTTCAAATTTCTTCCTGTTTCATTTTCTTTTGGGTTCTTTTGGGCACATGTTAATTGGGCCACCCTTTCCTTGCTTTCCTGTAACACTCTCTTTCTAATTCCTTTCTACTGTCTGCTGCTTTCATGCCCCTCCCTTGCTCATGTACTTTCTGCCTCCAAATCCATGACATAAAGACATTGCCAATCTTTTCACATCCTCATTCCAGGTTGTGCAGCCTTTTGCCACTTTGTGGAGTCCATGGTGCTCTCTGAGCCTTGTTGTTTTCTTGCAGACATTTCATTGCCAGGCTAGGCAACATCTTCAGTGCGAAAAGGGAGTGGAACTTGCTCTCTGTTTATATACCCTGGCTTGTCCTGCCTGTGTTGGTGGGGGTGTTGTACTCTCCTTGGTAGTACCTTGATTGGGTTGTTGTTTGCTGCTTGGTTGATTGACTGAGTTAATAGCTAATAGTTCCTTTATTAGGGTCTATTGTGTTGTTTGATTGCTCCTCTGCTGCTAATCTTGCTGTTAATCTTTGCCTATCTTGTTGCTGATTGCTGCCAAAGAGGTGTTCTGGTCTTCAGGCTTTTCTATTGTCTCTTATGAATGGTATGTAAATGTTGTTTACCTCTATGTGTCTGTTGATGGCTGCTTTGTCTGAGTGCCAAGCTTCCAGGAATTCTCTAGCACTTTGGATTTGGCTTGGTTTAAGATGCTCACAGTTTCCCAGTTGAAAGTATGGTTAAGTCTGTCCATGTGTTGTGAGATTAAGGAGTTTTCATCATGTCTTCTGACTGCTAGTTGGTGTTCGTGGATGCGTTCTGCTAGTCTTCTGCCAGTCTGTCCTACATAGTGGCTGTTACAGTCCTTACACTGTATGTTGTAGATAACTCCTGTTTTTTCTTCTTGGGCTACTGGGTCTTTTGGTTTAGTTATGATGTTCTGAAGGGTTTTGGTTGGTTTGTGTGCTACAGTGATGCCATGTGGTTGTAACAGTCTATTAGTAGTTTCTGAGATGTTTCTGATGTATGGCAGTGTAATCCTTTTCATAGCTTCCAGACATATAAATACTCTACCTATTCTGCATAGTTATCTCATGAGGATACAACCCATTATAGAAGAGAACTCCTCTCATTTGACTGGTGCCTATTCAGTATTTTCTGAAATGGAGACTCATTCATTCACTTGAGAATATTTCTAGCTTGTCTTTGAACATATTTAACACCCACCCACTTGCTAGGGAAAGTGGAAGGCAAAAGGAAGAGGGGCCGACCAAGGGCAAGATGGATGGATGATATTTTGGAGGTGACGGACTCGACCGTGGGGGAGCTGGGGATGGCAACGGCCGACAGGAAGCTCTGGCGTGGTCTGGTCCATGAAGCCACGAAGAGTCGGAAGCGACTGGACAAATAAACAACAACAACAACAACACCCACCCACCCCCATTTTACTAACAGTCTGTACAAGCATAACGTGAGCACCTGTAATCTTGCAGCTACCCTTTTATGCACCACAAGCACTTCCAATATCAATGAAAGCCATAGAAAGAACATGTGAATCTTAATACTGAACATGCTTGTCATAGGAAAGGATGGCCCTTTTTTCTTTCGGCCCTTTTTTCTTCTTCCCATGGCAGAACTGGAGAAAGAAACTGGCAAATGTCATTTTTGTTTCACTGACTCAAGTTCAGCTCAGCCTGCTATAGACATTTAGGACATCTACGTAGAATTTATATTCATTTCTGTGCACATTTGGCCTTGAACATCCCTCTTGTGAACACTGTCTTTCTAGTGCATCCTGTCTGGGCCAGCGTATTTTCCTTTAATAGAATTATTTTTTTAAATCTACTTTGTCCCAATATACCTATTTTCCTTTATAGATGCATTATTTGTGCACATACAGTATATTTCTCTTCAGTGGTAAGATCAGAAGATGAGAATTTGGTAAATTCTTACCAAGTTCAGACAAAAATAATTTGTCATGTTTCCCTCCTTATGGGTTGTGTCATCTTATGACCTACCAGAAACATCAACGCTCTGTTTCCTCTGTTTCTATGAAATCCTAACCATCAAAATTCATCAGATTATACCCAATGTTAACTCAAAACCCACCAATGATCACACATTTTAAAAATCTATTTGTCCACCTAATCCAGTGTCATCCAACTGATAAGTGTTTCCCAGATCTCAGAAAGGTTTTCCTACCACCTGCTAAATAATCCTTTTAAATGCAGGTGCCAGGAACTGAATCCAAGAACTTCTACAGCCAGTGCTCTACTATATATTATAATCCATTCTTAAAAGAGAAAGGGCAATCCACCTTTTTGTAGAGGTATGAATGGTATGTATTGACAATCACTTGGGATCTAGAGGCTTCAATGCTAGTACAATTATATATTAGATGTTTCCTTTCCCTTTTACACAGAAAGGTTTGTTTGGTTTTTTTAATGTGGGCAACAGAGTGCCAAAAGCACTGCTTGTCCTGAAGAATGACGTACATCTTCATTGTTTGAGGAAAGGGCAGGGCTAATCAGGTGTCTTGTATAATTACAATTGTGTTCCTTCATGTATTCATTACGTAGGCTATTCCCTGCCTATGCAATTCAACAAAGCTGTGCAACTGTACTTACATTGTGAAGGCATGTTACCCTTGAAAACAAGGACACCCAGTCTCTCCTTCTATATATTTATTAGAAAATAGAGAAGTAGAAAAATTATACTGAACAAAGCTTAATTAGAATTCTGAGGTTAAAATGGGAGAAATATGAGATATTGCCCAACTGAAGCAATAATTACAATGCATTATTAACAAAGCTCTAGTTTCATCATTAACAGCACTCATGTTTCCACAAGTGAACCTAATTTAACCATGCTCAAACCTGCATTTAAGGCTGCCATCTCTGTGCTTCAACATTACCTTGCAATGCCTGGAAGTGCCATAGCTAGCAACTGCTAAGAATATGATCTCAGTAAAACTGCAGTAAATGTTGGAAAGTTCTTGAAAGGTAAAGACACCCTTAGCATACAGTTTTGTAGCAAATGAATTCCAACAATCCTACAGAGATTATTAAAATATCAGCATCTCTACTAGGAATAAAGTACAAGTACTTTCATTTGCTTAAAATTATTTCTTATTCACACCTGTTCTCTCTGCACAACCAAACTTCACATTTGTAAACTCCTTGAAGAAAAGACCTAACATTTTATTCCTGTTCAGAGTGCCATGCATACTGATGGCAATGGATAGACAACCTCTCCATTAAACAAAAACATTCCAGTGCTTAAGCTCTTCCCTTGCTCTTTGAGTTCCACTTCCATACTAAATCTTTGCCTTCACATATCCATTTGCCCATTTTTCATCCATCTCTCTGATCTAACTTTCTATCTTTTGATCTATCTTTCCATATTGAATATGTAAGTTATGTGGATTGTGGGAACACCATGTTTCATAAGCTTCAGCTAAACTGATCTTTCAGGTTTCAATCCAGCAGAGGAAATACCCCATTTAAAAATAAAAAACTGAAGCGAAGCGATCACTTACAGAAGTTTACACAAAAGCTGACTGTTCATTAGGGATCTATGAACATGAGAAGGATACACAGTATAAGTACACAAAAGCAGTATTTCTGGCAGCCTGTAAAGGCATTCTTGGAGTCTGGAAAGAAACACCTGGCAGATGAGGACCAGATGGACATTTCAGTCTTATCTCTTAAGCTAGGCATCAATCTGCTAGGGAGTCTGTGAGAAGGAGAACCAAACAGCTCACAGAGGTTCCACCTTAATTTACTCACTAACAAACAGTAAAGTAGTTTGTAAGATTCTGTGATCTAACTCCTTTTTCCTGGCATTAAATGAGACCTATTGCTCTCTAAGTGGAGTGGTAGGACGGTGCTCTGTGAAAAGTTGTGGGAGCAGACAAAAGTTAATTTTCTCTTGACTTAAATGCCATTCATAAGATTATTTTCCATTTATTGCATTATCTTCCCATTGATCGTATCAGATACTTAAACTCCGAGGCAGCTTTTGTAGGGGGTCTGGGGACCACATCCAAAGGTTGGGGGGGGGATATGAGACTTTGGCAACTCAAGCTGCCCACTTCTGTATTAGGGTATTAGAGTTATCATTTAGTGATACACTAGGTTTGGTCTGTGATGATACAATCTGTAACATTCCTGCCCAAAGAAGCTTGAATCTCCTCAGCTTCTATTCACCTTTTCAATGCATATTATGTTCAATAGGGTAGATTATTGCTATAAAAAAAAAAAAAGCAATGTTGCTACAAGGGAAACATATCCAGATGCAACCCTTCTGATTTTGTTTGAAAGCCAGTGTGAATATGAACCCGAAAGGCCAGTATGCTGCATTTTTACAAGCAAGTGCTTTTCACCATAGCTTGAACCACAGTTTTTGGGTGCTGTAGCTGCACGAATGGTACAGATTTAAGAAAGATTCAGCACTACCCACAATGGAGGAATGGCTGGTGAAGATGATGGAATTTACTGAGATGGCCAAATTGACTTCTTTGATCACAGAAGAGATAATATCTACATTTATCGCTGACTGGAACCCTCTTATAGACTTTTTGTGTGAAGCAGGAAAAAATGAACTCATGATTTATGGTTTTGATGATTAGAAAGAATAGATTATAGAAGATGAAATGGCTGCAAAGTGCCCAGGTTGCTCCCTGTTTTTTTTTCCTTGCCAAGTAACTGCTGTTCCCACAAATAAATTCTAAGCTGAAGCTCTATGGCAGGACTTTCCAAAGTTTTTCCCGCGGCGACACACCAACCGGTGTTGGTGTGTCGCCGCGGGAAAACCCGGAAGTGCGGCAGCGCGCAAAAACCCAGAAGCGCTGCTGCTGCTTTCGGGTTTTGCGCGCTGCAGTTGGTGTGTCGCCGCGGGAAAACCCGGAAGCGCTGATGATGATCAGCGCTTCCGGGTTGTGTGGCGACACACCAGACTGTGTGTGGCGACACACTTTTGTGTCGCGACACACAGTTTGGAAAGCTCTGCTCTATGGGGAGATGAGAAAACAGCTCTGTGAAAATCAGGGGAGAAGCTGGAGGTGGAGAAAGGCAAATGTCCCCCAAATTATTAAATTTCAAAGGATTTAGAAAAGTAAAAAAAAAAAACCCACTAACTTCATCATCCTTTCAAATATATGGCAGCAGAGCCAGAAATACATTGATTTGGCTAGCAAATATTCCCAAATTGTAGGATCTGGTGAAGACATCTGTGTAATTAAGGTGTAATTATGAGAACAGAAATAGGAGTAAAATCTGAAATGTGGTGAAACAAGAATGTTTCCTATTTTGCAGAGGCAGTGGTATAGATTCATGCTGTCTGACATACTAGGAGAATGGCATGAAAAGCAACCGTATGTAAGGTTGTATGAAACAAATGATTAACACGTCCTTTTTTCAGTGTATTGGAGTGATGATGCAGCGTACTGTCAGAATTTGTCAACAGTAAATTAATTTAGCAGAGGAATATATATTGCAAAAAGAATTGTAATTGATGGGTTGTTGTTTTGACAAATCTTATAATTTTCACGTAATTATTATTACTTGTTAAATGTATACCCCACCTTTCCTTCAGGAGCTCGAGATGACATACACAACATTCTCACCTCCAACTTCTGCTCCACAACAGTATCTCCGTGAGGCAGGCTGGGCTGACATATAACGACTAGCCTGAACTCATCTGGTGAGCTTCTACAGAGGAGCATGGACTTCAATCTGGGGGTCCCTGGTCCTAGTCTAGCTTTCATGCTGGCTGTCAAAGGATATAATTTCAAGTTTGTCATGCATTCTAGCATTCTGTCTCAATACAACGAGCACCAGCCTAGACCTGCATCATGTTGTGGTTCACTATTTCTATATAATCCCATGTAACAACCAATCTTAACAATAAAGAAGTTCTAGCTGTCAAAAATGTGAGGACAGGAAAGCTTTGAACTCTTTCCTCCTACATATAGTCATCATACAGCTGCTCACAGGTTGCCGTTGACAATTTCCTGTCTATGCCATCTCCCTGCAGAAATAAAAGAGCTCACTTGTTCTTAACTGCTCATTGAAAATGTCATATTTTCCACTAGTCAAGCTTGGAACCATTACTGAACCAACATTCTCAAATTTGTCCATACTTTGCAAAAAATTCAGTAACAGCTGCAAGTAGAAACAAGTGAGTACCCCTATTGCTATTGCTTCCTGGCACAGTGGGTGCATTTGTCATATCAGAAGTCCAAGTCTGCTTAATTCAAAATCTTCATTTGAAAGGATCCAAGAGTCCAGGCTGACTGCAAAGATACCTTTCTGAGCTCCACAGGACCTTGTACAGTATGGAACTGCATATTTCTAGGAAAATTCTGCTTCCTCTAGATTGCTCAGCTGTGTCTTTTTCTGGATCAAATTCAGTGAAGTTCATGACTTGCCACTAAATTGCATTTGCTGTTTTACCAGCGAAGGGTGAATGCACATAGGGCAGGGGAAAAAAAGGTTGCCATCTTATTAATCTCCCAAATAACTGTCTCACTCTTTTTTTTAATCTAAACCATGTGGCCAAAATAGCCGCAGAATGCAGTATGTGTGTGCATTCTGGCAAAAACAAATGGAATAGTATACCTCATCAGTCCATGTATACTTGTTCCACTAATATTCAGCTGAAAACAGCATATAACCATCTGGTAAAAGCTGCTAACATGGACCAGAGATTCCTTGCCAGCTTGGAACATATTCAGCTTCTGAATAGCAATGGATTGAAGGAAGACGCATTATTACTAGGGATATGCACAACACAGCAAGCCTCATATTGTGATTGCAGTGCATAACACAGGTAAACTCTCAAGTGAAGGCGTAACAAAAAATCAGTGAATATATCACTTAAAGAGCACCAGTGCTGCACAACAGGAAGGAATAACCACCTTAACAAGGAAATATACCCTGACCATGGTGATTCCACTTCTTGGTTCCTACCTGTACTATTGATGCCAGCAGGCAAGGCTGCTCCATGGCTATACCCGTATGCACTTCAAGAAGTCAGTACAATCTTCCAATCCTCCATTCTTTCTCCAAAGTCTGTATGCAGAGGGCAGGGAGGGAATATTGCATCAGCTGCAGTAGAAGACATTGCTATCAAGGCAATTAGCAGCAAAAGGATAAAAATGGTGACGATTAAGTAAGTATCTCCTATAAATGTTCAAATCTCAGAGAGGGAAAATCTAAATTTTGATTATTCTACTTCTAAAACATTTACTGAGTGCAGATAGCATTGCACTGAACATTCTCTTCTCAAAGGACCTAAATTCTTTATTAGACAGAGATGACCAAGGATGGTAGGGGGGGAAATTGAAAGGGATACCAATAATTTCACTCAGAAAGGTGCAGTCAGCATCATATTTGGAAGGAATCACAATTAGGGCTCCAAGATTCAGGTTTTTCTTGTGAAAGAAATGGTCAAGGCACTTTCACATAAGATTTCTATGCCAATGCTGGATTAGCTCCATAATCCTAGATCCCACACTCTCATTTGCACCTCACTCAGCTGCAGTCCTGAAGCTGCAAAGCTTGGAAGCAAGTAAGTTCTCATTGGAGAGAGCATCTGCCTCATCCCTTTTCTTCAGCAGTTCTAGCAGGTCCTCTAAGTGGAATGTATGGCCAACAGGTTTGCAACTCCCTCTCAATCATTTGGGAGAAGCACATAGGACTGAAATTGACAAAATACTGTTATCTCAACTTCGCTTCCACAGGCAATCAACTGCAGGCATATTGAGGGGATGCTTGTTTGTTTGTTTTCCTCTTTCCTTTTTGGAAATGCTTTTCAGGGATTGACAGTGGACAATTACAGTGAGAAGGAAGTGCCATCAGTTTGCCTAAGTTTCTCTCAGCATTTGAAAAAGTATGGTTGCATGACATTTGATTACACCCAAAGCATTATTACTTCTAATAAGAATGTTTTCAGAGAAATAATCCATGTGATCCTCTTTAAAGAGGAAACTCACTAAAAGAATTTTATATGTATTCATCAGAAATAAGAAGTGGAGGACATACTTTTTGTCTTGGGTGTACAGTAGTTGTAGAATGAAAAATTGATATGGGTATAAATGAATAGATAAATTCATATTCATTATTTCCCTAAATAGATGTGTCTTTAAATATGGTGTTTCAAAGATCATACTGCCTTGCATTAAATACTTTTCCTTGCAATTACTTCCTATCTATATGTACATGACCCTGAAGAATGGAGAAGTTTACCTCCTTACAGAATGTCTACAATTTTTAATTCATTATTTTATTTTAATCACACCAAAACACCAAACACAGGAATACTAAGAAAATCTACTATGTCAACAAACAAAAACTAACTAGCTCTTGTTTGAATAGATGCAAATGTACACCGCTGTTGTTATAATTCAAAATTCTACATAAACTTTAATCTAGGAAATTATGAACTGAATGGCCCTGTTAGGCTTTGATTTTGAAGTCATATAACGCCGCTGGAATTAGAGAATTACTTTCAGGAACAACTCTGGAAGTCTAGTATGGAAGTAGAATTCTAAAACTATTAATATGGAAATAAATTTATGTATTTTTTATTTATTTATCAGATTTTATCACCGCCCATCTCCCCCCGAGGAGGGACTCTGGGCGGTTTACAACAAAAAACACAGTTAAAATGCAATACAATTATAAATACAATAAATATGAATATAAGTAAACAATAAAAATACAAATATGATAAAATCCAGAAGGCTGAAGGTTCTCTATCAGTCCGTGAGTATAAAGGGCTATTTTAGGGCCATTCTAGGGGGCTAGCCATCCCCAGGAATGACTATTTTTCCCGCTCCAGGTATGTTGGCAAAACCAGGTTTTTAGTTTTTTGCGTTAGTCCAGGAGCCAGTGGGCCTGTCTTACCTCCAGGGGAAGAATGTTCCAGAGGGCAGGAGCTACTGCAGAGAAGGCCCGCTTCAGAGACCCCACCAGATGGAATTCTTTTACAGATGGAGTCCGTAACATGCCCTCTCTCCATGACCAGGTGGGACGGGTTGATGTAATGGGGATGAGACGGTCCCTCAGGTAACCTGGACTCATGCCATGTAGGGGTATAAACGTCATAACCAACACCTTGAATTGCACCCGGAAGCAGACTGGCACCCAGTGCAGCTCGCATAGCAGAGGTGTTATATGTGCCATCCTTGGGGCACCTAAGATTGCCCGTGCGGCTGCATTCTGGACCAGCTGTAGCTTCCAGATATTCTTCAAGGGTAGCTCCATGTAGAGTGCATTACAGTAGTCTATATGGGAGATAACCAGGGCATGAATGACCGTTCGAAGGGCCTCTCGTTCCAGGAAAGGGCGTAACTGGCGCACAACACGAAGTTGAGCACAGGCCCTCCTGGTCACGACTGCCACCTGCTCTTTGAGCAGGAGTCGTGAGTCCAAGAGGACCCCCAAATTACGCACTGGGTCTGTCTGGGGCAGTGCAACCCCATCCAGAACTAAAGACGACAATTTCCCAGATGCCGAGGAGCCATAAATCCACAGCCACTCCGTCTTACCAGGGTCAGCCAAAGCCTGTTGTTCCCCATCCAGGCCCCCACAGCCCCCAGGAACCTGGAAAGGGTGGTCACAGCATCACTTACTTCACCCGGGATGGAGATGTATAATTGGGTATCATCTGCATATTGATGATACCTCATTCCATGGTGACGGATGATCTCACCCAGCGGTTTCATGTAGATGTTAAAAAGGAGCGGAGAGAGTACCGAGCCCTGCGGCACCCCACAAAGAAGAGGCCGCGGGCTCTCTCGCTCCCTATCAACAGCGTTTGGGACTGGCCCTGGAGGAAGGAAGTGAACCAGTGCAGAACCACGCCGCCTACCCCCAATTCCCTGAGTCGTCCCAAAAGGATACCATGGTTGATGGTATTGAAAGCCGCTGAGTGGTCCAAGAGAGCCAGGATGGATGCACTCCCTCCATCCCACTCCCGCCAGAGATCATCCATAAGTGCAACCAATGCTGTTTCCACCCCATGACTGGGCCTGAAACCTGACTGAAAGGGGTCAACATAATCCATTTCATCCAGAATCCTCTGGAGCTGCAATGTCACCACTTTCTCAACCACCTTCCCCAGAAAGGGGAGGTGGGAGACTGGACGAAAATTGTCCAGTACAACTCTGGAAGTCTAGTATGGAAGTGGAATACTAAAACTATTAATATGAAAATAAATCCCCTCCTTAGGCATGAAAGCTGACTGGGTGACTGGGCCAGTCACTCTCTCTCAGCCCAACTCACCTCACAGGGTTGTTGTTGTGGGAAAAACAGGAGGAGGAGGGAGTGTTTGGTATGTTCGCCACCTTGAGTTATTTATAAAAATAATAAAGGCGGGATAAAAATTAAATAAATAAATAATATCAATAAGTCTACTTTCAAATATATGCAGACACAAATTCAAGCTATTTTTCTACTCTACTTTCCCAATTCTAGTCACCACTGAATATAGATACTATATTGGGAATTGTAAACTAATGCATTTGGGGGCACCAGTTGGGAATGACCTGATATAGCAGAATATCAGACTTTTAATGCTTTATTTTGCATAAGGAAACCATGAAGAATTCAAGCCAGTTTGGTCTAGTGGTTAAGGTGCTGGGCTAGAAACCAGGAGTCTGTGAGTTCTAGTCCCGCCTTAGACAAGAAAGCCGGCAGGGTGACCTTGGCCCAGTCACTCTCCCTCAGCCCAACTCACCTCACATGGTTGTTGTTGTGGGGAAAATAGGAGGAGGAAGGAGTATTAGGTATGTTCACCACCTTGAGTTATTTATAAAAATAATAAAGGTGGGATAAAAATTAAATAAATTTCATAATAGAATTTCTCCTTCAAACTGTCCTAGTCTATCTGTGTTTTAGCTGGAGATCAAAGAGCATAGTACGTAAAGGATTTCAATAACTGTCTTTAGAGGAGTACCCAAAATAAAAACATACTGCTTCCATGTACTTTACATCTTCCACTGTCAGGGAGATAACGGGCGGAGAAGGAGGGGGCTCCCTCCTTCTCCGCCCGTTATCTCCCTGACATCCACTGAAGACTAAAATATATCCAGCCATAACCAATTATTGTTCATGAAATTTGTTTAGGCAGGTTCTAAGACATAGCTTTCCAAACTGTGTGTCGCGACAAAACCGGGAAGTGCTGATGGCACGTCGCTGCTGGTGGTGCGCGTGGCGGCAGCAGCAGCAGCGACGGCAGCAGCGTGCGTGGAGGCGGTAGCGGCAGTGGCGCGCCATCAGCGTTTCTGGGTTTTATCGCGAAACACGAGGCCGCCGCCACACATGCCCCCGCGCCCCCACCGTGCACGCCACCGCCGCCGTTTGTGTGTTGCCAATGGCGGGACTTTGGAAAATGCACAAGCACAAGACAAGTATAGTTCCATGGAAATTATTACAAAATAATTATTTTACAAAAAGCAAAGCAAACTACTCAGGAAATCTTTATACACCCAAAATATTCTGGTTCAGAGTGCCGCAACCTATCAGGTTACACAATGTTGAAGTCTTGAGAGTATGAGAGTGGCCATGAAGAACTCCACTTCTTAGCTCCCACCCAGTGACTTAGCAGACACTGGTCTGCACATGACAACCCGTTTTAGAATGCAAGATGCTTTTTACATTCAGGAAAATCAAGGAGAAAGTGCTTTTTTCTCCATGTGAACTGAGAAAATGTAAACTAAAAGGAAAGGGCTGCAATTCAGCAGCAGAGCATCTCTGCTGCGTGCAGAAGATGTCAGTTCAACTGCTTGAATCTTCAAGGTGGGAAAAACTTCTGTCTGAAAGTCAGGCAACAATCAAGCCAGTTGGACAGAGGCCTGACTTAGGAAAAGGCAATTTCCTATGTTCTTTCATATACTTTAGTCACTAGATATTAATAAATGCATACACAAACAACACAAGAAGATGTGTTCTCCTGCAATCTGAAAAAACATCATCCAAGATAAAGTTCAGTCACTTCTTTAAGCCAAATCTATAAAATGTCCCTTAGATTTTTGCTGGGCATGACAAATATCTTCCACTTTGATGATGGGAGGGAAAAAATCACTCCATTAGTGTTTAACCTTCAGGCTCAGTGCAGACAGGTGTGGCTGTACTTTCTGTTTCTCTTTATCAGCAGTGCCACAAACACCAAGGCTAAGCTTTTTGAACATACTCATTTTTCTTACTGAAAAAGGCTGCATAACTCTGTAATTGCCTCACGGAAATTAAACCTTTGTTTTCCAAAGCACAGCAGTACCCATTATATCAGCGCTACCTCGAGAGCCTAAATTAGCACTATCAAATGCATGTATCCTAAATGCCAAGCATATACTTGCTCTTGGATGGGAGGAATACATGCCATTAGTGGACCATTCATTATCATTCAGAGTTTTCTAAAGATACAATAGTTCCATCTCTGTGAGGCTCAATTCACAGAAGGGCCACAACTCAAGCACTAATGAAAGCTGAAAGATCTTGTTCAAACCCCTTTCTTGTGTTGCTCCACTGTAATGGCTATGCCGGCCCGGCCCGGCCCAGCCCAGCCTCGCATTTGTCCTGATGCTGCACATTACCATTAACCCCATTGATCTTCCTCTTGCCTGTGCCATTTCAGGAAGTTTAAGCATGACAGGGACAGGATTACATTCCTCAAAATAACAGCTTTGTGTGTTTGTTTACATTTTTTAAATAGTACTCATTTGCTGATACTGCACGAATTTAAATATGCATTCCCTGAGAACACTGAGCACTCTCAGAAGAGCTGGGAGGGGAAACATTTACTCTGTTCTCTTTTCCAGACAATCACTACAGCAACACAGGGCAGGATGATATGCCTAGATAGGATGTTAGTTTGCTTTCTTACCAGGCACTCCATTTTTTCCCCTCAGCATGCGTGGACCTTGGGGTGGGTGAGCCTGAAACATCCCATTCATTAGCCATCTGAGGCCAGGAGGGAGCAAGCAAGCACATAAGCCTTGGGGCTTTACAGAAAACTACCAGACAGTTGCTTCTGCTTAGAGAAGGAAAAGCCACCAATGTTCCTACTTCAGGCTGCAATCTAACGCCAGACGTTACAATAAGGATTCCAAATTGGAAAACAATCATTAACTTTTTTTATAAATTCTCATCTATGAGGAAGCAATTCACAGAAAAAGGGAAATATGTTTGGTCCCTTTCAGTGTGTAGCTGGGGGGAGATACAAATGTGGGAACGCAAGCCCAGACTTTTCAAACCACAGTGGAATGTTTCTATCGGTCTAGCAGATGTTGAGTATGTTCTTGTGAAATCCGGAGGCAATGAATAATACAGAAACAGAAAAATTAGATCTCATCAATGAGAACATCTTCATTTTTTTATATAAAATAATAACATTTCTAGCTAATGTAAATTATACCATTGCATTTTTAAAATAGTGCACTCCCACTTTTGGTATCTAATTTGTGATAATATAACCGGCACAACTTTTCGTTCTATTATACGTAGGGTCGCTATGAGTCGTAAATGACTCGATGGCAACTAACAACAACAACAACTTGCACAACTATAACATCATATTCTGCCAAACCCAGGACTAAATCCAGTGCCTGGAGGATATGCTGGTTTGGATGGGGAGGAACCATCTCCGATTCAATCCTACCAAGACTGCTTTAGGTGTTTGAACTGCCCAGATTGGGGATATTCCATCTTTGACCTTGGATGCGGTAGCACTTCACTCTTCAAGGTTGGTATGCAATCTGGGGATCAGATACAACTTTACTACTTATAACCATTCCAAAGAATGATGGTTATAAGTAGAGAGAAACTAGACATTTAAGCAGTAAAGATGCTTTAGCCTGTTTCAGACATTAGAGAAAATCCTGGTTTCCCACTACAGGTAGTTCTCGCTTAACAACCATTCGTTTAACAACAGTCCAAATTTACGACAGCCTCAGGAAAAGTGCTTTATGACCTGTACTCACGCCCATCGCAAAACGCTGCACCACCCCCACAGTCACGGGGTCATAGTTCGGGCACTTAGCAGTTGGCTCGCATTTACGACTAGCTGCAGCGTCCTGTGGTCACATGATCGATTGCGACCTTTTTTGCCAATTTCCAGAAAAAAATATCCATTGGGGAAGCTGGATTTGCTTAACGACTGTTGTAAAAATGGTCTTAAAATCGGGTCCGGTCATGTGCTGACTCACTTAACAGCCGCACCGCTTAACAACCAGTTTTCTGGTCCCTATTGTGGTCGTTAAGTGAGGACTACCTGTATGTTAATGTTTGATGAGCCATAAGCTCCCACATTTCCATACTGGAAAAGGATATCAGGAACACCTAATTCTAGCCTTAAGCTGATCTCAATTTTCATAATGCTCAGTTTGTGTAAACTACAAATTTGTTTAAGTTTCATAGTGGAAATTTCTCATCTCCACCTCCTGAGTAAAGATGTGAAAGCCTGGGGGGCAAGGGTGTTTTTTTCTGTTGCTTCAAAATTTCCAAAAATTTTACAAGTCTACACATGAGCATTTAACACTAGAAGAAAAAAAACATGTATGTCCAAAATTTAATGTAGCAAGCTTGTTTTGTAATAGGTTTCTGCTGCACTTGAAAAGTATCGGAGAAAGTGTGTTTTCTGAATGTGTTCATTAACACTAATAATTACTGTACCTACAGATATATCCAGTTTTATTTTTGAACATAAGTAAAGGCATGAAAGAAGCTCATAATCAGAAAACCCATGTAAAAGGAAGGCTTTGCTCCCCAGTTAGAATAAAAAGATGATAATATATGGACAGTGTAACTCTCTTACCTCTGTTGATATCTGAGATGCAAGTGAATAATGGTCCTAAGCAAAACTAT
Organism: Charina bottae; assembly: GCA_023362775.1. Taxonomy (NCBI): domain Eukaryota; kingdom Metazoa; phylum Chordata; class Lepidosauria; order Squamata; family Charinaidae; genus Charina; species Charina bottae. The sequence goes on from JALMGJ010000001.1 coordinate 14,410,967, forward strand.
TTGGTTCATAAATCCAGTTCAAAATGGCTCTTTATATTCTTCTGCACCTATTTTAGGGAACACAATTTTTAAAAAGTTATCAGCAAATAAAGTAATAGCAACCCAGTATTTCTACTGCAAAATTAATAATCAAGAATGTCACAAGCTTTATTGTTGGGTTCCTATGTGGATTTTAAAAGGAAAACTGATATATAAGGCATAATTCCCTCTGCAGATTTAATTTATGTTATAAATTACCAATTCCCTTAGGACATATAAACCCTAATAAATTATGTGTGCATATCCATACTATACTACATTATGCTACAATATCTATCTTTTCCCTAAGCTTGTGTTGCCAACTGGCAAAAATCTGTACTCCCCTGCTCTTAAAATGGATCCTTTTAGAAACATTATATATTTTTTCACTGGATTCCAAAAAGGTATACTGGCATGTTGCAAAATTTCAAAATTTTCAATTTTCAATATTTATCATGGTGACTTAAAACTCTTTCATAGTATGAATGTATGGGAGGGATTAAGTCAGGTTTGATGCTAATTCACAGCTCCTGATCAAATATGAAAAATGTTTTGCATACAATATTTAGATATTTACATTTGTCCAAATTTGCAGTGCTACGTAAGAATAAAAAGTCATACAAAATTGTGTACATTAGGGGAAGGTACACCCAGAAAAAATTATTAGGGAGAACTGCATACAAAAATGCACATTAGGGAACATTACATGGAACAACACACGTATTAAAGAAAAATGTGCAAAAGTAATAAATATATAGTTTAAATAATGTAAACTGATGTAGACATGAGGTTGGAAAAAAGGAAGAGAGTGAAACCAAAATTAACAGATTCATGTAACCCTTACAGTATTCTTACAAACTATTTTTTAAAAATGTCATGATTTATAGATGTGTACCTAGTGTATGTTAACATTTTACAACTGTAAAAAATATATAATTGATAAAAGCTTAATATGTAAGAGTCCATTAGACCCAACATTCTTCCTTTCAAACCCCATTGAGGGATCAACTATACACTGAATTAATCTCTGACATGATAGGTGCAGCTTGATTACTTTATACCAATTAATTTTTTCAAAGTGAGTGCCATTAAATCTGAACTAAAAACAATGTGCTTTTGAAAGAGCTGAAGTGTGATAAATCAAGGCTTTATTCTGCAGCATCTAATGCCGAAATCAGTTCATAGACAAGTACATGTTTGCTGTTTTGTTGATCTGTCATTAGTAATTGATTCAATAAACAACACTGGACTATGGGATAAACTCCAGACTACAAACGCTGATAAATGACTACTTCCAATCCAAGAATTTTACAATAGTACAAGCAATCAGCAATGCCAATTATCTGACACAAAGAATAATGATAATTAAAGTCAGGATTTCTTGGTATGTATTTCATAGTCTAATTTTTATTTAATAAGATAAAAGATAGGATTATTTGAGTAAAACAGAGGTTCTAGAATAACATTTTAAGATTTTAGTTCTTCCTCCAAATAGGTCAGCTAGTATTGTTATTGATGGCTGCCATCAGTTTCTGTTAGGATGAATAAGTCAGTTTTATTTGAAAAGGTTGATTAATATGCCTGATCATGATTTGGCCAAACTGTGCTACCTACAACAGACGAAGAAAAGTGGCTCAGCTAATTTGTCTTCTGAAATCCTGATCAGTTTTTCTTTTTCTCAAAGACTTACTTTTATTTAAATGGATGAAAGATCAAAATCAGAGAAGGGTTATTCTCACAGGAAGCTAAAAAGATCAGTTAACCGTCTGAGAGTGCCTTCATGTGATTTATTTACATAGGCAGAAGTATGATTTAAAAGGAAACTAAAAGGACCCCAGGCCAACAACTGGCTGTTCTGTTCTTACATTTCCAGGAGAATGGTTGTAAAGTAAAAATATGGTTTGAGGCATGCAGAAACAAATGGGTTTTAGAATTCATCGCAAATGCATAGTGATTCCAACACAATATAAAATAATATATTCTAGGAAACGTGGGATTTCTAGTGTAGTCACTACTACAGTACTTTAGGATTAAAAATAATGTAATATTCAAAATAATGTAAATAGTTTGGAAATGTTAGGGTCAAGTTCTCAGCTGCCAAACTATGGGGTAATAATAATAATCTTTTAGTCCTTCCTATTCCCCACTCCCATTTTGAACCCACAAACACCTCAGGGTGCAGTCCGCCATGTTTGTGAGAACTGGCTGTTATTCACATTAGCAACCATTTGGCATATTTAAACTTCACTTGGTGTTGTGCATCCATTTGCTTTTATTCCACATGTCATTTACTCCTCATGAATTGCTTCCAAAAGCAAACATGGAAGGGGAAACATTGTAGGAGGAGAGCTGTGTTAATCTATGGTAGCCAAAAATCATGTATTTGATGAAGTAATCTGCACCTCACAAAAGCTTATGCCTTTGAATAAAATCTGTTAGTCAGGAAAGGGGCTACCAGACTACTTCGCATTTTTTGCCACCGTTATAGTAAATTCAGGAGGGACAAAAGGTTCTCCCAGATTTGTTTTATCTAAAGAATTAAATATATGTAGGCATAAAATGATTAGAAAGATAATTTCTGCAGAAACACTTTTGCCATATGAGTGGATGTTCCAAAGGCCACATTTAACTTCCCAACCCTATTTTTTTAGTCCCAAGAGCATATCCAGCTTACAATTAAATTTTTTCATTCATTAGTTTCTACAAACATTAATATATATGTTTCATACTTCAAATCCACCCCCCCACTGCTCCCAGCAATAAATCTGTATCACTTAGTCACACCTCCTTTTGAAGCCAAAATAAATACAATAAAACTGAAAGTGTGTGTCCCACCTGCAAGAAGTTGCCCACCCGTTTTACAGACAAAGTTGGACTCTAAAGGATAGAGTAGGCCTTGAACTCATGCTATTCTCTTTTCTGTAATAAAAACTAACATTCAAATGCATTACTATTTAGTAACAGAAACAAAGACCTAAGACATGTCTATTTTATCATTTAATGAATGATTCACCAATATTTATTTAAAGTAGCAAAGTATCTCCAGCACATACTGTATAACCAGAGTGCAGAGGCCATACAGGGGAAGGGTCTCCAACTCATAGCCCTCCAGGTCATTTTATGTGGTCCATATCTCACCAGCAGACACAGCTGGAAAAAGGACAGCAGCTCGCTATCTCAGCCAGCTGCTAGGGATCCTCCCTTAGGCTAAGAAAAAAGGAAGCTAAAAAGACTATTTTATCAATGTATTAAAATATTTCAGGATTACAGCCCAAGAGCAAATGCAGCCCTTACAACAATACAGTATGTGTTTGAGGCTCCACATAGAGTCTATTATTCTCCTACATCAGTGTTTCTCAACCTTAGCCATTGGTTGGGGTATTCCAGCAGTTGAAGTCCACACATCTTAAAATGGCTAAGGCTGAGAAACACCGTCCTACATGAAGAAGACATGAAACACTCTGAAGGTAACATGTTTTTAAAAAAATGCTCCTGGATTGTCATCTAGGTAACACTGAGGCAAACCTCTTCAATGTTGCTCCTTCCTAATATTTTAAACCAAAATTCCCAGCCAACATGGCTAACGAATCTAGGATCTCTCAGAGATGTGATAACCTTTGAATTGAAGGTATCAGGTGACAACATATTCCACAACAATTAAAACAGATGTCAATTTACAATTATGCCAAATGGTTTCACTCTCTGTCATTTTGTTTCTGCAGTTATACATACGTATATTGTAGGTATCAACGTGATTCTTCCTCAGGAAAAAATAGTGCATTTTGCCTTTCTGAGTACTAAAGAAGTGTGGTAAGAATGTAAAAACCATCATAACAAAGTAAAAAATTCAGGGTTATAGCCTCAATGGACAGAGAATGCTGGGGGCAAGACCAGGTCACTGGAAGCATGATGGAGAAAACCAGGCAGGCCTTACTCTCTACTTCATTCGATGACAATTATGTGAATTCTCAATCCCTTGCATTAATTGTAACTTACAGTTCTCTTCAAAGCAGAAGAATGAGATCCAGAATGAAGACAGAGGAAAGAACTACTGTACATGCAATGCATAGCGTTCTTCTGATTACACCTCCTCAGTGGAAATGTCTGTCACTGTAGCACAACAAAAGGTCTTTCCTATTAAGCTTTGTTTACAAAAACTGACAGATATGGTACATTGCACTAGTGCAGAGGTCGGCAAACCGCGGCTCGCGAGCCACATGCGGCTCTTTGGCCCCTTGAGTGTGGCTCTTCCCCAGGCAGGCGCAGCAGCGGGCGTGGCGGGGGCAGGTGCGGCAGCAGGCATGGCGGCAGCAGGCCCTAAGTGTGCGCGATTGGCCTGCAAACTCCCACCCGCAAACCCCACTCCCGCGCTGGATTCCCCACCAGCTTTACCGGAAGAGAAGCGACTGGAGCAGTCGAGCCTCATTCCCTTCTCCTTCTTCCAAACCCCGCCCCCTTCCACGCGATTGGCTCCCGCCCGCAAACCCTGCCCCCTTCCACGCGATTGGCCCCCGCCCACAAACCCCACCCCCTTCCACGCGATTGGCTCCCGCCCGCAAACCCCGCCCCCTGGCCCTCGAGTGATATTAAAAAAAATTTAACTGTCAAAATGGCTCCTGGCATAAAAAAGTTTGCCGACCCCTGCACTAGTGGAACACTGTCTTCTTTAACAAATAATATGCATGGTCTAGTGGTTAAGGCAACAGGCTAGAAACCAGGAGGCTGAGAGTTCTAGTCCCACCTTAGGCATGAAAGCTGGCTGGGTGACCTTGGGCCAGTCACTCTCTCTCAGCCCAACCCACCTCACAGGGTTGTTGTTGTGGGAAAAATAGGAGGAGGAAGGAATATTAGGTATGTTCGCCACCTTGAGTTATTTATAAAAAAATAATAAAGGCGGGATAAAAATAAAAAAAATAAAAAAATAAAATGCATGTCCATCTGAACAATTCAGCTATTTACAAAAAAAGAAAGAAAAGATTAAGCCCTCTTTTCATCTAACAATCCAAAATTCATTAGAAATTTTAAAAAGTATAACTTTATAAACTCAAGTGAATTGCATGGAATGTATCTATTAACTATTTTAACAGATTAAAAGAACAGTCTATGTCTAACTTTCCTTGACAGAATTCAGGTTTTCTTCAGCAGATATAAGAGCTCTGCCTAACGTTGTGTGAGTGGACTTCTGTTGATATTTCTCTTTCTTTTCACACTGAATCTGTTCTAGGGACCTTCAAAACCTCCTGAGCAAATCTATAAGACATGTGGAGATCTGGGAAAATCTGTTCTGTAAGCAGTGTCCATTCTACTGATGGATAGACACTGCTTGAACCAGCCTTTATAACAAAATCTACAAATTCCAACCAAATACATCAACATGAGCAGTGACCAACTGTTATTAAAAAATATAGGGGGGAAACACCAGAAAAACACACTAGTAATGGAACTGGACCAGACAAGATCTTCAAATGAGATCTTTAAAAAAAGGTAAAGGTTCCCCCCACACATTTGTGCAGTCGTGTCTGACTCTAGGGGCCGGTGCTCATCTCTGTTAGCCAAAGAGCCAGTGTTGTCCGAAGACGTTTCCACGGTCATGTGGCCGGCATGATGCACGCAGAACGCTGTTACCTACCCACCAAAGTGGTACCTATTAATCTACTTGCATTTGCATGCTTTCAAGTTGCTAGGTTGGTAAGAACTGGGGCTAGTGTGGGAGCTCACTCCGTCACGCGGGGCTAGGGATCTTGATAATGGACCAGTGCTAACCATCAATGCTGATATTCTTTGAATATCTATTCTGGGAAATACATTCTGCTGACCTCCAGACCATCAGTGTATACTGTTGAAAAACTTTTTAAAAGATAATCTATTCTCACAAAGATAATACTCTTATGTTTAACAGTATGATATACAGATTGATATTTATATTTTTTTTGTTTGCCAGTTTGCTTTTGTAGATGTTATTGGAAATAGATTGTAAGACTCTGCTTATCCCCAAACCCAGCTCACTATGGATTAACTAATATAAATAGATTTGCATGCAGATTCATCCATAATCTTTACTGATGTATTTATATTGAAATAGAATATTTCACTGAAGTAAAACTTTTTATTAGCTGGACTGAAATGTATTAAACAAAAATCTTTATAAACAATCTATAAATAAACCCATTCTGAAAGTGCAACACATCATTTATATGCTGCTGCTCATAAAGTCAGATCCTTTATTCTGGCCAAGGGCTAAATTAGAAAGTGCACATCCTCTTAACACACAAACTTCAGCAAATATAGCAATTTAGATGCCACCAGCTGGGCTTCATGCCCTAACTAGCCAGGCTTGATGTGCAAAGACAGCTGGATGGCTAATGTATAAAAAAAAAAGGAGGAGCAACAGCAGAGAGTAAAGTATATAGAGAGACAAAGCTTTCAAGTTGGTACTCCAAAATATAATGTGTTATGATGTGTGATCATTGGAAAAGACCCTGATGCTGGGAAAGACTGAAGGCAAAAGGAGAAGGGGACGGCAGAGGATGAGATGGTTAGATAGCATCACTGATGTAATGAACATGAATCTGAGTAAACTCCGGGAGACAGTGGAGGACAGGAAGGCCTGGCGTGCTATGGTCCACAAGGTCACGAAGAGTCGGACACGACTAAATGACTGAACAACAACAAATGATGTGTGAATTGCTCTACCTGGCTCAGTACAGCTATCTTGTATAATTTAATTATTTAATAGTGTAAAGCAAAGAGAAAAGATCGATGCTGCTCAATAAAACAATTTCTGATAATACTCCCCACACAACTCAAAATATTGATAACCAAATACTGATAAACATCAGCAAATCTGCATAATACAGATTAGCTATAATCTGTCCAATTACAGCTCTGTAATTCAGCTGCATTACATAATATGTAACAAAATGCCCTCAAGACACCTTATATAAAATATAAATTTACATTTCATATTTCCATTAAAAATAGTATAAGGCTGCTTAGTTTGAAATATAAATGACACTATTAAAATGGTAAAACTCAAACATACATCTAGGGCAAGGCTTTCCAAAGTTTTTCCCGCGGTGACACACCAACCGGCGTTGGTGTGTCGCCGCGGGAAAACCCGGAAGTGCGGCAGCGCGCAAAAACCGGGAAGCGCTGCTGCGCTTTCGGGTTTTGCGCGCTGCAGTTGGTGTGTCACCGCGGGGAAACCCGGAAGCGCTGATGATGATCAGCGCTTCCGGGTTGTGTGGCGACACACCAGACTGTGTGTGGCGACACACTTTTGTGTCGCCACACACAGTTTGGAAAGCTCTGATCTAGGGAAAAGAAATAGCAATACTCATCAGATCAAAACAAAAAAGAGGCCCAAAGCCTGTCTCAATAAATATTTCTGCCAGAAGCAAATATAACAGAGATCCAGGTGGACAGTCTTGGCTTGGCAGAGAATTCCAGAACACTGAAGGGCCACTCATAAGACCTTCTGTTATGATTCACAGTGAACTGCCCCTTTGATAATGTAGGATCAGAGAAGAGGTCTCCCAATAATCTTAAAAACCAGGCAATCTCATATGAGAAAATGTGAATTTTGAAGTATTCTGGTCTCAAGCTTTAGAGATTCTAATAGCACTTTGAATATTGTTCATACATAGAGAGGTAGCCTCTTGGGATGAGCTGCATCTCTGTTGTCACTGGTAGTTCAGTGGCAGATGGAATATAACTCTGCCATCTGTCACTGAAGTCAGATTTGACTACTTTAGGAATGGGTTAAGATGAAGTTCTACTCCTACCTAGCTCCTTGTGATGGAGTCTTGAAGGTTAATAAAAGAACTCCAAGCAGCTAACAACAATCTTGCAGAGTAGAAGCATGAACCAGCAGGGAGCTTGCACTTTAAGCTTAATTGCATTCAGAAATAAATTCAGTCTTCACACATTAGTTAGATGAAGAAAAATAGAGATAGCTTACATTTACTCAGTAGATCTGGATACGAGTAGATTCATAGTAGATCTGCGTGCAAGTGAGATGTGATGGACGAGAGCTGCATTGTGCAGCCCTCCTGCTTGCAGGTGTGCTCAAAGCGTAATGGAGAATGTTAATCCCCCAAACCAAGGAGGAGGAGGAAGAGGAAATCAGGTGACTCAGGTAACATCCCAGAAGCACAGTAGAGATGTGTTTACTAGAAAGGCCCCCTATTATGCTTATGAGACAATGCTGAGTTGATTCCTGATAATCCCAACACCTTGGCCATTATCAAAACATCTAAGACATTCAGGATTAGGGCTAAAGTCAGGGCTAAAGTTACAAACCTGAGTCGATGAAGGTTCTCAGTCATCCAGGCGGAACAATCTGTGGCTTGAATCATGTCAACTGGATTTCTATTTTCTCAGTAGAAACGTTTCGCTCCTTATCCAAGGAGCTTCTTCAGTCTGAGTAAAGTTAGTAAGGGAATCCTTAAATATGTTTCACACAGCCACCTAGAAACATATTTAAGGATTCCCTTACTAACTTTACTCAGACTGAAGAAGCTCCTTGGATAAGGAGCGAAACGTTTCTACTGAGAAAATAGAAATCCAGTTGACATGATTCAAGCCACAGACAAACCTGAGTGTTCAAGGGAAGTGCAAACTAGGCAACCTAGATTCAATACTTGTCACTTTTTTGTCTTTCAACTAACTAAAGACACCTCTGTCTTGTCTAGTGTGTGGCTTGAATCATGTCAACTGGATTTCTATTTTCTCAGTAGAAACGTTTCAGTTTGTTGTCTCATTCTGTGCTAACTTAGAACTTGAATGGAGACCTTGGATTTAGTCAAAGACATCAATATAAAGGTGGGTGTCCTCTGCAAACAAATGTTACTGAACTCCAAAATGCCAGACAAATTGCCCCAGAGAAATCATGTATAGCTTACAGCACAAAGAATATTATAGAATGAGGAGAAATACCATAGACTAATGCAATAGTGACAAATTCTTCGGCAATTTAATTGTTAAATATCCTCTTCAGAGAAATCTGCAGACTATCTTTGAGTACCAAATGACCCTTTAAGTGCCAATTTATGCATAGAATTGAAAACTAGAGAAAAGTAGAATAAAATCAAAACAAATGAATTTAAGCCATTAAACAATGCTCCTACAGAGTCCCATTGATTACACAGAGATTTTCTTAGCAGACAAGAAATGACTGAACCCTCACAGACTGTATCCCACAGAAAGGACACGTGTACCTGAAATGCTATCACTAGCATCCCTAATCTACTACTTAGCTATTTAAGCTCAGCTACACAGGAAAAAGATAAAATATTTTTGGGAATTAATCTGTGGGACTGAGTAAATGGAACTCTTCTTCCCCATGCATGTTTTCATGCAAGACATGGACATCCCTTCTGCATAATAGTTGCAGTATCAGTAAACCACAATATGTGTATGGCATCTCTCCATGTGCATTTTCCTTTCCTCATAAGAAATAAGCTTATCCAGCTGCCTGTTACACTTTAAGTTTTAAAAAATGTGCAGTTTAGTAAAGAGGACTGGACATGACTGTTATTGTCCTAATGTATAAGAACAGAGAAAAGATCACAATCAGTTTATTATGCACCTTTGTGTAAAACCATTTGATTGGGTACAGCAGAAGAACAGGCAGGAATTAAGACTGGGAAGATTGACTATTAGCCAGACAAAAAAGTTACATCAACTTACAGAAATGTTGTACATGCTTTAGAAGGACACAACACATATTTCGTAGATCTCAACTCCAAGTTAAAAGTTAGATGTGGATCACAAGGCAAATTAATAGACCCAATTATCACAAATTGTTGGTGAAACAAGATTGTGTCCCGCTACTCTTTAACTTAAACCTAAATTTATTGGACCATTTGGGAGAGGGGGGTGTCTGCGTGGGTGGTGAGAGATAGGTCTCCATTAAACCTGAACGTCCACTAAATCCATAAGGTACTGTTGTGCATGAACAAAAGTATTCAGCCTAAAGTGATCCATAGCACTGAAAACAAAGTCTAAAGAGAGCACCTTCTTGACAATCATTCCACCACTGCTACTGATCCTTCCAGCATCTTCCCCAAAATAGTGATGAATCTCAGGTTTGCCATTTCAGCAGGATGTCTACACTCAAACTCTATCCATTACACCTGGTCCATTCAATCGAGGTTTGTTAAATAAAGGTTAAATAAAGGTTTGTTTTATGGAACAATAGTCTCCCATTTAGGCAAGGAGGAGTTTTATCCATCTAAGTTGACTGAGAAGCACATCTCAGTCCACTGCCCTTCTCTATGGTATGATATTGCCATTCTTTCAAATAGATTTGAAAGTAGGTTAAAAAAAACAGCCTTAAGATCATTCACCCAATTTTATGAAGTTGAAAGATTACAGATTAGCTTTCAGAAAACTAAAAAGATGGCTTTTTGAAAGAGTTTCATAGTGTATAATTGAGTAGGAGCTGGTAAAACTGAGTAGGTCAAATGCTTCAATTAACTTGGAGTATGCTTTTACCACACTGAATAAAGAGATGCCAATTCAGACCTTATATCTCAAATAGCACACATGAATGCTATGGAAATTCAAACATTATGATTCTAAAAGTGGTCAACATACCTGCAGCACTGAAATTCTTTGAAGCAAAATCTATAGCAAAAGTTTTATATGGTTCTCAACTGGGATCTTTTCAAACATGAACACAGCTGAAGTATTACAAACCAAATTCTGAGAAGGATTTTATAAATATTCAGATGTGTATCCAATAAAGTATTAGGGCAGAGCTTTCCAAACTGTGTGTCGCGACACAAAAGTGTGTCGCCACACACAGCGTGGTGTGTCGCCACACCACCCGGAAGCGGCGGCGCGCACGTGCACGGCGGCAGCAGCAGCGGCGCGGGATCAGTAGTTCCGCGTTTTAGCAGAGGCTGCTGCCGCCGCCGCGCATGCGCACGCCGCCACACGCCCCCCGCGCCACCGCCATGCACGCACGCGCCGCCGCACGCCCCCCGCGCCTCCGCCGTGCACACATGCGCCGTCGCATGCCCCCCGCGCCGCCGCACGCCCCCCATGCCGCCGCCGTGCACGCATGCGCCGCCGCCGCCGCTGGTGTGTCGCCAGCAGCGGCACTTTGGAAAGCCCTGTATTAGGGACAGAGGTTAGGTTTCCAAAAATGAATACTTGGATATTTTTCTCAATCCTCAATTACTGACTCAGTCATTTTTCCCCAGGATACTAATTGCACTGATCCTTCTAGATCAGAGCTTTCCAAACTGTGTGTCGCGACACAAAAGTGTGTCGCCACACACAGCGTGGTCTGTCGCCACACCACCCGGAAGCGGCGGTGCGCGCGTGCACGGTGGCAGCGGCTGCCGCCGCCGCCATGCACTCGCACGCTTCCGCACGCCCCACGCGCTGCCGCACGCCCCTTGCGCCGCCGCCGCACACCCTCTTGTGTCACCGCCGCGCGCCCCCGCGCCACCGTCACTGTTGTGTCGCCAGCGGCGGCACTTTGGAAAGCCCTGTTCTAGATAATTATCAAACTCAGTGAAAGTTGCGTTATTAGAAAACTGGCATATTACAGCCTCTGTTCTGAGCTGCTGAGGACTATGGGGCTATTACCCATTAAAAAGATCTTAGAACAGTGCTTTCCAAAGTGCCGCCGTTGGCGACACACCAACGGCGGCGGCGCGGGGGCACGCGCGGGGGCGGGGGCGTGCACAGCGGCGGCCCAGCTGGGCGCGTAGTGGCGTGCATGGTGGTGGCAGCGGCCTCTGCTAAAACGCAGAAGCGCTGATGGCGTGCCGCTACCGCCGCCGCCGCCACACACACCGCTGCCGCGCACGCCACCGCCGTGCACGCCACCGCCGCCGCTTGCGGGTTATGTTGCGACACACCAAACTGTGTGTCGCGATACACTAAAGTGTCGCGACACACAGTTTGGAATAGTTTGGAAAGCTATGTCTTAGAACAATATATACTAGATGTGTAGTAGCATGATAGAAATGCAGCCTCAGAACATATTACAACTTGGGGACAAGCATATCCACCAAACTAATGGATTATTGCTACTAACAATGCTAAAATATCAGATGGTATTTACACTGGCCTGCTGTGATACCCTACCTGTAGCAGTAATGGAAGAAAGATACAGAAGGACTGCATACACGGAATGCCATTGCCTTTTCTGTGCAACGATGGTGGAAGACATTATCCATATCCTATTATATTCTAACTTTTATAAAGAACTGAGGGCGGATTTTACCTTCTCCATTTTGGAAAATTTCCCAGGTGAAGAAGATGAACTCTATGCTACCCATTTATTATTCAGTCTAGTATTATATAGCTATATAAGGTAGCCACATGTTGTTCAATTGCTATATACTTTTAGAAATCTTTGTTGAAGGGATGGTAAAGCCTTCTCATTTATTCTTGTGTGCACGGGCTCTTTTAGATTACAAGCATTATGATTATATTATTTTGTATGACTGTATTGCTATGTTCTGGTCAATAACAGTACAGTACTAGAGAGGGAGTGTGCTTTGGGTGAAAGGAGAAGTGTAGGCATGATGGAAGAAGCCAATTTGTTACTCCTGCTTTAATGTTAATCTTGTTACTTTAATCTTAAACTGCATTAGCTTGTTTGTTCTTTTCTCCTTCACTAAACTACACGGTTCCATTCATGTACAGCAGGTCCCCAGTTTAAGAACGAGTTCCATTCCTAAGTCTGTCCTTAAGTCAAATTTGTATGTAAGTCAGAACAGTTATTTAGCATCAGTTAGTCAAATGTTTGTCTTAGTATATAGTATATATTTTACCTTTCTATGCATACTTAAGAAACACTTCCAAATACACTAAAACATCTTAAACATAATAATACACAAAGTAGTATTATGTATTTAACACGAAACATTGTACTTAACTCGAATTTTTAATATAATAGCTTTTATGGGAGTCTGTTCTTAACTACGAGTCGTCCGTAAACCAGGACGTTCTTAAACCGGGGACCTGCTGTATTTCTATGATACTACCTCAAGAAGCTGAAATGAATGCATGACATGAACAATTTATTTATGAAAGTGAGAACTGCAAAATTTGATACCAATAAGCATTAAGCTGCCAATACACAGTTCAGCCATCTGAGTTATTGACCATAAAATCCATCAAATAACCCAACCTGATATTATATTATCTGTGAATTTCCAGTAGTCTGATAGGCTTTGCCATCTTTTCCCATCCCTTTTTTCCCCATTCTGAGTAAATGGGGAAACAACCTTTTTTACAAATTACGTAGTTTTGGGCACATCTCCAAACATAACCAGATTTATACATGAGCAGGGCTATAAAGAGGCTGGGGAAAAGGGAAAGCACAATGCCCTTAATCATGCACATTGCCAGCTAGCAGTTAGATTTTAAGTCATACCTATGCCATGATAGAAGTCATGATTTTAATAAAATCTCTAGTTTGTCTAGTTTGTCTTTTATCTGTATTTCGACTTTTAAACTGAGATCTGCTGTCCTTATTTTAGCAGTAATTTTAATGCAATACATGGATCGAGCAAAAGTCCAGCTAGTCTAGCATTCTGTGTCATATCAGGTGAATTCAGTAATCTTGAAAGCCTGAACATAAAGGCACTGTTGTCTCATCTTTCACTGCTGCCCCCTAACATGTAATATCTAAAATATTTTACTGTGAATTCAGGAATTAGTATACTGTATAGATATTAAATAGCCACTGGCAGCTTGATTCTGATAGTTGTCAGCACATATAAGGGCAGTGAATTCCACAATGAGACCTACATTTTGACAATCAATACTGCTATTTTGAAGTTGCTGTATGAGCAATAAAAAATTCAAATGTATGAAATGTGTTTATTCTATAAAAAGTCATATTTCTGGAAATTTGAGTATCACTTGAAATAGAACAAGTGTTTTAGTCTTAACTTCTGCTAAGTGAAGAAAGTGTTGTTAAGTAGTTGCAGGCTTAGTATTAACCCATATGTGCAACTGGTTTAAAAAATCCCAAAAATGTTGCATTCATACAAAATTGCAATGAATTCCTAACTCAGCTCATCTCTGCAAATGCAATATTGATTATGCTATTTTGTAGATTCTGTAGCGCTGACAGTTGCTTGAGAGGAAAACAAATGGAAATCAAGATTTCCTAATTACATAAAAACATTTTCTCATTGTTGTCAACTCACTTCAGCTTCTGATTAATATTTTGATCAAGCAAACAAGCAATGCAGAGATGCAAGTTAAAAGGTTGTTATTTTAGGAGTCTCGTGTTATTTCAGAACCACATAAGCACATTTTGGGAGCTGAAATACTGCAGACACCTAGCAATTCAAGGCAATTTCCAGGCATCTGGACTAGAGCTTAGGACTCTTTCTAACCATGCAAACATAAAATATCTTAACTTCCACTGTTATTTAAACAGGAATTTGATCATTTTTTATTTTTTTGGAATCAGCCCAACTTACTTTATACCGACAAACTTAGTTTCAGTTAGGGCATAGTAAGTCGAGAATGGCCATGATACTCCTAAGAAGAAAATACGAAGTTCACAAAATAGGATAATATCCTATTGTTAGACATTGGGCCAATCAAAATGTCAAATAGTGAACTTCTTTTTGTCCTGAACTTGGAAAATTTCTCATGATTTGGTAATAGTTTAGTGGTCCAAATAAAAGTTAAGAAAATTGGTTCCTTAAGGCAGGGGTACCCAACCTTTTTGGCACCAGGGACCGGTCATGGAAGACAATTTTTCCATGGACCAGGGGGGCGGGGTTTGCAGGCGGGAGCCAATCACGCAGACCAGGGGCGGGGCTTGCAGGTGGGAGCCAATCGCGCAGACCGGGGGCGGGGTTTGCAGGCAGGAGCCAATTGTGCAAACAGGGGGCGGGGTTTGCAGGCAGGAGCCAATTGTGCAAACGGGGGGCGGGGTTTGCAGGCGGGAGCCAATCGCACGGACCACCACCGATTACCTGCTGTGCGGCCCACTTCCTAACAGGCCGCGGCCCACTAGTGGGCCGAGGCCCACAGGTTGGGGACCCCTGCCTTAAGGCACTTGTGAAATTATATATGTTGGCTTTTATTAAATGTTTATTGACACTAACATAACTAAGAGCTGCTTATTGCTTATATGTAGATCGTCTTTCTTTTATGGATCAGAAGGCAGTATATATAGGGATCCCAGATAACCTCAGATACAAAATGGCTACCATTCTATATTCTAGGACTTTGAACAGTATATAATTTAATACAGGTGCATATCAGAGCAACTGCTAGGAAATACTAATCAGCCAGCTCCCCCACCCCATACATTTTCAGTTAGGTTTGAGGAATATATTTTCCCTTCACACAGACAGACAGACAAAACCAGCATATGTATGCAAATGATTGTCACTTTTACGGAAAACATTAATCTCAAATCTTAAATTTGTTAAATAATCTTAAACCAAATACATAAGCTCCAGTTATCTCTGCACAAGAATACAACACATGGCCAGGAACAAGAAATGTCTTTCAGACCAGCACATGTCCAGTTTCTGAAATTGTTAAAAAATTAATGAATACATCTTCCTGAATATCAAAAAGACTGCCATAACAAGGACAGTGGAAGAGTCTCATAAATATTTACCAATGCAAGCCATCTGTAAAAATTGTCCTTTGCATAAAGGGCTACTTAAGTTTTAAACTTCAATGGGATAAATATCCTGAAAAAATTGATCATTTTATTGCAGTATTTCCCTAGTGCCTCTTGTACAAGCAAAGAACAGTTGGCTCTTTACTCTTAAGAGAGGAAAGCTCAAGATTTCTGTTTTATTAAATTGCCAAGATCTCTGCAATAGTAGCCCAGTGAAGAGGGAGGTGATTCTTGGGTGTCAAAAAACCTTCCTTATTACTAAAATACAGTATATTTGCATATAGTATATCCTTTAACAGTATTTTTTTAAAAAAACACAATACTAAATTATGAGAGAAAAGGACACCTCTGAGTAATCAGTTGTAATCATCTGACTGGCCTTGGGTACTTGTGGCATATATGTAAAAGTGAACTTAATTTCTACAGATGAGAAGGAACATTGCAGAGATAAATGATGAAACAACCTTCTCAAATAAACCGTGGACACAAATATTTTACTGGAACAACTTTTATTTGCAGATTGTTCGTGTCAGCCAACAGAAAATAAAACAAGAGTTGTCTTTATTTTGCATCAATCAATTTATTTAAACAAACAAAACCCAAAAAACAAAACAAACAAAACCCAAAGCCTGCCCTATGGCTGAAATCTTATGCAATGTAATATCTCAGGGCTGCACAAGACCCTCAAAATCCTCAGATGTAGCTTCCCTAAAACTTATTGTTGGATACAGTACATAGAAAGTAATCCTATTAAGTGCATTTAATTTAATTTAATTTAATTTAAATCAAATTCAAGTACAGCCTGAAAAAATGTATGCTATACACAGTTAGGACTAAACTTTCCCCCGTTACCCAAAATATACTTTGCAATTTACTTCTGAGAAAATACACAAAAGGTTGCACTCCTAAATATCCTCAAAAATGTATACAACGATACCAGAGATAATATTGCAGCACTTTCATATTCCTGAAATCATATCCAGCTGGTGTGACCACTATGGAATACAAGTTGACATCTTTAAAAAAAACAGACAGACAAAGGAAATATATTAAAAACCTAAGGAAATATATTCTACTACATAGGGTGCACGTAACAGAACCACCTTCAATCCCCTAACCGTGAATGTGTTTGCTTCTCTGCATTGTAACGGCTCAGGGCCGGGACACTACGGCACAAAGCAGAGCGATCTGACATGCTTTGTCTGTAGTTTCCGTTTCCAGAAAAGTTGTGCAATGCTGAAACAATGGCTCTCCTATTGGGCTACTGTTTCATGCAAACTCACTGTACAGCTGATGATTGATGATGGGTCAAGAGGCCAGTAGACTTTGGGTGCATAACGCTTAAATGCTTTATCAAAAATGGCAAGGGGCCATGTACTACAATAACACAGCAAATACTTCCTTTTACTGTACTGCAGACAAATTCCTTCCTCTTTGCTGGCTAAAACTACAGCTGGGATTCATGACTTACAGTTCAGAGCAGGCAAGAAGGAATAAAGCACACACTTCCTACAGGTAGCAAAACAAACAACAGAATTCCCCACCCCATGCTATGTCTACTGCACTGATACCTACAGTACAAAAGCAAAGTAGAATAAATTAAACCAACACCTGATGGTTAAGTAAAACAAGGGTACACAACTTTTTCTGGGACCGGCAGTGCTTGGCCTTTGAATGGTATGCCACATTCCAAAAATTGTGGGTAGGGCCAGGACAAACATTAACACTGATTTGCTTGAAAATATAATTCAAATTAAATATAGTCAATATTTACATTTGATCCTCTAGGCCAGAGCTTTCCAAACTGTGTGTCGCGACACAAAAGTGTGTCGCCACACAACCCGGAAGCGCTGATCATCATCAGCACTTCCGGGTTTTCCCGCGGCGACACACCAACGGCGGCGCGCAAAAACCGGAAAGCGGCAGCAGCGCTTCCGGGTTTTTGCGCACTGCCGCAACGGCGGCACTTCCGGGTTTTCCCGCGGCGACACACCAACGGCGGTTGGTGTGTCGCCGCGGGAAAACTTTGGAAAGCCCTGCTCTAGGCAAACATTTAAATATGTTTGTCATATAAAAAGTTACAATTGGATAGAACTTTCCAGGGGCCACATCCAAGGCTTTGTAGGGCTTCATGAAGACCTGGGCCTTCAGATTATGCATCTGTAATGTGAAATATGTCACCTTGTTACCTTCTCATGAAATCATGCCATTGAGCCTGTTAAATTGTTCATCTGCATGTAGGAAGGAGAAACAAAACAAGACCATAAATGCAACAATACACAGGTGCCGAGTCCCTACAAAAAACAGACCGAAGCAATTCAGCTGTCAAGACAGAAAAAAAGTATCCTAAGATGCTTATGTGAAAGCCTAATATTTCAGAGCAACAACCAGTTATGAGGCCTTGAGCCCTTTCATCAATCCTTAAAATCTAATGTAGTAGTCTGAATGAAAAGCTTACGTAAAGTACAAGTTAGAAACTAGGGCTGTGCATGCTTTGAAAATGATTTGGAAGAAATTTGACTTTAAGCAGCTGATTCATGAAAGCAGCCACTTTTTTATGGGACTCCCTCAAGCAGCTTGCCTGTTTTTAGGTTCACACAAAAGTCTGTAAAAGATGTTACTGCTTTAATGTCTCATGCACCATCCAAACACTCTTTCTCAATCATTTCTGAAGCATGCACAGTCTTCTTAGAAACAATGCAGATGTTATTATATTTCAATTGGAAATGGAAGAATATACAAAGGTTTTGGAAAGCCCCCATTAACACCATATGAGTTACCCATGCTTTTCTTCTTTCCCATTTCCCCCCTTTTACTATAATATCCCTAAGTCCTTTCAATGTGCTACGCCCTGGGCTAAAGCCTCAGTTCAGAACTTCCTTGCAACTACCTACAGGTAGTCCTCACTTAATGACCATTTGTTCAGCAACCGTTTGAAATTACAATGGCGCTGAAAAAATGGCCTTACGACCTGTGCCCAAAATTATGACTGTTGCAGCACCCCCGCAGTCACGTGATCAAGATTTGGGCGCTTGGCAGCCCGCCCGCATTTATGACTGCGGGGGTGCTTCAACTCCCCCCACCCATCTCCCCTCCATCCCTGCCCTTTTGGAAGCCCTGCAACCTGCCTTGCGGGGCGGGAAGTTCACCCATGCGGCCTGAGGCGCTGAGAAGATAGCATAAACTGAGAAGATAGCATAAGCTAAGAAGATAGCATTCTGAAGGGAGCCACGTGGAAGAAACAATCGCTGGACAAGCTGGGTCCGAAAAGGACTCATAAAGGCAGGCAGCTGCTTCTGCTTCTCCTGCGGGGGCTGAGTGAAAAAGGCAAAAGGAGGGAACTGGGAGAGGAGGCAGCTGGGTGAAGGAATGCAGGCTGGGGAGGGTGGAGCTTGCTACTGGTGGCCTCGCGCCTGCGCGGGTGGGACAGGATGAGACGCCTCATGCCGTGTGGGTGAGCTTCCCACCCCACAAGGCAGGGTGAAGGGCTTCCAAAAGGGCAGAGATGGGGGGGAGATAGGCAGGGGGGAGTTGAAGGCAGTGCTCAGGGCTGGGAGGAACCAAGCTCGGAATGGCTTGGATGGGGGGGGGGGTGCTCAGGCTAACGGCGGGTAAAATTAACTTAATGATGGCAAGGGGAATGGCTAGGATTGCCATTGCTAAGCGATGCCATCTCGCTTTACAACCGCATGGCTTAGCGACGGAAATTCCAGGCTCAATTACCGTTGTTAGGTGAAGACTACCTGTATACATCCCTCTTTGAATTCTCACCAATCCCCTTCCAGCATTATTATATCCTCCACCAACCAAAAGTAATGTTTACTCTCAGAATACAACTCTTCCCAAAGCACCTATACTCACATAATTAAAAAAATATGATTTCAGAGATCCAAGAAAAGCCAAAATCATCAGATAAATATTAGTTTTTAAAAGTAATAAAACATGAGTTTTATTTTGACTCCTCACTGACTTCTGCCTGTTCACCCAGCTCCTAGGTCTCCATTTAGTATGAATGAGTAGACAGTCATCTAGAGCAGCGGTCCCCAACCTTTCTGGCACCAGGGACCGGTCATGGAAGAAAATTTTTACACGGAACGGGGAGCAGGGTTTGCAGGCGGGAGCCAATCGCACGCACCAGGGGCGGGGTTTGCGGGAGGGAGCCCCGTGGCCCACTTCCTAACAGGCCCACAGGTTGGGGACCCCTGATCTAGAGTGCTGAGAGCAGAAACTGAAAAATTAATATGATCAAGCACAACTTGGAACAATTGGAAAGCCTATGCCAATGTTTCTCAACCTCCACAACTTTAAGATGTTGAAGTTGGCTGGAAAATTCTGGGAGTTGAAGTCCACACATCTTAAAGTTAACAAGGTTGAGAAACACTGGTCTGTACTATGACACTGAAGGAACAGAAAAAGAGGTTTTTCTCTACGGCCATTACACGTGCTGAAAACTGCCAAGACAGCTGTTGGATGGTGCAGCCCAAAGGATTGGGGAAGCCCTCCTAGTGCCATTGGCAGCAAAAGGCAAAGGCTTTATGAATTTTCACAAAGTTGCTCATATCCATTGGGAGATAGAGGTCACCATTTGTGTGTTGGTAAGGAGAAGGACAACATGTCTGTTTGTTCTGATCTCCTGTGCACCTAGAAGATGTGGACAAAGTGCTTAGACAAATTCAGGTGACTGCATGTCCTTTGGACCCAGCTCCTTCTTGGAATAACATGCTAGGGTGGTTCATGTAGGATCATTAATGCCTCCCTCAAATGGGGGAAGTGTTGCCTGCCTTGAAGGAGGCAGTGGTGCCTCCCCTTCTGAAAAAAAGTCTTGAAATCACTCTCTTTAGGCCTGTGTCAAATTGGCCATTTCTTGCCAAGATGGCGGAAAGAGTGGAGATGGATCTATTCCAAGTACTTCAAGCCAGATATCCTGCTCTTTTTATAGAGATAACTGTAAGGACACATTATAATCTCTGTATTTCTTGGAAATTTCTTCAACTTTTATGTCAGATATTTAGTTGAAGATCTTGATTCTAATATAATAATAATAATTTATTAAACTTGTGTTATATAGCAAGTAGCACAATTCGGTATGGAGATCTGCCAGATAAAATTATTTTGTACAGAAGAGAAAGAGGATGCTGTCTTAGAATTTCAGTATTTTGGTATTTTAGTAATCCAGTAGTCTCATATTACACTAATATCTTAGCATTTTAGTAATTTAGGGTTTTGGTGTATGAAGGGTTTTTTGTAGTATTTTAGTATTTAGTACAAAATTTTGATCAAATACCATAGTAAAGGATTTTTGGATTGTAGTAAATTGTACTTTGAGGGCAAGATCATAAGCACATACATCTATTACAAAATAAGTTCTAAGAAATTCAGTAGGATTGAACACAATGTAAGGGCCTTTAGGACTGAACTACTTTTAAATGATAGAATAGTTTACATAAAAAGTCTAGATGGAAAATAGGAAATCAAAATCTATTAATTAAAATCTATCTGAATTGATGCAAATGTGTTTAACATTATCCAACTGAAATGAACAGATCTGAAGAGGTAGTAACTATGCTTCCCATAAAGCTTAACTACTTGTTCTTAAATCTTTGAATTGAAGCCAGGAGAAAGAAAAAAGACATCTCACTTCAGGTGAATTGTGGCTGTAATTGTTAATGTACTGTGATTTATTCCTTTATCCAGAGGAACTTTATTTCTTAAAAATCAACAGCAGAAAATATTCACAAATATCATTTCAAATTCTTCTCTAATTAATCAACACATGCTTTGTTGATCTTTGGGTTCAACAATTATTCTAGAATATTTTACAGTCTCTCTCTAAATGCATACTGTACATTCTCCGAATGCAAATGTTTCAATAAGATACCTTCATCACCAATACAGAATCCTGGCAATTTGTGCTCAGCATTTTTTGTATATTTCACCAATTGCATTATTTGTATCTTAGAAATATAACTCCAACATTCCTCATCACTAGCCAGGAATGAAATTTAGTGTAAAGTTAAAAACTACTTTGGGGGGTAGGGACCAGAATGCAATCAAAACAAAACTGTATTTCTCTGATTTAGGACTAGATTCTGCCTGCATTATAGTCAATGGCATTTTTCCAGCTGAACTGGACTGGATTCAAAATTGTCAAAGCATGCCAAATTTCATACTCCAAAGGTTAGGTTGTGTATAAATCAAAAATACAGCAATTGAGCTACTCAGCCATTACCATGTAATGGCAGAGTGGCTATCAGGTCATGCTTTCAGTCAAGAATATGACAGAACATCCAATTAAAATAATAAAGGCGGTTTTGATGAATTATCAATGCTTTTCAATATCTCCAATAAAAAACTTCAACATTACAGTATTGACAGCACTTTCCTGAAAGTACTGTACATTAAGGCTACTTTAAAGTAATGTGCCATCTATGCATGCTTACAGTATATGGATGCATGTCCTACTGAGTTCAACCATCAGTTCCCCAATACACATGCAAAGGATTTAGCCTTAAAGGCTACAATGATAGATGAAATGAAAGAAGGTTGAGATGGGACATGATAGCTGTCTTCAAATATCTGAGCAGCTGTCACACTGGAGAGGGTTCAGGCTTATTCTCACTTGCTCCAGAGGATAAGACTAGAACTAATGGGATGAAACTTCAAGGATATAGATACAGACTAGACATTAGGGAAGAACTTCTTGACAGTAAGAGCTGTCAATCAGTGGAACCTTCCCCTTCACTGGAGGTTTTCAAGCACAGGCTGGATTGTCATCTACTGGGGATGGTGTTGTGACTCCTACAGTGTGCAGGGGATTGGATTTAATGACCTCTTAGGTCCCTTTCAACTCATAGTCTATGAAATGTTCTTAGAGTGAAGCACTTTACCCATCCCACACAATCTCTCAAAACTATGCAAAAGGAAGTCTCTTGTATATAGAATCATTGCTATTTATTTATTTGTTTATTAATTAATTAATTATATTTATATCACTGCCCATCTCCCCCGAAGGGGGACTCTGGGCAGTTTACAGTAAAATCCTGAATTAAAACCATATAAAGATAAAAATTACTACTAACAATTACTATAAAAATAAATAAATATAAAATCCAATGATGGTGAGGTCTTATTCAGTAGGGAGGGCTCTACGGCGCAAGCCACCCCCAGGAGGAACTGTTACCCCTCCCATCCCAAGCAAGGCGGCAGAGCCAGGTCTTCCGGAAGGCCGGGAGCAAAGGGTCCCACCTCACCTCTGGGGGCAGAATATTCCAAAGGGCGGGCGCTACTGCAGAGAAGGCCCGCCTCCTGGACCCCGTCAGATGAAATTCCCTTGTCAACGGAGTCCATAGTATGCCCTCTCTGCATGACTGGGTGGGGCGGGTCGATGTTATGGGGATGAGACGGTCCCTCAGGTAACCTGGTCCTATGCCATGTAGGGCTTTAAAGGTGATCACCAACACCTTGAATTGGACCTGGAAGCAAACCGGTACCCAATGCAGCTCGCGCAGCAGAGGTGTCACATGTGCCGATCTTAAGGCACCAGTAACTACTCACGCAGCCGCATTCTGGACCAGCTGAAGCTTCTGAATACTCTTCAAGGGTAGCCCCATGTAGAGCGCATTGCAGTAATCTATATGGGAGATGACGAGGGCATGAGTGACTGTTCAGGGGGCATCTCAATCAAGGAATGGGCTGGATCAATTATTATCCTGAGGACAAGAAAGAACATGCCTCCCAGAGGCACTGGCTGTTTCACAAGAGAAGGAAAAAGGAAGCAGTGACTCTCTAGGTCAGTTTTGTAGAGGTTAATGCATTTGTTCCTGTTCTTCCAGCCTGACTGGGCCCTAACAGATAGTGCTATGGATTGAGCTGCAGTACATTCATTTCTGAGAATATAAGATTAGAAAGAAGGAAGCATTGTACTGCATGCTCAGAAGAACAGAGCAGATCTATAGGTTTCTGAATTGGAAGAAGGCCTCCTCCTGGCCAATGAACTCTACAAAAGAACAGAGCAGGAAGAAAAAGCCGAATGTTTAATAAAAATAAAAGTTTCATATTCAGTATATTAAGCGTTTGTTTAGATTCATTAGTATAGTTTTGTTATATATAAATAATAATCAAATTCTTAGTAATTTGAGATTCTGTGGCACAAACACCCACCTCATCACACTTTTAAATTTATGAAACAACAGCTGTTTTAAACGGAATATACGAAGTATAATTATTTTATGAGCAAACTAAACTATGCATACTGCATTATGTTTCTAAAGTAACAACATGATTTTTTTATCAGTAAATGGTGCTAAAAATCAGAATTTTATTTTTTCTATGTTTTCTTGAAAAAAAGGACAGGAAAATAGGGTGAATCCAAAATCTTTGGGTTTTTTTTAAATATGTTTGGCCTTGTTCCATGAAGACAATATTGAGAAATAATAGTGTAAGCAGCTGCGGTTCTGTATCATATGAACCTCATATGTACTTCATACTTTTACTGTGTCTTAATGACTAAGCAAGCTCGAATGACTGTACAGCCAATCTGCTTCTCTGTTTGTATTAGGAGGAGAGAAGTAGGCAACAGAGAAATTCAAGCACAAGTTCAATATGAGAAGAGCTATAAATAAGAACCATGCTAAGGATGCTGGACTTTTGGCCAGGTAAATATACCTATCTTGCATGTCACATAATTTACTAGATTTAAAGCAACATAATGTCTTCTTCAGACTTGGGGGGGGGGGAGTGCCTTCGAGTCCTTGCTGACTCCTGGCGACTGCCTGGACTAGTCCCTGCAGTTTTCTTGGCAAGATTTCAGAAGTGGTTTGCCATTGCCTCCTTCCTAGGGCTGAGAGAGGATGACTGGTGCAAGGTCACCCAGCTGACTTAGTGCCTAAGGCGGGACTAGAACTCATAGTCTCCTGGTATCTAGCCTGGTGCCTTAACCACTACACCAAACTGACTGCAATCTTCATTATATTCTGCAGAAAAATAACATGGTTGATTGAATCAAATGCTGCTGAGAACTCCAGGAAAACTAACAGGGTGAAACAGACTCGCTATATGTTCTAGTACAAGTTGTACACTGAAACAAACTGTGGGAAAATATAGATAAACAGACTCATCCAAGAAAACCTGAAGTTGAGTCAACTGTACCAGTGCCTAATCAACACATTTGATCTAATTATATTTATTTACATATTCAATAAATTGTATTTATTTATTTGACTTATCTAGCTGGCACCATCTTTTTAAATACAGATTGAACAACTCTTAATGAAGTGCCTGAACCTTTATTGAAAAATTTCTGGCCACATAAACTTTCAACTCCAGGATGAAGAAGAAAAAAAAGAAAAAGAGAAAAAAATGAGCACAGGATCAGTCTATTTCAATATTAAATTGAGAACATGAAATCTGACAATTTTAGCTGTGAAGAATTTTTTAAACTAGTTATTGTAAGTCTATGAAGGTTCTCAGTCATCCAGGTGGAACAGTCTGTGGCTTGAATCATGTCAACTGGATTTCTATTTTCTTAGTGGAAACGTTTCACTCCTTATCCAAGGAGCTTCTTCAGTCTGAGACTGAAGAAGCTCCTTGGATAAGGAGTGAAACGTTTCCACTAAGAAAATAGAAATCCAGTTGACATGATTCAAGCCACAGATAGTTATTGTAAGCTTCCAAGGATTTCTAAAGTCACTTCTATTAAAAACATCACTCCTCTACTAGAATTCAATAATAGTATTGCTTTCTATCTAAACTTAGCAATTCAATATCATTAGAATTTTTGCTAAAATAATTTCAAATATCTTTTCTCATATTAAATTCAGCAATGAAAAGCTGATACTGAAAGTGAGAAACCATGAAGAGTTCAGACTGAAGTCTGAATTTTACTTCTTGCTTCTTGTATTTTTAAAGAATTTGATGGTGAATGCATTTTAAACTCCAAGTCCAGATCCACTATGCAAAACAGCTCACTGAACACAATGAGACTTACAGTGTTTCTAAGGTTACATGAATAGAATTGTTACTGTTAATTGTTAATTTTGTTTTTTAAAAAGAAAATTAAAGCACAGTCAAAAGGTTGGATCTTCTCCTGTTTATTGCTTCACTTGTTTCCTAAATAGATCTGATGTGAAATCATTCTGAGTACATTTTTTTAGTGCTACAGATGTAACTGATACTGTGGATAGACTAAGCAAGAGGCTGACATTTCATCTATACACATTTTGACCCATCTCAGCTGCATCCAGGCTACACCTGCAGTTACTGGGTGTATTCACTTAAAACAGGGGTCCCCAACCCCCAGGCCGTGGACCAGTACCGGTCCGTGGTCTGTTAGGAACCGGGCCGAACACTTCCGTCCGTGCCATCCCGTCCACTTACCACTTCCGTCCGCGCCATCCCGAAACCATCCCCCCCCCGGGTCCGTGGAAAAATTGTCTTCCATGAAACTGATCCCTGGTGCCAAAAAGGTTGGGGACCGCTGACTTAAAACATGCATATGCCTTAAAAAAAATGACAAAATAAAGGCAGCTCATTCTCATTCTGGAAAAGCAAACCCCACTATTGCTGACCAGTCAAGAAAGGAAATAGTTGAAGTATAGAAGTATTTGCTCCATTAAATAGAAATATATAAATAACCATCCCATTTGCCAATAATACTATCCATTCCATAGTAAACTAGGAGCATTTACCATAGAAATTCAGAAGCATATTAATTCATTTATTTTTTATTATTAAATGTATATGCCACCTGACTCCCAGTGATTCTGGGCAGTTTAATAGGGCATGGCAAGCATAACTGGGTGATGTGGTTTGAAACTGTTTACAACAACAATATACAAAATTGATATACTGTTTACAAAAGGCAGAGCAATAAGTATTTCTGAAGTGAGTGGAAATCTTTCTTTCTTTCTTTTTCTAGCACACGTCTCCCTCTCATAGCCACCAGAATGAACAAGCTCAGTTCCCAGTATTCCCCAACTGTAAGTAAACTTATCACCAGACAAACCATTAATTCATATATAGTAGTCTCTAATAAAAATATTTAATAATAATAAAGTTGCCCAGAATCATCATTGCCACCCAGAGATGTAGAGTTGAGTGGCGAAAGAAAGAAAGAAAGAAAGAAAGAAAGAAAGAAAGAAAGAAAGAAAGAAAGAAAGAAAGAAAGAAAGAAAGACGGACAGACTGGACGGACTGACTGACTGACTGACTGACTGACTGACTGACTGACTGACTTGTTGGGAATATCAGGAATCAACTCAGCATTGTCTCACAAGCATAAAGGAGGGGCTTTTCTAGTAAAACGTATCTCTACTGTGTTTGTGGGATGTTCCTGAGTCACCTGATTTCCGCTGCCTGCTTCTTCTCCGTCTTGGAGATTCAGTCTCCATTTTTTTCCCTCTTCCAACACACACGTGCTTGCAGGAGGGCCGCTAAAATGCGGGTCTCATCCAAATATCTCGCTGGCACGCACCGGAGATGATTAAGTGGCTTTCTACAATGAATCTACTTGTAACCTACAGAATAAATGTAAGCTATCTTTATCTTTCTTCATCTAACTAATGTGTGAAGACTGGATTTATTTCTGAACACAATTAAGCTTTATGTGCAAGATTGTTGTTTGCTGCTTGGAGTTCTTGTGGGATATGCTGGCTTATGGGGCAAGGCGCAGAGTAAACAAACAGAGTGCAGCGTTTAGGGCTAAAAGTGTTTACTTGTAGCATAAGGCAATAAATGCATATATAGTTACATTATTGCAAAAAGGAAAAAAAACAAACCATAAGCAGAGTTTCGTTCCTTGGTTCCATCAGCAGATGTGAAGAATGCCATGGCCTACACAAACAGCCAGGCGTGTATAGGCTATACACAGGACCAGATCACATACAGGAACATGGCAACAGGACCAGAAAGTAGTCAAGAAGCATAGAACACCATTTTGCATGGTTAGATATTCAGTTCTTCCAGCTTTCTGATTGGCTGGAAGTTAGGTGTGACACACACCAGGCCTAAAGCATAGGCCATAGCAGTGCTGCATCTCAGCAGGCATGTGACTCCCCCCTCCCTGCTCCACACAGAGCAAGACTTCCCACAGAGGAAATCAGGAGACATTATTCCCATGAGAATGTGTAGGCACTAGCCATAACATTACACACGTGATAGTTGTTATCAGGCCACCTGCACTGCACGTCACCACGAGAACAGAGCAGAATAATAGTAGACATAAAAATTACACCGTACACAGTGAAGAAAGCTATTTGATTTTTTTTTTTTACACAGAAACCCCGACAGTTCTTTTACTAACCTTTAAGACTCCAACAAGACTGACCAGCAGTGCGGATTCAAAAGCAAAAAAGGTTCTTTGTAGTGCTCACCTAGCACTGGCTGGCAACTCCTTTAAGCAGCTATGTCTTTTCCCAAGATTGCATGGCCACAGAATGATCCTGGGGAAAGATGTATATGATGTAAGGAGTTGCAGACATGTGCTACATGTGTCCTTCCATGCCCTCCAAAGCCATTTTTTGCCATCAAATACCAAATGCCATCACATCCTTAATTTCATTCAATCTGGATACCACACGTTAGGATATGAATCAACCAAAATCAGAACCAATATTTAAGCACCACGTGTCCATTAAACCTCCCATAAGAATTATAAATACTATGATGGCTTTTCTGTTTAAAGTTTAGCAACTTTTTTTAGAAACCGAACAACTATTGCCTGCTTTCTATTTTTAATTTAACCAGAGATATGACTTGGAAATAGCTACAAAATTCCTGGAATATGGCAGAAAATTATATTGTAATATTGGAAAAGAACACTTAAATCTACCTATCAATCTCTGTATCCTTAAAAATCAATGCACAATGGAGATATACAATATACAAGTTGTGTATCCAACTTGCCATCACCAAATGTCTATGGCAGGCTATCAGGACTCAGTAAACATGTTTTTATTTATTTATTTATCTTATTTATACCCCGCCTATCCCCTCCCTAATGGAGGACTCTAGGCGGCTTACAACATCATTACATATTTAATTATACATCCATATATATATATTACAGTGCACCGCGTGATTAGGGAGGGGGTGAGGGAACCGACTCTTCTTTTTCAGGCATCGGAACTACAAGCCCCAGAATGCTTCGCTTTCGGAGCCGGCTGCTGACGTCCCGGAAGTTGTTAATTTGGGATCCGTCGTCCTCTGCCGCCGTTCAGCCGCCATCCACGGGCTTCTCCAGATCTTCGCCTTCGGTTCCGAGGGCGACTCCCCGACAGGGCGCCAGCATATTGCCCCATGTGAGTGGTACCCATTTATCTACTTGACTTAGCTTTCGAATTGCTGGTTGGCAGAAGCTGGGGCTAGTGACGAGAGCTCACCTCGCCACACGGATTCAAACTGCCGACCTCATGGTCGGCAGACTAACAGCTCAGCGGTTTAACCCGCTGAGCTACCACGCCCCTTTTTTTTGCTTTGTGCCTACACCTCCCCCTCAAAAGGTAGAGTTACAATTCATTGTTGATTGTTCTACATATGTTTTCAAACGTGCAGTTTTGATCTAAGATAACTAGACAACAAACAGCAAAATGGCACAAGACTTGTTGTTGTTTATTCGTTCAGTTGCTTCCGACTCTTTGTGACTTCATGGACCAGCCCACGCCAGAGCTTCCTGTCGGCCGTCGCACAAGACTACAGACACCAAAATGAAAAGTGATCTAGGCAGCTCAAGTAATTGAGTCAAGTCAAATTTTACCCAAAAAAGCAACTGCAGCTTAAAAGTAGTAAGAATGTTGGGAGAAATTCCTTCATTACTTTAAATATACTAAACAACACAAACAAAACCCACCTATTCTACTGTCTTGAAATAAATAAATTTCAAGACAGTAGCAATAAAACACATACAGCATCCCTCTTTCAAGAAGAACCTGGATGCTCTCTGATGCTTCATCAAAGGCTGTAAAAATGCATAGAAAAAAATCATACACCACAAATCTTCTAAGCACTAAACTCCAGATGAGGTTTGTGATTCTCTTCCCCAACAAATGACTCAATCCCATCAAGATTTTGAATTTAACCTTTTGCAGACTGTGAATTATATAACCAACTTGGCATGAGTCATCAAAGGATCTTGAAATAAAGTACCATGCATAACCACGTACATTTTACATTCTATTAGCTATCACATATTGTAGAATATACTTGAATTTTTATATTTTCTAAGGCTACAGTCTATACAAATGTACCTAGCCATTAAGTCTCATTAAATTCAGTGGGGCTTACTTTTGGGCAGAGATGGATAGAACTGCACTATAAAAACAGTTTTACATGCTTCTCAAAATTCACCAATCATGAATTAATGGAAGAAGGGAAGCCAGACCTATATAATCACACCTGCCTCAGTTAACTCCAAACATTTTCCAACATCCAGTATGAATGTTTCTACTTCCTCAGAGAGAAGGTGTCAAAACACCAACAATCTGTCAGGTTTCCAAACAGTTGATACAAAACTTCCTGGCCTAATAACTTAATAGCCTGTGATGATTCACATATGGGACTGCACATAATTTTAACACATCAAACACCAGATTAACACCTAATTTTTTATGTTTAATTTTTAGACAAATCCATGGATGCATACTAGATTTTAGAATTTATATCCTTAATATCCCAAGTCTAGGCTTAGCAATAATGAAAAACAATACATCAGATCAGCCTTCCCGAAATATATTGCAACTGCAACTCCCAGTCATCCCAGATCCATGAAAAATAAGCCTTCCTTCCTTCCTTTCCTTCCTTCCCTGCCCCTTGAGGCTGAAAAGGCAGAGTTATCCCACTCAAAGGATTCCCACTCTTAGCAGAAGAAATTTCCCCTAGAGGAAAACAGGAAAGCCTCCTTCCATGACCCTTCCATTACCCAGTTTCACAGGCAAATCCCCAGCAGTCTCTTCAGGCAGCCACAGAGCGTTTGCATGGTTATTTTCGGCTTCTCATTCCTCTAGTATTTATGCACCTTGTTGCCATTCCCCTGTCAGCCTGACTGCCAGCAAAAGAGCTTGACAGTCCTCAAGTCAGAGGTCACCGAGAGTTGAGCATGGCATCCGCTGCCATCACGTTTCTGTCGAAAGGAGTAAACAGGAGGGAGAAAGGAAGAAAGGAAAAGTGCCTGAAGCCAGCTCTCTGCTTTCAGCTGCCCTCGCAGAATGCGCCCAACCAAAATCACACAAGTAGACTGCAGCCTCATTTACACATGAGGTAGGAGGAAGCAGGGTGGAGGTGGCAAACGATCAAAGGGAAGGAGCGGAAGGGGCTAAAGTAGTAATGTGTATGTATGAGCACTACTGATTTCCCTCCAAGAAATGACTTAAGAAAGATCAGGAAATTGTTACCAGCAGCTCTGCAGGTCCTGGAGGCAGGTGCACCCCATTGATTCAAGAGCTGCCTTACTCGCTGCCCCTTACAGGTTCACCTGGATTGAATTTGCTCCCCCCCCCCCCGGTTTTTCTTTTCTTTTACTGTTTTGCTTACAGGAATGAGCACCTCTCGAAGCATTTGCTCGGCTTTACATTCCACAGCATCCCCTCCAAGCTGCAAAGCAGCAAGCGATCTTTCAATAACAGATCACCTAACTGAACCACGGCACACTGCTCTTGCTACATTGCAGTAGCGTATATCACTAGGAAACCACAAGAGCAACACACTGCATCTTGAAATCTGCCTGCAGCTTCTTCCTTTGGCTAGGGAAGCATACCTTTCCCATGAAAACAGAACCACTGAGCCGGAATTAACAGCTTTTGAGACCAGGAACACCCTTCCTCTTCCCCCCTTCCCCACCGAACTGCATCTCCAACACTACCTGAATTTATCAGAAAAATGCCATCTGTCCATCTCTCCAGTCACTCCAAAGACTGCCACAGCCTGTAAATTCCAGTTGTCCATTCTTCGAGGTCACGGATAAAAGCTAAAAAGGAGCAGTGACTCCCATCAATCATATAGAATGTATGATAGGAGACCTACTGATGTAAGCTAGTCACCAGAGAAAATACCCACTGATGACGCATATCCAGGCATAAAAATAGTTACAGGGCCCTCAAAGGGATTATTCAACAGCCTACATTTAGATATTCTTACAAGGGACCCAAAGTCAATTTGTTGCTTGTAGGTGGCAATGAAATGTTGGAGTTTGAGCTTTTGTAGCAAACAGAACTACAAATAGCTGGTGTAAAGAAGTTACAGCATTGCAAGCATTTGAAAATGTCTTGATACTGCATTACATAGATTCAGAAGAACAAGACATGCCAGGTAGAAAATGTGACATATAAGGTTTACTTTTACCCTGTTCATTTTTCATTTACTAGCTTTTTGATTTCATTTCCACACACGTTAATCTGTTTTATACATATTTTACAAATTTTTCTCCTCTTCCTCAGCCCCCCCCACAACCTCATTGATTGTACATGTATTAAACCATCTTAAAAGCAACTGACTTCCCCATTTTAAAATGCAATATCCTTTTAACAAAATTCTGAGGAAAAAATGATGAGTATTTTCTCTCCTTAGTTTAACTGAATGCCTGAGCAAAAAAAAACAACAACCTGGAACAGTATTTTGTAAATCAAGAATTACATATTACTAGGAGGGGGTATATTTTGAAATGTCTCTTCAGGATTCATTACTCTTCTGTGCCTCAGATAAACTTGGGCCACAGATCCGGCCGAAGGGACAGTTTTATTCCCATTATGGTGATATCTGCCACTTTCAGTGACACACTTTTTGCTATCTGTATTATTTGCAATCATATCCATATCCATGATAAAGTGAGGGATGCAACTCAGAGACACCTCTAAGGACCAAATGTGTTCTCCTACTCACGAAGTAGACGGCCAGTGTGGTGTAGCGGTTAAGATGTTGGACTAGTAACACCAGAGCTCACTGGGGGACTTTAGACTGGTCACTCTCTCTAAGCCCTCCATACCTCACATGAGGGTTGTTGTGGAGAAACATAGGAGGAGGGAGAACAACATACAGCTCCTTAAATTACTGAATGAAAGGTGGGATAGGAATCTAATAATATCTGTGTGTATAGCCTAACAGCGTACAGACATCCTGATTCCATCTTTCATTGCCCTAGCATGAGATGATTAGTACCAGGTTTATTTATTTAGAACAGCGGTCCCCAACCTTTCTGGCACCAGGGACCAGTCATGGAAGAAAATTTTTCCACAGACGGGGGGGGGGGGGGGGGGGGTTGCAGGCAGGAGCCAATCGTGCACACCGGGGGGCGGGGTTTGCAGGCGGGAGCCCTGCGGCCCACTTCCTAACAGGCCGCGGACCCGATTTAGAACATTTATATGGCCACCCAATTCAAACAACATTACTCTGAATGGCATACAAAAATCAGTACTCAACGAGAGAATACTCTACACCTCTGAAACCACCTGTGGTTCTCCAAATATACATACCCTAAGGAAAAATGGTGTCTGGATATAGTACAAAGAGCAATGTTGCCAAAACTCCAGGCACTCACCATCTTAATTTCCCCCAATGCCCTTTCACTCATTCTGGAGAGGGTACCTAGCTTCACCATCCTTTGTTTTCCATTTTAAAGCAAAACTGGTCCTTTGTACCAACACATGTTTAGGTAGTGGAGGATATCAGGAGGAAGAGCAACCTGAAAGGAGGATGAGAACTAAAGAGGATGCTGCAGCATACAACCTCCTCCCCAACCTATGAGGAGAAGAGACTTGTGTGTGCATTTGTGCACAATGTGGTTTGAACAGAAGTTTGTAGCGGCAAAGGAGTGGAGATTTTTGTGGGTGTGTTCAGATTCCATCTCCACTGTATATGGTCCTCAGGCAAGTTCTTTTTTCAACCCCATTAATATGGCTTTCATAAGATGGGGGGGGAGGTTACTGGCTCACCCCCCATCACCCAAAAGCTACTTAGTGATGTTGTCCTCCAATTCCAAAACTCTTATATTCTGGTTATTCCAGCCCAAAAAATATCCCTTAAAAGAAATGGGACAATATGTTACACTGACAGTCATCAAAGAAGAAAATCTATTCTGAAGAATTAAAATGTTGGAACATTTCTTGTTTTTTTTTTTTTTTGTTTCAGGATAAAATACATGGAAGGACTAGTTTCAGAGTGGCACATTCAAAACAAACAGGCTAAGATAGTGGATGATATTATATGCTTTTGTTTCCCCCTAGGAACTAGCAAGCATTTTGTCGAAGGCTTTCACGGCCGGAGTTCAATGGCTATTGTGGGTCTTCCGGGCTGCGTGGCCGTGTTCTGGAAGTTGTGGTTCCTAACGTTTCGCCAGCATCTGTGGCCAGCATCTTCAGAGGGCAGGAGCACAGATAGAAGCAAAATCAGAGATTTTGTACCATCTCTGATTTTGCTTCTATCTGTGCTCCTGCCCTCTGAAGATGCTGGCCACAGATGCTGGCGAAACGTTAGGAACCACAACTTCCAGAACACGGCCACACAGCCCGGAAGACCCACAACAGCCATAGCAAGCATTTTGTTGAATTGCTTTAATAAACAAATCTAACCAGTTGGATGAGATCTGGGGGGAAAATGTTAACAGCAACATTTTTCTCTGTAGATTTTAAATCTTTTTAAAGTATTGATTTAGTCTTCACAATTTTAAATTGTCTCTGTAGCATATCTTAATTTCTTATTATATTTAACTGCTACTGTATTGTATTCTCCATTCATGGTTCATTGAGAGATTGCAACACTAGAAATGCAAATGGAAATTAAACTTTGTCATTCACCTTTTATTTCTCAATCTGAAATTGTGTAAAAAAATCCAAGATTAACTTTAGAATGTACTTTACATTAATATAAAAGCATGAAATTATAAAAGTAAAGTCAATTCAATTTATAGTTATTTCTAAGTAATTTCTGCCTTACTTTTTTCATCTAATGAAAATCTGTTGGATTATAAATTGGCAGACAATAATTACTGATCATGATTTATCATCATTCCTTAGAGTAGCATATCTGGTGCCCTCTAAATATGTTGAGTCTTTGACTTACAGTATTTCTAACCAGCAAGGCCAAAAGCCAGGAATTCCAGGAGTTGTGGTCCCAATACAGATTGCAGAGGAGTAGCCTTAAAGCTATATGAAAGTCATTTTATATAATACAATCAAGGCCATTTCACTCTCTCTGAATTCATCCCCACCAGATAACAAGCAATGGTGGAAATAAAAAAAATGCATTTGTTGCCCTGTGATACAGTTCTACCTGACTCTCCCCAATGAAGATAACATTGTTATAAATAAAAGTGCAAATTATTTTTAGCACACAGATTTTGCTAAGCACTCACGTTTCTCTCCAGTGTGTAAATGCTGGCAGTTCTGCTTGCCCTAGTTTAACAGCCCTCTGCAGAAGTATTCATTGGTGACATCAAGCTGATTTATCCCAAACAGGACTCAGGGAGAAGTCTGGTATTTATTCTCTCTTCCTGTCTCCAAATTAGCATTCTGCGTCCGCTGTCCACTGCAATTTTCACCAGTATCCAGGAAAACAGCAGCTTATTTTCTAAAAAAAAATCATGGGAAATTAAAAACAATAAAATTTAACAGAAATGTAGATAGGGGAATCCAGCAAAACAGAGCTAAGAATAGAAGAAATATATAATGTAGGGCTGGATGTTCAAAATATTACAATCGTTTCCCCATATATAACTTATAACATCGTCATAGAATCACTCGGCCATTGTTAAAGTGATATAAGGCCTATCCTCATTAATGTTATTTTGACAAAACAGTTGCATAACTCTGAAAGATGCTATGAAGAGAGCATGATACTCTGAAAAGAAAACTCAGCCCAATAATAGTAGAACAAAAACAATGGGGTCTATTCAGTGGTTAGTAGCAGAATTTTCCATTTACCACTTATTAGCGTATTAAGCTATATATGAGTATTAGAGGCCTTCAAATCTGAGGAATAGTTGTTGCCAGATGCTAAGTTTTAAAATGAAGTTTATCTGATTTGCATCCAACTGTGTTCACCTGCCAAAGTAATGGGAACAGCTGGTGGACTGTATTCTCTCCTCTCCTCCTGAAAAACTTCATGTACCCTGTTCCATGACATGGAAACAGACTTGCACCACACTGCATAGAACTGCAGATGTTTTGCTAACAGTCTAGCACAGGGCTTTCCAAAGTTTTTCCTGCGGCGACACACCAACCGGCGTTGGTGTGTCCCCGCGGGAAAACCCGGAAGTGCTGCCCTTCTGGCAGCACGCAAAAACCCGGAAGCGCTGCTGCCGCTTTCAGGTTTTGCGCTCTGCAGTTGGTGTGTCGCCGCGGGAAAACCCGGAAGCGCTGATGATGATGTTGTGTGGCAACACACCAGACTGTGTGTGGCGACACACTTTTGTGTCGCGACACACAGTTTGGAAAGCTCTGGTCTAGCATGTATTATTTTTCTCCCAGTCTAAGTAACCATTGCTTTATATTTCATGATTCTAGGATGAGGATGTCTTTCAACAAGGGCTACCATATCCAGGCTGCAAAAATCTAGACAACCATTAGATGGCAACAAAGTGTTAGTAAATAAGTTACTATATAGGCCTACTTTCAATCAGTTTGGTGTAATTGTTAAGGGGCTGGACTATAAACCAGGAGACCATGAATTCTAGTCTTTCCTTAGGCATGAAAGCCAGCTGGGCAACTTTGGGCCAGTTCACCCTCTCTCAGCTTTGTTGTTGTGGGGAAAATAGAAGACAGAAGCATTATGTATGCCACCTGAGTTCTACAAAATAAAGGTAGGATATAAATTGAATGATAAATTTTAAAAAATAAACTGATGAAAGATTATACAAGATTATACTAATTTCCAACTGAGAAAAGACTAGATATGATCAGCTGGTACTTAAAACTCTGAAGATTTTTTTTCAATCCTGCAGAATTAAAAGCTATAAAAAATGCTGTAATTTGCTCTAGTACAGCTTCTTGTGTTTCTGCCAATCATAGTCTGTTCTGCACATGAAAAAAAGAATGGCTTGAAGAAGGAAGCGTTTCTTTATATGCACTTGCAGATTTAACATTACCTGAATCAAGTGGTAGATGTATACCTAACTGTGATCTATGAGCCCCTCTAACCTCACCAAAATTATCACGTGTACTTTTTAAAAAGAGCAGTTCCAGCTTCTCTTTCTCAGAAGACATTGTGGCATAATAGCAATTGTGAGATAACAGTAGCCATGTAGTTCAAGTGATACTTGAATTCATTTGGCTGATCACGGCAGATTAAGAGAGCTGACAGAAACAAAAGCAACAGGAACAATTTTCATCATTATTCCTGGGCACAATATGGCTTCAAATGAAAAAAATCAACACCAACTTAATGTGGCTCATTAATCATAGAACACCCCCAGGATCTACTCTAGAGTTAGTTGAGGAACCCCCAGAGCAGATCATGACGGTGCAATCATAGGGTAAGAAAGAGGAGAGGAAGGTCTTGCCAGGGGTGGAAGTCTGATAGTTTTGGGGTAATGCAATTTGTAAATTGCAATCATTAATAAAAGAAAAAAAAATGATAAAAACGATATAGGTTTGGTCCATTTTAAATTAATCTTAACTAATACAGCAAAAGGTGTTCCTGGTGCACTGTAATTTGAATAAATCTATTAGTCCCAGAAGGGTTCAAGGCATGTGGCCAGCTGAACTTAAGATCTGTGAGGGATTTTGGCATCATACAGAGGCAATTCAAAACACCATAACTAAGATTTATTAACATGTGTCCCTAAAAATATGAGTCAATAAAACTATTTTCAGCCATGCTTAACTATCTATAATTACTTTTCCTATTTACCAGTGGCTATGAAACTGAGTAAAATTATTCTAAAATAGTATGCTATTGAGTATTTTTAAAACTAGATTTATTTATTTATTTTACTTATTGGATTTATCACCGCCCAACTCCCCCAAGGGGGACTCTGGGCGGTTTACAACAGAATTAAAATCATTGATATACATTTCTAATAAAAACATATGTAATAAACCATAATTTAAAATATAATGAGTAAAATAGATACTGCAAGTATTATTTTTATATCATATGTATATATAAATTTCATTCAACCTAACTCCTGTGTATATTTGCATATGTAAGTGGATTTCACTTGGACTAAAACATGAAAAAAAGAAGTGGGAGGAAATGTACGGTGCTATGGTCCAATTATTTATGAGGAGTTTGCAATAATTTGCGGGGGAGGGTGGAGGTGCCTTCAAGTCGACTCCTGGCAACTGACTAGACAAGTTCCTGCAGATGTCTTGGCAAGATTTTTGGAAGTGGTTTGCCCTTGCCTCCTTCCTAGGGCTACGGTTACCAGATATCTGAATAGGCAAAGGACTACACGGACAATTGGAAAGGAGGACCAATGGGGGGTGGGGGGGGGAAAGGAAGACGAACTAACTATTAACATTCTTGGCATCCGTGACAAAAATTACAACAAAAAACTGCAAACAAATGTCCTTGGGCCTACAAGTATATGAAATTACTTTTTCCAGCATCAGAAAGGCTGGTTTTTTAATTGCAATATTTTTCCAACAAATCTTTATTTTCAAGAACATACGCTAATGATAATATAGAATCGACAATGACGCACTTTACAAATTTCACCATAGAAATGTATGACAAGTCATGTGATCTACAGACCACAGTGATAATAGATTTGAAGGGGCTGAATTGAAGCTGATTGTTGGAATTAGGAAATAAATTGAATAACGTAAATCTAGGCTGTCGGGTCAGTTGATGGACAAGGGAAAGAAAGAAACAGACAATTTACAAGGTCACAATACACGAAAGTTTGAGTGACTATTGTCATAAAAACTGTCCAAAATTGTAAAAAACAAAAAAAGAGGACACTAAAAAAACAGACAATATTTGATTTTATGGCTATGCCTGCCAGACGGAAGACAAAAAGGAGGACATGAGGACAAAAGGAGACGTCTAGTAACCCTACCTAGGTCTGAGAGAGACTGGTCACCCAACTGGCTTTCTGCTAAAGCAGGAGTAGAACCCAAAGTCTCCCAGTTTCTAGCCTGGTGCCTTAACCACTACATCAATTGACTCTCTTGCAAGAATTGACTGGTGGTAAAGTAGGAGTGATTTATTGATCTGGTTGTTTTTTATTTATTTAGTTTATTTATTTTCTATCCTGCCTTTATTATTTTTATAAATAACTCAAGGCAGCAAACATACCAAATACTCCTTCCTCCTCCTATTTTCCCCACAACAACCACCCTGTGAGGTGAGTTGGGCTGAGAGTGAGTGACTGGCCCAAGGTCACCCACCTTAGGCTTTCATGCCTAAGGTGGGACTAGAACTCACAGTCTCCTGGTTTCTAGCCCGTTGCCTTAACCACTAGACCAAACTGGCTCTCCTAATATGTGGTGGAGTTGTGAAGTGGCCAAATTTTTTTTGTAAAACATCAGACACTGTAGAATACACTTTGACTGTTCATCATATAGGATATGATTTTTTGTGTGTGTCCATCACTTCCTGGCAAATAGAAGGGGAAGAAATGGAAGCAGTGACAGATTTTATTTTCTTGGGCTCCAAGATCACCACAGACGGTGACTGCAGCCATGAAATTAAAAGACGCTTGCTCCTTGGGAGGAAAGCTATGGCAAACCTAGACAGCATATTAAAAAGCAGAGACATCGCCTTGCTGACAAAGGTCCGTATAGTTAAAGCTATAGTTTTTCCAGTAGTAATGTATGGCTGTGAGAGTTGGACCATAAGGAAGGCTGAGCGCCGAAGAATTGATGCTTTCAAACTGTGGTGCTGGAGAAGACTCTTAAGAGTCCCTTGGACTGCAAGGAGGTCAAACCAGTCAATCCTAAAGGAAATCAACCCTGACTGCTCATTGGAAGGACAGATGCTGAAGCTGAAGCTCAAATACTTTGGCCACCTAATGCGAAGAGAGGACTCACTGGAAAAGACCCTGATGCTGGGAAAGACTGAAGGCAAAAGGAGAAGGGGACAGCAGAAGATTAGTTAGATAGCATCACCGGTGTAATGAACATGAATTTGAGTAAACTCCGAGAGACAGTGGAGGACAGGAAGGCCTGGCGTGCTATGGTCCATGAGGTCACGAAGAGTTGGACACGACTAAACGACTGAACAACAACAACATCATATAGGATAGTATGAAAACATTAGCAAATTCTGAAATAAGAAAGTATAGATTAACGCACTGCATACTATCTAACTATTTTATAGAATATGGCGATAACCTTGAAGAAGTAACACAAGAGCAGTTACGTAAATAACAGCTTAGCTCTGAAAGAGAGAAGGGGGCGAGAAAGAAACTCAAGATTGCCTTATCTTTTTTTTTTATAAATTTTATTGAATTTTAAAATACACATTAAAAGTTAGAACAAGAAATAAAGATAGAAATATAAAGTAAGAAAAAAGTAAAAGAAAAGTGAAGTCAAGAAAAATAATAAAGAAAAGAAATATAAGAAATAGATGGCCTCCAATCTGTCTTTGGTCTTTTGATACAATAATTTGCTTTAAATGTTAGTCTTTCATACAATACACAGAAACTTTTCTTTGTCATATACACTTCAATTTCTATAATCCAATCTTCCGATCTTCATGTAGATTTCACCTTTCTTGCAATTCTCTAATAGTCCATCTGTAGTTTCCACTCCTTGAAATAATGTCGGTTTAAATGTTCTTGGCTGCATCAGTTTAATATTTTTAATTCACTCTTTCCATTTTTACATGTATATTCATATCCTTGATAAAGTCCAATTAATTTTAAATCATATATATAACAAGGAAAGACCTTATTTTAATTCTAATAAAATGAAATATATTCTATTCATATATGTCCATAGAAATAACACATGTATCAAGTTTTAACTAGTAATATGATTGTTGGGAATATTAAATGTTAAAAATTGATATGAGAAACTGTATGGATGTATAAAATGTGATATTTTAATTGTAAGATGTAAGGATATAAAATTAGAGAGATAAATATAAATTGATGTTAGAGATTATATGAAAATTAGAAATTTCTTTTTATGGAGATATATGAATGATTAATGCTACTATAGTATGACTTATTTTTATAATTATTAGTATGTATATTATTGAGAATTGTTAGGTTATGTGTTAGTAGAATAGGTAGCTATAAAAATGTTAATTAGGTAAATATGTAGGAAGATGTAGAATATGGTATAATTGTAGTCTAAACATAGATTAAGATTGCCTTATCTTGATTGTTCTGAGTATAAGAAATGGAAGAGAGAAACTCTAACAGGCTTTCAAGATTCTATTATTAAACCTTACAATAATAAAGTTGAGTTGCAGTAGTCCTTGTGGAGTCTGTTTCCTAACCTGCCTCACCTCAAAGGGGCAACATTTTTAGACCATTTCATAATACTTATTTCTTAAGGAACAAACCTAATCATTTCAATGGAAATTCTGCTAATATACCACATCACTTTCCAGAGTTAGTCTGATGCAGATATTTACCTGACTGAGTGAGGATTTGGAAGGATGACACTCACCGTGCAATCCAGAACTTTACTCATATTTGACCAAATATGACCACCTTGCTAAACAATGGATAACTGAGAAAGTAAGGGAAGGGCCATGTGTGTGACCTATCCTCCACTTTCAGATTCTTTAAATAATCGATTTATATCACTAACATTTCACTACTGAAGTCTATTTGGGACAAATAAAAAATGCTCATAAGAACAAATAACTGGATAGGGTATTATAGTTTACCAAGTCGACTGAAATAAATTAAACTGTTCTAGATCCTTTTTAAAACCAGAAGATGGAGAAAATTTGGAAGTTCCGGGGGGGGGGGGGGAAATCATTGTTTGCCTTCTAAAAGTTAGAAAACTAATCTGTGTACCCAACATAAATCTGCTTTGTCAGAAAATTAATGTGTTATCTTGCACGTTGACTTCAATCTAGTGATGCTATAGAACAGACTGATTTTTATTACACGTTTTGTAAAAAAAAAAAAAGCCTTGTCTGTTCTCTAAATATGTCCAACTCACCTTGCTTCTTCTCCTTTCTATTTTGAATCCCACCTATAGACCCCCTTTGAAAAAAGACACAGCGTCTCTGCTAGGAATTTTTAAACAGACTTTCCTTCAATAGAATAATAAATAATGCAATGTAAAATGGCATTTGGAGTATAGAGTTTCACATCCAGGATTCAATTTTTTAATGCAGATTCTACCTGTTCTAGCAGCTTTTAAAGCAACTGCAGATTATTCTTGAGGCTTTAGTACTGGCTGTAGGATGTTAGATTCTGTTTATTTTTTGCTGTTATGGGTAACTCTGTTATTTTAAACATTTTTATAGTACTTACTGCGTGCTTGGCAAAAGCAGTGGATTTTTATTTTAGTTTTGAAGCAGGCTGGCTCAAGAGTCATGAGGAAAGGGGAAATAAATACATTTATTAGTAAGTAAACACACTGTAGTTGAAATCTGAAATCTGAAGAGTCACCCTTTACCTTTACAACAGGTGTGTCCAACCCGCGGCCCACAGGCCGCATACAGCCCTGAACAGCTAGTAATGCGGCCCCAAAAAATCATAAACATTTTTTTTATATAATAATTTTATTAAGTTTTACAATACATGTTAAAAGTTAGAATAAAGAAAATAAATAGAATAGAAATACAAAATAAGAAAAAAGGGTAAAGAAAAAGTGAAGTTGAAAAATAATAAACAAAGAAAGTATAGAAAATAGATGTCCTCCAATCTATCTTTGAACTTAAGGTACAATAATTAATTTTAAATGTTAGTCCTTCATATAATACACAGGAACTTTTCTTTGTCATATGTCTTTTAATTTCTATAATCCAATCTTCTGATCTTCATATGGGTTTCACCTTTCTTACTGTCTCCCAATAATCCATCTTTGGCTTCCACTTTTTGAAGTAGTAATTAAGTGTTGAATGTTCATTAGTGCATTTTTATCTCTTCCATAAAGTCCAATTAGTATAACAAATAAAAGCCTTATGTACTTCTAATAAACTACAATATATTCTATTCATATTATGATTATATATTCCATTAGTACATAACCTAACATAATACTTAACTTAATACATAATATATACTCAATGGCAAGTTCGCAATGTACACCATCTCATCATATCATTATCTTAAACAATAATCTATAATATCAACTTATATTTGTGTTTAGCCTTATATCTTATATTTAGAATATCACTTATACTCAATGGCAAGTTCGCAAGTATACAATCCAAATCCATTTTTTTCATTAACCTTATATCCCAATCATAATACTGAATCTTCTGTTTAGGTTATGCCAAGTTCATAATATGCAAAGTCAAGTTTACAATATACAGCCTGCTTTTTTCTATGTCTCATATAGAGTATCAGAGCAATTTGTATTTCACAGTATCTATCCAATTGCATCTCCAGCAAAGGAGATCGTTACCTTGTCGTGGTGCTGGAGCTTGAGCACCTCAATGAAACCATGAGCTAAACCGTGAAGGGACACCCAAGACGGGAAGGTCGTGGCAGAGAGGTCAGACTAAATACGATCCCTGGGGAAGGTAATGGCAACCCACCCCAGTATTCTTGCCATGAAAACTAAATGGATCAGTACAACCAAAGATATGTCGGTATACCATCGGAAGATGGGACTCCGAGGTCGGAAGATGGTCAAAATGCTACTGGGGAGGAACAGAGGATACGTTCAACTAGCCCCAGATGTGATGACGCAGCTAGCTCAAAGCCGAAAGGACGGCTAGCGGCCGACGGTGCTGGTGGTGAACGACGAATCCGATGTTCTAAAGATCAACACACCATAGGAACCTGGAATGTAAGATCTATGAGCCAGGGCAAATTGGATGTGGTTATTGGTGAGATGTCAAGATTAAATATAGACATTTTAGGTGTCAGTGAACTGAAATGGACTGGGATGGGTCACTTCACATCAGATGACCACCAGATCTACTACTGTGGACAAGAGGACCACAGAAGAAATGGAGTAGCCTTCATAATTAATAATAAAGTGGCTAAAGCAGTGCTTGGTTACAATCCAAAAAACGATAGAATGATCTCAATTCGAATTCAGGGTAAGCCATTTAACATCACAGTGATCCAAATATACGCCCCAACCACAGATGCTGAAGAAGCAGAAGTAGATCAGTTCTATGAGGATCTGCAGCACCTACTAGATAATACACCAAAAAGAGATGTTATTTTCATTACAGGAGACTGGAATGCTAAGGTGGGTAGTCAGACGACACCTGGAATTACAGGCAAGCATGGTCTGGGAGAACAAAATGAAGCAGGACACAGGCTGATAGAATTTTGCCAAGACAACTCACTGTGCATAACAAACACTCTCTTCCAACAACCTAAAAGACGACTTTATACA
This sequence comes from Charina bottae, assembly GCA_023362775.1. Lineage (NCBI taxonomy): Eukaryota > Metazoa > Chordata > Lepidosauria > Squamata > Charinaidae > Charina > Charina bottae. Next base: position 14,455,025 of record JALMGJ010000001.1, read on the forward strand.
TGGACTTCACCAGATGGTCGACACCGAAATCAGATTGACTACATCCTTTGCAGCCAAAGGTGGCGGACATCTATACAGTCGGTAAAAACAAGACCTGGAGCTGACTGTAGTTCAGATCACGAACTTCTTATTGCAAAATTTAGAATCAGACTAAAGAGAATAGGGAAGACCCACAGATCAGTTAGATATGAGCTCACTAATATTCCTAAGGAATATGCAGTGGAGGTGAATAATAGATTTAAGGGACTAGATTTAATAGATAGGGTCCCAGAAGAACTATGGACAGAAGTTCGCAACATTGTTCAGGAGGCGGCAACAAAAAACGTCCCAAAGAAAAAGAAAACCAAGAAGGCAAGATGGCTGTCTGCTGAAACACTGGAAGTAGCCCAAGAAAGAAGGAAAGCAAAAGGCAACAGTGATAGGGGGAGATATTCCCAGTTAAATGCAAAATTCCAGAGGTTAGCCAGAAGAGATAAGGAATTATTTTTAAACAAACAATGTGCGGAAGTGGAAGAAGACAATAGAATAGGAAGGACAAGAGACCTCTTCCAGAAAATTAGAAACATCGGAGGTAAATTCCAGGCAAAAATGGGTATGATCAAAAACAAAAATGGTAAGGACCTAACAGAAGCAGAAGAGATCAAGAAAAGGTGGCAAGAATATACGGAAGATCTGTATAGGAAGGATAATAATATTGGAGATAGCTTTGACGGTGTGGTCAGTGAGTTAGAGCCAGACATCCTGAAGAGTGAGGTTGAATGGGCCTTAAGAAGCATTCCTAATAACAAGGCAGCAGGAGACGATGGTATCCCAGCTGAACTGTTTAAAATCTTGCAAGATGATGCTGTCAAGGTGATGCATGCCATATGCCAGCAAATTTGGAAAACACAAGAATGGCCATCAGATTGGAAAAAATCAACTTATATCCCCATACCAAAAAAGGGAAGCACTAAAGAATGTTCAAACTATCGAACAGTGGCACTTATTTCACATGCCAGTAAGGTAATGCTCAAGATCTTGCAAGGTAGACTCCAGCAATTCATGGAGCGAGAATTGCCAGATGTACAAGCTGGGTTTAGAAAAGGCAGAGGAACTAGAGACCAAATTGCCAATATCCGCTGGATAATGGAGAAAGCCAGGGAATTTCAGAAAAACATCTATTTCTGTTTTATTGACTATTCTAAAGCCTTTGACTGTGTGGATCATAACAAATTGTGGCAAGTTCTTGGTGGTATGGGGATACCAAGTCATCTTGTCTGCCTCCTGAGGAATCTGTATAACGACCAAGTAGCAACGGTAAGAACAGAGCACGGAACAACGGACTGGTTTAAGATTGGGAAAGGAGTACGGCAGGGTTGTATACTCTCACCCTACCTATTCAACCTGTACACAGAACACATCATGCGACATGCTGGGCTTGAGGAATCCAAGGCTGGAGTTAAAATCGCTGGAAGAAACATTAACAATCTCAGATATGCAGATGATACCACTTTGATGGCTGAAAGCGAGGAGGAGTTGAGGAGCCTTATGACGAAGGTGAAAGAAGAAAGTGCAAAAGCTGGGTTGCAGTTAAACCTCAAAAAAACCAAGATTATGGCAACGAGCTTGATTGATGACTGGCAAATAGAGGGAGAAAAAGTGGAGGCAGTGACAGACTTTGTATTTCTAGGCGCAAAGATTACTGCAGATGCTGACTGCAGCCAGGAAATCAGAAGACGTCTACTTCTTGGGAGGAGAGCAATGGCAAATCTTGATAAAATAGTTAAGAGCAGAGACATCACACTGACAACAAAGGTCCGCATAGTTAAAGCAATGGTATTCCCTGTAGTAACCTATGGCTGCGAGAGCTGGACCATAAGGAAGGCTGAGCAAAGGAAGATAGATGCTTTTGAACTGTGGTGTTGGAGGAAAATTCTGAGAGTGCCTTGGACTGCAAGAAGATCAAACCAGTCCATACTCCAGGAAATCAAGCCAGACTGCTCACTTGAGGGAATGATATTAAAAGCAAAACTGAACTACTTTGGCCACATAATGAGAAGACAGGATACCCTGGAGAAGAAGCTGATGCTAGGGAAAGTGGAAGGCAAAAGGAAGAGGGACCGACCAAGGGCAAGATGGATGGATGGTATTCTGGAGGTGACGGACTCAACCATTGGGGAGCTGAGGATGGTGACGGCCGACAGAGGGCTCTGGCGTGGACTGGTCCATGAAGTCACGAAGAGTCGGAAACGACTGAACGAATAAACAACAACAATCCAATTGCATACTCAGATTTTCTCCCTGTCTCCACAACCATAACATTTTTATATCAAAATTATAATGTATAGCCTTCCGAATGTTTTTCTGAGCCAATACATCCAAAATTCCCTCCTCCTGTTTCTCTTCTATTTCAAAAACGTTTTTCTTTCCTGTTTCAGATTCTATTTTTTGTTTTTCTTTCTCTTGGTCTTGCAAAGATATCAATAATAATTCCAGTGACCTTCTAATCCCTGAAAGAAGTAGAATTGCAGCTGCAAAAACCATCTCACTTCTATGACCTTCAGATTTTTCTAGTCAAAACAATAGTTGGTCTGTTCATGGAATATTACCAACAAAGTCTATCAAATGAAATTAAAAAAAACATTCCAATAATCCAAAGTACAGGAGGGAGCAATATTTCAAACAGATAAAAGGGGAAATAAAATATAAATTCCAAGTAAAACAAAATCCACTCTATAGGAATATAGAAAAAAAAGGAAAAAAGAATTTACAGACGTTCCCCTGTGCTTTTGTTCTTCAAACTGCAGGCTGCTTAATCCAAACAAACGTTTCTCAAAAAGTAGATTGTCAATTAGTTTATCAAGCGAAGAATTACAAACAAAGTCTCTTAAATCCCTCTAATACAAAAGAAAGGTAAAAAAAATTCAGACGTTTCATATGTTGCAAATATAGAATCCATCAAACTTCCACCAGAATCAGTTATAGCAAAGAAAGCACAAAATTAGCCAACATTTTCAACAAAGTCCAAAAGATAGATCTTAGATTTAAAAAAACATTCCCAAAGTGATCTAAAAGTGGCTGGACGCTCTTGTGTCTCTTCAAAGAGACTTGTTTCCCCTGCAAGAGCCTGATATCTCTCGGCCATTTCCCTTGCACTTACCCTGTTCTTTCCGTGGAGGAAAACTACAGAAAAAACAAGGGTAGGCAATTCCAATGGCCCCGCGAGTAATCTTCTGGTCTCCCCTTCTCCAGGGGAAAAAACTTCAGTGGTCCACAACTTCTGCAATCCACTGCAAGCAAGGAAAATTCAGTCAGTTCTCAGCTTCTCTGAGAAACCTGACTGGTCGAGCTGGCAGCCAAGCCTGGAGTCAAAAAATCATAAACTTTTAACATTATTTTGCTATTTTTTTGGTTGCCGTTTTCTCTTCTGTTTTGCAGCCAGGCCCATGCTAAAAGTAGACAATCCCGGTACATTTGAGACAGTAACAAAGCTCAGGGTAGTTACATCGCCTGCGTAGAGCATCCGCTTCTCCTCTTGGCTTCCCACGCAGGCAGGCAGCGGCCTTCCACCGGTTTGCAAGCAGCTGCCGAAGTCAGTTTTGCAACTTGACTCGCAAGCCAAGCGGAGTCTGCCGCTCTACCATTAATGCGTCTGTAGTTAGATTGGTGGAGGCTGCCGCTCAGAGCAGAGCCGAGATGCCGAGCGGGAAGGGGAGGCCACCACCGGCTCTGGCAGAAAAACGCGCCGTTAGCAGCAGTCGCCAATGGGTGATGGTTCTCCCAGGTAAAAGCTGACGAGCACCTTGAGAACTCACTGAGAATTGCAACCACTTTCATCGAACCAGACATTGATGCATTAGTTTCACAAAAACAAGGTCAAATATCCCACTAGTTTTATGTTGCCCTTTTTTTAAATTTTATAATAAAAATATAAAAAAATAAATGAAGTTTTATTACTTATATACATTAACTATATTATATATTTTATGTGTGGCCCAAGACAGTTCCTCTTCACTCAATGTGGCCCAGGGAAGCCAAAAGGTTGGACATCCATGCTTTACAATGTCTGATCATAGAAGTTAAAGAAGCCACATTATCCTCTAACTATTCCTTTGCTAGAAGCTTAAAACGGGCAGGTCTAATAGAGTAGTGAACCCCCCTGCCAAACTTTGAGGAAATTCTAATTCATATGTACAAGGGGCCTGCTCCTTGCCTTCCCTAATTTAGTGTTCTCCAGATGCATTGGCTCTGAATTCTCAAAATTGGCATGGCTGCAGTACATCCGGATAGGAGGTTACAGGAGTTCAGATCCAACACATCTAAAGAGAAGGGGCTGGGGATAACCCAAAGCTATCTTGCTTTCTACATCTTTCATGTTCATGGTAATGTAATAAGGAACCAACTGATACTAAGATCTGTTATTTGTCATCCAACAAAGTATTTGGTTTGGGTTTTTTTTTTTTATTATTATTTGCTACTGCCAGTTGAATTCACACACTCATCATCCTGCTAGTAAAGGAAGAACCCAAACTATTGTGACACCCACACTGCAGGGTCAATAGAATTCAACCATAACAACACTGACTATGGTTTATAAACCAGCTTTAAATGGTTTTAATCCTGCATTATCAGTCCTCAATAAATTAGACATAGCTTTATACAATTTTACTATTCTCTTTGACCTCTGATTTAAAGCACTCCATCCTGACTCTTAATCATGCTCTTATGAGTACCATGTGGCTAAATGAGAAATTATTAGAAAAGAATCAGGAGCATTTATGTATAGAACTTTCACTAGACACCTTAAACTTAATAAACAAAACACAAATTCCCTCATTTTCACGTTAACAATGATGCACCAAACTTTTTCTGTTTTACACTGAGTTAAGAATAATCTAGGAAACAGTAAATCCTAATTTTAAAAGTAGTAAATCTGTCCTTAGAACAGGAGAGGTATGGATTTACCCAAAGTAACAACACTCAGCAGAACAGAAGAGATAAGAGTATGAAAAAAAGGTAGAGACATCCTGTTTGGAGCTGAGTGGAATCTATCTGACACCATGCCACAACTGCTCTGTATTCTGCTGACAAGGAGGCATCCTTTAACTTTAGGAAGCCTGTATGCATCAAGCGCCATGAAAAAGACTATCAGGAGCTGGGCTCCCAAAAGTAAGCAAAGCTATGATGAAGATGAAAGTAGGGCCAGGCCAAAAGCCAAATGTATTTGTTCATTTAAGGCAGTGCTTTCCAAAGTGCCGCCGTTGGCGACACACCAATGGCGGCACAGGGGCGGCAGCATGCATGGCGGCAGCGCGGGGGGGTGCGCAGCGGCAGCATGCACAGCGGCGGCCTCCACTAAAACGCAGAAGTGCTGATGGCACACCGCTGCCATCATCGCTGCCGCCGCCATACACACCACCACCGCCCCGCCACCGTGCACACCGCCGCCGCCGCTTCCAGGTTGTGTTGCGACACACCAAACTGTGTGTTGCGACACACTAAAGTGTCGCAACACAGAGTTTGGAAAGGTATGATTTAAGGGTTTAAAAGGCCAATGCAATCTGTACAGACTTGGGAATGTGAACAACATGGTTCCAGCACATCATTAAAAGCCATCCATAACAAGACACCTGTGACAACAAAGGGCACAAAGAGACAACAAAGGGCACAAACATACTGAAACAGTAGAGCATTATAAATTGCTTACTAAATGTAAGGAAGGCAAGGGTTGGGGAAAGATGCTCCATGGAGCTATTACTGGGGATTAAACATTTAACAGAATTAATATATTAAAAGGGTAAAGGTTCCCCCCGCACATTTGTGCACTCGTGTCCGACTCTAGGGGCCGGTGCTCATCTCCATTTGTTACCCAAAGAGCCAGCGTTGTCCGAAGACGCTTCCGCGGTCACGTGGCCGGCATGATGCGTGAGGAACGCTGTTACCATCCCACCAAAGTGGTACCTATTTATCTACTTGCGTTTGCATGCTTTCAAATTGCTAGGTTGGCAAGAGCTGGGGCGAGTGCAGGAGCTCACTCCGACATGCGGGACTAGGGATTCGAACCCCCTAAATTGCGATCTTCTGATCGACAAGCCTGGTGTCTTACTCGCTGAGCCACCACGCCCCATCCATGGAGCCATTACCAGGGATTAAACATTTAACAGAATTAATATATTACTTTGCTATATTTAATAATAAGACTACAATTCAGTCACTGTAAGGGTTTTGGAGCCACATGTCCTTTAAGGTAACATGTTATTTGTCCCTAAAAGCCTACTAGCTCTATATACAGCATACCTGTTGTATATATTATCACTTGCCAAGACAAGCAGAATCCAATGATTTGCTTCCTGTGGCCTCCACAATTACTGACATGCTGCCATGTACAACTGGGACCAGCATTTTGCTACATGGAACACAGGGTAGCATGGCAAATCATTTCTAGTTTAGATCACAACAACTCTTTTTTATATATAATAATTTCATTAAAGATTACAATTACAATAGTTAAAACTAACACAAACTGAAAAAATAGAAGAATAAAAAGTGCAGAAAAGGAAGAAAAAAGAAGAAATAGAAAAATAGAAAAGAAAAAATAAGAATACAGTAAAGAAAAAGAAAAGAAATATATAAAGAAATGACTTCCCACTTTCATCACAAGTATAAACAACACAAGTAACTTATCACCTTTTCTTAAAATACAAACGATGTCTACTTCCCAAATCCCATCTCTTATCTCTAAACAAATCCATAAAGTATCGTCATTTCAGTTCTGATGTCAGCAAAAGTCCATTAAGGGTTACCAGAGATAACAACATATCTATTTTAACCTTGATCAAATAAACCAACTTTATATTCCTTCCTTTTACTTCTAACAATCTTAATCTTTAGTCCCTTCAAATAATGTTGTAGAACTTGATTTCTTTTCATTTTTTCTTTGTCCCTTCTCACAAAATTCTTCAAAACTTTAACAAGCCTCTTTTGTAAATCCAATATAGGAAAATTAGTCAGATCACTCTCTTGGTTTGTTATTTGTATATCCCTTTTAATTACTAAGACTCAGATGGTTTCTTTTGTATGTCCAATGTAACATCTTTTTCCATGTCAGTCTCAATCTTGTCAAGTAGAACTTGTTCCTCTTCCATAACATCTTTTAGACACAGTCTATCTATAGAGGCAGACACTATTAAAATGAACTTCTGAGTCTACTGTTCAGAAATATCCTTCAATATGTCCAATGTTAAAATATTTTGCTTTATTCTGTAATTGTAAGTTGAATTCTTCTCCTTTAATTGTAATCTTTAGTTCCCGCTAGTTCCCTCTAGTGTCCAATTTTTAAAATCTTATCATGTTTTATTTTAAAAAATAAAAAACGAAAGCATTTTCCCACAGGAAGGATTCTTTATAATTAATTTCAAAATCTTATTTCAAATTTATCTGGACCCTTAGTCCATTTGTAGCTTTCTAAAATCAAAGTTTTAATCACCCTTTTGTTGTTTATTCCAAAAGAATTTTTTTAAGTTCTTAAACTCAGCCAGTGCTGTCAAACTTGTCAATCCAAAGGGTCCTAATAGCTGAAAAGCAGTTAACAAGCAATTTCTGAAAGTGATTAGAAAAGGAAGTATGCAAACTTAGCATCCTTTCAAAGGCACTGACTGCGGTTTGAGCAAGATGGTTATTCGCTCGTCTCCCAGAGCTCTAAACGCACTGGAGACCACTACCTTGAAGCCGTCTTCAGTCCACAATTTCTTCGCCAGAAGTCTTGGGATCACAACAACTCTCAATTTAATTTGTACTAGTTTCTCTTTCTATCTACGTGGTCGCTAGGAGTTGAAAACAACTTGATGGCACATAATCAATCAATCAATCAATCAATCAATCATTTCTGTGAATTTGTTCATTTTCGTTTATCTCAGTTTCTCATGTGTCCATTCTTATTTCAATCTGTCTCATTCTCATGCTAGGTTGAGATTTTTTAAAGAGAAGCTTGCACTACAATTTCTATCCATTTTTGTGCACATCTCTTCAAACATTAACATTTTTGCTTAATATGTTGCAGTTTTTGCAAACAATTTTGCCTGATATAGTGCACTATAATTTGTATAAATAGTATTTGCACGTGTTTCTCCCTAATACTTTTGGTGAGCTGCTTTGCAGAATTCAGAGAAGGGGGCATTTCAAAGGATGACTGTGCAGCTTGGGAACCAGTTTGCAAATCACAATTAGATAAGCTTGCATTCAAATCAAACAAAAGGAATATTTTCCCTTTCCTAACACTTACTAGATGCATAGCTTATATAGAAGGGAGGGAGACTTTTCTTTTTAATCAAGATAGACACTGTTTTCTTAATGTAGTTCCAAACTCATGTTTGTGAGGCTAAGTCTTATTTGAGATGGGGGTAATTTAGAAGGAAGTTGCAAATAAGGAAAGTGTCTACATTATCTACTCCACTGTTTCATTTTACCTTCTCCAAAATCTTCTTTTGGGTCAGGATACAGATTTTCTGAATATAACATAAGAAGGGAAAACCTGGATGAGAAAAATTAGAAGGCAGTTCTATTTTTTTTCCTTGATAAAATAAAAAGAAAGGAAATCACTCAAGCATTTTAATTATATCTAGCTAGAAGAAACGTCAGTGGTGGTACTATAGAATGTGTGTGAGACAGTGTCCATAGTCTAAGAAACACAACCCCTTGGGGTATATTATGTATACATTTTAAATTAAACCTATACAATGTTAACTCCCTGCTTCAATAAATTAACTTCTATACGTCTCAAAATTAACATGTAAAAATGTAAAACACAAAAGCATTTGGAAGCACTATATATCAGGCATCGTGCAGCTACTTATTTTGCACCCTGAGGGTCTCTTCTTAACAAAATGCAGTATTATTTATAGCATCTTTTGAATACTCAATTGAAATGTATAGTATCTTTTGAATACTCAATTGAAATTGCAAGCCTCTTTCACTTGAGTTGCTTTTGGTCCCAGATGACACAATGTAATAATCCTACAGTATTACAGTTCAACTGACCTACACAAAGCTTTGCATTTTTACATCAGAAGAAAAAAACGGCCATCAGATAACATGTAACACTGTAATAATGGGAATTTCCTCCTGCCATTCAGCCTGTGTGGAAGAACAGGAGCTCTGCTTTCACTGGTAAACATGACACTCTCCTTTGGCTTTGGGATACAAAGCAATTAAGATTGCTTCCTGGGATACCCTGACTTGCTAGCATCACTCCCCTAGCCTGTGAGTGTGCATGTGTGTGCGCACATGCGCACGCACCTTCAAGTCAGTGTTGACTCCTGGCAACTGCCTGGACCGGTCCCTGCAGTTTTCCTGGCAAGATTTCGGAAGTGGTTTGCCATTGCCTCCTTCCTAGGGCTGAGAGAGAGGGACTGGCCCAAGGTCACCCACTGGCTTTGTGCCTCAGGCAGGACTAGAACTCACAGTCTCCCAGTTTCTAGCCTGGTGTCTTAACCACTATGCCAAACTGGCTCTCATCCCAGGTTATAGCTGTCTGCAAAAAACTGAGATCGTTACTGACTTGTATATTTCTGATCACTGTCTATTCGTTCCCCACACAAGCACACAAATGAAAACTACTGTATGCTGCATTTTGTGGGAAAGGGGAACAAATATTTAAAAAAAATTTAAATGATAAAGTCTATGTAGGTTTGGTCCATTTTAAATTCGTTTAACTAATACAGCAAAACGTGTTTCTGGTGCACTATAATTTGAATAAATCTATTAGTCCCAGAAGGGTTCAAGGCATATGGCCAGTTTTTAAAATTAGCAGGTAGGTCTATCATTCTTATCTATCTCACTTTGGTTTTCACATACTGACTGGGTTCACACATTGCACTGATCCTATGCCATAATCCATTTCTTATAAACCACAATGTCTGGCTTCCTAACTCTGATTAAGCCAAGCAAACCATATTGTGATTTAGCACAATGTGCAAAACGGCTATTTCTTCCCCCTCTCACTGTTGCTTCTTTTTTAATTTTAACACAATAATTATTGATACATCTTCTTCTAAACTTGCAGGACAGTCCACTCATACATTAAATATGTTGGAATTATCAGGGGTCAACTCAGCATTGTCTCGTAAGCATAAGGGGGGTCCTTCTAGTAAACACATCTCTATTGTGCTTGTGGGATGTCACATGGGTCACCTGATTTCCACTTCCTTTCTCCTTCTTGAGTTTGGGGATTAACAATCTCCATTACTCTTTGGGCACACCTACAAGCAGGAGGTGCTGCAGAAATGCAGCTCTCCTTTCATCTCGCTTGCACACAGACATTTCCATTTCCATAACGATTGTCTACAAAGAACCGGTGATGATTGAGTGTTTTCTACTATGAATCTACTTGTATCCAGTTCTACTGAATAAATGTAAGCTATCTCTATTTTTTTCTTCATCTAACTACTGTGTGAAGACTGAATTTATTTCTGAATGTAATTAAGCTTAATGTGCAAATCCTCTCTGGTTCACGCTTCTACTTTGCAAGATTGTTGTTAGCTGCTTGGAGTTCTTTTATTAACCTTCAAAACTCCATCAAAATATATTAAAAATGCTCTGTTAGGTTTAAGCTAAAGTCTTCTTTGAGTTGAGCTCAACTCTTGGAAACTTCATGGCCATGTACCTGCAGCTTTCTTTGCAACAATGCAGAAGTGGTTCACCACTGCCTTTTTCTGAGATACTTTTCAACTTCCAATTTAGCCTACAGCACTACTATTCCCTGATGGTCTGACATACAAATACTAACCGGGCCTGACCCTGCTTAATTTCTGAGTCCAGAAAAAGGACCAGACAAGGGCAGCCAGGTCTGCCAGACACTGCGGCCTCTTCAGTCTGCAGCTGTAGCATTCCTGAGAGAGATACTGAACCTTGTTTGTAACTATCAACTCACAAATTCCTGCAATCCATACAAGCAGGGAGTCCATTTACTGAAAAAAGAAAGTGAAGAAGGTGCTTGATAACTCCAGCCTTTACCACTAAATGTAATGTAAAGATTGCATCACATTATTTGATGTTTATTTATCCTGAATGGAAACTAGAAATGCAGTATATATAAAGTATTGAAATATTCATCATTTGATTCCATAGGCACTGTGTTTTTTAGAAAGACCTTACATATCCTTTATATTAGGGCTGCACTGGGGAATACTTTAGCAGCAATCTTGCATAGACAAGCTGTTAAAATGCACCAAACTTTAATGGCACCTAATCAACAAACCTTGTCTAGGATTGAAGCCTTTATCACTACATGGGCTCAGTTCTATTTTGGCTGAAAACTATGGGGTTTTGGTGCTTTGAACCCAAGTACAGATGCACTTCAAGAAAAGTAGGGGCAAGCAAAGACTCATGTTTGTGCTCACAACCACGTCCTTTCTAAAATAATTATGTCAGTGCATATCTATCGGTACACAAAAGTTACAAGCCTACCGAATATTTAATCTTCCTGTCTGTAAATAATCTGTGGTCTTAAAAGAGATGCAAGCCATATAGTTTTTATTTGATAGATGTATATTCCATGTTTTCTTCAGGAGCCTAACGTGGCGTGTGTAGCAGTTACTCTTCCATTTTTCCTCACAACCATCCGGTGAGGTAGGGTAGGCTGAGAGAGGGAGAGAAACATGGCTCAAAGTCATCCAGGGAGCGTCTGTAGCTGAGGATGGACTTGAACTTGGCCCTCCATAGTCCTAGTCCAACACCTGAACTGCTACACCATGGTATCTCAACCACCTCTGCTAGTTGTTGAGAAATAAATTTTGTTCACCAGAGATGACTGGGTAAGTCGCTTTTACAACTTTATACACAGATATGGGGACACATGCCAGAGATACACACAGAGACTCAGATGTTTCTATGGGGTGGCATTCAGATTCAACTGCAGAAGTGTTGTTTTACTCAGTACTGGTATCATGTTCTCATGCTCCCTTAAAATCCAAGTCCCTGTGCACAAGACATTATGTCAGAATTGGCCCATTATGTTTTCTAATATTATTCTTTTTAGGGAAGAGCCAACAAAAATAGAAACTTGGTGACTGATTTTACTCTGAGGGACACATATAGCAACATATTCTTTTCCAAGAACACAAAACACAAGGGTTCCTATTCTTCACACGCTAACACTTGTGTAGCCCTAAGGAAAACAAAATGTCGTATTCTCTTTTATTGCACATTCTAGTGCAAACCAGCTGCAAATACATCTTCATTCACTCAACCAAGCCTGATTTATGGCTGCCTGGTTAACCGAACAGCTCAGGCACTCCAGCTGCTGCTGCTGCTGCTGCTGCTGCTGCTGCTGCTGCTCCTGCAGCAGCAGAGATTTTCCATCTGGTTGCTTTGAAACCCTGATATTCTCAGCACATCCTACCTCTGCAGCCACTGTGCACAACAGTCATTCATTGGCTATAAGAAAAGATAAGAAAAGTAGTCTACAACAGTAGACCATGGTCAGATGCAAAAGGAAAACAGAAAAACTTTTTAGCTTCCCTTCTTCCTCCTGTGGCTTTTGTGACTGGAATAAAGAAAGAGATCTCCACTTTTCAGTCAGGGATGGCAAAACGAAGTCTGCAGGGAGGACGGAGGAGGAGGAGGAAATAATCAGCAGGAAAGCATTGTGTCTTGCGGAAAATAAGTTCTGCTGCACGCCCCTGCCTAAACCTGCATAATTTGGGCAACAACCTATAATCTCAGAGGCTATTTTTGTTATCTTGATCCCATATTTCACTGCTATAGCCCAATCACATTTACAGTGTTGAAGGTTTGTAGATCACTTCATTGTGTCCTTATCTGTACTTGATCCTTAAAAAGAGTGGGGGTAATAAATTACCAGAGAAGAATATTGTGAGATGTTGATTTCTTCCTTTTTCAGTGACACTATTGAACCAGAGATCTTTCGAAATACATAGAGTTTATTCTAGACTAAAAGGTGTTAAAAAACCAAAAAGATTCAGAGTGCTTACTTTTTATTCCATGCCACATCATGCACACAGTCCCAACTCCTCTGTCTGAATCTACACCTTGAACACAATTGGTTCTTCTGTGTTGCCATGGAACTGAAACCTTTGCAGCTCAGATGGCAATGCATTCCATGGAGAACACTGTTCCTACACTTCCTATCACAGAGGTAACATCACTGCATAACATTAACTCCTTTAGTATCACACACTCTTGTCTGCACATTTTACACATGCTTCCCTCCTTTGTCTTCTGCCTCAGTAAGCAGCGTGTTAGCATGCTGTGTCTGTCTTGTATCTCCAGAAATCAAGTAAATTGTGTGTTAAGCACACTGAAAAAAAAAAAGCAGACTATGTCATCCTGCAGCTACTGTGGTGCCAACTGCATTTTAATGGGGCCCTTATAACGTTTTCCAAATTACGGTAAGAGTATATAGCATCATATACCGAAGAATTGACGCTTTCGAGCTGTGGTGCTGGAGAAGACTCTTGAGAGTCCCATGGACTGCAAGGAGGTCAAATCAGTCAATCCTAAAGGAAATCAACCCTGACTGCTCATTGGAAGGACAGATGCTGAAGCTGAAGCTCAAATACTTTGGCCACCTAATGCGAAGAGAGGACTCACTGGAAAAGACCCTGATGCTGGGAAAGACTGAAGGCAAAAGGAGAAGGGGACGGCAGAGGAAGAGATGGTTAGACAGCATCACCGATGTAATGAACATGAATTTGAGTAAACTCTGGGAGACAGTGGAGGACAGGAAGGCCTGGCGTGCTATGGTCCATGAGGTCACGAAGAGTCGGACACGACTAAATGACTGAACAACAACAAATATAGCATCATGCCTAAGAATACAATTCTCGTTACCACACATATAACTGAAACTCCATAGTTAATCATGTCCATCACCTAATTAAGATAATTAGTATCTTGGCCTCTTGGGACGTGCACTCTTTAGCTAGTCCTGTTCCATTGAATGAATAACTGAGATCTGAGGATGAGGACAGGGTTCTTAGACAAGTATGGCTACCATGCTTGATAGGAGATTGGAAGAAGCGGGATTGGCAGGCTGGATCAAGAAACTAGCAAATGTTTCCTTGTAAAATGAAAGTTCCAGTCATTCTACATGGATCTCTCCCAAAGCTAGACTTCCCAACTCACTGTTCTCCAGACACGTTGTACTATAAATTCCCATAATCCCAATTTTCATAATTCTCATGAGCAGATTTTAACTGATGGCTTCAGATACTATTTTTCTGGGGAAAATACTTGAGCAGGTTGCTACTATGTGAAATTCTATGTCACATTTATGCTGGTCTATGACTATAATAAAGGTTTGATTTGATTTGATATGTCACATAAGGAGGTAGATCCTTAGTAAGCTGTACAATAGAACGAAAACACCCAAACATCCAAATCAAGTTCAAGTCAGACCTATTGTTTTTTTTAATACAATGGGATTATTAGCCCAGAGAAGTGTCAATTAAATCCCACTGTAAAATTGGAAATGGTTCAAGAGTGGCCAGTGGAAAAAAGAAGAAATCAACATCTCACCATCAGAGTTGGGAGGAGAGAACTTGAAAAATGTGGCCATCGTTTTTGGCTTTTCCTGTATAAATTATAATTCTATTCATTTCATATTTCAGGAAGACCGTACCAGTGTATTTTATTACATGTTATGAAAAATGCATTCAAATATTATCCACATTTTCAACCATTTCTTGCCCATTCTTTCAGTCTAATACTATAAAAAAAGAAGGCATGAAGACTATTCCTAGTGAAAGCACTAGCTTCTCTTTCTTGTGATTCCTGTTGATCAATTCTTTTTCAAGAATTGTAGTTTCCTAAGCAGATGTGCTTTACATGGTCCAGATAACTGTCAAGAACTGCAGGTTCGGGGTATCCCACATTTGAAATAGGTTAGGCAGAAACCACTTTTGAGTTATATTGCTGAGAGGAGATGAAAATACATCTCTGCCAACATGCAGCAATATCATACAATATCAACATACTGTATCATAGCAGTATCAACATGCAATATCAAACATGCAAACTAGTACTTGATATGCTGAACAAGCTTGGCTCCTTTGCTTCCTACTTCCAATGAGAAATAGAAAAATAAAAGTAAGAGGGAGGGGTGGAACCCATTCTCAATTGTTTGGTCACACTGGATTCCATCATCCTGTGTTACATACTTGTATGATCTGGGGAAAACGAATTCCTTACTAAACATCCTCCTCATGCAAACATCCTCTCAGTGAGTAGCAGTGTCTGGCTGACCTTATCTGGGCTCAGAAACTAAGAAAGACTGGGTCCAGTTACTATTTGTCCAAGAAACACCAGAGCTGTAGGCTAGATTGAGATGCTTTAAAAGAACATGCTAGAAGAAAGCAATGGCAAACTACTTCCCTATTACTGCCAAGAAAATGCATGGATGTCTCCATTAAATCACCAGGAGCTGAGTTCAACTTAGGTAAAGGTAAAGGTTCCCCCTGCACATTTGTGCAGTCGTGTCTGACTCTAGGGGCCGGTGCTCATCTCCGTTTGTTAGCCGAAGAGCCAGCATTGTCCGAAGATGCTTCTGCAGACTGGCATGACATGCGCGGAACGCTGTTACCTACCCACCAAAGTGGTACCTATTCATCTACTTGCATTTGCATGCTTTTGAATTGCTAGGTTGGCAAGAGCTGGGGCGAGTGTGGGAGCTCACTCTGCACGCAGGGCTAGGGATTCGAACCTCCGAAATTGCGATCTTCCGATCGACAAGCCTGGTGTCTTACCCGCTGAGCCACCACGCCCCATCCATGGAGCCATTACCAGGGATTAAACATTTAACAGGGATTAAACATTTAACATATTACTTTGCTATATTTAATAATAAGACTACAATTTAGTCACTGTAAGGGTTTTGGAGCCACATGTCCTTTAAGGTAACAAGTTATTTGTCCCTAAAAGCCTACTAGCTCTATATACAGCATAGGGATTAGAACCTCCGAACTTGCGATCTTCTGATCGACAAGCCTGGCGTCTTACCCACTGAGCCACCACGCCCCTCTGAGTTCAACTTAAAGGCAATTAAACTTTACATTATGTATACATCAGTGTGTTCTACCATAAAACATGTCTCCATGATTTTAAAAACAACCAGCGATTAACAATAATTGTTGAACAGAACAAAACAACTTATTTTAGAGTATCTTAAAAACTGTAAGCTGTATCCCAATGATTAAATCATGAATATTGATAGAATGTAAATATAGCTTTTGTGCACCTACATTTATCAAGTTACTAGGATGTAAACATTTCTAATGCAAATTAGTCAAAGGGCTGAAATATACTTTTATTACTGTGTTTATTTATTTTATTTATTTATTTATTTATTATTTCAATTTATTCCCCGCCCATCTCCCATGCAAGGGACTCTGGGAGGGTTACAACAATTAAAATTTAAAAGCTATACAAATAGGAAATATCTAAAAAACACAATCAATAAAAATAAATAAAATCCAAGGTGGATTGGGAACCGTAGCATAGATCATGTTGCTACGGGGCTAACCAACCCCAGGAGGCACTACCGCCTCCGTTGTCCCAGGCCAGGCGGCAGAGCCAGGTCTTAAGAGCCTTCCAAAAGGCCAGGAGTGAAGGGGCCAGTCTCATCTCCGGGGGCAAGATATTCCATAAGGCGGGCGCTATCGCAGAGAAGGCACGCCTCCTGGACCCCGCTAGATGGAATTCTCTTGTTGAGGGGGTCCGAAGCATGCCCTCTCTGCATGCACGGGTGCGGTGGGCCGATGTTATTGGGACGAGACGGTCCCTCAGGTACCCTGGCCCTATGCCATATAGGGCTTTAAAGGTAATCACCAACACCTTGAATTGGACCCGGAAGCAAACTGGTAGCCAATGCAGCTTGCGTAGCAGAGGTGTTACATGTGCCGATCTCATGGCACCCATAACTGCTTGCGCCGCCGCATTCTGCACCAGCTGAAGCTTCCGGATACTCTTCAAGGGTAGCCCCATGTAGAGCGCATTACAGTAGTCTATACGGGAGATGACAAGGGCGTGAGTGACTGTCCGGAGGGCCTCCCGATCCAGGAAAGGGCGTAACTGGCGCACAACTCGAAGTTGTGCAAAGGCCCTCCTGGCCGCGACTGCCACCTGCTCTTCGAGCAGGAGTCGCGAGTCCAGGAGGACCCCCAGATTCCGCACTGGATCCGAGTGAGGTAGTGCAACCCCACCCAGAACCAAAGATGACAACTTCCCAGATCTAGGGGGGCCATCAATCCACAGCCACTCCGTCTTACCAGGGTTCAGCTGAAGCCTGTTGTCCCCCATCCAGACCCCCACAGCCTCCAGACACTGAGATAAGGCATTGACCGCATCACCTACTTCACCTGGGATGGAGATGTATAACTGGGTATCATCAGCATATTGGTGATACCTCATCCCGTGGTGATGGATGATCTCACCCAGCGGCTTCATGTAGATGTTGAATAGGAGAGGAGAGAGAACCGACCCCTGCGGCACCCCACAAATCAGGGGTCGTGGGGTAGCTCTATCTTCCCCTAACAACACCGACTGGGAACGGCCCTGGAGGAAGGAGGCAAACCAGTGCAAAACTACGCCGCCCACCCCCAACTCCCTGAGCCGTCCCAAAAGTATACCGTGGTCGACGGTATCGAAAGCCGCTGAGAGATCTAAGAGAGCCAGGATGGACGCACTCCCTCCATCCCGCTCTTGCCAGAGATCATCCATAAGCGCGACCAATGCGGTCTCCGTCCCATATCCCGGTCTGAAACCTGACTGGAAGGGGTCTAGATAATCTGTTTCCTCCAGAATCCTCTGAAGTTGCCACGCCACCACCTTCTCAACCACCTTTCCCAAAAAGGGAAGGTGAGAGACTGGGCGAAAATTGCCCAGGATGGTAGGGTCCAGAGACGGCTTCTTGAGGAGGGGGTGCACCAGCGCCTCCTTAAAGGCCGCCGGGAACACCCCCTCACTCAAGGACAAATTAATCATTGCCTGGACCCAACCACATGTCACCTCACTAGCTGATTTCACCAGCCAAGAGGGACATGGGTCAAGCTGGCATGTGGTGGCGTTCACAGTCCGGAGGATCCTGTCTACTTCATCAGGTGCAACAGGATCAAACTGTTGCAATCTTATTGTGTTGCAATCTTAGCAAAAGGGGAAACATTCTTTTAGGCATGGCATAATTTGTAATTAATTAAGAAACTCTCTCAAAGTGAAACTAATTCAGACACTTAATTTCAATAATAGGAGGAGACCAAGCATGATTTTGTAAAAAAAAAAAAAAAAATTGTGCAAGACAACATTGTTAGGTTGCTGAAAAAGGAGAGAGAAAAATTCATGAGAGTGAGCTCCATACAGCCTGTTAAATATGCAGCATACAAAAGTTTTTTTGCTTTTATGTAACTTCTTATCATTAAGACCTAAAATGAACCCTAAACAAAAGACAAACTGTAGAGGTATGATAGTCTGCATACCATCTGCTTAACAACACAGATGGCTGAAAGCAAATATCCCTGAATTATGCTTTTTGCATCTGGTTTCCTCTTAAATATAAATGTATGTTAAAGACCTCTTTCTTGATATGCCATCATCTCTGCAGGCAACAGATAACAGCCAACTATTAGTCCTTACAATCAAGACATATATTTAAACCCATATTAATTATCATCATTTCTCACACTATGAAAAATAATCTTAACCATTAACAAACGAGTCTGAAATTTATTTTAGTATATTAGTCTCTTTAGCTCTCTTTCTCTTACATTCGTATAGCTAATCTAAATAATTGGATGTTTAGGTAATGAAAGGTACCCTGTTCCAATTCTGGTCAGACAGAGGTGGCAATCTCAACAAACGTTAAAATAGAATTTAATCATAATCAAGGTAGTTGATAAACCTTAACCCTGGCTGTGAAAATGTGATTTAATTTAAGCCCAGCCTCAGAACAGAGGAGGCATCAGCGGCTAGGCTTTTAGCTATACAGCAGGAAAAGCTGAAGAGGTGAAAAAAATGGGACCTTGGTTTTACTAAGTGGCAAAATATGGTTTGCACAAACCACAGTTTCTTCTGATGCTAGGATCAGAAACAATTATTTGATTCTCTTTTTAGATCCATTTTAATGGGCAAATGATTGCTTTTATTTAACCAGAGTTCATTAAACAAATCACAGTGGTTTGATTCATACATAATGCTAAGCTATAATGTATCAATTGATATATCCTGTTAAGTCAAAGCAAACAAACCATATTATGGCGTAGAGTGTGTATAATCAGGCCTTTATGCCTCCACTGTTATTATGGGAACGGAGGGGAGAGAGACATATTGCAGCAGTCATATACATAATAACTTAAGTTTTTTTAAAAAACAAACAAACAAACTGTGAATCCAAAATATTTGCCTGGAAGGTATAACTATTTCTTTTTTGATGCAGAACCCCAAGCATTTTTTTTCATGAATATAGATCATCCCAGGATTAAAATGCACCTTCTTCATTATTTACAATATGTCAATCCATCAGTGGTGAAAGATTCAAAATGGTGAGAACTCTCTCTGTTTATTATTTTATCTCTAGAGGAGGCTGCTACAATCAGAGCTTTTGGCCCTCCTGTCAAAAGCCCCTATGTGTTACCTCACCTGCAATACAAACATACCAACAGGATTTCAGTTTTCTTAAGTAAGATCTGTCTTGTTTCTACTTGCTTCTGTGCTGTCCTTAGGTAACCTCCTCCCCCATACTAAATTCTGTCCTGGGCCCTTCTCGTTCTGGAGAATTTCACACATATACTAAAGAACGGAAATGAATTAATAAAGTATTCTATTTAGACTCTTTCACTAATACAATGAGTTTACCGGGGAGGGGAAGGGAGGACAGAAGGGGTTACAAAAGAGCACCTTTAAACTCCTTGCTTTTGAAAATGCTTTTTCCAAACATGAAAATGAGGAAGCAACAATATAGTTAAACTCTTAACAAAAAGTTTGTTTTAAATACTGTTTTTTTTTAATTGTTTTAAAGCTCTCTAGAGTTGAAGTCTGCTTTTGAAGTGTATTTTCTCTATCTGTTGTTAATTCAATGTGTTTACTAGTGGGTCCAATTCTGCTCTTTGGAATCCGATTCTTTGATGATGCAAACATACAAACTGTCTCTAACGCATAGTGGTTCGAGTGCTGCACTAGCAGTAGGGAAGTTCAAGTGGGTAAGTGGGTAAGTCTAGTTTGGTCACTATCTCTTGATGTTACCCACTCCACAGGATTCCTGGATGGGTAAAATGAGATGAGAGATGACTCAGTTCCTTGGAGGAAAAGGCAAGATATAAATGTACGAGATAAATTAAGTTCTCAGGCAGCTCCACCTGTATGTATAAAACCATTAGCAAGGTACACAGAAAAGCTTAAAGGGAAACCATGAAAAGAGTCAACATCTTTGTGAAGAGAAATGACCCAGCACTTTATATCCTAAACAAACATATCACACAAACAACACAAACACACCAACATCGAGCAAGACTAGACTGATGGTGAACCAGACAAGACTTCCTCTACAGCACAACCCTGACTATGAAACACCTCCCGAAGAACATCAAATCAGGTCCTTCCTACTAACTTTTAGACATGCACTAAAGTTATACTTCTATTTTTGTCTTTATTCTGTTGTAATTTTAATGGACTGTGTTTTTTTCATTGGGCAGAAATCAATTTATGACTGATTTTAATAAATAAATATGGCGCTGAACACCTGGCTGTTTCACCAGGCTTTTGAGTCAGGTGAGTAGATGAGCTATTCTTGATGTGGTTGGATTTTGTTTTGTTTTTGTTTTGTTGGGGGGGGATGAGTGGGGTTATTATTTATCTGTAGGTGCTGGGGGGTATATATGGTGGGTTTTCTGTGTTTTAATCTTTGTAAGCCACCCAGAGTCATGTGTGAGAGATGGGCAGCTACAGTATATATATCATATAAATAAAAGTCTCCAGAGTTAGTGGGGGGGGGGTGTTATTTCTGTTTTTGCTTTGTTATTGTTTTATTCCGGTTATCTATCAGAGGTGAGACAAGTCCCCACTCTTCTGGCTTTCCGGAAATGAGTGAAGACCTGGCTCTGCCAGCTCACGTGTGGTGTGAGGAGGAGCAACCAATCCTGGGGGTGGTTAGCACCGTGAAGATGCTCCCATAAATTAAGATTTTTTAACACCTCCATCTTGGATTGCATTTTTATCTAAAAATATTGTTTTATTGTTTCTATTGTATTTTAATGATTATTTATTCTTGTTTTTATTGTAAACCACCCAGAGTCGCTCTCTGAGTGAGATGGGCGGTGACTAAATTTGAACAATAAATAAATAAATAGTAAAATGATGTCATAGTCATGGGATCTAATGCTATATAACCAGTGTGCTCAAACCATGGGGAATCTCAAGTTACTTAAAGGCAATTGTTCTTATTATTACTTTTAAGGCTGACTGGGTTTTCTCAGGCATAGGAGGAACCCTGTCTAAACTTGTTCCTACTTTCCCCGAGCAAACCAGGAATGGGCTTGCACAAGCAAAATGGGGACCAAAGCCCAGAGTAAGGTTTGAGAGGCTAAACCTACAGACCTAGGTATCTGCCCAGACCATCTGCCAATCACAGCAGCTGCATTATTTATTTATTACATGTTATTTATTCATAAGAGGGGATCACACACATTCATTGATTCAGAGCCTTTAAAATATTAAATTGTACATTTGAATGTGTATGCATACGCAGGATGGGGAACCAGGACAGTTGCTTAGAAGTGATTATTTCTGACACTTCTGAAGTTTCTCCAGTAATTGTTAAGCAAGTCAGCTGAAAACTGCTTCTACCCTCAGGAATACAATTCAAACCAAAACAATCTATTTTTTTATTGTCAGCTCTATGGATTCATCAGGTTTACTGGCATGATTTGGTCAGGAAGTTTTGGACCACAACCATCAAAGGGGAAGGTCTCATTCACTTGAGATAAAAGTTTACTTTGAAATGCACCATAATTTAAAAAATACTGATTTTCCTTTGCTATTATTATTTTTACTCAGGTAGGTTGGCTCCCTACTTTCCTTGCACAACCTTCTACTGGTTAGCCTCAGCAATCTACTTCGATATGGTTATTTATGGTATCATCATTGTTTTTCCTCCATTCCTATCAGTCTAAATCAGCTTTCACCCGTTACTTCCGGCTAGCAGCTATGTTTGCTAGGGATGATAGAAACAGTAATTAAATACATTCAGTGCAGTTTGGGGCACCCTGATAGTTTTACAATAAATTTTACAGTTTATGAATAAAATATATTATGGAAAAGTTGGTAGATAAAATGCAAAAACAAACAAAAATTGTCCTTTTTACTGCATACTTCTGTGTTCGGTAGGTTCTCCAACTGGAACTCTTCCCCATGTTAAGCAAGTTAGGAAAGATAAGTTAATACATTGTTTTTTACAATCCAAGGCAATTGTTAAAAGGGAGCTTGGCAACTACATTATGGAATCTGTCAAAATCCTCTATATTCTTCAGCACCAGGAGAAGAACTCGTAGTTACTTAGCCCCAATGACAATAATCCTATTAAGTAACTGATGATACTATATATTAACTTTATTGCATAATGCTACATGTTACATCATTGGCTGTTATCGGTTCTCATCAACAGCTTCCTTTCTTAACTGTGTGTGTGTGGATGGAAATAAAATGCCCATGACAGTTGCTGTTGCCAGTGCAAGTCTATACATATGTAACCACTTTGGTTTAGTTCCTACGTTTCACTCTGTGAACAAAGCAAGTCAAGCCAGTCACAAAACAAAAATTTGGGTTCCAGGCCATAGAGAAAAACAATTGGGGGGCGCAATAGGAGAGATACTTCTTTGAATATGGTGGTCAGTATAAGTATAAATACTATACAGAATACACACTGTGTAAAAATAGAGACACCCCACCCCCACCCCAAGAGGGGGAGTAGATGTCATGTAAACCTCATATACAGGACATGAATGATGCAAACATCCACATTTCTCTGCTCTGAATGCTTAAGGGAGGCTGGACAGTATATACCATTCTAAGAACTAATTGAATATGAGATGGATCTCTATCTTTCTTGCAGGCTCAGTACTCCTGACTCAACTAGGGAATTATTAATGAAAATGACTCAACATGCTAACAACAACAACAGAATCCAAAATGTAACATCTATTTTCTTGTCAACTCGTCTTCAGCCTTACTTTGAAAAGCTAATTCACAGACAAACATGCTTGAGTTTGTAAATGGCAAGGCGGGTTGGGGGGTTATTGTAACCTTTTTCTTTTTTAATAAGCTGCTCACGGTCAAGGATGGCCAAAAAAAAAAGGAGGGGGAAGCAACAGCAGAGGAAACTGCAGGCAACAGCAAACATTTCCTGGAGATATAGATACCAGTGCAAAGGCTGGTGTGTAAGCTCAGGTGATATAAGGTCACACACCCACACCCACTCAACAGCAGAGATCTCTGAAGGAAGAACAGCTATGGGCTAAAATATCAAGAGTGATCAACAAGAGTGAACAAACAGCTTTAAATGGAACATGTCATCAAATGTAATTGTATGCACTGAGGTTCTGAAATTGCAATAGAAATAATTCTTAAAAGTACAAGAGTAGGTGTGAGACACAGAGAAGGAGGACAGAAGAAAAAAAGAAGAGAGACAAGAGAATCTGTCTGAAGCACAAAGAAATTATGTGAATATTAACATGAGACAAAACCTACACACAGATACAATTGGCTACACAAGAGGTAAATACAAGATTAAAAAACAAAAGCAATTATTCCCCACAACATAGGATCCATTTGTGCTATTTTTATCCACCAAATGCCTCTATAAGTACACATAAGCTAAATTTCTGTTTTTCACAATTAAAATTATGAATTTTATAGCCTGATTATCAGTCTTGTGTGGTGACATAAATATATTTTACATG
Source organism: Charina bottae (assembly GCA_023362775.1). Taxonomy (NCBI): domain Eukaryota; kingdom Metazoa; phylum Chordata; class Lepidosauria; order Squamata; family Charinaidae; genus Charina; species Charina bottae. The sequence continues at coordinate 14,478,961 of JALMGJ010000001.1, forward strand.
ACAGAAAAATCTTTAAAGTATTTATATCCCCATTTAACTAGGAAAATAGACATGTCCCAATTTCAGAATCTGCTAGTTATCATAATTTCCAAGACAGTTCTATCTTTCTAGCTGGCACAGAAATATCTGTATTTTTACACAGATGTTACTCAAGACAAATGTATGATTGTGTTCTGGGACAGCCACCAAAAAGCCAATGAGAAGAGAAATGAACCTGAACTTACTTTCCTTAGGAGAACACAAAATCTTAGCCAAGACCTAAAATTATTAAACCAACTAGAAACAGTGACCACAAAGCTATTACATTCAATACATGTGCAGGTGGACAATTTTTGAAGAAGTCTAACTCTGTCATGCTTGACTTCAAAGCAGCAACCTTATATATAATGAGAGGACTGGTAAAAAAAAGAAAAGTTGAAGAAAGAAGAGGGTCAGGTCTTTTCAAACTATTTGCAAATTGTCCCAGGCAGTATTTATAGCCAACGGGGTCTTACCCAGAATCTCTTTTTAACAGAAGCATTCCATGCTGAAACATTTTGCAACAGATGCCACTTTTACATTCTAAAATACCATCCCGTTAATCAAGCCGTGCCTTGCTATTTCATAGCTAAATGAATGCAGAATTTAAAGTGCAAGAACACATGGGACTTTTCACACATGCAGAACATGAATTGTAGACTGCCAGCCATGTCCCTTAGTGCCTGCATCCATGCTTTTTATCATAGCTCTAGTCTTAGCTCTTTAAAATGTAACGGCATTAAGTCAACTCATACTAACCATACCAAGTACCCCCAAAAAATGACAGGAGGAGCAATCTTATATTTGCAATACACTCAGACTGTAGGTATACTGTTTCCAATGTGTGCAGTTGGATAGAAGGAGAAGAAACAGACACTAACATAGTTAATAGGCTGCTGGCTGAAGTCGTCGTAAGGGTAAAATACTTACTCTTATACACAATCCCCCAATGGAAGACATGTTACAATCAGATTTTTGTTTTCAAGTGGTGGGCTCAAGAAGAATTGGATGTGTTCAAGAAGAAGCTGGACAATAATATCTTGAAGATGCTAATTTGGATTCCTACACTGAGCAAAGGGTTGAGCCAATTATAAAGGAAATTGAAAAGGAATGAGTGAATGCCATTGTGGAGACACATGAAATAAATGCCAGAATGTTTCCAGAGATCTGGATTCAAATATGGCAAGGAGAACAGTTTTTGTATATACCCTTCTTCACAGTTAGGAAGTTCTTGTACAAGATGCTCCAGGGATCCAACTATCAGCAAAAGTAAGTCAGTATTGCTTCAAGGCTAGGATATATATGGCATAACAGCCTGGAACTGAGGATAAGCATGCAACATCCAGGGCTCAGAAGGAGTTGTCATGGCATCAGATTGTTAGAGAACAAGGAGGTTTTGAGAGTGTCAACAGGCATGGAGATAGAGATGACCCTGTCAACACTGTATACTTGGATTTAAAAAAAAAACCCTAGTAAGATTTCTCATCAAAGGCTCTTGAATAAACTCAGCAGTCATAGGACAAGAGAACCTTTCCTTGTATGGATTGCTAACTTACAGGTTAAAAAGCAAAAAGTAGGAATAGTAAGAATAGATGGGCAATAAGTAATGTGCAGTCCCTTTAGGATCTTTGCTGGAACAGTGCTTTTAAATATGGTCATAAATGTTCTTGTCATAAGAGAAAGCAATAAGCTGTCCAGGCTGTGGATGATACTAAACTATAGGTATAAGTAATTACAAAGAAAGATCTCTTTAAATTGATCAGCTAAATTGACGCATGTGGTTCAATTTCAGAAAGTGTAAGGTAATGCTTTACTTCACATATACACTGATGGGGGCCTGAGCAGTCTGACACTATCCAGGAAAAAGATCTTGGGGTCATAGTGGATAGTTCAATGAATGTATTGACTCAGTGTGCAGCAGCTGTGAAAAGACCAAATTCCATGCTATGGATCACTAGGAAAAGGGTTGAAAATAGAACTGTCAACAATGTAATGTCCTTGTACAAATCTCTGGTATGTTCACATCTGGAATACTGTGCAGAGGTTTGCTCACAATTTTCAAACAAAAAAAATAACAACGCTGGGAAAAATGCAGAAAACAGCAGCCAAAATTATCAGAGGGCTCAAAGACCTTCCCTGTGAGAAAAGGCTAGAATGTTTGGGACTGTTTAGCTTGGAAAGAGAGCCACTGAGAGGGACTTGGATCAATGTATGCAGAATCCTGTGTAGCATGGAGAAAATGGGTAAGGACAGGTTTTTCTTTCTCTCAAAATACTAGCACCATGGCCACCCAGTGAACTTGATGAGAAGAAGATTCAGAACAGTCAAAATTAAACACTCCTTCACACAGTACATCATCAAAGTGTGTAATTCATTATTATAAGATGTAAAGCCACTAATTTGGATGGCTTTAAAAGAGGGCCAGACAAATTTGGCTATTTCAAGGCTATTATTCTTGAAGACTCCAGATTGTGGGCAGTGTGCCTCTAAACACCAGTTGCAGGGGAAAATGGCAGGGAAGCCGTATGTCTCCCTCTCTACCTCAAACTTGCAAGTAGAGGAAGGAGGAGGAGTCTGATTGGTCTCTGTGAGTAACAAAAAGCTGGATTAACACAGGCCTTGGCCTGATCCAGCAGGGCTGATCTTCTTATGATAGAACAGAATGAATATTGGCATAAGAAACAGAAGAGAGACCACCCCAAATACATGTTCACCATGAGAAGATTAGCTGAAGCAAAAGTGAAAACACAAAGATACCCACTACTCAGTTATGCCATGACAAGGAAGATATATTTCAATTATATCATCACTTAAGATGTCCCCTGGATGTGCCCAGCAAATGTGAGGGGGGAGTCAGATTTTCTGCTCTGGAGTCCTGAGGGTATCAAGGCCTGTATTAAGGTGGTGTGCTTCAGCCAACGCCTAATAAGTCTGACAGGAAACTTCCTGGTCCCAGTGCATTAATGAACATGTCAACAGAAGTGGGGGGGAAAACTACCTGTCAGCACGTTTCACTCTTACCAGGTAGACCAGACAGGAAACACGACTAGATGAGCTAATTCTACTTTATTCTAAGGCTACATTAACAGAATCTTGCAAGTCTGGAAATACAATTATCCTGCTGTCCCCTTTACAGCCCGAGAAACCAGGGAGCCTCTTGCCCCGTCCACTATCCAGCCGGAAGGATGCTGTCTCTGATCTGACCATTACCTCGGCAGCGTCTCTTCATCCCGTCTCTTAAGGTTATTCCCACATATCATTACAGCATGCTGGCATATCTCACTCTAAATTATAGTGGCCATAGCAAAAAGAAGCATTATAATATTATGTAATGTAATATTACATTATATAAAGAACCCTTCCTCTATCTAGGCATATGTTAACTTTTTCAGATTTATGCATGGGGCAGAACGGAGCTCACAGCTCAGGAATGCACAGTTATCGGGAAGGTGTGAATCACCTAGCTCTCCATTCCATCTTAAGAGTCTAAGTAAGAGGACTCCAATGAGTGATACTACTTGCCGACAAAGGTCCATATAATTAAAGCTATGGTTTTCCCAGTAGTAATGTATGGCTGTGTGAGCTGGACCATAAGGAAGGCTGAGCGCCGAAGAATTGATGCTTTCGAACTGTGGTGCTGGAGAAGACTCTTAAGAGTCCCTTGGACTGCAAGGAGGTCAAATCAGTCAATCCTAAAGGAAATCATCAACCCTGACTGCTCATTGGAAGGACAGATACTGAAGCTGAAGCTCAAATACTTTGGCCACCTAATGCGAAGAGAGGACTCACTGGAAAAGACCCTGATGCTGGGAAAGACTGAAGGCAAAAGGAGAAGGGGACAGCAGAGGATGAGTTGGTTAGATAGCATCACCGATGTAATGAACATGAATTTGAGTAAACTCCGGGAGACAGTGGAGGACAGGAAGGCCTTGCATGCTATGGTCCATGAGGTCACGAAGATTCGGACACGAATAAACGACTGAACAACAACAACTTACAAGTACAATAGCAACCTTCCAAGGATTTTTCTCACCCATCGGAGTTCATGGTCCTCATAGGCAAAGTGATGCCTAGGGCTGGTTTGCTGGTGTTTTCAATCCACCAGATATGAAAGTAATATCAAGGGGAAAGGAAAAATATCTTTTTCAATTGTTACCTAATCTTCCTGCCCCATGAGTCATTCATTCATTCATTCATTTGACTTCTCAAACGCCCAACTCGAACAGGACGACTCTGTTAATAAATATATAAATAAATATATAAAGAACCTCAAGTGACTCATGGGGGTAAGACGTTTAGGTAGGATTAGGGGCTAGGAAGATACGTGTGCCCAAGTTTCTATCAAAAATAGTGGTCAAGAATAAAACACAAATAGAGTTAACAAGTAAAACTAAAATGTAATATTAAAAATTAATCAGAGGAAATACATATGTGAAAAATAGTATCCATCAAATCAAATTATTGCAGCAACAAATCAAACTTGAACACTACTGTACAAATCATACTGTATCTTAACTACCGTTAACAAAAATTTTGCCTTCTGATCACCAGCCTAAACCGAAATTTCATTTAGCTTTCACTCTAAAACCACTTTCATACAGAAAAGCTAAGAAATGCACATAAAAAAATCTTCCCTCCCTCTTTAAACTGATTTCATTTGCACCTGCTAATTTCCATGCAGTGCATCCTGTGTAACTAAGTAGTTAGTGAAAATTATATTTTTACAGGTTTTTAAGCTGGTAAATGGTAGTGTATAATTGAGAGGAATTATTTCAGCTTTCACAGTGGAAAATTCCTAGCATTAAACACAAAAAGAGGGGTGATTTTTAAATACAACGTTTTCAGTTCAGATCAGAGAGCCTGATCAGAGCCGCCTCTCCTTACGCTGCAAAGCAGATTTCATGTAAAGGAAACATCTACAAAAAAACAACCTCTTGGCAACACCGTTTTTCCAGAATGCATTGAATCTGAGGGGGGAAAAAACCCTTGCCTCTTCTAGAAGGATCCTGCAACAGCAGCATGAGTGGCCTATTGCTTTTGAACGCCTCTTTATCCCCAAAAAGACTTTATTTAGTGGTCCTTCAACGAACAGAAATGTTGTCCTGTGGCTGGAATAGCAGTACAGACAGCTGCCACACCTCGGACACTACCCAAACACCTTAACCTTAGCTCAAGAGTTTCCGTTTAGTTCTGAGGAAGGCAGCCAGGAGGAGGAGGAGGAGGAGGAGGAAGAAAGAGAACTAACTTAGTGCTATTGTTTTACTTGCCTCTTTCATAAATTGAACTGAGGGGCAAACATTTTCCTCCACTAATTAGACTGTGTTTGGCTGCAAAAATACTAGCACATGAGAAAGCCTATCTAATTAAAATTACTCCCTACTAGAAAACCCCAAGATCGCTATGTCTGAGACTTCCCATCAGGCTCCTTGTCCCACCTGACTTTTTATATTTTAAAAAAGTCATTTTATTTTTTTTTAATGAGAAATTGGCCTGTTGCAAAGTGATTTACTTCCAAGCATGCCTCTGGGCATGCCTCTGTCCCATAACCTTTCTGAGAAAATAACAATGATGGGAGATTGCAAACCACTGCTCCAGTTGGAAGTATGCCCATCTGTTTCAAAAAAGGACAAAAGCAAGCCAGAGTTGTAGGAAGTATCCTGCAGAACAGGAGCCTAGAAAATTAGCAGATAGTGTTCTGATAAATCAATTTTTTATCTCAAAACTTTTGGAAGTGGTTTGCTATTACCTTCCTTCTAGGGATGAGTGAGAATGAATGGCCCAAGGTCACCCAGCTGGGTTGATGCCTAAGGCAAGACTACAACACATAGTCTCCCAGTTTCTAGCCTGGTGCCCTAACCATTACACCAAACTGGCTCTCTAATAAGGGCTTAGCCTCCATTTAATGTCATTATAGCCACAACCTTCATCTTAGGGGGAAAGGATTACTGCCCCTTCTGGACAAGAAATATTTGGATTCCACCTGTATATTCTTCATCTCATTTTAATTTGGACCTAAGATTTTAGAGGGTAGCCAGTATGCTGCCTATTATTTGTATACTCTTCAGTACATTGCGTAAATTGTTGCTTTAGGTCTGGAAAGCATTAAAACGTATTTTCGGCTATGCAAATAAGTTCAGCTATACTATACCGTGGACAGCCAACAAAACAAAGAAATGGATCGTCGAACAAATCAACCCAGAGTTCTCAGTCGAGGCACAAATGACCAGGCTCAAATTATCCTACTTAGGACACCTTATGCGAAGACCCAGCACTCTGGAGAAGGCTCTAATGCTGGGGGAAATGGAAAGGAAGAGAATAAGAGGACGACCAGCAGCAAGGTGGATGGGCTCAGTTACAATGGCGTGGAGTACACAGTTAGAAAACCTGAAAGACCAGGTTAGGGTCTTGGATTAGATTTTCATGGAGAAAATCTATCTATGTGGTTGCTAGGAGTCAAAAACAACTTGATGGCACATAATCAATCAATCATACTATACCGATATAGTATTTACTAGTATTTACTTGGCACTAGTCCAGGCAGTCGCCAGGAGTCAACAATGACTCAAGGGCGGGCACACACACACACACACACACAAATCCTATATCGGTAATAGTTTAACACAATTTAACACTGTTATCAAGTTGATAGCCAAAATGGTAAATATCAGTTTACAAGTTTCAATATTGTTTTCCAGGTGAAAGCAACATTTTATTTAGTATATAAGATACAGTAGGTTCCCCAAGTGAAAACTACAAAAACCAAGTTAAGCCTATTCTACAAAGTTTGAGAAACTGGAAACGTGAGAGAGGAAGTCTACCATTCTGGTTTTAACTGTTTATGCAAATTGTGAAAAGGAAACATCACACAAACAAATAGCCCAGTAAAAGAGAAGAACAAAGGAACAAAAGAAAAGGCGTAGCAAAAGGAGTGTCATCCATAAAGAACTACAGTTGTGCTGCCTCTGCTCATTTCCATTTTTGTGCCTGTTGTACAATAGTGGTGCTTGGAAGATTTATGTTTACAGACAACCTCTAATGACCCTAAAAATTATCCATTATTTTAAAAAAGGGCTAAATTTTACAACTTTCCATGTGGAAACATCAATGGCCCCTGTAAATATTATGCAGGAGATGTACCTATGGCTCTAGATATGAACAATAACAACAGCTTAATATCTCCACCCCATTCACAGTTCTCATTCAATGGACAGTTCTCATTCAAGTAATAGGTGCCAATTACAGTAAATGTCATAACGGGAATAAGAAAGCAACATCAGAGATCTTCAGCCCTGCTTTTGCTCTGTTGCTACCAATGTAAAAAGATTAACATGACTTCTCTACATACCTGGAGAATTAGAGGAAGAATCAAAACAGTCAAGAACTCAGCTGCTAGAGAAATGTCTTTGAGTTTTTGGGTTTTGAATTAATTGATCACAGAAAACGTGTATAATAAATAGACAGGCTGCCTGTGACATTACCAAAGGGGTGGGACTAGAACAGAGCTTTCCAAACTGTGTGTCGGGACACGTTAGTGTGTCGGCTGCAGTGTCTGGGTGTGTCGCGGCTGCTGCTGCCTCAGAGCCCTGCCAGGATTCCGTGCAGGTCCTAGTGCCTGCCTTGTGCCTTGCTGCCTCCAAACCTGCTGTGATTCCACGCAGGTCCTAGTGCCTGCCTTGTGCCTTGCTGCCTCCAAACCTGCTGTGATTCTGCGCAGGCCCTAGTGCCTGCCTTGTGCCCTGCTGTGTGTGTCGCAAAATGATGCCCTGCTGTAAGAGTGTGTCGCAAAATGATGCATGTCTAAAAAGTGTGTCACCAACATGAAAAGTTTGGAAAGCTCTGGACTAGAATATCCAGGACTGTTTGTTGGACTTTTTAGGTACCTGATGCCCTTTTTAAAATAAATAAATGTATTAAATATATCAGAGGTTTAATACATACTTTTAAAAAATACAAGAAATAATGCTGCTAATTTTTGGCATTTTGCCACAAATTTCAGTGGTGTAATCCTTTTTTTTAACCCTAAAAAAAAAAGGAGTTGTGGACCACATGAAGTTAGAAGGCATCCCTGTATTATACACAAAAACATACCACATATATAGGATGGCTCTAGCAACCAAAATGTGATCTCAACATTGTACTCTCTTAATAGTTTCATATAATTCCCCCATGATAACAGTGTGAAAAACTGATGATGAAGAAATTCAAATGCAAGGCCGGGAGAAGAGTTATAACTAGGGCCAGCTTATGATGGACCCTCTGCAGATCCACATAACTGTTATTTAATATAGTGAGAGTCTTACTTATTGTCTACCCATGTTCTGCCTTAGTCCACAGTTGTATGCTATTTTTTAAACTTAACAGTAGTACATGAGTTTCAATAATATTATAATGGTGTTGTATATATTGGGGGGAGGCAGGTAACACTATATTGAAGACAGGCTTAAAATTAATTGTTCTTATTTATAATGTACTCATATAAGATTCTCTTTCCTTATTTTATAAATGAGATATAAAATCTCCCAAGGCTATGTTTTTTAAAAGAGTATTATTTATTTGTAGGCTTATGATATTATTTTTTTTTAAAAAGAGCCCTAACAAGTTCAAAAGCAATAAATAAGTAATATATCTTATTCTACAGAACATTTTTGTCAAAAAATAAAAAAGCAAGAAAAATGCATTGGTCTCTGGAATTGAATGCTTACAGATGAAATGCTCATCTATTTAAACACATCTACTTCTACTGAGGAGCATGGTGGCTCAGCGGGTAAGACGCCAGGCTTGTCGATCGGAAGATCGCAAGTTCGGAGGTTCGAATCCCTAGTCCCACGTGACGGAGTGAGCTCCCGCACTCGCCCCAGCTCTTGCCAACCTAGCAATTCGAAAGCATGCAAATGCAAGTAGATTAATAGGTACCACTTTGGTGGGTAGGTAACAGCATTCCGCGTGCATCATGCCGGCCACATGACCACGGAAGTGTCTTTGGACAACACTGGCTGTTCGGCTAACAAACGGAGATGAGCACCGGCCCCTAGAGTCGGACACGACTGCACAAATGTGCGGGGGGAACCTTTACTTTTTTTTTTACTTCTACTGAGGAACCGAATATACTACTAAAAAACATAGTATCTTCCTCTGAAATAATCCTTGTGTCATCTTCTCTAAGACCTGCTCATAACTGACAGGTCTAGCATTAAGGGCCAGAACTTCTGTGGTACAGGATGGACCCTTGTTTTGAGGAGACACTTATTCCCATAGAGGTAACAACAGCCTTCCAAAAGAAAGGTAGATATTTATTTCTCCACATTATGCACCTACTAACAGGCTCGTCATAGAAGAATGCCATTATATTAGGCTGCTTGTGCTTCTTTCTCTGGATTGGGTTCAGTGGAGGCTTAGGATTTCATGGCTGCTATAACAACCATGGGTTTATCCCAGGTCATCAGAGACCTGATGCACAAGGAAGCCATGTGCTAAATGTGGGTGTATACCACAGAGCAGTATAGATGTGACCTGGTGGTAGGGAACATAAGAACTATCCCCTGGTAATGGATAAATCATTTCCCAATAGCCATGGGATTAACCAGTGCCACCAATCTCTACCAATTGGAACAATCCGCCCAGGTATCTTTTGAATCCATAGATTTCCAGAGGATGCTTGTTCAGTGTCACAGAAGTCAAGAGGAAAACTCTGTTGAGACCCTAGTAGAGGTTCCAGTCAATATCACTGGGTTGTCGTCAAATGGTCTCTCCCTAAACATCAGTCCTGGGGGACTCCTTGATTTACCAAGGAGCCTCAGGAGATGAAGCACCAGAAGAGGTGCCTGGAGTAACACTGATGAAAATCAGAGAACAAATCCAACTGAGCATGGTTACATGAAGCCATACAGCATTCTAAGCTCAACTAAAGTACAGTGAAAACTCAACACAAAGTATGTTTGCATTCTACAGAAGATAACAGTTCTCCCATTTCTCATTATTAAATTCTAGTTAACTTTCCTGAGGAGGAAAAGTACAGGTAGTCTTCATTTAGGGACCACAATTAGGACTGGCAACTTGGTCATTAAGCAGAGTGGTCACTAAATGAAACCACAACTGTGCTTATGATCTTACTTCAGCTTTCCTTTGCTTTACAGACCTGCGAAGGTTGTACATGCAAGGATTGGTCATAAAGTTACTTTTTCATCATCATCGTAACTGTGAATGGTTGCTAAACAAGGCAGTCACTCAGCAAGGACTACCTGTATACACAACTGCAGCAAATTTAATAATCAACTTAATTAAATCAAACAACAAATAAGAGTTCCATAATAGAAAAACACATTACAGCAGTAATCTTTCCCAGGCTATTAAATTATTTAACATAAAAACTCTTATTTTTTTCCCCAACCGCAGGCACACACAAAAAAGCCAGTATTAAGAAAGTGTTGTTTCTATCATCATGCTTTATATTACAGGCTAAACCGATCTGGTAGTTTTTCAAACCATGAAATTTTAAAGAAACTCTCAAAACAAGGAAAATAAAATTTAATAGCATTTAGATTTTTAGACCATATTGTTATACCCCGGTGATGAAATGCTAGCTAATTATTCATTTCCCCAAACATTCCTTCAAGATCAGCAGTGGCTTGTAGTTTTGTAAAACAAACCTTGCAAAAGGAATTGCAGCCCCCTGGCATTTTTTCAAATTTAGCAAAGGGGGAGAAGAGACAAAAATTGTATTTCTCATCATTATTGCTAACACACAGCAGCCACAAGCTGACTGGCTGATTGTACCAGATAGAAACATCAATCAGAGTAGTATGCCAGCAGTACAGGCTCACTGTAGAATGCAAACCTGAAATTAGGTCTCAGCCAGGACACAGGGGGAAAAAAGAACACTACTTTCTCATAGCAGGAAGAACGGGAGGCCATGAACATTTCCTGTTGTGCAGATGAAACAAGCAAAGACGTCATTGCCTTTATGCTCCTGTAGGTTGTCAGCAAATTAAGGGTCAACGTTCAACCATGTCCAATACATTGGGAAAGGAGAGAGAGTGCTCTTTCCTTTTTCTGTCTTGTGGTGATATCTGCCATCTATATATATTTATGCCTATTCAAAAGCAGCAATGATTTCTGCATTCACATATATAACAGTTTTCCAAGCTCAGTGATGAAATCCTATCTTGATTAGGATGACCATATTTCCTTGAGACAAAAATGGGACAAGAGGAATCGAGAGCCGGAAGAAGCTGGAGCGGCGCAAAAGACACTGAGCAGCTGATTGGAGGGAACCCAGAAGAGGAATCGCCTCTGCCTATCAGCGTGCGGCAAAGGAGGTGGGAGTTGGAAGGAACCTGGAAAAGGAATCGCCTCCGCCTATCGCGCTGCTCGGCCCACCTCTCCCACCTCCTTTGCCGTGCGCTGATAGGCGGAAGCGATTCCTCTTCCGGGATCCATCCAATCAGCTTCTCTGGCTCTTTCGCACCGCTCCAGCTACTTCTGGCTCTCGGCTCCTGCTCTCAGAGTCTGGCCTGGCGGCAGGGACAGGCTAGTTCCTGACAGTTTTTTTAAAAAACGGGACAAAATTGACTTTTATATTAAAACGACGGTCCGGAAATGTTAAAAAAATGGGACTGTCCTGTTCAAAATGGGACGTATGGTCAGCCTAATCTTGATAGATACTGTTTTTGCTCAGGATGCATCAGAATTTATGCACAAAGCATGCATAACTTCCAGAGAACCCACACCTGAGTTCCTATTTCCTGCACCTGCTCTGAAGAATGGAAAGCCTGTTTTTGAAGGCTCAGTGAAACAAGTGTCTCATAAGTATCTTATCTGCATATCCGGAAGGTGAGGAAGGAGAAAAAATAAAGTATTATAAGAATAAATTACTATATTTTTTAACATAATCTCTTGTGTTTCTAAGACATGAGACAGGAAATGGAAGAATGTGCTTCTGTGTTTTGCTATGCTGATGTATGTCTTTACAAAGATCCAAAACCACACTGTCAATGACAACCTTGTAGCGCTATCTTCTGTTGTACATGTAAACACTTGGAAAAAAGCAACAGGTAAGGAAAAAAACATGCTTCTAAATACAGAGCCATAATCATATACCATCATTAAACAACAGATTGCCAAGGTTTTAGACCCTGAAAACAGTTAATGTTTATTAAGGTAATATGACAAGAACAATTGCTTTTTTACTTTCTCAAAATATATACTAAAGTAATATATTAAAATAATACATTATAAAATCACTGGTCATTTTTCCATATAGATTTATATGTAGATTTTCCACATATAGCAGAATGATGGTGTTCTTTTAAAGACAAGGGTAGTATAAGGCCTACAAAGGTCATCTCCTCCAACACTACACAGATTTTAAATCAGGACAGCTGAAAGTCAAAGAATCTCATACATAATGCAAAGAGAAAGAATCATATGCCCTTAGAAAGGAAAGAGAAACATACCAAACATATCAAAAAAAGCGTTGTCTGACTACATAGAGGACTTTATTCCACAACAGTACACAGCAATGAAACTACATAGGATATAAATGTTCAGATTCATTATTCTAACACCACACTTGTTAAGAACAAAATATAATAAGCTGTACTACAAATATGCATGTGCTGAATGTTAAGCTTTTGGTAATTATCTCTTGTTGATCTATGTCATTGGAAGAACTGTATTAAACCATCTTGGCAAAGATCTGGCAGAGGAAAAACACCATCTGCTTGTCACTGCAAAATATGAATCTTGAACCTTATAAAATAGTATCCAAACAACCATGACTAATATCAAAGGTAGTTATGATCCACTAGAACTGCAGTCTGTTTAGGAAGGGAAGACCAAATCTCCACCATGCATGGATATAGTACATCCGAGAAGACTCCTGTGATGTGCTCTGTGTGGCCTTTGAAGGAAATTCTGCAACTTCACCTGGTAGAGAAGGTGTACATTCAAATATTTATTCAGGCTAAATGGTTGAAACATGCTATACTGAATGGACATGAAATACTATGCTGTGATTACTTATAACTTAGATAGTTTTAAAAACTATAGTGGCTCTCTTGGGTCACACAGATTTCTAGGCTAAAACCACAGTACAGCACTGGGAGACATCAGGCAGTGCCTTGCAAGAGCGGAATCTGCTCCACCAGTCGAGTTATCTAGAGAAGTCCAGCTGAAAGTCCCCCTTCCTTATGAGGTACATGGAGGGTGAGGAGATGGGAGTTCCCACTTTGTGGAATACTCTCCCCCAAAAGCATGTGCAGCTCCCACTTAGCTGATGCTCCAGAAATAATTTAAAAGAGTTTTATTTCAATGAGCCTTTCGCTCCAGTTGATTGCAGACACTTATCTTGGGTTTTATCTTTTGTTTCCGATTTTTTCCCTTTCTCCTCTTTTCTTGATTTGTATTTTTTATTGTACATTGCCTAGAGTCCTTTGGGACTGCAGGTTTCAAGTCTCTACCAAATAAATTAATAAAACCAAATGAATCCCATTTGCTTTAACAGGTTAAATCACATCTTTCCGAGTTGTAATGTTAGCCTCCTTTGTTACAGCCCCACTTTTTGGGAACAGCTTACGACCTGAGATCAGACTATCACCCATCCTTTTACGTTTTAGGACAGCCACTAAAATCTGGCTTTTTAAGAAGGTCCCAGGAGGGATCTAGTATACAGTAAGTTAACCCCATAAGTTGGATGTTTTGTTCCCTAGGTTTTTTTAGTGGCTTTGTTGTTATAATTCTGGGTTTCTCATTTTATTTTACCATTTTTATATTTTAACTTTTACTGTAGGAAGACATTGTAACCCACTCAGAATCCTGTTGGATTGCAATGGCATGCAAGCCTGAATGAATGGAATGAATGAATGAATGAATGAATGAATGAATGAATGAATGAATGAATTGACACCAAGTGTTAACTTAGCCATAACATAGCAATTACACTGATTAGAAAGTGTACAAGTAGAGCCATGTTAGTTTATGGTGACAAAGAATCAGAACGAGTCTGGTAGCACCTTTTCCAACTAAGACATTTTATTAAAAGGTAAAAGCTTTTGCGAGCTACAGCTCACTTAATCAAATGTTTAGAAAGGCATTTCCAGTCCCAAATCAAAGAGCTAGTTTGGACTTTTAAAGATTTAAACAGATCAGGGGCAATTTAGTTTATACAACTGTATGAAATTGCCAGTGCCTTAAAATAAGCAGTGGATATCCTCACTGCTGGCCTGCTGTTACAGTCTGAAAACTAGCAAGTACTTAGGGACAGTACCTTTTAGCGTTAGTCTCTAAATCCAGCTGATTTGCAGCTGGGTCAGTCAATTCTATCGTCCAAAAAGACTTAAGACCTTTACCAATCTGGTGCTCTCCACAAGTGAAATACAACTCACATAATCCTCTAAGCAGCATGCTTTGATAGCCTATGTTGAGCCATACAGACCTATTTTGATCTTAGGGTGTCAAATAGATCTTCCTTGAAATGTTAATATATTGTTATACTATTGCAGGACTGTCTTACACTATTGGAAGTGAGATGTTATGGTATATTATATTCTGCAGGCTGAAAGACTACCTGTCCTAAAGGATTATAATTTGATTTCATTGAAGCAGAAGAATCTTTGTCTAAAACTTGTTCTTTACATGGTCCTTTAACAACTGGAAGAGGATTTCATAAGTTCCTTGGACCACTTGTGGTATTGACTTTACAACTCTGAAAAGTGTGATCTAGCTTATGATAGCGCAAGAGAAATATGGGCTAGTTAGGACAAGCAAATCACCCCTCTTCATATGTTCTTTTCCAGGGAAAAACAAAACTGTTGGATCAGCCATAAAACATTTAGGCACAAGAATGTTGATTAAACTTGTAAAAGGATGGTGGGAGGCAAGAACAGCTCTGGGAAGCAAGGTCATTTTGTCAATAAAACAACAACATTAATCTTAAATTGAAAGAACCCATCCTTTGTCTTCTCAATACATCATCGTCATTGTAATATCACCTTCATTACCTCACTATCCTCACCTCACTAGGCACATAACGTGCCACTTTATCCAATCAATTATTTTGTTATATCCAATCATATGTATATTCTAATTGGTGTAACTCTATATCAGAGCTTTCCAAACTTTTCATACTGGTGACACACTCTTACAGCAGGGCATCATTTCACGACACACTCTTACAGCAGGGCACAAGGCAGGCACTAGGACCTGCGCAGAATCACAGCAGGTTTGGCGGCAGCAAGGCACAAGGCAGGCACTAGAACCTGTGTGGAAGCCAAGAGGCAGCAGCAGCCGCGACACACCCAGACATTGCAGCCGACACACTAACGTGTCCCGACACAGTTTGGAAAGCTCTGCTCTATATAGAGGGGTTGCATCCCCACACCTTTTTAGGTCTGCTTTTGCTGCCTCTGGTACCATAATAAACAATTTATGCTTCAATGGAAGGGTGTCTATCCTATTTTATCCTAAAATAGCAGATTAATTATACTCTACTTCTTCGTGGAAACAATGAACAACTTTTTCTGATATCCATTCAAACAAGGTCTTAATTAGGTGGTGTTTCCACTATAGGTTAAATTTTAAAAAGGTAAAGGTTCCCCCCGCACATTTGTGCAGTCGTGTCCGACTCTAGGGGCCGGTGCTCATCTCCGTTTGTTAGCTGAAGAGCCAGCGTTGTCCGAAGACGCTTCCACAGTCATGTGGCCGCATGGCTCGTGAGGAACGCTGTTACCTTCCCACCAAAGTGGTACCTATTCATCTACTTGCATTTGAATGCTTTCGAATTGCTAGGTTGGCAAGAGCTGGGGCTAGTGCAGGAGCTCACTCCGTCACGCAGGACTAGGGATTCGAACCTCCGAACTTGCGATCTTCCAATCGACAAGCCTGGCATCTTACCCGCTGAGCCACCACGCCCCTTATATAGGTTAAATAGGCCCATTTAAAAATGATGCCAGAAACAAATGAACATCTGATTGGGTTCCTAGTCTAAACCTCAACAATTAATAACTGAGTTCAGCCTTTTCTGAATATACATTTAACTAAGGAACAATCAAATCAGAAGGTAGAACAGTTACCCACAAATGAAATATATGTGTACGTGTGGAAGGAGAGGGGCATTCTTTATCAGGGAGAGAGCAAAATTTCCATCTTCTCTAAGCCCAATCGTACCATTATGTTTCACTCTGTTTTTTAAGCTTTCCTTTTTTTCTTTTTTTTATTACAAATTTTTATTGAGTTTAGAGTAGGCTGACCATATTTCCTTCAAACGAAAACGGGACTTTGGGGATGGCAAAACGGGACAGGGTCTAATGCCACCATGCCGGCCTCCAAACCCCGCCCCCCAGTCCACGCAATTGGCTCCCGTCTGCAAACCCCGCCCCCGCCCCACACGATTGGCTCCCGCCTGCAAACCCCGCCTTCGAAAGGGCAGGCTCCGGGGACCCCGAAAATGCCCTCAGTTTAGGCAGGGAGGCTGCGCACGCGCGCATGTTGCCAAGCGGCGCTCAGCTGTTCTGCGGGGAGAATTTCCACCCCGGCTCCAGGGCAGCGTGTGCATGCGGGGAGGAGGCTTTTGCCTCCCTGCCAGAACCGAGGGCATTTCGGGGTCCCCGGAGCCTGCCCTTTTGAAGGGGCAGTGGCAGCAGCGGCAACCCAGAAGCACCACCACCGGCACTTCCGTGTTTTTGTTTGGAAAGCCCTGGCCTAGTGTGTGTGTGTGCGTGCGCGATTACGCTGAGCAAGTAATCTGCGCGCATGCACACACACATACACACACGCGCACCCTCTTTCCACAACCTTCCCGTACCTGATCAGGTAAGGAGGCAGGAACCTGGACTGTGGTGCTGCTTCTGCTGCTGGGATCGCACGTGGCAACTGGGCTTCCAGTTGCCGCGCTGATAGGTCCTCTTCCGGGCTGCCTCCAATGGCAAGTCCGGCTCCAGTCCTCCTTCCTGTCTTCCTGTCCTCCTTCCCACCGGGTTTAAAAAAGGGACAAAATTGAGATTTTTATCAAAACGACGGGACGGTTGAAAAATGCTAAAATAACGGGACTGTCCCGTTCAAAACGGGACGTATGGTCACCCTAGTTTAGAGCAAAGATAAAAACTACAAAAACAAAAACAAAAAAAACCTACAAAAAGAAAAAAAGTGAGAAACACAAGAAAAAGATTTTTAAAGATTACGTAAGAGGTTACTTCCAACTTTGAACAACAAGAATATATAGCAATTTCCATAATTAATCTCTTACTCTAAGTCTAACCAAGATCACATAATTTCTATAAATCATCCCATAGGCATATAGAAATCAATAAAAGCAATTGCTTCTTCCCCTTCTATATAAAGAAAAATAAACAAACATATACTGTATCCCTCTAAATCAACTCCCCCCCCCCCCTATAAAATATTTCCCTCCTATCACTATTCTATATATTTCTGGCCACTATATTAACAATCAGATTATAAAAACATTTAAATATCATTTAAATTATCTACTTTTATGCTTAGTACTGCTGTATCAATCTTACCCCTATTAAACCTTAAAAAATAAATTTTAAATAATTGCAGAAAACTTTAAATCATTACAGAAAAATAGAATCACACAGACTTGAAATCAATCCACATATTATTCTTAATTTCTTATCCCACCTCAAAATAAACCAAAGCATTTAATCTCCATATTATGCACATGGCATTTTTTGTAAAAGGAACAAAGAATCTAACTGCCCCCCTTAACATGTCAGCAGAAGATTTCTCACATAACAGAGCTATCTTCTTCTCAAAACAAACTCTGAAAAAAAGAAGCCAGTCATTATCTTGCATGCCGAATTGTAACTCCTTCATGACCAACATATATTTGTCAGCCAGCATTTCTTCACAATCTGGATTCTCAGTCGGGAAAGATGCCTCCTTCTTGATAAACCTCTTCCTCTCCTTTCAGAAAATCGTCAGTCACTTGATACATTTTAAAGATAGTATCCCAAACCTCTTGCAAAATAACTTGAGTAGTTTCATGAATAATTTCTTTGAAGTCAGCATGGAGCTTAGCACGGAACTCTGAAATCATCTCCTTAAGGTCGTCCATAATTCAGGCAGTAAAGTCTAACACCCTCTAAGTCAGAGCTTTCCAAACTGTGTGTCGCGACACGTGTCGCCACACACAGCGTGGTGTGTTGCCACACAACCCGGAAGCGGCGGCGCGCGCGCGCACGCCCCCCGCCATGCACGTGCGCGCCGCCGCACGCCTCCCGCGCCGCCACCGTGCGCGCGCGCGCCGCCGCTGCCGCCACCGCCAGGTGTGTCGCCAGCAGCGGTACTTTGGAAAGCCCTGCTCTAAGTACTTAGCTAATATTGCAAACCAACAAAGACAGCATCCAAGGAAAGTGAACAGAAAACTGAAAACTCAAAAGTATCAAATTAAACATGTAGGAAAAAATTAAATCCTTCAAATTAGTTACAAAAATAGTAACGGAGAGATGATTATTTATTCTCAGTCCTCCTTAAATTTTAAATGGGAAGTGAGCCAGCAGTTAGAAAAAGGCTTAAGACACATCCAAAAACAACGATGAAAGCACCAAGAGATTCATTTCTTCTTGCTGTGGAAAGCCTCTCTTGGGGTACAAAAACTTAAAAATATACAAATTAGGTGGTTTAGAAACGAGAAAGGCTCGACCTAATGTCCCAATAGGGCTGCAGCATGGTCTGGAAAATGTTGGTAACCGACTCCCGTCTCCTCTTACCGGATTAACGCCAACGCTGTTGATGATCGTCAGACTACAAGGGGACGTTCCGAAGTACAAATGGGATAATTCCGAGTGTTTTCTGTCCATGAAAACGCTCTAGGGCAACAGGAAAAGCCTGCCTGTGCCCCCCAAAAAATCCACGCTGTCAGGCGTGCTCGCTGAGCTCGCAGGCAGGCTGTTCAGTCAGCCATGTTTTCACCAGAAGCCTGTTTTTTTAAGCTTTCCCAGAGCTCAAATTGCTTAAATATAATGAACATAGAGAGATAAGGTAATAGTGGAACTTTTCCTCCCTTTTCTTGCATACTCCTTTTTACATAAAGAATAAACCTTCTCTTTTTCAATCAATTACAAAGATAAAAACTAATACAAACTAAAAAAATAACAGAAAAAATAGTGGAGAAGAAAAAAAGAAAAAAGAACATAGTAAAAAAAGAAAAGAAATACAGTATATAAAGAAATTACTTCCCCCTTCATCACAATAATATAAACTATTTTAGTAACTTATCGCCTTCTCTTAAAATACAACAAATGATCACTTCTTCCCATATCCCATCTCTTATCTAACAAATCCTTAAAGCCTCATCATTTCAGTCCTGATCAGCAAAAGTGTTACCAGAGATAACAACTTATCTATTTTAACCTTGATCAACTAAACCAAATTTATATTCCTTCCTTTTACTTTTAACAATCTTGATCCCTTCAAATAATGTCCTAGAACTTGATTTTTTTTCATTTTTTCTTTGTCCCTTCTCACAAAATTCTTCAAACATTTAACAAGCCTCTTTTGTAAACCCTATATAGGAAAATTATCCAGGTCACTCTCTCAGTTTGTTATTTGAATATCCCTTTTAATTATTAAGACATCACCCGGTTTCTTTTGTATGTCCAGCAGAGCATCTTTTTCCATATCATTCTTGTAGCCTGTCATTGTTAATTCCAATTTCAGATCAGTCTCAATCTTGTCAGGTAAAACTTGTTCCTCTTGCATAACATCTTTTAAACACAGTCTATTTATAGAGAGAGATGCTCTTAAAATTAACTTCTGGGTGCATTGTTAAAAAATTCAATATATCCAATGTTAAAATATTTTGCTGTATTTGTAAGTCAAATTAAGTGCTCTTCTCCTTTAATTGTAATCTTTAGTTCCTTCTGGTTCCATCTAGTGTCCAACCTTCAAAGTCTCATCCTATCATGTTTTTTAAAGAAAATTCAAAACAAAAGCATTTTCCCACGGGAAGGATTCTTATAATTAATTCCAAAATTTTATTTCAAATCCATCTGGACCCTTAGTGCATTTGTAACTTTCCAAAATCAAAGTTATAATTACCCTTCTTCTGTTTATTCCAGTTAACAAGCAATTTCCTAAAGTGATTAGAAAAGGAAGTATGCAAACCCAGTGTCCTTTTGAAGGCGCCAACTGTGGTTTGAGCAAGATGGCTATTCCCTTGTCTCCCAGAGCTCTAAGCTGGCCAGAGACCGGCTTAGACAGAGAACTGTCTTGCGGTCTCCTCACAAGGAGCAATTGTATGGAGCACTTGTGGGCAATCTCAAGTCCTCTCCTTCTCCAGAGAGGAATTACAAAGAGCCGGTCTACTCACCGGCTCTTCATTCTGCTGCAGTCGTCAGCTCCACTTTTAGCGGAGCCATCTTCAGTTCGCCATTTCTTCCCCAAAAGTCCTCAAAGAATAAACCTTATCAAGTCCATTTTACTGTATCAACTTGAAAGGAAGGGAAGCCTAAATTTAAGACATCTGTCCCCCAAAAAAATTTAAGTAGAACTTAAGAAGAAGAAAAGCCGTATTTCATTAAAGTATTCTCAATGAATTCAAGACAACTCTTAAAGGCAAATTTTTGGGAAGGACTGGTTTCCTTTTGGGTAAACACAATTTAAGTGAAGACAGAAGACATATGGAGAAAACAGATGTAACTGCCCCATCATTTCCAATTTGATCTCAATATGATATTTATTTATTTATTTATTTATTTATTTATTTTTCGAATTCTGCCACTGCCCATCTCCCCCAAAAAGAGGGACTCTGGACGGTTTACAATAACAAGCACATTAAAACGATAAGCACACATAACATCTAAAATATAAATACAAAATTACCAAATATAAATATCAAAGTAAAAATAAATATAACTTATAGCTTGCCAACCTAGCAATTCGAAAGCATACAAATGCAGGTAGATAAATAGGTACCACTTCGGTGGGAAGGTAACAGCATTCCGTGCGTGTCATGCCGGCCACATGACCATGGAAGCGTCTTCAGACAACGCTGGCTCTTCGGCTAACAAACGGAGATGAGCACCGGCCCCTAGAGTCAGATAGGACTGTGCGGGGGAACCTTTACCTTTAAATATAACTTATAGAATATATAAGTTGTTTGTTAGATTCCACAAACTCTGTCCTGCCTTATAATAATTGATTGGATGGAGGATGGATGGATGGATGGATGGATGGATGGATGGATGGATGGATGGAAGGCAGGCAGGCAGGCAGGCAGGCAGGCAGGCAGGCAGGCAGGCAAGAGGCAGTGTCTAAAAAAGATGATACACATGTAGCCAAACATACAAAAAAAATTCTCAATCTGGTGTTTTAGTTTTATTACAACTACATACTTACATAACTATATATAACTATGGAACTATATACCATGGCTAGGAGGGCCTTTGCACACCTTCAGGTAATACATCAGTTGTGCCACTTCCTGGACCAGGAGGCCCTGCTAATGGTCACTCATGCCCTCGTGACCTCCTGTCTGGACTACTGCAGCATGCACTACATGGGGCTGCCTTTGAAGAGCATTCGGAAGCTTCAACTGGTACAGAATGCAGTGGCACAGGTAGTTAATGGTGCCGGTTATTCAGTGCATGTGGCACCACTAGTTTGTGAGCTACATAGGCTGCCAATGTGCTTCCAGATGCAATTCAAGGTGCTGGTTGTCTTTAAAGCCTTCATGGCTTGGGGCCAGGTTACTTAAGGGACCATCTTTACCTGGTTGTTTCTACCTGTCCTTTCCGGTCCAGCAGGATGGGCACATTCCGGGTCCCATCTGTTAAGGATGTAGGCTGGTGGCGCCCAGAAGACGAGCCTTTTCTGCCATAGTGCCCAGCCTCTGGAACGTTCTCCCCCCAGAGATTAGGTTGGCCCCAACCCTGCTGGCCTTCCATAAGGGCCTAAAGACCCTAAAGCTGTGCTTGGGCCTGGTGTCCCAAGTGTGTGAAGGAACCCATCTCCTGGCTAGTGGATGATTACTGGTTTTCTCGGCTGCTGTGTTGTTGTTGTTGTTGTTGTTGTTGTTGTTGTTGTTATTATTTTATTTTTATATATGTATTTGTTTTATTTTTATCACTGACCACAGCCTAGAGTCATTGTTGAGGTGGGTGGCTATATAAATTGAAAAATAAATAAATAAATAAATACCAGTCAGCCATTTGGTCAACACATCAGTAGGAAGAAGTAATTGTCTTTGATCCTCTTTAATATCTGCAGTGAGCTCCAATTAATGTGGTTTTGGGCTTGGAACAGTCATGTCTAATGAGGATAAATTATGTGTGTGCTTTGGGTGAAGAGAATGTATGCATAAATGTGTGTATGTTTATAAAGTGATATAATCTAACTGCAGGAGAAGATAAAGCAAACCCTTTTATAAACTTCAACAGGATTTGGATAAAGCCTTCAGGGACCAGCAAAATGTGGTTCACCACAGAACTTCTTTCCTGCCACACCCAGCTGCCAAGAGCAAGGGTGCTTTGTGCCAGCAAAATGGTTGTGGTGGCACAACTGAGCTTCTCCCTCCATTTGGCTTCTCTAAAAACAAGTTGATGCAAACTTTTTAGTGCAGATGCTGCTGATGAATTTATCACAAAGACTGCACAATTTTCATGGAGAAGGCACAAGAAAATGAGGCTATATATCTTCCACTTTTATGTGGTTTGGATTTTTTAAAATTCTTGAATACAAACAATTCTCGTACGTATGAGCTATAGGAATGTTCAAAGAAAGCAGGGAGGGAAGAGATGAAAAATGAAGCACAACAGAATTGCCACAAGGGCTTTCATCTTTTAACTACAGCAGAACAGATTTCAAAACAAAAGCCAAAACCCCTAGCTCTGAAAAAAAAAACTCTTATATCGAGCTTACAATATTTATTTATATTTTCATTCATGGAAACAATGAGAAAACCCCTTAGACAAATTAAGACGGATAGTCACATCTCATAGATTCAACAATAAGCTAGGCAACAATAATACTACAATCAGATCAAACCAGTCCATACTCCAGGAAATAAAGCCAGACTGCTCACTTGAGGGAATGATCTTAAAGGCAAAACTGAAGTACTTTGGCCACGTAATGAGAAGACAGGATACCCTGGAGAAGAAGCTGATGCTCGGGAAAGTGGAAGGCAAAAGGAAGAGGGGCCGACCAAGGGCAAGATGGATGGATGATATTCTGGAGGTGACGGACTCAACCATGGGGGAGCTGGGGATGGTGACGGCCGACAGGAAGCTCTGGCGTGGGCTGGTCCATGAAGTCACGAAGAGTCGGAAGCGACTGAACGAATAAACAACAACAGTATTACAAGGACCCAAGCATTTTCACTAAAAATGACCAGTAACAGAAGAGCTACTGAAGACCCAGTTTTACAGCTGTGATATTTGGAGGGGTGGAGAGGGGAGAGCAGGATCACTTGTCTGTGCATTAATAAACAAGTTGAGTTGTTCTCCTTCCTTTATCTCACTATAGGAAGAAAGCAACAACAGAAGAGTCTTCTTGACTACAGTATATAAACTGGATTGGTTGAACAGAGAGAACTGCATTTAAGCAAACATGTTATAATTTAGTTTATATGTGAAAGCAGTAGCAGGAAGGCTCACATCAGTGTGAGACTCATGCCAGGTCGAAAGTTCTCCCCAGAACCAAATGGAAGAAATGCCCATAGCTTCTAACCAGCAGGCTTCGGTCTAAGGATTAGTGGAAGGCCTTTCTCAGAGAACATTCTACCAAAAGAGAATGGATTCTTTTACAAACCTCGGAAAAATCTACTTTTTCTCCCTTCAGTCAAGGGTGTGCACCTTTTTCTGAGCTGAGGCCCACACTCCAAAATATAGAATAAACAAGTAAATTTCATTTCTTTTCTACATAAAGTTCAACATAGTTGATATGATTACTCTCCAGCCTTGTTTAATATTTTTCTTTTCTATCATACTAAAAATTACAATTTAGTGCCAGCTTTTTAGTCTCTGGAGGATGATCCAAAGATTCCAGGAAAGCATATTACCCTGGGATCTGAGGTTGTACACCTCTGCCTTAAATTATGTTAGAAATAAGGAAAAATTTAAATGTCCTTGTATGGATATTGTAACATGGCATCTGTTTATCTTTTATTTCCCAATGTGAGCCTATGCTTATCAATTGTAATATAATTACAGAAGGTCACTATCATATATTTGGTCTATGTCCCAGGGCTTCTGTATACTAGATCAGAACCTAGGTTTTTCATTCAAGGGCTTAAGTATTAAATATCCTAGACAGGATGAAACAGTCATCTGCAAGACTCTAGCCTGGGATTCTTTTCTTACAGAAGTCAGTTTTGCTCCCTGAATATTTCAGCCTTTGGGCAATTGGTAAAAACAACACTGAACTTTCAACAATTACTGCCACCTCTTTGGTTTTAGAAGATTTTACTACCATTTTTATTTCTTCTGCTTGGAATTGTGTTTGATTGTTTATTGTAAACTGCCTCAAGTGTTCAATGTACGGAGGTCTATTCAAAATATATGCTGAATAAATAATTAAAACACACAGGGGCTCTCTGGATTTTCTATTCTGACTATAGCTCTTAATGCTTTATTAAATGGCAGCTACAGAAATTCCACCAGACTTTTTGGAACAGAGTGCACAATACATAATTAATTTATTAGGGAACTAACTGCATAGGATGTGCTGAAGGCCACAGGCTTATATGGGTTTAATAAGGATTAAACAGATTCATGTATACTGTCAAACTATGATTATTATTGATGATGTTTATATGTAGTCTCCAGATTCAAAGGCAGCATGCACCAAATGGCAGAAGCTGGATGCGATAACCCAAGAGGATTACTACCTTCATGTCCTGTATGTGGGCTTCCTGGAAATATATCATAGACCATCATGAAAAGCAAAATGCTAGAACAGAAGGGACTTTGATTATAAAATGTCTGCATACAACACTCACTGAATTCAATAGGACTTTACAAAATTGTGCAGAAGAATAAATGCACTTAACAAGTACTGAAAATAAGCAAGTTAGCTCCTACTTCTTTCTTGCATTTTTAAAAAAAATAAAAACATG
This sequence comes from Charina bottae, assembly GCA_023362775.1. Taxonomy (NCBI): domain Eukaryota; kingdom Metazoa; phylum Chordata; class Lepidosauria; order Squamata; family Charinaidae; genus Charina; species Charina bottae. Next base: position 14,504,051 of record JALMGJ010000001.1, read on the forward strand.
GAAAGTCTGTATTTGAGAAAATGTTTTCTCCAGAAACTGCCCAGACTGCCTCCCCATATGTTCAGGGTGCTTTCAGAAAGATGGCTCCTTGTTAGTGTTACTGATCAACCAGAACTGTTTAACTTTCCTCTCTTTTCATCCTTAAAAGATGAGACAGTAGGAAAACAAAGAAGAGTTACATATGGAAAATCATAACTATTCTTTTTTCCACATTCCAAAGTAAAACTCTGCTTGAGGCAGGATGATTGCTCATAAAAGCCTCATCTGGAACTACCCTGGGGAAGCTAAATTGTCTCCAATATCTCCTTTTCCAAGTTTTTGCACTTGTACAATTTTTGTTTTTCTCCACTGAAAATAAAGCTATGAAAATAAATGCCCATCTATAATCAGAGACTCGAGCCTTAACTTTTTACACAGACAAATTGCTAGTAGCATAGTTTCCATTATACAGTATTTAGTTGCTTTGCCTTGAATTGATGAACAAGCACATTTGTTTGGACCATCCTGAAAAGGACCGCCAACAGACTCACTCTTTCCTCAAGGCTCAGGTAATTCTGATACCAGTAACTGTGAACGATTTGAGACTATTGTCACCTATGAAACACAATCTCTGACCAAAAATGAATCCTTGCAGATAAGCGTGGCATCCCTTGTGGGAAATCAAAAGGATAAAATCAGTCAGCATTGCAAACGTTCAACATAATATGCCATCTGTTCTGAGTAAAAAGCCCATTAGAGAAACCGCAGAGGATACACTATGAAAACCCACTGCGAAAAAGCCAAAACTGGGTAGAGTAAAACTCTGGAATCTAGCACAATTATATACCTGCAATTATAGCAAGTGACCAGAATCAACATAATTACTGGTAAGGATTTACAAATTTCTTGGCACGGTAAAACAAAACCCACATTGCCACTTCACGGGGAGAACCTTCTTGAAAACAAATGGAAGCAAACGTCACAGCACGGGTCCTCAGTTCTCAATAACTTCCAGTGAGCTTTCTGTAGCAGAGTAGGGTTTACTTTTAGAATTTCACATAACATTATGACACTTATACAACTGTATTGGGAACCAGCTGTGGCTGACCCTACTGATATAAACTAATACTGCTTCAGTATTTTTGCTATTTACTGATTAGGTATAAGTAATATATGCTGTTAGAAGACAAATGTGTACATTATACTACTAAAGACACATTTAGATTTTTAGCAGTATCTAGAGAATCCCTGAAAAAGGTATACAGATCGTAATTGTTGAAATGAATGCTTTACTATTAAACTGGTGAGCTCCACAGTGTGCAATTACTACATGGTGTACACATACTTCTACCTGTGCAATAAGGAACATACTAAAAGAATGTTCCGCAAACTCAGTACAAGTCCTACAGGGTTAAGATCTTTATCAGATAATCAGGTTACTCAATAATGTGTTCTGTTAACTCACCTCTTTTGCCCAATGTTATAATATTTTCATGTATTCCAGGATATTTCTTTCCACTGTTATCTGAATTATCACCTGTTCTTACTTTCCATGGTGTCCAAGACATGCAAGAAGAAATGTAAAAATGAAGCTGGACAACCAGTTACTGTGGGACATTTTCTCTGTTTCACATGACTTCTAATTTTGGTTAATTACTCAGTAAAAAAGTTTCCATTATATTGCAATATTATTTATTATTATTATTTGTTTATTTATGCAATTTCTTCACCACCTCAATCTCCAACAGGATAAGATAAGAACACATTTTAAAACTTCAATAAAAATGTAACAAATAATATCAAATAATAAGAATATAGTATTATTTACTATAAGGGTTATATTGCCACAATTCACAAGGACTTAAACTGGTTTACAGTTAAACATTTTGTCAGTAAAGTAAAGGTTCCCCCCGCACATTTGTGCAGTCGTGTCCGACTCTAGGGGCTGGTGCTCATCTCCGTTTGTTAGCCAAAGAGCCAGCATTGTCTGAAGACGCTTCCATGGTCATGTGGTTGGCATGACGCATGCAGAACGCTGTTACCTACCCACTGAAGTTGTACCTATTCATCTACTTGCATTTGCATGCTTTCGAATTGCTAGGTTGGCAAGAGCTGGGGCTAGTGCAGGAGCTCACTCCGTCACGCGAGGCTAGGGATTCGAACCTCCGAACTTGCGATCGACAAGCCTGACGTCTTACCCGCTGAGCCACCACTCCCCTATAAACATTTTGTCAGAGAACCTGGCAACTTCTGATTCAGTCTTGCTTTCTTGTTTAATTGTTGCTGATTATCAATATCACTTTGTGCTTTTTTTCTATGAAAGCATTAATCTACATTTCTAGATTGCTGTATTTGGAAAAAAATACATTCTGTAAGTAAGTTGGAATATAAGTAAGAGAAACATGGATTGAGATACAACCATTCTGTTTGGTGTCACAGTCAGTTTCAACTTCTAAGGCTACTGTTTTTAAAATGTATTTACCCACTCAGCCAAAGCTTTTTGCTCTCTATAGCATAGAGTTAATGACAAGGTTTCAATTTCATCCTAAAAACAAAAAAGAGTCCCAGCATTGTTCCCACTGAAGAAATATTGGATGATGCATTAACCTAGCCACTGTGCCTTATTTAGTAAATCATGTTTAAAATATAGCGCAAAATGTGAACCTAGCTAGTACAGAGTTAATGGTGAGATAAGATTTCAGTTATGGATATGGGGGTAATACTTTTAATCATTACAACAGTCTCCCCACATACTCTCCAGATGTGCTATTACAATTCACAGAATTTCCAGCATGCTGGCTGCAGATGCTAGGATAGAACTGGTTGGGGAATGTAGCTCCAAGTTTAAGAGAATTTTAAACTAATTCTAAAGCAGGTTTTAAATTTCCTGGGGCACTGATCCAAATTGTCATGGCATATAAAAAATCACTGATTTTACTTTATGAACCCAGTATTACAAATTAAATGCTACCCAATAACTTTTTTCACATGTTGCTGAACCTGGCCTCCTTTTCTATAGGTTCATAATATCACAGAAATCTCAGATCATAGCTAAGGAATAACATTTATGAACAGCAGATATATTTAGCAATACTACGAACTTATTGTTAACATACAAAAATAAATTACTGATGTCAGTTAATATAAAACAAAAACAAACCTAAAGAAAAACAAAGAAAACAGTTGTGCTTTCCAAATGTTCAAGCTTTCACAATCCCCCAGCCAACATAGAATATGAGGGATGATGAACTCTTATATAACTGAAATACATCAGGTTAGGTAAGGCTTTTCTGTGTTAAAGTACTATAGCTGCCAGTTTCCTGTCTCACTGAATTGTTTAATAATTATTACATTTTTGTCAGTAAAATTATCATTTCCTAGTATATTCTGTGAAGAAAGAAGTTTTCTTTTTCCAGGTGAAAAGCTAAATAAAATGCTTTCTTTATCATCCAAACAGATATAACTTAACACTTTTAAAAAGTCTGTTGAACAGATTTTGCCTAGGTAGCAGAATTGCAATTGAAATTATCATGTTACTAAGGTGTGAACATTGGTATTTAACACACACACACACACACACACACACACACCCCTCTAATGAAGACACAGAATAAATCTGGAATGCACCTTGTATGGACTCCTATACATATTTTTCATTCTTCCACACAGCTCACAAATTGTTATGATGCCGTTTATTCAAGACATATTTATCTTGCAAATCATGAAAATTTATTATTAAATAATAATTTATTAAACTTGTATGCCACCCAACTCTCAACAACTCTGGGCAGATCAAGAAAATGCATTGATATAGAACACTTATCACTTATAGAATATCTTCCAACTACATTTATATATTTTAATTTCCAAAGCCTTTATTTTGCTTTCCTGTTAAACACATCCATTGTTGATTTGGAGGTATGTTTAGTATCTTTATCTTGCTGAAATATCAACCTCTTTTCAGCTTCAATTTCTTCACTGATTATGGAACATTAGGATATATTGATATATAGTAGAATCCATTCTTCCTTACACCCATACAATATTTTCAGGGCTATAGGCTACCAAACAATCTTAAAGTATAATAGAGCCACCCCCGTGTTTAACAGTTGGCAAGGTGTTCTTTTCTTCAAATACTTCACCCTTTTTTCTCCAAATGTATTTTGTATAGTTGTAACAAACAATTCTGTTCTTCTTTCATCAGTCCAAAATTGTTGTTGTTGTTGTTCAGTCGTTTAGTAGTGTCCGACTCTTCGTGACCTCATGGACCATAGCACGCCAGGCCTTCCTGTCCTCCACTGTCTCTCGGAGTTTACTCAAATTCATGTTCATTACACCGGTGATGCTATCTAACCATCTCATCCTCTGCCGTCCCCTTCTCCTTTTGCCTTCAGTCTTTCCCAGCATCAGGGTCTTTTCCAGTGAGTCCTCTCTTCGCATTAGGTGGCCAGAGTATTTGAGCTTCAGCTTCAGCATCTGTCCTTCCAATGAGCAGTCAGGGTTGATTTCCTTTAGGATTGACTGGTTTGACCTCCTTGCAGTCCAAGGGACTCTCAAGAGTCTTCTCCAGCACCACAGTTCGAAAGCATCAATTCTTCGGCGCTCAGACTTCCTTATGGTCCAACTCTCACAGCCATACATTACTACTGGGAAAACCGTAGCTTTAATTATACGGATCTTTGTCGGCAAGGTGATGTCTCTGCTTTTTAATATGCAGTCTAGGTTTGCCATAGCTTTCCTCCCAAGGAGCAAGCGTCTTTTAATTTCATGGCTGCAGTCACCGTCTGCGGTGATCTTGGAGCCCAAGAAAATAAAATCTGTCACTGCTTCCATTTCTTCCCCTTCTATTTGCCAGGAAGTGATGGGACCAGATGCCATGATCTGGGTTTTTTAATGTTGAGTTTCAAGCCAGCTTTTGCACTCTCCTCTTTCACCCTCATCAAGAGGCTCTTTAGTTCCTCTTCACTTTTGTGATGAAGTTGGAGAAAATATTTCTTCTGACAACTGTCCCATTGCATAAGCAATGCTGCACTATGAATCTGTGGACTACTACTTCAGTACCAGCTAAAGTTTTCAACAGGTTATTTGAAGTAATCTGTGGGTTCTGTTTTGCTGATCTGCCCAGCTTTCAGGCAGCTTCAGTCAAGATTTTTCTTGGTCTTCAAGCTAATACCTCACGGTCAGTAAAAATTGAGAATGGGTTTTTCAGCAAGACAATGATCCAAAAAAATCTCTTCAAATCAACCATGAAGTACTTACAGGAAGGAAAGATAAAGATTTTGAAATGGTTTTCTAAGTCCCCAGATCTTAATATTAATGAAAATCTATAGGAAGGTCTCAAACATGCAGCTCACGCAAGCAGACCTAAGAATATTTCTAACTTAGAAGAGTTCTGCAAGGAAGAGCGGGGAAAATATTAAAATAAGAATAGAAAGACATGGCTGGCAAAAATAAGAATTTGAAAGCTGTTATTCCTTCCAAAGTAGGTGTTACAAACTACTCAGTGAAAGGGTGTCACCTACCATATTCAATGTTTTCTTATTTTGAATCTGAAAAGAAAAACTGCATATACTGTAAATAGTAAGCACCTCTTGAAATTTGTTTACCTTTATACCAGAGGTTGTGCCAGCTTCTGTTAACTTATGCTTAAACTTCTGCATCAACTCTATATTCAGATACAACTGTTTTCAATGACCTTTCTTTCCAAATAGGCACTAGGTTACAGACTGATTTAAACAATAAATGTGTCAAAGCCAAGTTGAATACTCTTAAAACTGCTAATTCGTTCAAAAGATTTTTTGTGAAGGGGCATGTGTTAATCCCTAACAACCCCTACTCAAAAGCTAACTCAGCTAGTCTCTTAGCCATGCGCTGTTCATTAAGAAATTATATTTCTCATATCGCTTTTTATTTATTTATTTATTTATTTATTATTCAAATTTTTTCCCCGCCCATCTCCCATGCAAGGGACTCTGGGCGGGTTACAATAAATAAAAATTTAAAAACTATACAAAATATCTAAAAACACAAACAAAACATAATAAAATAAAATCCAGGATGGGCTTGGACCCGCAGAATAGATAGTGGAGCTATCGCTTGCCTTATTTTTTGAAATAAGCCAACAGGCATATACAAAAAGCTTGGGGGGGAATCTATATGAGAAAAGAAGTGGCTTGCACCTTAATATGTCTAGTACAGGGCTTTCCAAAGTTTTCCCGCGGCGACACACCAACCGTCGTTGGTGTGTCGCCGTGGGAAAACCCGGAAGTGCCGCCATTGCGGCAGCGCGCAAAAACCCGGAAGCGCTGCTGCTGCTTTTGTGTTTTTGCACGCTGCCGTTGGTGTGTCGCCGCGGGAAAACCCAGAAGCGCTGATGATGATCAGCGCTTCCGGGTTGTGTGGCGACACACTTTTGTGTCGTGACACACAGTTTGGAAAGCTCTGGTCTAGTACAAACCAAATAGATCTGCCATTTCAGCATACCATGGTAATGCACCAATTCTCCATTCCCCGTGGTTCCAGAGGATTCCTTGATTCTCAGGAATGGCTTTGGAAGGAGGCCACGAGAGAGAGCTGCTATAAGAAGGAGCAAATGACAAAAAAAAAAAAAACCACTGCACAAGTTCAGCTCTTTTTGATAAAACTTTGTATATACAAGACCTAGAGTGCCCAATCTACTGCAAAACACTTGTCAGTCCCCATATCCAGAAATCTAAAAAGAAGGAGAAGTACAGTTGGAAATAGAAACAACCACAGTATTTTGTAAACAGCTCCTGCTATGTAAAGTAGCCCAAGATTACAGAAGAATAGATTAAAAAATGTTTTCACTCTGCATTATTTTCAATGAGTTTAGAAGATAATACTTAAACTTTCAGGGCATACTCAAAGGAACAAACACCACTATTTACAATCTTTCTTTCAAGACCGTAACTCTAAATGGCTTCCCTGTATCATCAACCTGAAACATATGGGAACCTTCTGTGCTCCAGCACACATGCCTGTAAATAATCCCAGTGTCTATTTATTCCTCCTGTGGATTGCCAACCACAATCCACTTCGTTGACAGAGTGTCATGTGATCCAAATTGTCCTCCACTGTTATAGCTTGCCTTACGGACATGAACTATCAACCAGGATCAAGTGACAAACTGCAGATATTGTAAAGCAAAACTGTGCTGGAGCAAATATAAACAGAAATTCTCTTTATTTATTTTATTTATTTATTCATCATATTTATATAGCCACCCATCTCACAGAACATGACTCTGGGTGGCATACAATAAAAAACAAAAAACAAAAAACAAAAATATAAAAAAACAGTTAACAAGTTAAAAAAATATTAAAATTATGATTAGAAGGCAAGAAGAGGGCAACAGATAATAGCAATGGAGCTACCTCAGCAACTCACCATTCCCTTGGGACCCTCAAGCCTGATGACATAATCAGGTTTTGAGGGACATACGAAAAATTAACAAGGATGGAGCATACCTCACTTCCGGAGGGATGATGTTCTGTAAGGTGGGTGCTACAGTAGAAAAAGCCCTCTCCTGGGTCCCACCAGATGTAGCTCTTTAGCAGACAGGACCTACAACATACCTCTTCTGCTGGATTTGATGGGGCAGGCAGATGTAATCAGGAAATGGCAGTCCCTCAAATAAAAAACCCATGAAGGGCTTTAAAAGTCAAAACCAAACACTTAAAACACTTTACATAAAACGTGAGGCCAACTCAATGTTATTCAACATAATATTGCATAATATTTCACACAAAACAAGTAGCCATTCAAAATAGACAACCCCCCTAAAAATTAAATTCTAAAAAACACATTCAACATGAATCAACTCTAAAGACCTTAAGTTGTACCTAATTCCATATTCTAATAAATTACCTTCAGTGGGCTTGTTGCAAGGGATGGAGGCATTTGTTTCCAGATACAGCAATCTAAAATATTATAGACTTTTGCCATTCATACTGAATACAGGATTAAAGAAAAGGTAAGTGGCAAAATTGTTACTAGTTCTCATAATGAGAAATAGGCGAGAACTAGTAATTTCCAACTGTTCACAGTCGTCAAGCTGAAACAACTAGACTTAGACCAATTTTGCACATCCACCATGTAAAAAAAACCAATGTAAAATCTCCCCACCAATGACACACATTACTAGGGGCAGCTAAAGTCATCACTGTACAGAGGTTCAAAGCAATTAATATGGCAAGTTAGGACCACCAAGTGTGAATAATGAGTAACATTTTTACAGGCTTTCTGTATAAGCCACATTTTTCACTGGTTCCTCTGTACTTTGGGACAACTCCGTTTTTTTCCAGTTCAAAATTATTGAAGTCAATGGGGAGACCTTTGCATAGCTCTCTAGCTGACTGTATAGTGAAAGAGAATCCTTAGTTAGCATATCCGCTTAGCTGCTTCAGCCTGTTGGGCTGATTTCTATAACATGCACTTGCACCCCCCTCGTTCCTGGAAAGATAAGTCATTTCTGTTGCCCTTCTTATTTCAGTCTGACCTGTCATTTCTTTTGTATGCCAAATAAATTCAGAGTTGAAAAACATTTGGACCTGATACGGCCTTATGCATCAGTTAGCCCAAACTACAGCCATTTTTGTTGTTTTTAAGTCATTCAGTTGTTTCCAACTCTTTATGACCTGATGGACATCATTTTCCCAGGACTATAAGCAACTGCTTCTTTGAGTTATTGTAAACTCATCCTAGTGTCATAGGTAACAGTCTCTAACCACCTTGTTTTCTGCCAGCCTCTTTTTTTATTGCCATTACATGGGTTCAAAGCAATATCTTTCCTGGATATACATTTTAAGACAATAGGACGGTTCTCTTTAAAAAATGCTTTGGCACGTTCAAAACTGAAACATTCAAAAAAATGCACACTTTCTAATATGGGACAGACAATGATTAAGAACTAAACGATGAAATATAAGTGGGGAAGCTATTAAGTGAACACAAACATCTGCATAGAAGTTCTTAATATTAAAACACAAATATAGACCCTGGAGCAGAGATGAGAAGACTGAATCATTTCACATTCTGTAAAACAGCCATACAGCTTCTACACAGGTCACAGAAATTAATTTGCACGAGCAGCTACAGCAGGATTAATGTTTCAAACTATTAATATCATTAAATATGAGATATAAAATTCCATAAACTTTAAAAATTGAAGTAGAATCTAAACAAGTCAAGTCAGTTTCCTCTGAAAAATTGTAATTGCTTACCGCTAACATCTTCTCTGAACAGTGTTTACATTGCAGTAAGAGTGATGGATCTGCACTGAATGATTCTCAGATCATGCCACTTATATTCTTCAGGTTTTTAAAAGACAAATATTCTTTCAACAGCTCAGTAGGAAATTTTGACACATGCCTCTTTTCATAGGTAAGAAATGTTTGTTTCACTTGTGAAATGTCTCCTTCTATACATTCTTTATAGTATAGAAACCTTACAAGGATAAAATCACATACAATAAAAGCATAATAAAAAGTTGATAAAACCAGCTCAGCCAGCAGTTACAATATCTCATCGCATACTAAAAACCAACAATGTAACAATGCAGCTAATAGACCAGAGCAGAGAATCAACTGGCCTTTAGGGTGTTCTTAAAAGATGCCGGTGATGGGACCTTGCATACTTTAGATGACAAGACAATCTGCAAGCATGGAATCACTGCAGAAAAGTCCCTCTCTCTTGTGAAAACCAGTTTATCAAACCTCAAATGAAATAAAGTAGGAAGTGTCTTGAAATGCAGGCAGGTTACTATGGGAAGAGATAGTCTTTTGTGTAACATGGTCCCAGATTTCTTAAGACTTTAAAAAAACAGCACTTTCAACAGAAGTCTGGTAACCACTGTATGCAGTATACAATAGGAGTCACGAGTATCAGCCATCTTGTTCCTACAACCACATTCTGCACTACCACAATAGTGTGTGCGTTGCAGTAGTCCAGCATCAACAATCATTAGTTCACTGACAACTCTGTCAGGATCCATCCCCTTGCAGATGATGTGGCTCTATGACAGGGTTGAAGACACTTGCACCGATAGCCCATGTCATCTTCTCATTCCAAAGCAGATCCTAGGGTTTTGTCAAGACCACTATTAGATCAGCAGCAAAATCCCCCTCAGAAATCTACCCAGCTTCTTCAGCCTGGAAGGGCATTCAATTATAAAGAACCTGAAGTTTGAAGTGGATCAGGTAATTATCTATCCATGCCAATGGAGTTATCATTAGTTCCCCCACTCATAAATCATTATCCTCCAATATAAAATAGAAAAACAAATCCAAAGTATGTCCTGTCCCATTTCAAGTATCAAAGTATGTCCTGCCATACCTCAGCAATTAATAAGAACACTGTGATAGTGGTTCTTTTAAAAACATTTAAAACGAAGCTCTTTTTTTAAAAAAAAAAAAATACATGTCTGACAACACTAGTCCTGCTTTCAAGATATCCCCAGGAAGCCAGGATACAATGCAGACTCCTTTCCTTGATAGCTAAGTGGATTGCCCATAGTCAAAGAGTTAACTCCCTGTAATTCCAGGCTAAGTGATGATAACATTTAGCACTTTGACTGTCCAAAGTACATTCCATACATTCTAAGTAATCCTTGTAACATCCTCATAAAGCGGATCCTTATGTTGCACAGGAGAAATGGATTAAAACTAAGAGACTAGTGAGTTACCTAAAGACACCTAAAGTCTTCATACCAGAAGTTAATTTTGAACTGAGCACGACTCAATCAGTAGCTCAGGCCACTGTACTACGTAGACAACTACTTTCAAGAATGCACATAATTTCTCCATCAGTAATTTCATATCCCTGAACAGTTACACACAGGCATTGGTTCCTGAAAAAGCAGATAATAGGGGTAGGAACAAATAGACCAAAGGTGTATCTATGAGCCCTATCACAAGTTGGCAATTGCCATCAATGGTAGACTCTGTCTTGGCTTCAGAATAAAGCTGCTGACCTGTGGATCTCACTATCATTTGCACCCCATCTGTTTCTCATGTCAAATTCAGTATTTTGTACTGAGAAGAAATGTTTGTTCAGTTTCCCAGAAAAGGGGCATGGGCGTTTATAGCAGTGGTACACTACTGAGAGAGTAAATCCAGCTCTTTCCACCCCATTTCTATTTTCTGTCTTGCCAGATCTCCTTTTTATATGCCAGTTCTATACGCACTCCCAATCTGCTCCAGATTTAGCATAAAAGTTCCTGTTGCATAATCTTCTCCTGGCATGGTTACTCTGAAGTAAGCAAAGGGATCAGTTGCACATAATAATGCCTGGCACGGCAAGTATGAGCATTTCTTCCTAATTAATTATTTAGAAATAAACAAGATGAACAGCAGGATACGCGGGCTTCCATGATGGGGGCAGGCTGAGAGAGGAAAAATGGCACGTGCACCATGCTGTCAGCACACATGCAACAGAATTTATGTACTTATGTTAAATATCAAGACATCATTACACAGTCACACCATTTGTACAATGATGTCATAACACACATGTCATGATGCACATGCTGTCATTTAGACACCATTATAGCTTGTTATGGATGCCACTGGTTAGGTATACCATTCCCCAGCACATCACATCAGTTGAAGGCTATACTGACGAAAGCAAGAGAGACAGCCGCATACCCAATTCCCCAGCACAGATTAACAGTTGTATACTCCTTTCACTGCATGGCTATTAACAAATGCAGAGAAGGCTAAAACATCTTCTGCACACAATGGAAGCACATCAGCAAGCCTTGTGCACCCACAGCTTAATATTACACGGAGGCATCATAAGAGACGATGTATTTATGACACTAAAAGTAAACCCACTGAAGAGATTATAAAGCCTTCTCTTCACCAAAGTCCTGCATCAGCAAGCCTTTGTGGTCTTTTTCTAAGATGGACTGATTGAAATGTAAGTTGGGAGGTAGGGGACTTGAAAGGCTGCTTGTCCAATGACCACATATACAGGATGACTTCCCTTGTATGCAAGGTCATCTGTATCAGATGTACAAAAGGCGAAAAGACTCATTTTGCAAGAGTTGCAAGGACATGTAGTTTTTCAAAATTTACAACGTATTGACACTACTTTGCACTTTGATTCTTCACATGAGTGCAAGATGCTTGCCTAGGAAGAGATCCATATAATCCTATATTCAATCATATGTAGCCTGGACCCTTGTTATTCCTGGGACTGTACCCTCCAAGTAGAATATGCCCATCCTACGTGATCTAGCAGGAAAGGATACTTCGGGTGTCCACCTCACAAGAGATCAGGGGACTGGGAACCTGAAAATGACCTTCTCAGAAGCAGCCGCCCTCCCTCTCTGAAACAACATGTCTCCTAAGGTCAGGCTGGCCCACACTCTGCTGTATTTTCAAATACTGGTAAAGACAGTTCTCTTCCAAAGGAAGATGTTAATTAGACAGTAACGGTTTTCTATGTTAATTATTGTATCTTTGAATTATGTATTATTTTATGGTTGTTTTTAGACTGCATATTGTAGTCCACCTATACTTGCTCAAATAAGTGGCATATGAATGCTGGTCATCCATCCATCCACTCATCCATCTATTCAAAAGTAGTAGAATTCAATAAAAAGTTACCTTGAAATTTATCTAGCACTTCTATCCTTTTTCTCAGTTATAATCACCATGAAATGTCTCCAAATCCAGCAATCTGATTAGCACTTTCTGATGCAGGTCCTTTTCCCTTCTCTTCAAGTCTTAGTATCTACTTACTTTTATTTTATCCTTACAAGTCTGTTTGGGCCTTAGGGTGGTACCTGTCCTCCAGATCTGCCCCCTCGGCTCAAAATTGCCACCAAATTCTATTTTTAATAGGACAGAAAAGAAAAAAAACAAAAGTCATAGGGAGTAATCATATTAACTGCATTTAATTTAACGAAGCTTAAGTTTAAATTAAATCTAATTTAATTTTGTCCTGGCCCCATTTACTTCTTTATGCAGGACAGTCTCCTTTTTGGAGTGCAGCCTGTGGCCTTGGCTTCCAAAACATTGAGTACCCCTCCTGTAGAGCCTTAGCTCAGATCACTAGCTCTTAAACACCACATCCTGTGACTTTCCTGGGTCCCCAGCCTACCTGGTATAATATTTTAGTCTAGCTAAACAGACCATGTATTCCTTCCCTTGTGGAAGATGGGATCTATTCCTTTCATTTTCTTAACATCTGAACAGTGTTCAGCCAATCACAGTCAGAGAGGCTTCACTGCTACAAGCTCAATACAATAGATTGCCTTAGCACAGTAGGAACTCACAAAGCAGTTATTAATAATCACACATGGGCTCCAAGTAACTGCTGATATAGTTTGTGTGACGGGCTGCACACTCTGCAATTAAGATACTTCATGTTTCTGCAGATAAGCATATATAGTGTGTTGTGACATGGAGAAGAATATATGGTAAATGTGCACAAATGGCTTACACGTGATAGTGGCTTCCAAGAAATGTAACTAGTTCCACCACTATAAAAATTCCTCCAAGAAATGTTTGCATCATGCCCCCTCCCCCCAAAAAACAGATGAAAACTATTAAAATTCAGGATTTTCAGTTAATAAATAAGAATCAGATACCTATTGCCTAGTGTATTTGTCACTAATACGTAGAATCCAAACAGTTTTCAATACCTCTCAACTGCAATACTATTGTATTTAAAAGGTTTAAACCCAAAATGGTTTGTTTCATATTAACAGTACTGTATGTTCTATGTCATACAGTATGCTTGATCTTATCAACATGTTGCTTACAGAGTAGATAAAGAAAACAGGGCTGACTTAAAATGAAATTCATATAATATTTTCTGAATAAGTAGGCATACTAATTGGTTGCTATAACAAATAAACCATATTTGTTTACAACTAAATAGAGCCTTTATGCTACTAAGAAATATAATCCAAAACCTTTGGACTATGCAGCCCACATACCTTTCTTACTACAGTTTGTATTTGCTTAGGGAAACAACTGTCTAATTAAGGGTTTCTATCAACACCCTCTCTATATAAGTGGACACTACTACTTACTAGAAGATGGAAAATATAGTAACAAATACATTTTCTATGGAGTAAGTCCCTCCTGAACTCCATGCTACATATGACACGTCCATATAGTTTTCTATGACTTGCTGCTGCCTTCTTATTGACAGTTTTTTAAACTTCTCAGACTAGCGTATACTAGGGAAGTCTGTAGGATGGGTCAAGAGTCAGGATGGCCATGACATTGCAACTGAAGCCATACCCCCTTTGTACTGTATGTGCATCACAATGCATGTAAAATGGGGCGGGGTGACTGCACAGTTGCAATCTTTATTTTTTTTACACACACACATACGCACATACTTGCTTGCCTCTGACCTATAGCCCTGAAATGTCCTAGTGGTCTACTATCCAAGGATTAACCAGGTCTGTCCCTGCTTAGTTTTTTTGAGATCAGCCAAAGTCAGCTAGATTCTGCCACCTAGTTGTATTTAAAGGAAATATACACAGCACTACAGTGTAGGAACCAATATTTTCACAGAGGAAGGTCCATATGACTGGCCACTAACGTGTTGTTCTATAACATGGAGATTATCTATGGTCTTTTGCTGATCATGTAAAACCAAGGAAGCAAACGTCATGTTCCCAAAAGTGCCCCAGAGGAAACTAAGGCAGGGAGATAGTGAGGTAGCTCCATTATTATTAACATCCCTTCGCCCACTATTTCTTCTTTTTAGCCTCGTTTTTTATAGTTTTTGATGATGATGATGATGATGATGATGATGATGATGATGATAATTGTTTTGGGTATTTATTAACTGTTTTTTTTAGCTTTGTTGTCCACCGCCCAGAGTCACTTGTTTTGTGGGATGGGCGGCTATATATTATCTATTTGGTAGATAAATAAATAAATGTAACAGTGGAAGAAATCAAAATGGAAACAATGAAAGGAACAGAGAAGGAAAGCCTTTTGCAAGTGAGGAGTCCAGACATCTGGTAACACAAAAGATTCCTCTTTGTCAGAAAAGAGAGAACTGGATGTCACAAGAGGAAGGGAAGATAAAACTCTTTACTAGCATGCAGTGTAACTGTTTATGTATCCCCACAGGAAGGCAGCTCTGTTTTCTCTCCCTCCCTGTATGGCCAAGAGAAAGAAATTAAAAGCTTTTCTTCCAGTTTATAATATGTGGTGGTTACTCTTAACTGGAATGCAGTTTGGTAGAACAGTTCAGCTACATAATACAGGTTTGAAATTACCTAATGTCCAAAAGCTTTGGTTAAAATTAACCATAGTTTGTT
Source organism: Charina bottae (assembly GCA_023362775.1). NCBI lineage: Eukaryota > Metazoa > Chordata > Lepidosauria > Squamata > Charinaidae > Charina > Charina bottae. Next base: position 14,519,343 of record JALMGJ010000001.1, read on the forward strand.
GAGTTTGAACATGACACCAAGCTTTACATTATCACAAAAACAAAATTTTCAGTTTCACATATGCTGAATCAAAACAGAACAAACCATTTTATGACTTAGTGTTGTGAGAATTCAGACAATGTGTATGATAGAAATGTGTTTCTATTGTTTTTTTAGGTTATTATTATGTTTTTGTATTTTTTATGATGCAAACTGCTAGGAGTCATTTCTGAATCCAGCAATATATAAGCACAATACATAAATGTCAGCAGTCATCAGGATTAATTTCTACCACTGTCAATCATTACAACCGAACTGTCCTCTCTTTATCATCTTCCTTACTGAATGGTGACTGAGAAGTCTTTGGAGAAAGCTGATAGAGAGGTGTAGCTCTTTGGAGCAAAAAGAAACACCTCTAATGTCTGGCTCTAACCAGATATTAAGTGGTTAATATACGTATATCTGGGGCTAGAGCAGGATATTGGTCTATCTGCTGCAGCCTCTTCCCCTGCCTACCCGTTATTTAAAATAGCTTTTGCTGCTGGGTTTATAGAATGGCAAGTGCACGGGTATTCCCACGATTCATAAGCCATCTCAGCCCTCAGCATCAAGGCACACAGAGGGAGCACTCTTCCCTTTGAGCAAAGCAAAGGATCAGGAGGGCCTGTAAAATCCATTGCTCCAATAGCACCTGCACACTCTAACTCTGCCAAAAAATACAACAATTTTATATTGTAGCTACCTTTTCTATAGTTTACTGTTCCTTGAATAAGGAAATTGTTCTGGAGGAAGAAAAACAAGATGGTGCTACTTGTCTTTCTTCCACTGTTCTACAAGTTACACTCTGTGTCCACTATAAAATAAAACAAGTTCATAAGTCACCGTACAGTAACAATACTTCCATTATATCAAAGCTATCTCCGAGATTGTAAAACCAGGACTTATTTTGACGTCCAGATGACCATAATACCGATTCATATCTATTAAGATTTTTTTCTAAATTAACTGACATAACTAATCGTATTAACCTACTAGTAGAAAGTCAGCGTGATTATCAGTACAAGACAATCCAAGCAGATTCATGCATCGATACTCAGCAAGAAGCATATGAATGCACTTTTATCTGGTTTTGTTTTGTCTTCATAGTAACAAGGACTCTATAAACATATCTCACACATGTAAAAATGTAGTAATCTAAAAATCCTTTAGGGCTGTTTCTTGAATTGTTGCCATACAGCTTGAATTAAGTATTAAGAAAGGATTTCTTCAAATTAGTTTCTGTAGACCAAAATATATTTGGTCATCTACACCTATTATGGAAATGGGAAAAGCAGTCTCATTTGAGCCAAACTTAGGTCTTTCTTAAGTTTGACTTCCAGCCAATGCTTGGCTGATTACATCAAATAAATATTTGGAGGGTAGTTCCGTGAATGTATTGCAAGTAAAATAAAGTCTCTTGTGGCCATTTTCACACTAACAAATTTATTATGACATAATATTCTATGTACCACAATCCACTTCATCAGACTCATAAAATGTTATCCTGAATTAAAATCAGATTTGCACATAGTGATAAGGGGAAGAGATTATAAATGAAAATGAAAATACACACCTTACCCCTATTTGGATTTTTTGCCTCTTCACTCCATTAGCTACTGTATCTTAGATGCCCATTCCACCAACTCACTAACAGCACACATCCTCTTGTTCTAAAGACTGAGCTTTCTTCACTAAATTTCCTTTATCATTGGACTCACGTTGCTTTCTTAACTCTTAGATGCCCCCAGTTAAAGGAATCTGAGCATGTTGATTAAGTTTAGAAGGTTGGTTATATCTGCACACATTGGTGTATGCATAAAACAGTATTAAAGGAAAATACTATGTTAATTTTTTTATGTTGCATCTATATGCCACAGGAAATGACAGAATGAATCTTCTAAAGACAGTGTACATAGCTGATTAAATGAGAGCAGCTTTTCAGAAGATCAAAAGGTTTTCAATTTATCAGCTTGGTACTCTTACTCTTCACCTTCTTAGTTTTTATACCCCTTTCTAGTGGGGTGCAATACTGTTTCCTTTCTCTTCTGACATTCTCTCCCTCTTTTGTTTTATATACTTTTTGAAACTTACGTCTTTCAACCACTTATATCCCTCACATTCTGCTTTAGTTGCCATGTATTGCCAGTAACACATTTAATTCCTCTTGGTCCTCAGGTATTATAAGAGCTTTCTTAAATTAACTGGCAGTTTGTTTCCATCAGTGAAGGGGGTGGGGGCAGGAGGCATCAAAAAACTCAAGCTGGCGGCCAAGTCTTGACTTTTTTAACCTCCTACCCTGCTGTTTTATCAACAGTCTTTCAACAAAACTTGCCACCCAACAGAACCATCTCCTATCAACTGAGATTACTCAACATGATGCTGCTTGAGAAAACCCAGATTCAATTTCTGAGTTAGAAATGAAGCTCATGAGACCGCCCTTACAATACAGGAGCTGTATTTGCACACACACAGAACCACAAACACACAATCTACATTTTAGCCTAGCATGCTGTACAAATTCAAATCTCATAGTTAAATCTATGGAGAAATGTGCTATTATGAAGTTCAACTGTTATTCTAAATAGATGAAGCATCCAGTATTGTATAAATAAAGGATCATTCTTCAACAAGTAGTCTCATTCATTATAATCCTGCAGGAGGAATGGGCTTTGTAAAATCTGTCAGTTCCATCTACACCCCTGATAGCACAGCTACATCACTTTTTCAGGCTGACTTGTCAGAAACCAACAACTGGACAAGTTCAGGACAAACTTGAAATGTTAGTAAGATTTGACTGTTCATATATTTAATAATTTCTCCCTTCAGTGGTCACATCTGAAGAGCACTGGGGGATGTATTCCAAGCTTTTGGAGAATGCCTGTAGGTTTCATCATCATGGGGATAAGTTGCCCTCAATATTGCATCCCAATATTCAAACTCAATTGTTACTGAAGTTATAGCCACAAGAGACTTTATTTTACTTGCAATACATTCACGGAACTACCCTCCAAATATTTATATGACAACATTTTTCTAACCCCAAATCTCATAGCAACAGGCAATATTTTCTCTTAAATCGTCTATCTAATCATGAAGGCCCTTTAGAGAGTTCAGGAAAAAATGTCAACTGATCAATTAGATAGCAAAAACAAGAATATTCTGCAGACTGCAAAAGAGTTTTATTTATATTGCGTTAAGCATTAATACAAACTCAATTATGATATACAGGTCTCACATGAAAGAGAACATGCACAATTTAAAAGAACAGAGGCATCCCTGTGGTATATGGGAACAGTGTGGAAAAAGTAACTATCAAGATCTTCTCCCTTATATCAATGAAGTCTGACACTAGGCCACTGTTCTCGGTCCTAAACAATTTTGTGTATTTTCCTTAGAGCTATATAAACAGAAGAGATAACATCTTTTCTGTATCATTCATCTGTTTTCCAGGCAAGGAACAGCAATGCTGTATCTGAGAAATATTTCAAGTATGTAATTATGTTTAAGATCCCCTGAAAATTGCATTCATGATGATCCGTGGAATAAAGGTGGAGTATTGGGGACCTGATTAAACCAGGGATTTCCCCTTCAAATGTTAATTTCCCATTATTCGTTGGCGATCACTCGTAGCCGAGTAAGATTGTCTTCCAAAGGTAAAATTTTAACAGTGGATCCGTAAGTGGCTATAAAGGCCAATTCTGGATCCGCACAACCTCCCACAGTGAGGGCATAGGTTTCCGGGTGGGAGACGGTCATGATGAGGGTTTGCCTGACGTGCCTTCCTTTTAGCTCTTTTCTCCCTTGCGCCCTGTACTTCTTCAAAGTCCATAGCGCCATTAATAAAGGCTGACCTCCAATTGAAACGCTCATGAGTTAGGGCTTCCCAGTTACATTATTCCCATTATTACAGTAAAATTATTTTACTGTAATTTATTATTTTATTGTAATTTATTATTTTAAAATTATTTTAGTAAAAAATTATTACAGTACAGGGCAATAAACGCTATGGAGAAACGGCAAGAAACGGCTTTATTCCTTCTCTCCTCCTTCAGTTTCCCCAAGGACGTTATCAAGCAAGAGTTTAGGGACTCTTCTCAGTCTCTCCTCCAGCCCGCACCCTGCACACTTCCCTACAGATATTTAAGGGCCGAGGATTACATGGAGCAAGCCTGTAGGTTACATAATCGTATCTAAACATCCATATGCATACCTATTACATAAGAAAAACATTTCTCTGCAATAGACTATGAACGGGGAAAGGGGCGGAGGTGAGAGCCAGATTTCGTTGCAAACCCCTAAGGAAGCCAGCCTGCAGAAGAGGGGAGAGAGGGAGATCACATCTGCTTTCGCAGCCGTAGCGGCAACAGCAGCAGGCAGAGCCCCTTGTTAACCCCCTTCCTGTGGCTTTTACACGTCATGGAACATTCCCGGAACGGGCCAACGTTCCACCCACTTCAGGGAACAGACATAAAGGCGCAACACACAGATATCCTTCTCCTCGGCTTGTCCGCCCTCCCCCGCATCCCCGTTCGCTGTGCACATTCATTTCCCCTCCTCCCCCGCGCGCACAGCTGCTGCCGCCGCCTCCGCCGCCGTCACCACCACAACCACCACCACGCGCTGTTTCCTCGCCCCCCCCCCCCCAGGGGCTCCCACATGCCACCTCCGCCCCACAGCCACAAGAAGTAACGAAGCCAGCTTAGGCGGTTGCCAAGTCACCCTGACCCCTGGAAGCCAGTGGCTGAAATGCTTTCCGGCAGCAAACCCCACCGCCCTTCGCAACAGCCCCAGCGCGCGCGGGCGTTGCGCGTGTCCTCTTCACCTCCCCACTAGCTACCTTGAAATAGGCAGAGTGGTGCCTCAGCCGAACCCCAGCGGCAGCAACCGCCGTGTCGCGTCCCCTCCTCTGAGCTCTGTGTCCTCTTCCTCCGCCTCCTCATCTGCTCATTAGTAACCATGCACATACTTCTTCCCCACAGAAGGAGATTACGCAAGCCCGCTTGCTCCTAATCTGCATACACTTACATGCTGGGTATTCCCCACATTCCCTAAGAGTAGGCCACGAGCAAAAGACCTGGTTCGCGCGCCTTTGCGCGCGCGCGCACACACACACATACAGAACAGAAAGGGGGGAGCGGATTGTCTGCCGGCGGGGGAAGGGGAAGGGAGGCGGTTCTTAAGTCAGGTTGCCAGATCTGAACTTCTAATATGCAAATTAAGAAGCGCCACACTGGAACCTGGGGTGGCGTCCTCTTCCACAGCATGTGACAGCGCTCGCGAGGGTCTCTGCAAGATCGGTTTCCATTAGTCAATATGCGCTGCATCGCAGGCAGCAGTATAGAAACGTTCTGTGCAACGGGCGGCTTGTGACAAACCCCGTACCCACAAGACAAGTGAAGCAAGGGACGGGGAGGTTACACATACGCATTGTCTCCCACCCTTCCCTATCTCCCCCGCGGAATTGAATGGCCCGGAGCCGGACGCTGTCACCGACCACTCCCTTTTCACCTCACTTGGCAACCCAAAAATCTTTCCAACTATTGCTCAAAAGACACCAAAGGGCAGTGCATCTTTACAACTACGGGCCACTAAGCCGCCAAGCCCTTGCTTTTCTATTGCCCCCCGAAAGGCAGATAATGAAACAGTCCGATCCCTTCTCCGCTTCCCTGTTTTACGTCAAAGAACTGTCAGTTGTTTTTCCCTCCCCAAAAGAGAGGGGAACTGGAAATAAATGAGGTGGGGGAGGCAGGCAGGCAGGCATCTTTGCAGCAAAAAGCTCACCTGGGAGTCAAGGAGAAGGAAAGCCTTCTGCACCGCGCGCCGTTTCTTGTTGCGCTCTTACTAAGTCTGGGTCTGGAGTGAGGTGCCTTGCAGCTTTGCTTTATATAACGGCAGGTATTCCAACAGCCAAAGGGTGTCTGATTCATGTGTTTCTGTTCAAATCGATCACCGCTTTCTCCTTCTATTCTCCTCGATTAAACAAAATAAAAATATCTTTCTCGCACACAAACACACACATATATATATATTTATATTTATGTGTGTGTGTGTGTATGTCTATAAATATACCAGTCTTAAAGTACAGGGCCGAGAGGCCGCAGTTGTCGGTTGCGTGTGCGAGTGTTTGTTTTTTTCCTCCCTTCTGGATGATAGGAGCCTCTGATCTGCAGACGGACTGGGTTATTCCTGGCACCACTTCCCAGAACAGAAGTTACAAGGGGAGAGAGCAAGGGGAGAGCTCAGCCAGTGATGTCATCGGATCCCCCATTGCGTCCCGGAGAAGGGAGGGAGGGAGGGAGGCTGAACCAGAAGAGCCAGTTCCCGAGAGCCCTGGCTCGAACGTGCGTCTGTTTGACAGACGGAGCGTGTATGAGAGGCGCTCCGCGCAAAGCGGGGGAGGGAGGGAGGCAGGCAGGGAAGGAGAGGAAGGAGGCGGGGCTTCCCCGAGCGCTGGGAGCTGCGAGTCTCTCCGTCGGCCAGGGGAGATCTCGCTTCCTCTTCCCTCCCCCTGCAAAGGGAACTCCCCGGAGAGCCGGTTTCAACTTGCCATGCGAAAGTTGTGCGTCTTCCCAGCTTGAGAATTTCCTTTAAGGATGTGGGTGGGATCTTCTGTTCTGCTGCCCGCTTTCCCTCCTCCTCTTCTCCTCTCCTCCTCCTCTTTCCCTTTTGTTCCTTTCCTTCCCGGCTCTGCACCTCCCTTGCCCGGCCAAGGTCACATTATCTGCCGGGAGAAGAACCAAATTTAAGAACAAAAAAACACCACGCTGACTGCATTCCTGCGGCATTTTTGAAGCTCGTCTTTTGCAGCTGCTTCCAACCTTTAGGACAACCGTCTCTTCTGCGAATCGTTTGTATTCAGTTGGAAAGTTGATCTGCCGTTTGCAGAGCGTCGCTGGTTTTACACCGCTTTTTGCATACGACCCTATATAATGCCCCACATTCATTCTTTTGTCACTTTTGTTCACCTCTGACTAACCGATATCGTTTGATATATGTAATGGGGAGTGCAGGATTTACAGTCGAAAACTTAAAATAGGTTGAGTTTATTCCGTCTTTGGTAGAAAGGGATGAGGTGCTGTTCAAGCGGGAAGTGAATAAGACGCGGTAAACTCGTTGCAGTATCAGAAGATCGAGCGGATTGTTACGGCTGTCAGTCTAACCGCAGCCTTGCTAAATAGGGTGAGCTGTTGAGGCTCTTCCCGGGCTCCACTTGAGACGTTGTGAGCCAAATGGAAGGTCAGGTTGCTTGACGTCGGCTGTGTTTGCCTGCTCCCAAGGCGGGTAGAAAACTGGTGGAACGCATTATGGAAAAATCGGATGTAATGGAACCAAAACGGATCCTCCTAACACTCATATGACTGTGATGTGCTGACCCGAGGAAACCATCAGAAATCCGTGCTCAATAACTGTGCACATCTCCCACACTGTGTTGCCATCTTGGCATAAAACCCTGCTTTGTGAGCATAATTTTACAGGGCACCTAGTGGCTCTTTCCTGTTGGTATTCCTTCCAACTTTTCACCCTACTTCTGCTGTCAAGTTTCATTCCAGTGTATATCCATTAAAGAGCAAATTCTTTTTCAATTGAAGATAATATTTGTAGCTCAGGGTTGAACTGTGGAGTCCTTGGTGCTCTCTGAGCCTTGTTGTTTTCTTGCAGACGTTTCATTGCCAGGCTAGGCAACATCTTCAGTGCAAAAAGGGAGTGGGACTTGCTCTCTGTTTATATACCCTGGCTTGTCCTGCTTGTGTTGTTGGGGGTGTTGTTCTCTCCTTAGGAGTTCCTTGATTGGGCTGTTGTTTGCTGCTTGGTTGATTGACTTAGTTAATAGTTCCTTGATTAGGGTATATTGTGCTGTTTGATTGTTTCTCTGGTGCTAATCCTGGTGTTAATCTTTGCATATCTGGGTGTTGATTGCTGGCAAGGAGGTGTTCTGGTCTTCTGGCTTTTCTATTGTCTCTTATGAATGGTATGTAAATGTTGTTTACCTCTATGTGTTTGTTGATGGCTGCTTTGTCTGAGTGCCAAGCTTCCAGGAATTCTCTAGCGTTTTTGGATTTGGCTTGGTTTAAGATGCTCACAATTTCCCAGTTGAAAGTATGGTTGAGTCTGTCCATGTGTTGTGAGATTAAGGAGTTTTCATCGTGTCTTCTGACTGCTAGTTGGTGTTCGTGGATGCGCTCTGCTAGTCTTCTGCCCGTCTGTCCTACATAGTGGCTGCTACAGTCCTTACACTGTATGTTGTAGATAACTCCTGTTTTTTCTTCTTCGGCTACTGGGTCTTTTGGGTTACTTAAAATATTCTGAAGGGTTTTGGTTGGTTTATGTGCTACAGTGATGCCATGTGGTTGTAACAGTCTGTTGGTAGTTTCTGAGATGTTTCTGATGTATGGCAGCTTATCCTTTTCATAGCTTCTGTTGGTTGTGTTGTAGTGGGTTGGGTGGTCAGGCACTTTTTGATAAAGTTGCGTGGGTATCCATTTTGCTGGAAGATGCTGTATAGATGATCTGTTTCCTTTTTCTGGTGTTCCGGGTTGCTGCAGTGCGTTAGTGCTCGTCTGAATAATGTTCTTACACAGCTTCTCTTGTGGGAGGTTGGGCTGTTGCTTTGGTAATGGAGCACTTGGTTAGTGTGGGTAGATTTCTGGTAGACTTGTGTTTCTAGAATGCCATGATTTCCTCTACTGATGAGGACGTCCAAGAAGGGTAGTGTGTTGTTGTTTTCTTCTCCCCTTGTAAATTTTATTCCATTGAAGATATGGAATAGCCACGCAACTTTTACAACTTGTTTTATTTCAAGAATAACTATATATACAGTGTGTGTATGTATATACTGTATTTATTGTGGAGTCCTTGGTGTCTCTTCGATTGATTTATACTGTATGTATGTATGTATATATGTATGTATATATACACACACACACACACACATAATTTGAAATGGAGGATACCTCCTAGTTTTTGTGATGTGTATGTAATTTGTAGCTACTTTCAATTTTCACACACCCTGCCAAACCTTGCAGCTTGTTTCTGTAGTGTTTTATTATATTTGAAAGCACCACTTCAAATTAGAGCTTAACCATAATGCCACAATTTGGCCTGGTAATACAGAAGAATTGCAGAACCTTTCTCAGACCTATGAATTTGCAATCTCTAGGTTAGGTCCTGGCTGTTCACTGCAATAATGGTGAACAACAAATTGTTTTGTGATTGGGAGTGCTGAATGAAGAGCTTGGGGGCACACCATCAGAGCTCTGTAATCTAGGATACCAACTATTTTGCTATTAGTTATTTTCTAAATCATAGTGTTAGGTAAAGTTTGGGTGCTTCGCACTTAACATCCCCTGTAGCATCATTTTATACTGTTTACAGCTTTATTACATTATGTTAAAAGAGAACTAAAGTCTCCAGCCAACCTAGCAATTGCCAACCTAGCAATTCGAAAGCATGCAAATGCAAGTAGATAAATAGGTACCACTTCGGTGGGTAGGTAACAGCATTCTGCGTGGGTCATGCCGGCCACATGACCATGGAAGCGACTTTGGACAACGCTGGCTCTTCGGCTAACAAATGGAGATGAGCACCGGCCCCTAGAGTCGGACACGACTTCACAAATGTGCGGGGGGAACCTTTACCTTTTTAAAGTCTCCAGAAAACTTTTAAATACAGTTTTTAAAAGACATGCTGAAGAGAACAGGAAGGCTTACATTACTTTGGCAGTAAGAGTAAGTAAATAAAAAACTAAAAAAGCATCACTTTGGAAATACTGTAGTTATTCTTAGCCTTTAATGGAATTATTACTATATGCACTTTTTGTATTTAATAGTTTAGGGTCTAATTACCTAAGAGATTAATTTCCTCATTAAGAATCTGACATGTTAGGGGGTCACCCTTTCAAAGATCTCTCCATTTCTAAAGAACTATTTGGGTGTGTTTGGGCAGGCCTTTTCCCATAGATAATTGTGGTTTTCACTTTTTCCACTGTTAGAAAATGAGTTAAGATACACTTTTTCAATCAACAGTTTTAATGAGTTTTTTTAAAACTTCTATGCTGTTTTCAGTTCATTTTTTTCTACTTGAGTTATATATGTGCTTTGATTGTCCCAGTTGTACGCAAGGAAGGGTTATACGTCAAATAAATTAAAATAACACCATCATGAGTGCAATAACATATAATGAAGTAGATTCACATCCAGACATCCTTATACTTTCTTCAATCTGCTGGTCTTTAAGATAATCACAAGGTTTGCTGTGTTGATTTTTTATTTATTTATTTAAATTTATTGCAGCCACCCAATTCCAATAGATTCTGGGCAGCGTACAATTTTTTAAAAAACAATCCATAAAAACTTATAAAAAACTAAAACCGGACAGACAGTCCAGATTAAAATTATCTAAAAACAACACAAATCAAACAAAACAAACCATTGCAAGGATGAGAGACTTTGATTAACAAAAAGAAGGAAGAACAAACACAGCACAAGAGATATTGAATGAATTTCTGTTTGATTGGAAAAGCAGGTTTTGGTTTATAGGTTTGAGTATGTTTCTTATATATCCATAAGAAATAACACATAAAATGCTGCAAATTGTTCATTAGAACTCTGAAAGAAAAATACACTTATATTATACACTTATGCACATTTGATTCATTTAAAATTGTTTCCACAGATTGATTAATTTGGGGGAGGTGATTCATTTGTTAAAGATTACGTCATTTGTATAATATACAGTAAAATCAGAGAAGTATGATCCATATTACTGGAAAGTACTTCATCCTGAGTGGGGAGGGAGTGTGAATACAAAATAATCAAGAGAGATGGGATAGCAGGAAAGCACACTAATTTTCTTCAGCACTAAGCTAGTTCTAAACAGCTAAAAGGGAGACAGCTCAAAATAAAGAAAGCTAGATCTGGCTAGGAAATGAGGCCAGAAAGATCTGCTGGACTGGCATAGGATTCTGTTGAAGACCTGAAGGACCCTATTTAGGTTGCTTGTGTCGGGGTGTTGGCAGGTAGTGTTCAGGATGGGAGCTATTATTCCCTGACATATCTGGAAAGATTTCTTACAGGTGGTCTTTCAGGGACCATTAGGATGTGATCAGAGGTATTGATTCTATCACAGCAAAAGCATCCGCTCCAAACCACAGAACTTCCTTCTCTTAATGGTACTGTATGCTAAAAAGCTGAGGGCAAAGAAACCATTGAGTCAAGAACTAGAATACAATGGTAAACACTTAAAAGTAACTAGCAGGCTACTTACACCACATCACACAGACTGCCCCGTGGCAGTGATTGAGATAAAAATCCTTACTTATCTACTAGCATTTCATCTGCTTGTGGTAATCAACACCACTCTTTCAAGTATTTACAGGCCCATTTCAAATAGACCCAGAGGACAGAGTGTTGAAACCCTCAGAAGCCTATTATGAATAATTATATACAGATAGAATTGCTCCTGTCTATTCCAACAGCCTTCATAGTTACATCAGTCAAAGACGAATGTGTTTACAGTACTGTCTGCTCAGGCTGCATAGATAACTTGCAGGTTGTATAGCCCAAGAATGTGATATTGACACTGCAGGGAGACTGGAGGCCTATCACCTGCCCAATATGCCTTTGTCCCTTCTGTTAAAAGCAGCCAGATATGGAGAACCAATGTAGGCTACAGAAATGGTCAGTACCTCTAGGATACAACACCGTGGTCAGCCTTTTAAAGAAGACATCTATTATCTTCTTTAACTTCCTAGTCTTAGATAAGGTGCTAGAGCTGGTGTTTCAAATTTTAGACAGTTTAGGATGGCACTGCTTATCTGGGTCTGTTTCAGTCTAGCTTCTAAATTCATTATAGGACTGTGACTAGTGAACCACTTAAACTGGGGAATGACCAATCAGAGATAGTATACCTATTTGGTTCTCCGGAACCTCTCAGTGGCTGCAAATAAGCTGCTCAAAAAAATAAAGGGAACACTGAAATAAGACATCCTAGATCTGAATGAATGAAATATTCATATTAATTACTTTGTTCATTACATAGTTGAATGTGCTGACAACAAAATTTTGTTTTTGTTTTTGTTTTTGTTTTTGTTTTCCTTTTATTTTTATTTTTTCTGCACCTTCTGAACTTTTATTTTCCTTTTTTTTCTAGTTTCGTTTGTATTAGTTTTTACTATGTTTATTAAAAACTTCAATAAAATTATTTTTAAAAACACAAAAGGATTGCTGTTGTGGGTCTTCCGGGCTGTGTGGCCGTGTTCTAGAAGTTGTGGTTCCTAACGTTTCTCCAGCATCGAACTCCAGCCATGAAAGCCTTCGACAATACACACAAAAGGATTGTTACTTTAGGAGTACGGTACTTTCCTCAGCGCCATTCTCATGTCTGTTTTAAGCCTTAAGCATTTCCCCACTAGTAACTTATAGCAGCTACATAGTATCTCCAAGCCGTCTCTGAAGTGATTTAAACCTGTCCTCATTCCTCTTATTTTGGATGAATAGAGGATGCAATAAATCACTAGTAGGGAAATGATGTCCAAATGCCTGGGTGCATCTATGTAACATGCAACAAAATTCATTTGCTCTCTACGTCCATTTCTAAATGTCTTTGTTTCTCTTTCCCCCTCTTTTTCTTTCTCTCCATTTCTCTCTCACACACAAACAAAAACACTTCTGCACAGATACATTCATACACACTCTCACCTACTTGTGTGAAATGCAAACTATGGCATTTCTTCTGTAACAGGCAGGCCAATATTAGGGATTAAACTCTCATCAAATAATTTATCTAGAGCAGAGCTTTCCAAACTGTGTGTCGGGACACGTTAGTGTGTCGGCTGCAGTGTCTGGGTGTGTCGCGGCTGCTGCTGCCTCAGAGCCCTGCCAGGATTCCACGCAGGTCCTAGTGCCTGCCTTGTGCCTGGCTGCCTCCAAACCTGCTGTGATTCCGCACAGGTCCTAGTGCCTGCCTTGTGCCCTGCTGTAAGAGTGTGTCGCGAAATGATGCCCTGCTGTAAGAGTGTGTCGCGAAATGATGCATGTCTAAAAAGTGTGTCACCAACATGAAAAGTTTGGAAAGCTCTGGTCTAGAGAATATGTGTTGCTGCTTAGGAGCTTTGTATTCTTAAAGGAAGATTTATTTTGAGCAATCTATAACTAAAAATTAGCCATGTTAAGAGCTGGACTAACCTAAGCTGCATTAATATACGTTATTATTTGACATTAATACACCAGTGGTGTTAATGGCATCTAACAAAATGCAGAATGGGTAAAGTTCTGAGAAAACTATAATTATGAATATTGAACCTTTAATATCATTTTCATCCTGAAAAAATGTTTCATTTACATAATATATGTTTTATTTGTCAGATTCGTTTTCCTCCTCTGGCTAAGTAGCACACTGAATGGAAGCTGCCGGAAAAGTCTGCCAAACCATTTGCATGAAGCGGTGTTCAATATCTGCCAAACATTAAAAGCACTCAGAATTTCTGAAAAATGGATCTCTTAAGTGCCACCCAAAGCTTGAATTAAACACTTGTTTTATCAAAATTAGATTATTTGATAAAGGGGAAAAAATTAACTTGGTCATTTACTACTATGCTGATATTAAAAAATGCAAGAAGATGGCTCCAAGAGACAAGACATATATGGAAGAAAAGTTACATAGGATAGGCACCCTGATTTAATGTTCAGTGTGGAAAGCAAGCAGAAGGAATATATGGAAATAATCGGAAGCAACCTTACAAAAGCATATTTTACCACACCTTACAACCGGTATAAGATGGCATCTGTGACTGTCTTGATTAATTTGTTACTAAGCCTCTAAAAACATCTTTTATTAGTGGCATTATAATATGAAGACCACATTGTCACATATGATTAGTTTTGGTTATATGCACAGATCAATGGATATTTATTATAGCAACCAAATTAAGCAGATCAACAAAATTGTAAATACAAATAAGAGTGCAAGAAAGTTCCTGGACGATCTAATCCACTAGCCTACTGCTCATAATGGACAGCCAAATATTTCCATTAAACCAACAAACAAGGCAGTAAGTTATATCATTCCTCAGTGTTTATTCTCCCAGCAGCAGCATTCAAGACTTTATTTCTGCTGTTCTTCTGGTTATTATAACTATTTTAAAACAGAATAGTGGACCTTGTTATAATAATTCCCCATAAGATCTGAAATGCCCCACACTCTCTTCAGTCAACTGGATGTGATATACTCCTCCCAGTATAATTCCAGTACTTTCTGGTCTACCTCCGCAGAATAACTAACCACGGCCAATCTTAAAAGCTAAGCAGGGCTGGCCTTGGCTAGTATTAGATATGGGATTGCCTAGGAATTCTAAAGTGCTTGACTAAACCAAGAAGTTAAAAAAAAGGGCACATACAAACGACCTCTGAAAATTTCCAAGAAAACAACATAAATGTAGCCACCAGGAGCTGAGTTTGCTTCAAGGGTGTCTTTACCTTACCTAGTACCTGTTGACTGACAGGAACCAAAGAACCTTTGCTTGAATCTTCATTCAAATATCCTGTTGAATGTAGGTGCTTTTCATTTACTTGCAAAAGGCATTCTCTTTCATGCGCCTTCCTGAAAGTCAGAGTTACATTTACTTTCAGATCCTGCCAATATCTAAATAACAGGCACTGATAGACTCACTGAGGATGTCCATGAACTACTTAGCAATTTAGTGGTAGAGATGATAGATAGATAGATATAGATACTTCCAAGTAAGTGTTCTAGATCTACCATTTAAAAGACACAGTGAAGTTATCTGTGTTTCCCTCAACAAATTCCCCACAGAAAGAAAAAATGTACTAATAGAGTGGTGAGAAAACACAAGAGGATTACACACTGAAGTTATCAACTGAACCCCCATTTTAATTCCATAAATGAGTCAGGAAAATTGCACAGTGAAGGTCTCATTGGAAAGCAACCTTTTGTATTTTCATTATTATCCACATATAATAGGTTCCTAGCTAAAAAAAGAAGAAGAAGCATGCATTTAATTAAATATGCACCTAACTGGTATGAACAGAAAAACGGGGGCTAAAAATAGATACTTCAAAGGAAATTGTTGTGTTGTTTTATATTTTGTACAGCATATACCTAGGTATGACATGACAACAGCATTTGTAACAGCATGAATATGAATTGCTATTCCATTTTTAGTGCAATTTTGAGGATCTTTATGTACCAAGATTAAGTAGCACAACTACTTAAATTATAAAGATTAGGATAAAATAATTTAGTCCAACTAAAATACCTTAGCCAAGGTAAACATTTGTGCATCTTGTGTATGCTAATAATTTCTATATACATGTGCTGTATTTTGACAACTCTAGATAATCTAAAATTAGATTAGTACAATTTTGCAGATAATGGGATCAACCATGAAATAAACTGTCAAGCATCCTTCCTGCCTTCCTGCCTTCCTTCACCAGCCAACTCCAAAACAACTCTGAGCAACCTATTGTCCTAGGGGAGCACTAGCCACAGATTGTGCACATGAATCATCTGGAGGGCTTCAACACAACGTACCATTTCATCTGTTCTTCGTTTCTCTTGATTTCATACATACTAATATAGAAATGTAGAGTGTATTTTCCCATTGGCCCCACATGCAGGTTTCCCATACTCTGACAATAGTCTGCAGAAACTATAAACTTCAAACATTTCACATCCAACTTTTCTTGTGATCCAATTTTTATCTGGGCATATGAGTTGTCCCTACATTTTAGACTGTAAAATAATATCTTTAATA
The DNA here is from genome assembly GCA_023362775.1 of Charina bottae. Lineage (NCBI taxonomy): Eukaryota > Metazoa > Chordata > Lepidosauria > Squamata > Charinaidae > Charina > Charina bottae. The sequence goes on from JALMGJ010000001.1 coordinate 14,535,130, forward strand.
TCTACATGAAACCGCTGGGTGAGATCATCCGTCACCACGGGATGAGATATCAACAATATGCTGATGATACACAATTGTACATCTCCATCCCAGGTGAGGTAAGTGATGCAGTGGCCGCCCTTTCTCAGTATAGCCTGGAGGCTGTGGGGGTCTGGATGGGGAACAACAGGCTTCAGCTGAACCCTGGTAAGACGGAGTGGCTGTGGATTGATGGTTCTTCCGGATCCGGGAAATTATCATCTTTGGTTCTGAATGGGGTTGCACTACCCCATTCAGAATCAGTGTGGAACCTGGGGGTCCTTCTGGACTCACAACTCCTGCTTGAAGAGCAGGTGGCAGTCGTGGCCAGAAGGGCATTTGCACAACTTTGTGTTGTACGCCAGTTACACCCTTTCTTGGATCGGGAGTCCCTCCGTACAGTCACTCATGCCCTGGTCATCTCCCATATAGACTACTGCAATGCGCTTTACATGGGGCTACCCCTGAAGAGTATCCGGAAGCTTCAACTGGTCCAAAATGCGGCTGCGCGCGCAGTTATTGGTGCCCCTAGATCGGCTCATGTGACACCTCTGCTGAGCCAGCTGCACTGGGTGCCAGTGTGCTTCCGGGTGCAATTCAATGTGTTGGTTATGACCTTTAAAGCCCTACATGGCATGGGACCAGGTTACCTGAGGGACCGTCTCATCCCCATAACTTCAAACCCTCCCACTCAATTATGCAGAGAGGGCATGCTTCGGACCCTGTCGTTAAGGGAGTTTCACTTGGCGGGGTCCAGAAGGTGGGCCTTCTCGGCAGTGGCACCTGCCCTTTGGAACATTCTGCCCCCGGAGATGAGGCAGGCCCCGTCGCTCCTGTCCTTCCGGAAGAATTTAAAGACCTGGTTTTGCCGCCTCGCTTGGGATGGGAACAGGAATAGTTCCTCATGTGGATGGCTGGTGCCATAGAGCCCTTTTAAAAGATCATTGTATCGCCTATTGGATTTTATATTTAACTTATTAATAATAATGATTACATATTGTATTGTTTTATATTTATTTATAGTATAATTTTAATTGTTATGTTTGTAAACCGCCCAGAGTCCCCTTTGGGGGAGATGGTGCGGTGATAGAAGTTGAAAAAATAAATAAATAAAATAAATAAATTTTCTAAGAAATACAAAGAAGAAACGTGAAAACTGCACTGCTGTTCTTATTGCTATTAGCATGGAAGCTGGAAAACCATAGCACTATGTGATTTCTCAGTTTTCTTCTTTTTTATCTAGGAATGAAATTAACAGCAATTATAGTGTGCGAAGCAGACATTCTTAGCACCTATATCCTGCTCCAGACAAAACTTGCCAATGCAAAGGGAGTTGGTATGCTGGTGTGAATGTTTGATTCACTGTTGGGTTTAACTGGAACTCATTGTATATCATACTTAATTCTTTATATCAAACTTCTAATCATCTTTACCTCTGAAGTGCAATGCTGCAAAAAATGAAATAAGTGATAATTTGAAAATATTAGAATTAGTTTTGTTTCTAGGACATTTTTGGGAGTTTTGGAAGGCCTAATATATGATATATGAAACAAAAGCAGCTCTAAATACTAAGTTTTGTACAGTAAGTTCCTCAAATTCTTAGTCTTTTGTCCTTCCTGGTTTGTGGGGGAAACAAAGGAGATGATGGATGGATGGATGGATGGATGGATGGATGGATGGATCTTTTGTAACCACATACATATATACCAAAGCTACATAAAATTGGATTCATTTGTATCTCTCCACTGATTAAAGATAAGAACATAAAAACATAAGCAGTGCCCTGCTGGATCAGATCCCTGGCCCTTCTACTCCAGCATTCTGTTCTCATAGTGGCCAACCTACTGTACAAGGAAGCCCACTGGTTTCCCAGCAGAGGGCTTTTAAAGGCAGCCGCACTCCCATCATGTCTAATAGCCATTGGTCCCCATGACTTCCATGAATTAGTCCAACCCCTTTTTGAAGGTAGAGAGCCAGTAGAGCCTTCCATGAGCAAAAACATTCCCTTCTTCCTACAACCTTCTGCACCATTTATCCTGTAGTTCCAAAAGATCCTTCCATCTTCTAGAGCAAGGGATTGTCATGTATATAAAAGAGGGAATAATAGGAAAATAACTTTTGACTAAGCTATTATATAGCTTATTTAGTTTATTTTAGTGTATTTTGTGATCCCAACCATTATACTGTATATACAAGTCTGTACAAGACAGAGACCTAAGACAGGGTATCAGGTTTATGTATCTTTGTGAATATAACATAAATGACTAACAAACCTCTGAAGTGCTAACCGTACACTGTGCCAAAACTTCCAGAAGACCTCATCATTTTAGTATGCATGTTGGTTGTTGATCACTCTGGAAAATTTGGCCACAGTTTCTATCCCGAGCATTTCATAATCTGGCCTCCTCTGTGTGAAATTCTGGCTCTGTATGTAGAAGAAATTAGTATTTAGCAGAATTTAGTCTAGTCTGTTGCACTTAGTATTGCACTTATGCAACAGAGAAACTGGGAAGTATTTGGAAAGCTTCTGTGTTTGTTCTCTTACTGCATGAGAGATCCTGTCCTGAATTTTCACTCTAGCTATATCTGCTTTTTGGGAGGAAGAGTGGCAGGAAAGATAGGATAGCCATGAAAATTAACTTTCTTTTTCCATATGTGTGTGTATATATGTATGTATGTGTACATCAGCATGCGAGTGTACATACACGCACACATACACACACAGTTACATACTGTATATACATTTATATACATATACCAATTGCTTGAGAGCTTGTGATATGGAAGAAGATTTTCTTACAGGTCCTGCTTGTGTACATCTGATTTGTGTACATCAAGATGCACCTGGTAGGTCAATGTAGAAAGCAAGTTGTTAGACTTGACGCCCTTTGGTCTGAAGAAATATGGCTTTCCTTATGTTCTTATGAAAAGGATAACAAGAAAAAGAATTTCCATTTTTTTTGCATGTCCTTCTGCTATACAGTATTACAAATGTGGCTGCTTGCCATGCACATTCCTTATGGTGCCTTGCAGCTGAGGTTGGATAACCTTTCCTAATGCATCAAAATGTTGGAACTGAATGTTTTTTGGAACTGAACCATGAATATTTGTGTTGTTCGCTTACTTTTTTTCTATTGATGCAATCAAAAATATTCAGCAATAAAGTCTGTCCCATGGACTCCCCTGATTATTTAAGAATATTGTACTAGTAGGACTAGGATGATGTAGTGACAAAGAATTTAAACTATGAAGCAAGAAATCTATAGTGCAATTTTACTTCTGCATATTCTTACTCATCCTAATATCTGTTATCCTCCACTTGTAATGAGAGAAGAAAAGGATTTATTTTATAAGTTGTTGGAAAGATTATACAGCAGACATGGCAAAATAGTGTAAGAAAAATAGTTTGAAACACCTGGAGGACATCAAGGACTAGATTACATAGTCTGAAACTACATGTAAACAATGGCAGCTGGGAACTTGGTTAAGAAGAGCTTCATTTATAGGTGAGAGGAGACAATCTTTCTCTACTGACAACTCAGGTCCACCCTGCAAACAGACTAATATTTAAATTAACCATGGTTACAAGTGTATATGAAAACAAATTCCATGAAATAGGAAAGGCAACCACTGGCCATTTCAATCTCTTACAAACTTGCTATGGACTCCAACTATTTCAATTTATTTATTAAAGTCATAGACCAGTACAAAGGGCTCCAACTAAATTTATGCATAAATAAAATCATTTTCCCCACTTCCGATCAAGCATTTGCTGTGACCTGTGATCTACAGTATTAGTATGGAGAAAGTGAAAGATTTGCAACACATGCAAATCAGCCAAAATCTCATTCCAATTTGTGTTTTAATTCAAACCAAATTCAGTTTGATTCAAATTGGTGATTCCGTTCCGCAATTAATTTGATTAGAAGAATTAATTTGAATTGTCAGTTCAAACCATTCCATTCAAACTTTCAATTTGATTCAATAAAAATCTGGGTCCACTCATGCAAAAAAGGTCTTAAAATATTCAAATCTTTTTGAAGGCATTTGCTTCAATTTGATGTTATTGTAGTGTTTAAATATTTTGAGTCTATGCACAGTCCTGTCATATAAAACAAGATAGAATGCAAGAAAATAGCCCCCTGTGAGGAATGCCTATGCAATTGTAAAGAAGGCCTATTTCCTGTCTGTCTGTCTGTCTGTCTGTCTATCTATCAATCATATTTATATCCCGCCCATCTCCCTCACAAGGAGGGACCCTGAGCGGTTTGCCCTGTTTATTGCCCTCTGTTCCATCTCTCCCTCACAGTATTCAGGGTTGGTGGGTGGGTTGGTTGGTTTTGTATTCACTGAAGTACTGAGTGTTGGGTTGAATTCCTCCTTCTGCCCTTCCTGTGCCAAGGATGTCATTCATTTTTCCAAGTTTTTCCAAGTTTGCCAAAATCTCTCTCTGGTGTGCCAAGGATGTCATTTCTCTCTATTAAAATTGGCATTCAGAGCATTGAGTTCACTATGGAAGGAAGGACTACAGTACTGTAGTCACCATCATTCAGCAGAACAGATTACACAGGTTTCTTGTGGGAAAATACTGCTGCTTTGCACTCAGTATAAATACTTAATGCGCCCAATAATTAAGAATGCTCCCCCAAAAGTTGAAATTGCCTTCTTAAAAAAATTAATTGCTACAAATGTTACGACATAAACAATAATATTTATCCTTATATCCCGCTCTTGCTCCTCTCACTCAATCACTTCTCACCTTTCTATCTACTGAACTTCCTACTGCTGTATGAGATGTCATTTAGCCAGCAGGCAAGTCTTCAAATGTATTTATTTCTTTAGGGAAAGTCATACTGGGCAAGAATCCTAACAAGATTAAAAGTGACAATAGTCACCCTGATGTGGAGACAAGGTAGCAAAGAGGTTGAGATTCAAAAGGGCAGTAAAATGCAAGCTATTATAAAAACTCTTTGTCTTTGATCAGAGTAATTTATTTTAACACTGAGCACTGAGTTCCTAATTGTGATAAATCAGCCACATAAATCACGATGCCAGAGCTCAAAAAATATGCCAACATTAAGCACTTTTTTCCTGATCTGCATCTCCTTCTGAGTCATCATAGAAGAGTTTTGTTTTTGCTGGCATGTTTGTGTGCTTCTAAAAATCAAACAAACCACAAGTCAACAGAAAATCTCACTCACTCTTGTTAAGTGAAATAATGAGTGAAAGAGACAGGTGGCTTAAGCACTAAAACTACGATAGAGGGTTACGTGCCTCAGAGAATCACTATCAGCTAATAGCAGCACAGTTTTTATTCATTCTTTGTCATCCAAAGAAATACCTGTACCATACAGGCTGCATAGAGGGAAAGCAGTGATTAAGAAAAGAGAGAGAGCTGACCCTAAACTAATTTGAATAATTATGGTAGCTTTCTCAGTCTGGCATATATTTTCTGTCTGGGAAAAAATCCACTTATAGCCTAATGTGAATGTCAATAAATACTTTCCTATGAAAATTAAACTATCACACTCTATTATTCACAGTGTAGTGAACGAATCCCCCATTCACCGAGGCAGGGCAGGACAGGACAAACCCTTCCCTCCCACCACATTCCGCTGAACAGCTAATATGCAATCCCAAGCTAGAGCAGCCAGGTGGGAGAGTTCCTATTGACTACAAAATCCAAGCCTCAAAAAAAGCTTAGTTTTGAGACAAAGGGGAGAGAGAAAGCTGGGGGATCTGAAGGAAAGCAAATCACCTGGGAAGAGAAAGGAGGAAGGACACCTGGCAGAGAGAGAAAGGGAGACTGATGGACAATTTAAGCAAGATTTATTTATTTGTTTGTTTGTTTATTTAATTTTTATCCCACTTTCATTATTTTTATAAATAACTCAAGGTGGCGAACATACCAAATACTCCTTCCTCCTCCTATTTTCCCCACAACAACAACCCTGTGAGGTGAGCTGGGCTGAGAGAGAGTGACTGGCCCAAGGTCACCCAGCCGGCTTTCATGCCTAAGGCGGGACTAGAACTCACGGTCCTCCGGTCTCTAGCCTGGAGCCTTAACCACTAGACCAAACTGGATGAAGACTAGAAGCATGATGATAAATGTGACTAGGCCACATGATCTTGGTGATCTAGTTTACTAAAAGAAGCAGAGAACTAAGCAGTGCTTGGACAAGAGGAACCATGGTATCAGCAAAGCTGAACATTTCTAGGACTACACGTGAAGGAGAGTGTGACTTGGAGCCAAGAAAATCTTCAGGTAGCAAGAAATAAGCCCTGCTCTAGGCAGGGAGGAGGCAGAGACTCTAGGTCAGTGCTTCTCAACCTCAGTGTCTTTAAGATGTGTGGACTTCAATTCCCCAGCATGGCTAGCTGGGGAATTCTGGGAGTTGAAGTCCACACATCTTAAAGACACTGAGGTTGAGAAACACTGCTACAGAATGAAGCTGAGGTCTGTGGGAAGAGCAAAGCTAAGTATCTCTGGGCTGGAGATGAGAGATTGTACCCAACTGTGATCTAGAAATCTCTAGGGAATCAACAGGAGCCAAGAGGAAGTGCTCCTAAAACTTTGATTGAAGGTTGCAATATGTGAGAGTGTGATGGAATGTGGATTTTACTCAGAGAAAGGGGAGAGAATGCCAAACCATAACAGAAAAGATATCTGAGTCCTGCAAAAGCAGAAAGCGTGAGAAAGAAGTTTGAAAGAACTCCGCCTTGATTGTGTCAGGTATAAGTTGAAGTAAAAAGGGGCCTTGACAGGCTTTCAATATTCTATTACAATACCCTAACCACCTTAACATTCCAAGACTTCTAGGAATCCTGTTTTCTGACCTTGCCTGTCTTGAAGGGTTGACAGGGAGTCAGGGTTTTGTCAAGAGGACCTAGCTGCAAATGTGAGCTGAGGGGAAATCAATCCTCTTAGAGGTAAGGTAAAGGTTTAGGTCAGTATCTACAGCAGAGCTTTCCAAACTTTTCATGTTGGTGACACACTTTTTAGACATGCATCATTTCGCGACACACTCTTACAGCAGGGCACAGCAGGCACTAGGACCTGCGTGGAATCACAGCAGGTTTGGAGGCAGCAAGGCACAAGGCAGGCACTAGGACCTGCATGGAATCACAGCAGGTTTGGAGGCAGCCAGGCACAAGGCAGGCACTAGGACCTGCGTGGAATCCTGGCAGGGCTCGGAGGCAGCAGCAGCCATGACACATCCAGACACTGCAGCCAACACACTAACGTGTCCCAACACACAGTTTGGAAAGCTCTGATCTACAGAGTCTACTGCTGTAGAGATGGCCAGTGATAAATTTGACTAATAAATAAATAAATAACTTCAAATTACTTTGTTTTCTGGTATGCTATTCCAGGAGGAACTATCATTTCCTTCACTCCAGGCACGGCGGCAGAGCCAGGTCTTCAAGGACTTCCTAAAGGCCAGGAGCGAGGGTGCCAGTCTCACCTCAGGGGGCAAGTTATCCCACAGGGCGGGTGCTATTGCAGAGAAGGCACGCCTCCTGGACCCCGCTAGATGGAATTCTTTTAATGAAGGGATCCGAAGCATGCCCTCCCTGCATGATCGGGTGGGGCGGGTAGATATGGTCGGGACAAGACGGTCCCCCAGATACCCTGGTCCCATGCCATGTAGGGCTTTAAAGGTGATAACCAACACCTTGAATTGGATCCGGAAGCAAACTGGTACCCAATGCAGCTCACGGAGTAGCGGTGTTACATGTGCTGATCTCATAGCACCCAGAACTACCCATGCAGCCGCATTCTGGACCAGCTGAAGCTTCCGGATACTCTTCAAGGGTAGCCCCATGTAGAGCGCGTTGCAATAATCTATATGGGAGATGACAAGGGCATGAGTGACTGTTCGGAGGGCCTCCCGATCCAGGAAGGGGCGCAACTGGCGCACCACCCGAAGCTGTGCAAAGGCCCTCCTGGCCACGACTGCCACCTGCTCCTCGAGCAGGAGTCGTGAGTCCAGGAGGACCCCCAAGTCTTGCACTGAATCTGAACGGGGTAGTGCCACCCCATCCAGAGTTAAAGATGACAACTTCCTGGAAATCGAGAGGCCATCAATCCACAGCCACTCCGTCTTACCAGGGTTCAGCTGAAGCCTGTTGTGCCCCATCCAGGCCCCTACAGCCTCCAGACACTGAGAAAGGGTGTCGACTGCAACACTTACTTCACCCGGGATGGAGATGTACAACTGGGTATCATCAGCGTACTGGTGATACCTCATCCCATGGTGACGGATGATCTTACCCAGCGGCTGCATATAGATGTTAAATAGGAGAGGAGACAGAACCGAACCCTGCGGCACCCCACACAAGAGGGGTCGAGGGTCAGATCTCTCCTCTCCTATTACCACCGATTGGGAGCGGTCCCGGAGGAAGGAGGCGAACCAGCGCAAAACAACGCCGCCCACCCCCAATTCCCTGAGCCGCCCCAAAAGGATACCGTGGTCGACGGTATCAAAAGCCGCTGAGAGGTCCAAGAGAGCGATAATGGATGCACTCCCTCCATCTTGCTCCCGCCAAAGATCATCCATAAGCGCGACCAATGCAGTCTCTGTCCCATATCCCGGCCTGAAACCTGACTGAAAGGGGTCTAGATAATCCGTTTCATCCAGAATCCTCTGGAGTTGCAGCGCCACCACCTTCTCAACCACCTTTCCCAAAAAGGGAAGGTGGGAGACAGGACGAAAGTTGTTTAAAACAGTAGGGTCCAGGGAAGGCTTCTTGAGGAGGGGGTGCACCAACGCCTTCTTGAAGACCGTCGGAAACACCCCCTCCCCCAAAGATGTATTAATCATCGCCTGGACCCAACCACATGTGACCTCCCGGGCTGATTTAACCAGCCAGGAGGGACACGGGTCTAGATGGCATGTGGTGGCGTTTATAATCCGGAGGATTCTGTCTACTTCATCAGGCCCAACAGGGTCAAACTCTTCCCAGATAACAGGGTAAGTACGTACCTCTGGCATCTCCCCAGATTTTGCCTCACGCTTAGAGTTTAACTTAGAACGAATCTGAGCGATTTTGTCCTGCAGATGCTCAGCAAACTCTTCCGACCAGCCCTGTAAATGGGTCACCGTATCTTCGCGACCCAGGAGAGATCGAGTAATCTTAAACAGGGCCGTCGGGCGGCATTCTGCGGACACAATAAGAGCGGAGAAATAATCACGTTTCGCCGCTCTTACCACCACAAGGTAGGCCCTAATAGCGGCTCTAGATTGTGTCCGGTCAGATTCAGTCTTCGTCTTCCTCCAGCGGCGCTCCAGACGTCTCTTAACCCTCTTCAAAACCCTCAACTCCTCCGTGAACCACGGGGAGTGACGGGTCGAATGGGGTTGGAGAGGTCGCATCGGCGCGGTCCTGTCCAAGGCCTCGGCCGCCTCCTTTTTCCAGTTACTGTTGTATTTGTTTGGTCAGTTGGCTAGGCAAGCTGGAAGACAATTTTCTTTTTCCTTTTTCCTATTTTTTTTAATAAAATTGACTTTTAAATCATAAGATTAATGGTTTTCTTTTTCACCTCCTCAAAAAGAGACAGAGCTGCTGTTCTCTGGCTATACACCTCAGAGCCACTAAGAGCACAAGGTGACAATATAGAGTTGATTTCCGATAGTTGTTGTTGCCACCATCATCATCATCATCATTATTATTATGGGCAGTTTACAGGTGAGGGTGTTGTTCAGGCTCTGAAAGTCCTGTCTTTTGTACAAGGTAGCATATAGGAGGAAAAGCCCGATCAAGGTAATTCCTTCCTGCAGAAAGATAGATAGTGGCAGTGGAAGTATTACATAATCCATACCAGAAGTTGTACCGTACATTGGGGCAGGAGGGAGGTGGGGTTGAAGACCCCTCCTATCACCCACCAATATTGCATCCTTCCTCCAGTGGTCCACAATACAGAACTATTATGTTAGCATTCCGGAAATAATGCCATAATGTCCGAGAATTAAACTTCGAAGGTAGGGAGGAAAGAAGGAAGGGAGGGAGATACAGAATGACTATATGACTGCATTTCCTTCCTTTTTCAGCAGAGGTAGTGTTTTTAAACTAAGTTTTGAGATGAGATTATACACTGCAAATTACGACCATGATTCTGACAATATGAAATGAAATGGGGACCAAGAGATTCCTATCCTTGTTTTCCATAAGCCATTTATGCTACTCCTCATTGCACATTAAATTAGGATGCTTAATGCTTAGGGTTATTACAGCTTCAAGGTCTGTGAAATCAACCACCTCTTTGTCTTGCCTTCTCAATGAAATCTTTCCATATTTCAGTTTCCAACATGCTTTGTTCTATTTCTGCTTTGGCTCACAGCAGAGAGCCTACTTCTGCTGGAGGAGAATGGAGGACCGGAAGACACAGTAGAACTCAGCTAGAAAGAAATCGCTGGGTTACATTACAATCTGCAGCAGCACTTCGGGTGTCAGTGCACATTGTTCAGAGAGGACACATTGTACCAGATAGCTTCACTTCATACTCTAAAGTGCATTTATGTCCAATTCTAATTTGCATTACTTTGATTGGATGTCTCACAGTATTTAATTGCCAAAATAGTTGGAAAAAATGCTGTGTACAACACTTCCTTGCTAGTTCCACTTACTAAAAGATAACCTCCTATAGCTAAAGCCTGTAGGAAATTCAGAAATTGATGTAACATGAGTATTCATATGAAACAGATAGTTTTAGGATGGATTTGTGAAGTTTTAATCAAAGAGAGAAACCAATATTTCTCTCGAAGCAATTCATGAGATTAAACAGGTTCAAGAGATTAAACACCAGTTATTTCCAGAACCTTTTTTTTTTTGGTATCCATTTTTTAAAACATTTTTAATTTCAATGTACATAGGGACTATGCAATGTTATTTATTCATTTATTTAAAGATTTATAGATTGTGTTTCGGCCATAATGCACTATGAACAAACATTAAAACAAACAAAACAGCATCTGCCTGTTAGCTGAGGTAGCTGCCTGAATCCTGAGAGAATTTTGCACTGACTGTAATTTCTGTAAGATCTACTCTCAGTGGGGAAGAAATATCCTTTTACTGTAATATCTGCAGATACTTCCATATGCCAGAATTTTGCCTGGTATCTGACACACACTGCATTCTGTATTACACTGGTTTTAATTATTGGAGCAATTAATTATTTTACAGTGCAAGCACACAAGGAATGCTATGTATAGTTCTGTTCTCTGCAGAAAAGGGCAATCAAAATGATTGGGAGACTAGAAGAGCTTTCTAATGAGGAAAGGATATAGCATAACAGATTTTGTAACCTGGAAAGACATGAGATAAGGGAAGATGTAATACTAGAATATAAAATCATACATAGCAAGGAAAATCAGATATAGAAACGTTTTTCTTCCTCTCACACACAATCAGAATTTGGGGCCATTCACTGAAGCTGAATGCAAAAAAGATTCAAGATTGATAAAAGGAAGTTTGCTTTTTTAAAAAAAAATTGAATACATACAGTAGTTTATACTGCTGAAATTGTGGCTGTGAGATGTGGAGGTGGCCATGTTTTTTTTTAAAAGAAACCTAGCCAAATTCATGGATATTTCTATCAGTGGCTACTGGTCTTGATATGTATGTACTATGTCCAGAGACAATATGCCAGAGCATCAGTGTAAGAAGACTGTTACCCTCATATCCTGTTTCTGAATGTTCACAAAGCATCTATTTGGCCTCTGGGTGACACAGGATGCAGGAACAAATAAGCCTTGGAGTTACGCAGCAGGGATCTTCTTCTGCTCTCTGTACAGTGTGGCAAACATTCAACCTTAAGGGTTTTGTTCTTGTTTTTCTCAGGCAGGTTCATGTTCTTTGAATAAAATGATATAATCAGTTAGGCTGGTTTCCATCAGAAACATCAAACTGAGACGGGCTATCTACCTAAGTTTTGCCAAAATAAAAGAAGAGACTTGCATATGCATATAGCACCAAGTAGTTACTGTGATAAATACAGAAATGCAATTTATATTACCAGGTAAGCTGTGCTGTTCCACAGCCTACAGTGTATGGACTAATAGATCATACCCGCCAACCTGTTTTGGCCAGGGTCATCCTACCCGAGATGAGCCTCAGTTTCTACCGTGGAGAAGAAAAAGCCAAAGAAGAAATGTTGCTTGCTGGGATATACGCTGGCTTAAAGGGGAAAAACCGAGGCTTGAGAATATATATATTTTGCATGGTTGTATATTCAGACCTTCTAGCTTTCTGATTGGCTGGATGTTAGCTGTGACACACACACTAGGCCCAAAGCATTAGGCCTAAAACACATAGCATGACCTGCTGCATCTAAGCACTGAGTTCCCCCCCCCCTTGCTCAGGGGGGCCTGGGCAAGGCTTCCCACAGAAGGAAATCAGGAGGCATTGCTCTCATGGGAAGATTTCCATTGCTAGCCATAACATGGTACCTTCTCGCTCCCTATCTCATGAGGATGTAAACAAAGCCAAGGCTTCTCTGTTATCCAGCCACCTGGCATTCACGTCATCATGAGAATGCTGTGCTTTGTACAGGAATAATTCGCCAAGGCAACACAAGAACTCTAACACCCATCACAACCATCATGCTGGTACTGTATATCCTGCTTGGCCACTGCATAACTCAGTTCTTGCTGGGTCTTGTGAACTCACTTTCTCCATCCTTACGAAACATAAGAGAGACAGGAGAATGAGTTCCCTTTCTGCTACATGATGGGCGTCTTCAGGGGAGAAAAAGATGGGAGTAGCCAGTATCTGCTGCTAAAGACAATACAATCTAGATTTGGGTGGCTGAGATGAAGTGCTGCCTCCAGTCAAGGATCTTTATAATTAGAACGGTATATTGTTTCCAAAAACTGCTTTAATGCTCCAGGCAACGGTGGTTCCTATTTATAACAGTGTTTTATTTTCCAAGGTTTGCTTCAAAGCTGAAATTAAGCTCTTTTCTTATTCAAAATAGTATTTTATTTTATAAATCTGCTTCAGGCCAGTGTATTTCCTATCCAGAAAGGTAATTTATTATTATTATTATTTAAAATTGCTGTGGGGCTGAAATAAAGTGCTTCTCCTTTTAAAAACAATACTTTATTTCAAAATCTTATTACTGCATTATGCCTATCCAGAAATCCAAGCAAACACATAATGAAACTACATTCTCTCTCTTTTAAAAAAATTCTATAAAGGGCAGGGGATTTAGAAAGCTGTCTGTAAAAGGAAATTCATATCCTCTTTTGTAAATAGTACTTCAGACATCTTAGTATACCATAATAAAATTTATAATGTAAAAGGATATATGTGAAGCATAGAACAAATACAAAAAGTCAGATGAACTTAAAATCCTCCCAGCACTGTCGAACGATTGGTTCAATCCACATAATACAGTGACAAAAAAGTGAACAAACTTTTTCAGTTTGTTTTTTAATGGCAGGGAATAAAGTTTCTGAAAATCAGTAGACAGAATCTCTCACTCACTATTTGGAAGTGTTTTCGGGGGAAGCCTGCTCTCACTCACAAGGAGAAGGACTGCATTAGCATAATTACTAATGTTTTATTTGGATCTGTCCCTTAGGGCTTGAGGCATAGACAGAATGCATGCTGGGGAGGGAGGGGGAAGCCAATAAATAAACATTAAATATGTCTCTATTTCTGACCATGAAAGAAGGCACATGACTGATGATCAAATTTAAGGCCTCCCTGTTTCTTCTTCCAGTTCTTTAACATAGATTTGTGCATGGTATCTTAAAATACAGGATTGTCTTCATATAGAGGACATATACTGTATGGCTGCATAAGGCTGAAGCCCTGTGGTGAGAGATCAGTGATGTGATGTCAGGATCCAGCTTTGGAATAAGAAAGGTCTAGGATTTTGGGTACAGGATAAAACAGAAGTACATTCCACTGGTGGTATAAAGCTCCTAGATTGACCAGATCAGATGAAATACCCTGCTTTTCCTTTAGGAACTTGAAACAGCAGTCTCTCTTCCAACTTTCCCCCCAGTTTTCCCCATTTTTCCCCCTATGAGATAGGTTGGGCCTGGAATGAGTGAATGACTCAAAGTCACTTAGTAAGTCTTCATGTAGAGGCATGGGCATCTGCCCAGGAAGGCAAAGGAGGCAAATGCTGATACATTCATGACGGTGTCATGCAAAACTGTGACTTATATACTTGCATCAGTCATTGCTGTACAAGTATAAATGGCAGCATGTGTATGGCAATTTTGGTGTTACTGCAATCTGCTGTAAATTGTCTAGGGGTAGACCTGATCTTGGATCTTCCCAGTCCTGGTGAAACATCTTAACTATTATATTACACTGGCTATCGACCTAAAATCTAAACATAACCAAGGAGCTTGAAACCTTGAAACATTTATTAATAAATTTTATTTTATTTTTTTGAGTGTCTGGGACAATATTTAATCTGGCACCAAAATGTTTATTACATTGGTATCAGGAATTCTTTCCATGGGAGGGCATTACAAAATTGGGGCACTCTTACTGACACAGCTCAATCTTTTCTAGGTGAACTTCTCTTAAAGCAGGAATAGAGAAAGTTTGCCTCTGGCAAGCTTAATGCACAAAGAGGTTGATATGGGAGAGATACTCCTTCTAATTTTCAACCCATCCAAGCACCCTCACCAGCCATTTAGGGCTTTTAATGTAAGAATTTTGAATTTAACATGTAATAAAGGCAGCTAATGTTAGTTGTTCAGAATACACACACACACACACACACAATTTCACCTATATCAGGAATAAACCATCTTTGGGACTTCCGGTGGGGAATATGGCCGAGTGACCAGCTGTTGTCCGTGAGCTCCACGGACAGAACTGACAACACAGCGATTTTTTGGGCTCAGGCAGGCTTTTTCCTGAAGCCCTGGAGCGCTTTCACGGCAAAGAAACAGCTCGGAATCATCCCATCTGTTCTCCAGAACGGCAACTTGCAGCCCGGGAATTGCAAACAACAGCATTCGCGAAGATCGGGTAGGAGCCGCTGGGAGACTGGGATGTCACCATTTCCAAGCTGCGCTGTAGCATTAAAGAGACACTAAGTCGAGCCACCCCATCTCTAAATCACCCAATTTATATATTTTTTAAAGTTATGTACCCCAAGAGAGGCTTTCTACAGCAAGGAGAAGTGATCTCTCTTGGTGCCTATCGTTATTTCTGGATTAATTTTTTAACATTTTTTTAAGCTTTGGCTTGTTTTCCCATTTAAATACTAAGGAGGACTGAGAATAAATAACTGCCTCCCTACTATTATTTTTGTATTGAATTTGAAGGATTTAATATTTTCCTACACATTGAATCTGCTATTTTGAATCTTCAGTTTTCTGCTCACTTTCTCTGGGAGCTGCTTGTTAACATACTTCCTCTTATGTCAACAACTTTTGGAGATCTTCTATTAACTCATTAACTCCTACATTCACAAGTCAAGTATCTAGGGGCCGCCATAATCTACTACTTGAAACATGGAGGAGTTTAAGGGACTTTCTCAGAGTTTCGTTGTGAGCTTGAACAGTCCATTAAACAGATCTTTTCAGACTTCTGCCAAGATTTTTTGCAAGATATTTGGGACATTGTGGAAAATACTAGTTTTAAAATGTGTCATCTGGATAAGGACATTGTGGAAGAAGCTGAAGATTTTAACAAAGATAGAGATGCTTCTACTGACAGCAAGATTGAAGCTTTTGCTGAAATTCCAGGTAACAATTACATTCTGGTGTTGAAGGGGTTACAGTCTGAGTTGCAAATTACAAATGGGGTTTTTTTCTGGAATGTTATGGGAAAGAAAGGGGCGTGGTGGCTCAGTGGGTAAGACGCCAGGCTTGTCGATTGGAAGATTGCAAGTTCGGAGGTTCGAATCCCTAGCCCCGTGTGACGAAGTGAGCTCCCGCACTAGCCCCAGCTCTTGCCAACCTAGCAATTCAAAAGCATGCAAATGCATTTGGTGGGTAGGTAACAGCGTTCCGCATGCGTCATGCCGGCCACATGACCGTGGAAGCATCTTCGGACAACGCTGGCTGTTTGGCTAACAAACGGATATGAGCACCGGCCCCTAGAGTCGGACACGACTGCACAAATGTGAGGGGGGAACCTTTGCCTTATGGGAAAGAAGAGGTTCTGTGGGAGGTTCTTTTGTACTGAGAAGTCTGAGTCTCTAAGGGGGGCAGTTGGGCTGTTTGATTTCTGTATGTAGGGTTAAGATTGTTATAGTATTATTAATTATAAAAGTAATAAAATAAAATAAAATTTTCATAATATTTTTATTATAGTGGACAGAAATTATAGAATAGTGGTAGGAAGGAAATAATAAAATAAATGTTGTTTTGGGGGGGAAGTTGATTTGGAGGTTTATATATTTTTTCTTTTTTTCTTTTAATATAAGGGGAAGGAGCAATTGTATTTAGTGATTTTTATAATGTGCTAATGGAATGATTTATAGAAATAATGTGATATTGGTTTGATATAGAGCAAGGGATTGATTATGGAAATTGCTGTATATTCTTGTTGTTGAAAGTTGGAAGTCACCTCTTTATGTAATCTTTAAAATTCTCTTTTCTTGTGTTTCACACTTTTTTAGTTTTTTCCTTTTTGTAGTTTTTATCTTTGTTTCAAACTTAATAACATTCTTATAAAACAGGAATAAACCATCTTTGGGAAGCCAAAGCTGCATTTAACACTTTCAGGTGGTCCCACACCACACTTGTAGGTAGAGCTGGATTTTGCAGGTTCTTGCTTTTTTTTTTTTTTACTGTGATTCAAGAAACTATATTGGAATTTTAGTTTGTTTTATATCTCCAAATGGTGGGAAACTGGACCTTCTTTTTCTAGCGGTTATAGCCAAATGGGCTTTACAGGCTGTCAAAAGGGCCAAAAATAGCCCTGGGTCTGCAGAACACTTATCTGTGGTCTAGATAGTTTTAAACACTCAATTCTGAATTCAGAATTTGAACTATTTTTTACGGGCAGCCCACACAGCAAGTAATATACTGTATATAGCATATGATGAATACATGACAGAAGAGAAAGCAAATAAATACACACAGTCCACACAATTATATGTAAACTTCTGCAGGGATACAGAGTAGTCTCATAACTGGATGTCCAGTTCAGCTAACCAAGCA
The DNA here is from genome assembly GCA_023362775.1 of Charina bottae. Lineage (NCBI taxonomy): Eukaryota > Metazoa > Chordata > Lepidosauria > Squamata > Charinaidae > Charina > Charina bottae. Next base: position 14,552,292 of record JALMGJ010000001.1, read on the forward strand.
GTCGCTTCCGGTGTTACTTCGTGCAGATCTCCTAAGGAGCCAGGGAATGCACATTGCGGGCAGTCTTGCACAATGTGTTTAATGGTTTGCATTTCGGCACCACAATCGCAGCAAGGAGAATCCTTCCAGCCCCATTGATACAGAGCAGAGGCACTCCTACCAGTGTCACATCTGATTCTATTCAATTTCGTTCAGACAAAGCGAGGCAGGTTAAAACCGGGAAGTTTGGAAGAGGGATCACTAATGACCAAGCCGCGGGGAAGCAACTTGGACCATTCCTCTCTCCAAGCATTCTTAGGTTTGAACTGGGTAGATGTTAAGTGTATGGCTGTTTTCCAAGCTGGCCTTCGAGATTTCAATCTTGTGGTGGTCTGTGCAATATCCTGGTGAATAGGGAGAGCCTTATTGTTCAGCATCCTTGACCATAACCTGGTGAGGGCTTGTTGTCTTCTGATATGGGGTGGTGTAATATTGCTGAGCACTGGTAACCAGTACACAGGGGAAGAATGTAATGTGCCAGAAATAATGCGCATTGTCTGGCAAAGTTGGACACTGACCATTTGGGTGTGGGAGCTATTAAGCCACACACCAGCACAGTACTCGGCTGTGGAATAAACAAGGGCCAAGGCTGTTGTACGTAAGGTGTTAGCATCAGCACCCCAGGATGTTCCAGCCAGTCTGTTCAATAGGTTGTTGTGGCTTTTCAATTTTGCAGCTGTTTTTTCCAGGTGTTGTCGATAGGTCAGTGATCTGTCCAATGTTACCCCCAGGTACTTCGGAGAGTTATTACACTGTAAAATATGGTTGCGAAACTTCACTGAGGGCAGATAGTTTGCATGCTTATTGCTGAGGTGAAATGTGGCTACTTCTGTTTTTGATAGACTTGGTTGGAGGCGCCATTTTTTGAAGTAGTCGTCCATCTTTTGCAGGTCATGGGAGAGGATATCCTCTGCTTCATTGAAGTTAGTTCTTTGGACTGTGAAATTGATGTCATCAGCGTAGATAAATTTCCGAGAGACAGTTTCAAGTAGGTCGTGGATATAGAGATTAAAAAGAGTAGGGGATAGCACTGACCCCTGTGGTAAACCATTATTCAGCTTATGATATCGACTCCTATCAAATTCTATAAAGACTTGGAATAACCTATTGCTCAGCATGTTGTCAATGAAGGCAATGGTGTTGCAGCAAGGTACGACCTTGATTAGTTTAAGGAGGAGGCCTTCTCTCCAGACAGTGTCGTAGGCTGCTGAGAGGTCAAGAAAGACAGACATTTTTTTATTTTCCTTTGGAATCCATTCTCCAGATAGGCAGTTAATGCGAGGACTTGATCACTGCAGTCACGACTGGAGCAGAATCCAGCTTGTTCTACTGGAACTACAGAGTCTACTGCCGGAGCTATTCTATTTAGCATGAGTCTTTCTAGGAGTTTGTAGGTGACACAGAGAAGAGCAATTGGCCTATACTTTTGGGGGAGTTTTGGATCCTTTCCTTGTTTCAAAATTGCAATAATTTTGGTCTTCTTGAATATAGAAGGTAACCATCCTGAATGTAGTATGGAGCTAAAAAAGGAAGCAAGCCAGCGTTTGGTAGCTGGTCCACAGTTCTTCAGTAGCTCTGGGTACATACCATCAAATCCTGCAGCTTTACCATTTTGTAGTGAGTCCAAGCCCATCTGCACCTCTTCTGGGGTGAATGGGCGTGAGTATACGGCATGAGGTAGAGCACCATGTTTCAGCAGTCTAAGCTCAGATCTAACCTGTCTGATGAATTTCTTGTGTCTCGTCGTCCTTGAGGTGGAGACAAGGTGATTAGCTATAGATTCCACATTAATAGTGGAATGTTCTCTCGGTGTTATAGATGATGAATCCAGTTTATGGATGAGGGACCAGGCTTTCCTGCTGGAATGGGTGAAATTTAAATTTTTAACAGTCCTGAACCATTTTTCTAGTACAGCCCAGAGATTTCAGCAATTCAGTTGCTGTCTCCGGGTTGCTGTCTTGTTCAAACTCAGCACATAGGGAACTTGTCTCCTCACTCCACCCAGGCACATAGTCTTTACGATAGCCTCTTGGGATATTCCTCTTAGCTGCAGATTTCATTAGACCAACAAACCGATCGTAGTTCACAGGGACTGCTTTGATCCATCTGATGTTAGCATCAGTGTGCTTGGCATATGTATTCCAATCGGCTTTCTGGAAGTTCCAGCAAGGTTTAGGAGTTGACCTAATTACTGGGATCTGAAGCCCTATTCTATAGATTATAGGCCTATGCTGGCTATGAGGAAAATTATTCAAAACCTGTCTCTGGATTCGAGATGATAATTTTGCTACTCCAGAAGAGATAAAACGTAGGTCTGGAGAATAATCCTGTCGCTATCGAGCAGAGTGGAATGTCCCACTATCTTTAGCATCATATACGAGGGTGAGATTGTTTATCTCCATCCAATCGAATAATCTATTCCCATTCTCATCGCATTGGTTATAACCCTAAGATGTATGATGGCTGTTGAAGTCGCCAAAGATTATACTGTCTCCTGCCAGTACTGGTAAGACAAGATCTGACCAGCTTTCCGCAGGAGGCTTGTAAACATTCGTGATGGTAATGTTCTGTAGTTCTATAGAAATAGAAAAGATTGGTAATTGGTAATTGGAGGTAGGAAGTTATAATTGTCAATGTCATCCTTGACGTAAGTCGCAATGCCATTTTAGAATGGTGTAATGCTGCTGTTATTTTATATCCATAGATTTTGGCCCTAGCTGTCAGCTGATAGTCATCTTCCATGTGTGTTTCCTGGAGCACCAGCATGTCGACAGAATGTTCCAGGAGGATCTTGGACAGATATTCACTTTTGGCTCTACTGATGCCTTCAGTGTTGAATTGGCAGGTGATTAATTGGGGGCCAAAAGTCCTTGTGTAGAATGTTGAGCCCTCAAAGGGGTTATTTGGTTTTGTTCGCTTCTGATTGTCATGGCCGTAAGGCCCGGAGGGGCAGTACGGCTGCATCAAATCATTGTCACCCATTTAGCACCACCATTTAGCAAGTAATAATCAACCTTGATATTACAGCATAGGAATCAATGTAGCCAGCCTATCTCTCTCCAGGAAATCTGATTAACTAGATAAAGCAAATAAAAGCTGAAGCCAATGTTAGATTTTACAGCATACCCAGTAGCAGGCTACATCCCTATTCCTTCAGGGGGAGTGCAAAGTCAACCAGAATAGTTTCTGTCTTATTTGTCCCACCCTGAAAATAATATTGAAAGTTAGTTTCAAGGCATGCTGTGGTATCTTACTTGAAATCCCATGATAACGTTATCAGCTTTATAGATACTATACTGAAGAGTATGAGAGATAAGATAGTAATGCTGTAATGTGATACTAGTTGTAAGGGTTGAAGCCAGTGAGGCAGAGAAAGGCATTTTGCAAACAAGGAACGATAGCACAAAACTTTGAGGCATACAAGTAGTCACACGGCTACTGACTTGAAAAAGCAGGAGGAAGAGACCTGGATTCATTTGTTGTTGTTGTTCAGTCGTTTAATCGTGTCCGACTCTTCGTGACCTCATGGACCATAGCACGCCAGGCCTTACTGTCCTCCACTGTCTCTCGGAGTTTACTCAAATTCATGTTCATTACACCGGTGATGCTATCTAACCATCTCATCCTCTGCCGTCCCCTTCTCCTTTTGCCTTCAGTCTTTCCCAGCATCAGGGTCTTTTCCAGTGAGTCCTCTCTTCGCATTAGGTGGCCAAAGTATTTGAGCTTCAGCTTCAGCATCTGTCCTTCCAATGAGCAGTCAGGGTTGATTTCCTTTAGGATTGACTGGTTTGACCTCCTTGCAGTCCACGGGACTCTCAAGAGTCTTCTCCAGCACCACAGTTCGAAAGCATAAATTCTTCGGCGCTCAGCCTTCCTTATGGTCCAACTCTCACAGCCATACATTACTACTGGATTCATACCCTGGGTCTAATATATATGAAGGGCAGAATTCATTCCTAGTTGTTAGATGGAATACTTTTTTTAAAGTAAAGGTAAAGGTTCCCCCCACACAGTGTTGCAGTCGTGTCCAACTCTAGGGGCTGGTTCCTAATTTTCTGCAGGAAACCTACTTATCTAATCTTGAGTTTGTTAGGGAATGTGGAACAGGGGGAAGGTCTCAGGGCTGTACCTGACACAAAGACTACTCTCTCTCTCTCTCTCTCTCTCTCTCTCTCTCTCTCTCTCTCTCTCTCTCTCTCTCGGTGGAGGAATCCTTGGTTATCAAAGCAGTACAAGAAACAGCTCTTGACACTTCCTTATCCTAAGGTTTTCAAAACTCTTCTTGTGGTCAGTGACCAATAGCCTGTAATTGTACTGTGAAATCCATTGTGTTTTTAAATACTGTTCCCACCTTCTCTTAAGGACTTGCTAGGGCTTCTGCATATAACTTCCTCCTAACATTCTTCCCATACTTACCTCTGGGTCCCAAATTTCTCATCACCAGACATTAGTCACACTCATACTGAAAGGCTCAAATCTTGCTTAAACATTAAGTTACAGAAAGGTCTGGCATGACTCACAGTGTCAGTATTTTCTTCTGAAAGTAGGACTTAATACATAGTTCCTTAAGATTAATTGTCATGCTTGATAGTTCACACATTCTCCTAGCAAAAGAAAATCTGTCATCAATACTCTGTTGAAATTATGGGCCTCCCAATTCTTGATAGCCAAATACAAGTAGTTTATGCCTTTAAGCTTTATGAATAGATATGCATTTTCCCCATTGAAAAAAAATGTACTGAGATGTCCTATATAAATATAAATATAAATGTTGCCTCTTAAACTTAAGTATAAAGATCCATTAATACATGCATAGTAAAGTAGAGAAATAAAATTTCTGGAAATTTTTAGTCAGAGAAATTGAGGAAGGTAAAAGAAAAAGAAAATTACTTTGAACAAAAATCAACATATTTCCTTAGTATTCTTTTTTGATTGAAATATATTTGTTACTTTGGAAACAACATATGCGGTGTATAACTGTTTGTTAATAAGGTCATCATGTTCTGTATATTACATTTAAATACGTGGTTGATTCATATACAAAAATATTGAGGTGGATCATTTCCCATAAAATATCAGAGTAAGTATTAAGTACAACATATGGGTTTAATAAGAATTAAATACAGCAGATCGGCTCTCAGTAATATATTGAATTTAGAACTCCAACTATTCTATAAAGAAGTATACTTTTTTTTTAAAAAAATCCTTTGTGCTGTCCTGTCCACTTGTGGGCTCTCAAGAAGAGACTGACAGGGCCAGAAATTTCTTAGATGTTCTCTGTTGTCTTGTGCAAACAGAACAATCCCTTTTTTTTTCTAATTTAATCTCCACAGAAATAATGGACTGCTGCCCACTCCACTGTACTCCTGATACTTTGAGGACTTGTCAGAAAAGTGGGATGGCAAGACAGGATTCACCAACCTCTTCAAAAATGAGAAAGAAAGTTTACAAATATAGAAGACATTGAATCCGTATTTGTCACGTGAAAATATCAGCATTCTCTGAAGGCAAGAATGTTCTTGCAAATGCTACTTGAATTCAGAATAAGAATTGTAATGAAGTAATCTTTATGTTGCGTAATTATTTATCATTATCCCTTTTGCATAGTTATTTATTGTTCTCCCTTTCATTCCCTGAGACAATCTGTGGATTCAAAAATTGGACTTTGAAGAAGCAAGATAGAAAGAGCATTGATGCTTTTGAAACTTGGTGTTGAAGACTCCTAAGAATATCATAGCCAAGAAAATAAACAAACGGGTCATAGAACAAATCAAATCACAGTTCACACTTGAAACACGAATAACCAGGTTGCTGCCCAGAGTCATGATGGTTTTGGGCAGCCTCATAAATTAAATAAATAAATAAATAAATAAATGTCACACTTTACTAAGTATGCATCAGGATAGAAAACCAAGCTTATGTCCTTCAGTTGTTGGAAACTTCCATAAGAATTAACAGGGTGTCTGGCAGTATACACAGCAATTTCCCAGGTTTGATGTACTGCACATAGTGGTCTATAAAGGAAGTTGGAGTTGGCCAGTGGAATGGGCTCCCAAACCACTAACTTCTTGTCTTCTGCAACTCCCCTACATCATATTACGGGTAATCCTCACCTACCAACTGCAATTGGAACCAGCAGCTCCATTGCTAAGCAATGCAGTCATAAAGTGAAACATCACATGACTGTGCTGACTTACGACAGTTCCAGCTGCGATCATTAAGCAAATCACCACAGGTCGTTAAGCGCAACATCACATGACCACATCTTGCGACTTCCTGCCTACTTCCCCATTGACTTTGCTTGTCGGAAGCCAGCTGTGAAGGTCAAAAATAGTGATCACGTGACTGCAGGACACTGTGACTGTCATAAATGCATGCCAGTTCTTCCGATGGTATACCGACATTTTATTTTATTTTTTTATTTTATATTGGATATATTTTTTATATATTTTCTATCTTGTATGGTTTTAAAAATTTAAAATTTTTAAGTTTTAATTATTGTAACCCGCCCAGAGTCCCTTGTATGGGAGATGGGCGGGGAATAAATTAAATAAATAAAAATAAATAAATAAATAAATAAATAAAAAATAAATATCTCTGGTTGTACTGATCCATTTAGTTTTCACGGCAAGAATACTGGGGTGGGTTGCCATTACCTTCCCCAGGGATCGTATTTAGTCTGACCTCTCTGCCACGACCTTCCCGTCTTGGGTATCCCTTCACGGTTTAGCTCATGGTTTCATTGAGGTGCTCAAGCTCCAGCACCACGACAAGGTAACGATCTCCTTTGCTGGAGGAAATAGCTGTACCTGGACAAAATAAATGTAAGAACTCTTTTGTACTTACTTTTTGTACCTGCAATGTCTAAGCGTGTGTTTCTTTATGCTTGGGTGGGCTAAAAGTGTAAGAATAAGAACCTGAATCTCTCTAATGTGCTCACAGGCTGTGTTTTTAAACAATATTCCTTTTTCTGCCCACGAGTTTATACAACATTAAGCTCTGCTCCATTCACTGGTTCTAACAGGCCACTGAATGATCTTCAATAACAAAAGTAACACACACACATGTGAATACTGTAGACGTAAAATCAATGTTTATAAAGAAAAATAGAATGCATTTATTGTATATTCCTACTACAACAATTCATCCAGATAACAGGTACCTACATATCCAGTTGGATGCTATTGGGAAGTTCTTTTTTCCTATGGAACTGGCCAACATTTGGCTCCAATTCTGATCCATCTCACCTATGTGAAAAAGTATGCTTGTTCCTAATTTCTTTCACATAAGTGGATTTTTTTCTCAGCCTACTTACCTCTTGGTGAGTAGTCTTCCTTTAATATTGAGTATTCATCTCTCTATCTCTCTATCTCTCTATCTTCCTAAGCTCAAAAATTCACAGAATGGTGACTGCAGTCATAAAATAAAAAAATTATGACAAATTGAGACAAAGTATTAAATACAGAGACATTACACACTGACAACAAAGATGTGTACTGTCAAGTCCCTTTTTTCCCAAAATAACATACTACTATGAAAACTGGATTATAAAAGCTGAATGAACTAAAATTGATGCCTTTGAACTGTAGTGCTGGAGAATATTGTTGAGACTAACTTGGACTGCGAGAATTAATAATTCATTACTAGATAAAGTAAAACCAGTCTCCTCATTGGAAGCACTAAAATTTAAATTAAAATAAAGTTTAAATATTTCGCATTACAGTAGTCCACCTGGGAGGTGACCATGGCATGAGTGATATATTAGTTTTATAAATAATAATAATAATAATAATAATAATAATAATAATAATAATAATAATAAATGCATACATGCTATGTATATGTATATACTGTATATATGCATATAGCATATATGTCTATGAAGGTTCTCAGTCATCCAGGTGGAATTGTCTGTAGCTTGAATCATGTCAACTGGATTTCTATTTTCTCAGTAGCGAAACGTTTCCATTGAGAAAATAGAAATCCAGTTGACATGATTCAAGCTACAGACAATTCCACCTGGATGACTGAGAACCTTCATAGACATAGCCCATTCCAGTCCATTTCAGTTCACTGACACCTAAAATGTCTATATTTAATCTTGACATCTCACCAATAACCACATCCAATTTGCCCTGGCTCATAGATCTTACATTCCAGGTTCCTATGGTGTGTTGATCTTTAGAACATCGGATTCGTCGTTCACCACCAGCACCGTCGGCCACTAGCCATCCTTTCGGCTTTGAGCTAGCTGCGTCATCACATCTGGGGCTAGTTGAACGTATCCTCTGTTCCTCCCCAGTAGCATTTTGACCATCTTCCGACCTGGGAGTCCCATCTTCCGATGGTATACCGACATATCTCTGGTTGTACTGATCCATTTAGTTTTCACGGCAAGAATACTGGGGTGGGTTGCCATTACCTTCCCCAGGGATCGTATTTAGTCTGACCTCTCTGCCACGACCTTCCCGTCTTGGGTATCCCTTCACGGTTTAGCTCATGGTTTCATTGAGGTGCTCAAGCTCCAGCACCACGACAAGGTAACGATCTCCTTTGCTGGAGGAAATAGCTGTACCTGGACAAAATAAATGTAAGAACTCTTTTGTACTTACTTTTTGTACCTGCAATGTCTAAGCGTGTGTTTCTTTATGCTTGGGTGGGCTAAAAGTGTAAGAATAAGAACCTGAATCTCTCTAATGTGCTCACAGGCTGTGTTTTTAAACAATATTCCTTTTTCTGCCCACGAGTTTATACAACATTAAGCTCTGCTCCATTCACTGGTTCTAACAGGCCACTGAATGATCTTCAATAACAAAAGTAACACACACACATGTGAATACTGTAGACGTAAAATCAATGTTTATAAAGAAAAATAGAATGCATTTATTGTATATTCCTACTACAACAATTCATCCAGATAACAGGTACCTACATATCCAGTTGGATGCTATTGGGAAGTTCTTTTTTCCTATGGAACTGGCCAACATTTGGCTCCAATTCTGATCCATCTCACCTATGTGAAAAAGTATGCTTGTTCCTAATTTCTTTCACATAAGTGGATTTTTTTCTCAGCCTACTTACCTCTTGGTGAGTAGTCTTCCTTTAATATTGAGTATTCATCTCTCTATCTCTCTATCTCTCTATCTTCCTAAGCTCAAAAATTCACAGAATGGTGACTGCAGTCATAAAATAAAAAAATTATGACAAATTGAGACAAAGTATTAAATACAGAGACATTACACACTGACAACAAAGATGTGTACTGTCAAGTCCCTTTTTTCCCAAAATAACATACTACTATGAAAACTGGATTATAAAAGCTGAATGAACTAAAATTGATGCCTTTGAACTGTAGTGCTGGAGAATATTGTTGAGACTAACTTGGACTGCGAGAATTAATAATTCATTACTAGATAAAGTAAAACCAGTCTCCTCATTGGAAGCACTAAAATTTAAATTAAAATAAAGTTTAAATATTTCGCATTACAGTAGTCCACCTGGGAGGTGACCATGGCATGAGTGATATATTAGTTTTATAAATAATAATAATAATAATAATAATAATAATAATAATAATAATAATAATAAATGCATACATGCTATGTATATGTATATACTGTATATATGCATATAGCATATATGTCTATGAAGGTTCTCAGTCATCCAGGTGGAATTGTCTGTAGCTTGAATCATGTCAACTGGATTTCTATTTTCTCAGTAGCGAAACGTTTCCATTGAGAAAATAGAAATCCAGTTGACATGATTCAAGCTACAGACATATAGCATATTCATAGAGAAAGTGGGGTGATTTAACTGGCTGTACCATTTTCCAGGTCTGCTCCTGTAGCTCAGATCCTTTCAAATGATGTTGCTGGAGATGAATGGCTCTACCATTCAGCGATAGTCCTTTCCCATATTTTAAAAAGGCAGGAACCAAGGGTCACCTCCCTTGGGATTATATCTAAACCACACTCCCCTTTATTCCAGGGATTGGGGGGGGATTGTACTATCCCCCTTTTTTTTATTGCTTAAAGTTTTCCAGATCTTAATCACCTTCATCAGATGCATGTAGCATACAATATCTGAGAAAGAAGTATTATATATTCATTTATTTTGGGTGGACAGGGAAAAGATTAGGTCATAATGAAATGAACTATAGGAAATGCAGGCAATGAAAATGACTTTTTGACAGCCATTAAGAAATCAGTGGTTGACCATGATAAATATAGTCTTAATCAATAAGTTGTTTAACACATACAGTGTAATATGTACCCTTGGTCTTTGTTTAATCTGTGATAAATAGTGAAACATCTCTTAATAAATTCTCAGCTCTTTTGCAATTAAATTGGCTGTTATAATTCCTTGGTTTAAGGATGGATATGCTGAGGTTAGTAATGAGTATCCTGGGAATCTGAATTTTTCCCACTATTTTCTGCATAATGCCATTTCTGATTACTTCGATCTCTCAAATCTGAATAACTATCGGTTAGGGGTCTTTATTAGGTCCTATACTTATGTCACAGGAGTTCATATGGAGCTATATTTGGCATTACAGGGTTTTATTCCTCTTCCTTTATGTCTATGATGTTTGTATTGGTATGATGTTGCTAGTTAGTATTGTTTTTTAGAATCACTGAATCCTATAGTTGGAAGGACCAGTTAGGCCATTATTGCCAGAGTTCAAATTAAACACCCCTGACCGATAGTTATTCAGCTTCTTCCTGAATATATTTAATTAATGGAAGCCCACAATGTACCTGGGTAATTGGTTTCACTGTTAAATTGCTCTTAGTGCTAGAAAGTTTTTCTTAGCATTCAGTCAGATTGTGAAGACCCTGAGTTCAAATCCCAAATACACACTTTCCATGAGGTTCATTTGAATTGCAGAATAAGGTTTATTAAGGATACATTAACTCAAAGCATCTTCAAAGACCCGAATGAAGATTCCCGCCAAAAGCATTCAATTAGCAAGTTCCCTCCCCCCCCCGTGTGCCAGCCCACTCTCCACCGATGAGATCACTAGGCAGTTTCCCACTCCTTGCCAACCCCCTCCTCTCGCCATTCTGCAGGTGTGTGACCTTGACGATCGGGAAGACAGTCTTCAGCAGTCTCGGCCGTTTGGTGGAATGCACCCCCCTCCTACATGCTGAGAACAGCCTCTAACAGTCTAACAGTCCTGAGCATTCATTGGAACGCACTCCCCTCCCAACTGTTGAAGTCTCTCGCGGGCTGACATGCATTTGACACGCATCTGCTCTAAAGTCCCGAAGTTATAGTAATGGCAGGATTCGCAGCTAGAGCGATCCTGACATGCTGCCCTCTCAGGAAAAAGATCTAGTATAGCTGTAGCGACAGTAATCAAACCTGAAAGACATAAAAAGAGAAAAGGTAAATATACAATGCAAACTACTTAGGCTTCTGAGGGAATTTAAAGTAGAACGGTTGAATGAGATCCAGAGCTCGAACATGTTTTCTGGACACCCATTCACTGAATCCTTTAGGTAGGTGCTTCCACTGGACTAGATATTGCAATTGTCCTCTGTGGGGTCTAGAATCCAAAATGTCTTTAAGTTCAAGGTGTTGCTCTCCATCGACCATTACTGGAGAGGGTTCAGGTTCCTCTGGGTGCCAAACAACAGATCTTTTAAACGGCTTTAAAAGTCCAATATGAAACACTGGATGTACTTTCCGTAAGTTTTTAGGAAGGTCTAATTGTACTGTTACTGGATTGATCACCTTAACAATGGGGAATGGACCTATATGTTTAGGTCCTAACTTTTTCGAAAGTTAGGACCTTTGATCCTAAGGACCTGCGTTGATCTCAGGTGTTTTGTGGTAAATACACTTTGTCTCCTACTTTCAATTTCCATTCAGGAGACCGTTTTCGGTCAGCAAACTTTTTGTAAGTACTTTTAGCTTCTTGCAAGGTTTCTTTCATGACTGGCCAATTTGACACTATTTTAACAATCCATTCATCAGCTAATAAAGGTTTCATATCTCCCTCTGCTGGATTCAGTGGTAATTCGGATATGGCCACAAAGTCCTGACCATTTACTATCTTAAATGGTGAAAATCCCGTACTTTGATGCACCGCGTTATTGTATACACCATTAATACGTTCAGTCGATCCATCTGTCTGGGGATGAAATCCAGAGCTTAATCCTTGCTTAGCTCCAACTAATTTTAAAAAAGCTCTCCAAAATTTGGAAGTGAATTGAACTCCGCGATCGCCAATTACCCTTTCAGGGACACCGTGAGGGCAATAGACATGCTGTATAAACATCCGAGCTAGTTGCTGTGCAGAAGGCATCCCTTTACAAGGAATAAAATGGGCTTGTTTAGAGAATAAATTAGTTACCACCCAAATCACAGTCTTTTTTTACTCTCTGGAAGATCTACGATAAAGTCCATGGCAATCTGGTGGAATGCACTCCCCTCCTATATGCTGAGAACAGCCTCTAACAGTCCTAACCCTTCAGTGGAATGCGCTCCCCCTCCCAATTGTTGAAGTCTCTCAGGCTGACACGCATCTGCTCTAAAGTCCCAAAGTTATAGTAATGGCAGGATTCGCAGCTAGAGCGATCCTGACTCAGATCTTCCTTCCTGAAGTTTAAATCCATTATTCCCTCCTGCACTTTGGAACAATAAAGAGATCCTGACCTTCTGTAACATTATTTCATGTACATGAAGAGTGATGTCATACTGTACACCTCCCTCCTATACCATTCTTCTCTTCTCAAGGGTAAACATTGCCAATGGTTCAATCTACTTTCACAGGATTTAGTTTCTAGCACCCTGATCATTCTTGTTGCTTTTCTCTGTATCAGTTTGAATTCTTCTTAAAGTGTGGTGCTCAGAACTGGATTCAAGGGATCTGCTCAATACAGAATAATGTAGAACTATTACTTTTCATTATTTGAAAACTACACTTCCATTAAATACGATCCCTGGGGAAGGTAATGGCAACCCACCCCAGTATTCTTGCCATGAAAACTAAATGGATCAGTACAACCAAATATATGTCGGTATACCATCGGAAGATAGGACTCCCAGGTCGGAAGATGGTCAAAATGCTACTGGGGAGGAACAGAGGATACGTTCAACTAGCCCCAGACGTGATGACGCAGCTAGCTCAAAGCCGAAAGGACGGCTAGCGGCCGACGGTGCTGGTGGTGAACGACGAATCCGATGTTCTAAAGATCAACACACCATAGGAACCTGGAATGTAAGATCTATGAGCCAGGGCAAATTGGATGTGGTTATTGGTGAGATGTCAAGATTAAATATAGACATTTTAGGTGTCAGTGAACTGAAATGGACTGGGATGGGCCACTTCACATCAGATGACCACCAGATCTACTACTGTGGACAAGAGGACCACAGAAGAAATGGAGTAGCCTTCATCATTAATAATAAAGTGGCTAAAGCAGTGCTTGGATACAATCCAAAAAACGATAGAATGATCTCAATTCGAATTCAGGGTAAGCCATTTAACATCACAGTGATCCAAATATACGCCCCAACCACAGATGCTGAAGAAGCAGAAGTAGATCAGTTCTATGAGGATCTGCAGCACCTACTAGATAATACACCAAAAAGAGATGTTATTTTCATTACAGGAGACTGGAATGCTAAGGTGGGTAGTCAGACGACACCTGGAATTACAGGCAAGCATGGTCTGGGAGAACAAAATGAAGCAGGACATAGGCTGATAGAATTTTGCCAAGACAACTCACTGTGCATAACAAACACTCTCTTCCAACAACCTAAAAGACGACTTTATACATGGACTTCACCAGCTGGTCGACACCGAAATCAGATTGACTACATCCTTTGCAGCCAAAGGTGGCGGACATCTATACAGTCGGTAAAAACAAGACCTGGAGCTGACTGTAGTTCAGATCACGAACTTCTTATTGCAAAATTTAGAATCAGATTAAAGAGAATAGGGAAGACCCACAGATCAGTTAGATATGAGCTCACTAATATTCCTAAGGAATATGCAGTGGAGGTGAAGAATAGATTTAAGGGACTAGATTTAGTAGACAGGGTCCCGGAAGAGCTATGGACAGAAGTTCGCAACATTGTTCAGGAGGTGGCAACAAAAAACGTCCCAAAGAAAAAGAAAACCAAGAAGGCAAGATGGCTGTCTGCTGAAACACTGGAAGTAGCCCAAGAAAGAAGGAAAGCAAAAGGCAACAGTGATAGGGGGAGATATGCCCAATTAAATGCAAAATTCCAGAGGTTAGCCAGAAGAGATAAGGAATTATTTTTAAACAAGCAATGTGCGGAAGTGGAAGAAGACAATAGAATAGGAAGGACAAGAGACCTCTTCCAGAAAATTAGAAACATCGGAGGTAAATTCCAGGCAAAAATGGGTATGATCAAAAACAAAGATGGTAAGGACCTAACAGAAGCAGAAGAGATCAAGAAAAGGTGGCAAGAATATACGGAAGATCTGTATAGGAAGGATAATAATATTGGAGATAGCTTTGATGGTGTGGTCAGTGAGTTAGAGCCAGACATCCTGAAGAGTGAGGTTGAATGGGCCTTAAGAAGCATTGCTAATAACAAGGCAGCAGGAGACGATGGTATCCCAGCTGAACTGTTTAAAATCTTGCAAGATGATGCTGTCAAGGTGATGCATGCCATATGCCAGCAAATTTGGAAAACACAAGAATGGCCATCAGATTGGAAAAAATCAACTTATATCCCCATACCAAAAAAGGGAAGCACTAAAGAATGTTCAAACTATCGAACAGTGGCACTTATTTCACATGCCAGTAAGGTAATGCTCAAGATCTTGCAAGGTAGACTCCAGCAATTCATGGAGCGAGAATTGCCAGATGTACAAGCTGGGTTTAGAAAAGGCAGAGGAACTAGAGACCAAATTGCCAATATCCGCTGGATAATGGAGAAAGCCAGGGAATTTCAGAAAAACATCTATTTCTGTTTTATTGACTATTCTAAAGCCTTTGACTGTGTGGATCATAACAAATTGTGGCAAGTTCTTGGTGGTATGGGGATACCAAGTCATCTTGTCTGCCTCCTGAGGAATCTGTATAACGACCAAGTAGCAACGGTAAGAACAGAGCACGGAACAACGGACTGGTTTAAGATTGGGAAAGGAGTACGGCAGGGTTGTATACTCTCACCCTACCTATTCAACCTGTACGCAGAACACATCATGCGACATGCTGGGCTTGAGGAATCCAAGGCTGGAGTTAAAATCGCTGGAAGAAACATTAACAATCTCAGATATGCAGATGATACCACTTTGATGGCTGAAAGCGAGGAGGAGTTGAGGAGCCTTATGACGAAGGTGAAAGAAGAAAGTGCAAAAGCTGGGTTGCAGTTAAACCTCAAAAAAACCAAGATTATGGCAACAAGCTTGATTGATGACTGGCAAATAGAGGGAGAAAAAGTGGAGGCAGTGACAGACTTTGTATTTCTAGGCGCAAAGATTACTGCAGACGCTGACTGCAGCCAGGAAATCAGAAGACGTCTACTTCTTGGGAGGAGAGCAATGGCAAATCTTGATAAAATAGTTAAGAGCAGAGACATCACACTGAGAACAAAGGTCCGCATAGTTAAAGCAATGGTATTCCCTGTAGTAACCTATGGCTGCGAGAGCTGGACCATAAGGAAGGCTGAGCGAAGGAAGATAGATGCTTTTGAACTGTGGTGTTGGAGGAAAATTCTGAGAGTGCCTTGGACTGCAAGAAGATCAAACCAGTCCATACTCCAGGAAATAAAGCCAGACTGCTCACTTGAGGGAATGATATTAAAGGCAAAACTGAAGTACTTTGGCCACATAATGAGAAGACAGGATACCCTGGAGAAGAAGCTGATGCTAGGGAAAGTGGAAGGCAAAAGGAAGAGGGGCCGACCAAGGGCAAGATGGATGGATGGTATTCTGGAGGTGACAGACTCAACCATTGGGGAGCTGGGAATGGTGACGGCCGACAGAAAGCTCTGGCGTGGACTGGTCCATGAAGTCACGAAGAGTCGGAAACGACTGAACGAATAAACAACAACACTTCCATTCATGCAGCCAAAAATTTCATTTGTCTTTGTGCTGTTACATCACCCTTCTAATTACATTAAACTAACTACTATTCCAAGTTCTTTCTCACAAGTACTATTACATGGAGAATAATCCCCCATCCTACACCCATGCATTTGATTTCTGTTTCCTAAATGAAAGAATTTGCACTTGATTCTGTGAAATTTCATTCTATTTTCAGCTCACTTTAGAAGAACATTCAAAGTGAATACTGAACTACAACTGAATACCTGTGACAAAGAGTGTCATTGCACAGGCCTGATTTTAAGTCTGAATACATTAATTCTTTACCTGTAGGTGATGAATGGTATTCTATTTTTCTGTTCTGGGTCTGTCTTATAATAGGTTGGTACCCAGGAATAATCTGATTTTGTTGATAGGGTTTTTACAATTTTATTATGGTTTTATTATTTATTTATTTATTTTATTTATTTATTGTTTAAATTTATCCCTGCCCATCTCCCTGAACAGGGTACTCTGGGCGGTTTACAACATATCAACAGTTAAAATCTATACATATAAAATTACAATATAACAATAAATAGATAAAAATAGATAAAAATCCAAGAGATGGTAAAATCAGCTATCAGGAGGACATTATGAGACCAGCCACCCCCAGGAGGTACTATTACCTCCCTCGTCCCAGGCAAGGCAGCAGAGCCAGGTCTTAAGAGTCTTCTGGAAGGTCAGGAGCGAGGGGGCCAGCCTCACCTCTGGGGGCAAGATGTTCCACAATGCTTCCATTTTAAATGCTCCATAGAAATTCCTTCATTGTGTCTTTGTTGGATGAGTCTGAACAGAAGTGATTGTGTGTTAGTATTTTGTGCTATGTCCTAACTGAAAGTTGGAAGCAGGTAAATATGCATAACCAAAATGGACAAAATCTTTAAATACTGTTATATGGGTATGGGTACACTCAACTTTTCAGCAGAGAAGAAAATCAGGGATGCCAGAGATTACCAGGGTTCTGTTGAGCAGGTTATCCAGAGAATAATTCATGGCAGGAAAGTGCACAATGTAATGAACACAGGTGGCAGTGTCAGCATCAAGGGAAATTTTGAACTGGTATATTTTATTTTTATTTATTTTATTTTATCCCGCCTTTATTATTTTTATAAATAACTCAAGGCAGTGAACATAACCTAAAACTCCTTCCTCCTCCTATTTTCCCATTATTTGTATATCCCATTATTTGATGTTTTAGATTTTAGTATGCTTTGTGGAAAACAAGGGCCAGGAAAAAGTTAAATATATGATGCTGGATCTCCTTTGAATGCCAAAGACTGAAATTCAGATAAAACTGGGTGCTTAAAGAAAATGCCCCATTTTATATAAATACATCAATTGTGGACTGGATTTTAGCAGGAGGAGGATCTCTCAACTGGCTATCACTCTGGAGGAAGGGGTGGGACCTTTTCGTTCCTCATCGGGACAGCATTAGCGGAATAATTTTAAAAGCTCTTGAAAGATTAGCACTAAATCTCCTCGCAAAAGCAGCTGGGTTTCGAGATAGATGTGCGTTAGAATAACCCCAGGTTAGGAATAACCTAAGAAAGGAAGTCAGAAGGAAAAGGCGACGGTCAGAACCGAACCCGGAACTCCGTAGGACCCCCTTGATTGTAGAGTTACTGTAGTTTGGGGATCACGATCCACGTGTCTGAAGACGAAGCTTCCTCCTCCCTTGAATAGCGCAACACGCACTTAAACTTGAGATGGAAATAAGCACGCGCTCCCCATGAAAAATCAGAGAAAAAAAACAGAACCGTAGCCGAGCTGTAAATGGACAACGTCATTTCTCAGGAAAAAGAAAATGACGTTCTTGCAATTGATAATGCAGTGTAAAATAGTTGTGTAGGCGTGCGTGCGTGCGTGCAGCTTTTAAATAAAACAAACGAAAACTGCCCCGCCAGTTTCAGCGGTTCCCTTCAGGCTGAGGGCATCAGACCCTTAGGCTGGCAGAAGTTGTGATTTATTTCCCTATTTATATGGAAGGCTGGTGGAGGCCGATCGGGAGACACAGCCCCCAATTCGATGCAGACCACCATTCAAGTTGTAGCAAAGGTCCTATAATAAAATGACGTAGTCCTTCAAAATTCAACCCTCCGAAGCTCCTGCTATGCTCCATGAGCTGGCATTCAGACCCGAGGCGCTTTTGAAGGTTTGAAAACTTCCAAAGTATATTTGCGCGGGCATGGTGGAAGCTGTGAATGCTTCCCTTCACCTTACCGCAACTTTCTATTGTTGTCTGGAGGAGGAGGAGGAGGCGGCGGCGGCACGTTGGCGCCCAGGTTGAGTCATCTTTCCTGCTTTCTATGGGCAATTCTCTCTTGGGGAACATTAAACATGGCGTCCAAAATCACCCCGGAAGTTGGGCACTGTGGGTGGGTCTAATGCCAGAAAGCTATGCCTTCGCTCACATTGCTTTCAGCCCCGTGAAGAACGCTGAGAAGCGCCGGGCGCGCGCGGCCCTTTTCGCACGCCAATTTCTCGGCTCGGTGCGCGCTGGCCGCCCGACGCGCGCACCTTGAACAGCAAACTAAGCGCGCGCCCGTTGCTTCTCAGCCGCCAGGTTCGTTCGGCGCTCAGGCCTTAATTAAGAAGGGGACACAACATGGCGCTCGTTCCCGGCCAGGTGCTGCGGGTTGCCATCCTCCTCTCCTATTTTTCCATCCTGTGCAATTACAAGGCCATTGACATGCCAGCGCACCAGACCTATGGAGGCAGTTGGAAATTTCTGACGTTCATTAACCTGGTAAGTCCCCTTGCCCCGCCACCACCGCCTCCTCGGGATGTGAAGATACGCTCCCATCTCCTGGGCAAGGAGAGTGGCTGCGCTCCCCCGCCAGATCTGGCCGGCAGCCACTCCGACGCAAGCTCCTCGGGTCTCCAAGTTCGTTGCCTGCCTCATTTCGCAGTCAGGCGGCGCTGGCCCGGGGACGAGGCCTCCTTTGCGTGGAAGGACTTGTGAGGGGCAGCGCTTAAGGGGACGCCAAAAGGGGAGGTGCTGTGAAGGAAGACGTTTTTCATTCGCACCGTCGTTTTTAAAGAAAGAAAGAAAGAAAAAAGCCACTGCAGTCGCAACTCTGTCATCTGAAGATGTTGTCTTTTTGTTAACTCCGCAAACGAACATTGCTGGGGAAGAGAGAGAAATCTATTAGGATTATTAGCTCCCCGACATTTAGAAATAGCAATACAAAGCACTCTTCCAAAAATGATATCCGCTATAAAGAAAAAGAGAATTATAGGTAGCAGCTCAATGGATAACAACCCCAATGAATGTTATGATTGTACATTATATTTTTTCACAAGTAAACCCCTTACTAAAAGCAGTTTATCAATTCAGAAGGGTTGGCTGGTTTCTTTTCTTTAGAACTGCCACATCTGAGCATACTTCCTGAACATCCAAGTGAAAATGTCACACTGTAGCTATTTATTTATATTTAATTATTCTTCTTCTTTATTACATTTATATGCCACCCGATTCCCACTGACTCTGGGAGGTTTCTATTCTGTCTCTTTACAGAATATAACTGAGCCAACTTAGTGCATTTCAAATGAGTCAGGCTATATGTCCCATTATCCCCATCTAGCAACATAATGGCCATGTTGGCCTGGGATGAAGGAGTAGTAGTTTAACATATCTTGTTGGCACTCAGCAAAGGCTGCATTACTCACATCTTTTGAATGAAAGGTTTAGAAAACTGTTAGCCATTTTGTGTTATCCTAGTATATTTAAGAGCTCTTGGCTGGGTCACATAGTACATTAACCCATACTGTAATGTGGTTCGTTTTCTGGCTTGGCATGTTGTGTGAATTCAAACTCTGCAATTTTTAAACTGTAAATTATAGCTTGAATGAACAAGGCCACTGTTGCTTGTTTAACAATTATGGTTAAAGCAACTGTGGCTTACTATGCTCTAACTCAGGGCTTTCCAAAGTTTTCCCGCGGCGACACACCAACCGCCGTTGGTGTGTCGCCGCGGGAAAATCCGGAAGTGCCGCCGTTGTGGCAACGCGCAAAAACCCGGAAGCGCTGCTGCCGCATTTGGTTTTTGCGCGGCGCCATTGGTGTGTCGCCGCGGGAAAACCCGGAAGTGCTGATGATGATCAGCGCTTCCGGGTTGTGTGGCGACACACCAGACTCTGTGTGGCGACACAAAAGTCAAACACACAGTTTGGAAAGCTCTGCTCTAACTAATGCCCAATTCTACTTTTGTCTCCACTGCCTGCTTAAAGGCTATCTAGTCTCCTGTCAGTGACAGAAAATGGACCTTGACATTTTTACCTGCAATTTTACTTTGTAACATCGAAGACTGACATAAGGGAATAATACATTCATTCTACATGTATTATTTATTTATTTATTTTATTTATTTATTCAATTTTGGGGTTTATTCAATTTCTTTGAGGCATCTATTGACCTGTTTTGTTTTAATGTGTATTACAAAATTTTATCAGATCTTTCTGATTTGAGTTGATGCTCAGATCATGCTAGTTGTGAATATTTCATTTCAATGGTTTGCTATTTTGTCTTCTGTTCTCTAAATACACCCATTTCCTACCTGTATGTTGATCTGTTGACTGGCAACAAAAATAGAAGGCCAGTATTTTTAATATAAACAGAATGATTGCAACAGGATTTCAAGCAGATCTTAAGATAGGCCTAGTTGCCTTATTGATGGATGTTTCTTAGTTTCTTTATTCTTAATGTCCAAATATAAACTAAACTAGATTATATTATAAAATTTGGAAAAATAATTGCTGTTGAGAGTAGCTTAATAAGTGATTTATAAACTATGATTTTGGTTTTATTTATAGAGGCTTTTAAAAAAAACAATAGCATGATTTTAAAATACTTTCCAACAGTTAATAAGTTAATAAGTACAGTTAATGAATTGCTAAAGTAGGTGATTTGTACTGCATTGGCCTGGGAAACTCCAAAACATGTATCCTATATTAGAAACCCCAAACCATATATCATTCCATTTGCTTCATCCATTTTTCTATATACATTTCTCTTTGTATTAAATTATATGTTAACCTTATTACCAATCGAAGAGAACCTTAACCTTATTACATTACATTCCTATGAACGGGAAGGGTTAGAAAAGACATTTTATTCTGATGAATGTTGAAAAATATCAGGCTGCTTTATACCAGTTGTGTGGTTTCTTGATCCCACTGATAAAAAACCCCTGAATAAAAAAATTAAAATCAGAGCATCTTGAGGCTTTATATACAATTAGAAGACAGATCAGCCTTTCATTCATCTCCAGT
Organism: Charina bottae; assembly: GCA_023362775.1. Taxonomy (NCBI): domain Eukaryota; kingdom Metazoa; phylum Chordata; class Lepidosauria; order Squamata; family Charinaidae; genus Charina; species Charina bottae. The sequence goes on from JALMGJ010000001.1 coordinate 14,573,674, forward strand.
CATTTTAGGGTGGAATGTTACATAGTTATACATAGAGAGCCAGGGAGATGGCCTTGAAGCAGATATTCAGAAACTTTACAAAAAGGACAGAAGCATTTTTTAAGTCCTGGGAAGGGAGATGGTATTAAGAAGAAAGTCACTAATTCCTCCCTGATTCCCTGGGGTGTAAGAGGGAGGGAAGGAAAAGCACAATCAGACTTGCAAGTTTCTGTTACTTTAGCTTAACAGAATTTATAGCTCAACAAAATACAGCTTTAGTTTTCCTGTGGAGTTGGTTTCCTAATCTGGTCTACTTTGTAGGGCTGACAATTATTCTTCATCTGCGGATTTGTGTTGCCTCCAAAAGAAAAGCATAAGCATCTTCCTTTTTAATTAAAAAAAACCATAACCCTAGCTCCTGCAGGATTGACAAATACACCTCCTTCCTTCAAAACTAACAAATCCCCCCCCCCATTATTTGGTAGCTCTAGAAGAGGGAGGATTAGTGAATTTTTTCCCCAAATTTGTGAAGTCTTACTTTATACAAAAGACTAAGACCAGGAAAATGGGAATTCAGAACATCTCATTGCCCTAATGCAACATCTGTAGACAGGACAAGAAGCCACAGTCTGGACAGAATATGGTGAAACAGACTGGCTCCAGGTCAGCCAAGGAGTGAGACAAGGCTGTATAATCACTCCTCTCTCTTTCTTTCTTTCTTTCTTTCTTTCTTTCTTTCTTTCTTTCTTTCTTTCTTTCTTTCTTTCTTTCTTTCTTTCTTTCTTTCTTTCTTGAAGCAGGATTGGAAGAAGATCAGTGTAGCTTTAGAATTGGAGGAAGAAATATCAATAATCTGTGCTATGTTAATGACACTATTCTGATATCTGAAAATGCAAATGATCTGCAAGCTCTAGTAATGAAAGTCAAGGAGCACAGTGGACAAAATGGATCTACACTTAAATATAAAGAAGACTAAATTTATGACAATAGGTACAGCAACCAGCCTTAGAATTGACAACGAAGACAATGAAGTAGTGGATAGGGCATTCACCTCAGCGGTGCAGCAGTAAACAGGATTCCAAGTGAGTATTACTAGCTGAAGCTTTCTCCTAGTGGGAACATATAAAAATATTATTCCAGCAACACTAAAGAACCTGAAGTGTTATATAGACAGCCATAGTTAGCTCTGCCCATTCTGGAGGAACTGGCTGAACTTTTAAAGGACCTTACCTAATTTTGTAGCCTAAGAATTCTGCAAAGCTGGGAGGAGGAAGGTTTTGTTCAGGATTCATTTTTTGTCTCAGAAGGTGATGGCAAGATAATATATTCCAGTTTAGATGGCCCCAAACAAAGAGAATGTCTTTCCCCTAAAGAAATAGTTTGATTTTCATCCTCAGAATCTTCTGTCGCACCCACAAAGATCTGCTTGAATCAGAAGTCATAACAGTGATTCATGACCCCTCTTGACAGGTATAAGAGTGGCAGGCATAACTCCAATGTTTCAATCTGCCTCTTCAAATTTTAATTACTTCATCAATTTCCGACCTTGTGCACAGTGACACTGAATATGGGTGTAAATACAAAAGCAAAGAATGTGCTTCCTTGGACCAAAGTTCATTATTAAAACTAAGCTCAGTCTTTTGCATCACAGAGACCCAGGGTTTGGGTACTTGGTGTACAGTGGTGCTTAAAAGTTGGTGAACCTTTTGAATTTCCAATCTTTCAGCATAAAGATGACCTAAAACATGATCTCCTGCAAATTAAGTTTTCATTGTTTTCATTGGTTTTAATGGTTTTTATTTTGGTTTGTTTATTTGTAACTATTTATTATTTTCTGTTTTTAAGTGTATGAGCTGCCCAGAGTCATGTATGTGAGATGGCCAGCTATATAAATTGAATGGATAAATAAATAAATAACCCCCCTTTTTCAATATTAGGTCTATCTTTTCAAGAATGAAAAAAATGCCTGCAGTTGACCATGATGGCCTTGTATTAATGTTATATCTTTGTTTCAATTATTTCAGACTAGTCTTAATACAATTTCCTGCTGGGAAAAATACATGATCAAGTGTGTTAAATTGTTTAGAAAAAGACTGCGAAAAATAACTACATTTATTAGAGATAACTTTTTTTGCTTTCTCAAAAGATGGCAGCACATTTCTGACCTTGTCTGGGCTTGGAAGCTAAGTAGGATGGAGACTAGTTGGTATTTGGATAGGTGACCTGCAGATAGTATCAGAGCTGTGGGATAGACTGTAAAGTTAAAAATACATCCCAGAGGAAGGTTATGGCAAACCACTGCCAAATCATTATCAAGAAAATTGCACAAATCTATCAATGAAGTCACAGGGAGTCACACTCAAATCAAAGGAGACTTTATTGTATTTTATTTTTAATACTCTAACAATACATTGGCAGCCTTCATAAATGCTTGGGGCAGGAAAAAATATATGATGAAGGAAGCCTCAGACTGGGCTTTTCCTGTGGAGCTTAATGTCTAGTAAATTGTATTTTGTGGTAGAATAATGGTTTCCCAACAGGATAGACCAATTTTACATACTTGCTCATGGAGGTGTAAATTGTAGTGTACAAAACTGCAACTTATCAGAGAACTTCCTGATTGACAGCATTCTTCCTTTCATCGTAACCAAATTATAATTTTATAATTTTATTTTTTAGCACATCTTTCTCCATATCGTAGAACTTTGATAATTTATAAAGTTGATGAAACCCCACCCGCATCTTGCTAAATAAAACACTTACGTCTGTCTAGCTTAGAAAGAAGGAAAGTGATGGGAGTACAATAAAATACATAAAATTATGCATGTTGTAGATAAGTGGACTGAGAAATTTGCATATAATACATACATATTAGACCTTAGGATCATACCTTGAAGCCACATATAGGGAGATTAACCACCAATGAAAGGAAATGATTAGGGTTGTCGGTAAAGGAATTACAGACACAAAGGAAGAGGCTATTCAGTATCAAAATTATCATGCCTACATTCCACTTGCTAGGAGCAACTTGGGGGAGAGCTATCACACTTACCTTACTCATAAGCTTCCCAAATGCATCCTCTCAGCCACTGTGTAACATAAATTAGAATAATGTACTGTACTTTGCTCTGACTAGGAAGACAGAAACCATTAAAACAAACTGAAAATCAATGGACATGAGTTTGGATAGGTTTGGCTTATTTTGGATGATCTCAGATGCTCATAGAATATACCCCAAAAGAACATGAATTGTTCCTCTTTCTCCTACATACTGGGTTACAAAGATATTCGTAGGCAACACATTTATACTCTGATAAAGAAATGAACAAGCATCAGGTTAAGGATATCAGTTTTGCCTCTCTCTGGGAGCTGGGGCACTACATTTACAGTGTTTTAGAAGCATGAACCAAATTTGTAGAGTGCTACAGATCATACTTGGACTGCAAGAAGATCAAACCAGTCCATACTCCAGGAAATAAAGCCAGACTGCTCACTTGAGGGAATGATATTAAAGGCAAAACTGAAGTACTTTGGGCACATAATGAGAAGACAGGATACCCTGGAGAAGAAGCTGATGCTAGGGAAAGTGGAAGGCCAAAGGAAGAGGGGCCGACCAAGGGCAAGATGGATGGATGATATTCTGGAGGTGACAGACTTAACCATGGGGGAGCTGGGGATGGTGACGGCCGACAGGAAGCTCTGGCGTGGGCTGGTCCATGAAGTCACGAAGAGTCGGAAGCGACTGAACGAATAAACAACAAAAACAGATCATACAGTCTATATTTTGACTACAAATTGATGTTGCACATTGGGCTTGTATAATTATGCATCATAAAATACTGTAATATTCAGTTATTTGGCTTTGTGCTGTCTCACAAAGCAACACACTTTAAAATATTTGACCGTGGTATTTTGTTTTTCTCTGCAGAAGAGATTTACTGATTCTAACAGTTCTTTTGAGATTGCTGTTGAAAAGGAATTGGTTGTTTTTGGACAATTGCCTTGTCCAGCATGGCAGTGGCATATTAAATGTCTACATGTCTTTAGTAAACCTGGAAGTGCTTTATTTCTCAGCATTATTTCAGTCAAATTACCATTCGTAACTGATTCCTAAAATAAATTAGATTGCCCAGATTTTTCTTCAAAATGTGTTGTTATTGAAGTGCTCGGAAATTAGCTTACTCGGAGTTTTCCTAGGTACAATTTAAATAAATGTCCAGAAAATAAAATTTAGTTGAAGTCAGAGTTCTCAATGTGTTTGGGCATTCTAGTATATACTTTAAATGAAGTGTATTTTATTTCTAATTAAGGCAAATAATATCTGGCTTGGTAAACTCCTGTTTAGTTTATTCATAAGTGCCAATTGAATTAAGTACCCCCTCCCCCATTTAAGATTGACTCCTGGTGACAATATGGATATGTTGTTTCTCCAAATATTTTCCCATATAGTAATGTAGTTTTATCCAGAACTTTAGTCTGCCTCGAGTTTTAAAGCTGCCAGGAATACATGAAAATGCAGCCTAGAGACATTAGAATATGGCAAGATGAGAAAAAAATGTAATAAATAATAAAGTCTTTATTCAGAAATTGTTTACAGATTTCACATTCTAATGTCACAGTGGTGTCCTAACAGGGCAAGATCTTGCCTTCATCTTATTTAACATTTATTAGGGAAGCCACTTTATTTTGGAGTATGTGATATGCTCTGTATATTTTTTTTGTTTTTTGTTTATCCCATTACATAAATAATTTGTCTGCTACATATCAGAGAAAGACTTCCCTAAATCATTATTTTTCTGTTGTGTGAACTATTTATTTTAAAACATGATAGAGTTTTCATCATAATGGAAACTTATCTATAAGTACAATTTAGTATAAACAGCTGCAGTGAATGTCTCTTTCTTTGCTCAACTAGTTATGCCAAAGGTTACCTAGCTTGTTGCATGGCCTTTCCAGTTATTAATTGATGCTTGGCAGGGTGCCTAGGATATATCACTAATCACAACTGTAATATTGTGGGTAACATAAATACATTTAAGTCAAAATAATTGTATGATCTACAATGCTGAGTAGGGGTGAAGCAAAATTAAACTTTAGAAAAGATAATATGAAACATAATCTAATAAAATATATATTCCACATAAACACATATTTGCTAAATGGATGATATAGTCTTAATGAAAATGCCCTGCCTTGTAAATGATATGGAAAGTAATAAAGGCAGATTTTATATATACAGTTCAGCAGGAGGAGAAGAAATAGCAGTTAGCATGTAATTTAGAGCTGCTTAAATAAAAGGGGATGGTTATTTAAGTAGGTATCGGGGTGAATTTTTTATGTTTTTTTCATACATGGCAAAAGTGCAAAAATTCAGTTGACAGTGGGGGCCAGAAATTTAACGTTGGTGCATTCAGTGGGGAAAACATCCACGGAGACAGACAGTACAGGGTTCCCCCCCCCCCCCCAGAATGATGTCAGACCGGCCCTTGTTCTCAGAATTGGCATCAGTGTCATAATTGAAGAGGAAGAGCTCAGGACAAATGCACACATCCTGTCTACCTCTCCATTCCTGCTGTGCAGCCCTTTCATCACTGTATAAAAGAAATGCAGTTTCACTTTATGGAGCAGGAAATGAGGAAAATACTTTTTCGTTGCATATTAGAACCAACATTTTTCTATCAAGCCAGAGTTTCCCTGGATAGTGAAGATTAATTTTATAAACTTTAAATTAATGTAGCATGAGAAAATGATTGATGATGTATGATAACACATGACTGCTAAGATGTGACCGGTAATGCTCTGTTATATGTGAACATATGCTAGATAACAGATGCAGTATTATTGTCCCTTAATTCTCCCTTAAATATGAGTATGTGTTAGTTAAATAGCTGTAGTATTATTTTTTCTTATTTTTTCTTATTTTTTCTTTTCTTGATTGTATAATTTATTATTGAGAGCTCTTGCACCGAAGTCAAATTCCTTGTATATTTAGTCATACTTGGCCAATAAAGTATTCTATCTACAGTATCTATCTATCTATCTATCTATCTATCTATCTATCTATCTATCTATCTATCTATCTATCTATCTGAGACCCTCCTATTTTTTATGAAGCAAGGCTTCAGAATAGGCCTGCACAACATCCAGCCTGTGGGCTTCGTGCAGCCTGCTAAGCAGCCTTGAGCCCACAGCATTTTTAAAAAAACTCAGTTAATTCACCGCTGCCAAACATTGCCACCCCCAGGAAGGATCTGCAGCTGACACCACCCCAGAAGACATGCTGCTGAGTGCCAGGGTTCCCCAACGCCGCCTGCTCCATTGCTGTCACCACTCCACTTGCCGCAGAATAGTTGGATTGGTGTCCAAGCCATTCCCTTGTGGCCCGCCATTATTTTTAATGTCTCAGTGTGTCCGCTTCCCCTATGCGGGTTTTGCAGGCCTGCTCTAGAGTTAAGGTATCTACTTACGTATTGCATTTTCCATATGTCCAGAGCTAGTTAGGTTCTTATCCGAAAGGATATGAAAGTGGTGGTGTTCCATTTCTCTGTTCACAAAAAGAAGATTCCAGGCTATTAGTGAGGCAAGCAGTATATTTGTCATGTTGACATTATGGGTACAGATGCTGTGACCTGACCTCTTCTTACTAATAATTAAATATTAAATTTCTTTACAAATATAAAAATCAGAAAAAGGCCATTTTTAGGATTAGTGTCTTTTGGAAAAGGCATGGGAAATAGGCACAGATATTCTAGATGGAGTTTGTTGTTGTTCAGTCGTTTAGTCGTGTCTGACTCTTCGTGACCTCATGGACCTTAGCACGCCAGGCCTTTCTGTCCTCCACTGTCTCCCGGAGTTTACTCAGATTCATGTTCATTACGTCAGTGATGCTATCTAACCATCTCATCCTCTGCCGTCCCCTTCTCCTTTTGCCTTCAGTCTTTCCCAGCATCAGGGTCTTTTCCAGTGAGTCCTCTCTTTGCATTAGGTGGCCAAAGTATTTGATGGAGTTACTGGAAGTGATTGTACAACTAGAAGTGTCCTCTAGGGTCTCTTTGCATCAAATCTCTTATGAGCAAGTAGAAGGCAATAGAATAAGTTATGGCATAAATTGTGAGGGTCCTGTGCTACCAGAGTAAAGAAAGGTAAAGGTTCCCCCCGCACATTTGTGCAGTCGTGTCCGACTCTAGGGGCCGGTGCTCATCTCCGTTTGTTAGCCGAAGAGCCAGTGTTGTCCGAAGACGCTTCCATGGTCATGTGGCCGCATGACACGCGTGGAACGCTGTTACCTACACACCGAAGTGGTACCTATTCATCTACTTGCATTTGCATGCTTTCAAATTGCTAGGTTGGCAAGAGCTGGAGCTAGTGCGGGAGCTCACTCCGCACGTAGGGCTAGGGATTCGAACCTCCGAACTTGCGATCTTCCGATCCACAAGCCTGGCGTCTTACCCGCTGAGCAGTCTGCATTAAAAAAAAAGTGGGTGGGAGAAGAGAACCTAGTCTGCAAAAGGTTGGGAGCCATAGAGGGTTTCTTTTAATGCTCTTTCAATGCCATTTGAAGACCATTTTAAAATTATTTATTTATTTATTTATTTATTTATTTATTTAATTTATATGACCGCCCATCTCCCCTCATGGGGAACTCTGGGCGGTTCACAATAAATAAGTTAAAATAAAGTCTAAAATATATTATACAATTAGGTCACTTAATTAAAACAACTCTAGAAAAATTAAAATATATCTAAGAAACTATGGCAGAAGAAATTCACTACAGCCTCTTCATCCAAGAACTCAAGTGCATTCCAAGCAATTGGTCCAGAAGCACTAGATCAGGTTAAAGGTAGTTCTGGGATTCTAGCTAACTAGATTCATGATGCCTCTCCTCAGCATGGCCAGTGTATGAGCTAAGAAATAGCAGATGTAATAGATAGATCCATGAGTCCTCTCTGCACCTGTGCTCATAATGGTTGTAGTATAGTGAGGGCCAGAAAGGAATGGGAAAAGGATTAGTGTCAATTAGGAAAAATCAGTTAAAGAGAAAGACATTTGAGGAAAAAAATAAAACTCCCACAAGTTGAATTTACTCAACTTGTATTTTGGCACAGTCTGGGTCCAGCAAAAGGAAAATTGTGAAGAACAAGTTGAATTGCAGCTTGATTTTTTTCAGCTTTAAGTTAATATAGCCAGCAATTATGTTTATCTTGAATGAGTTCAGATTGCCAAAGTCAACAAATTGCATCCTTGTGCAGTGAAAGAAGTTGCTCATGCTTTGACTAAAACTTTATTAATTATTTTTTAAAAATCCTGGGAGTAATAAATCACAGCAGCTATAGGGGTTAGTGCATGTGTGAGTGCAATCATTTTCTTCTCTTTGCTTCTTTTAGATGGCTCCTTTTTTGTATATTTACAAGGGGTCTAACATGGATATTTATCACATACCACCTGTGGCTAAGAAATGGCTAGACAAATTGGTCAGGAGTTTTTTTTTTAATATTTGGTGAGGATTCTCTCGCCCAGGCCCATAAGATATGCGCATAAGACTTGTTATGGTACCAGAATGCATGTTTCTTTTCATTTTCTATAATTGCTACATGAATTTTAGAATACAAGCTTAATATTAGGGTCTTCTTTATTGCTTAACAAAACTGCGGACTAAATGCCTAATATCATTACAGACTGATCCCCTGTGTGACCTTGTAATACATAATAGCAGATGGAGATTAAGATCAGGTTATGATTGATGTTCAATTTATATTCCCATAGAGAGTGTGTAATTTTTTAAATAAAACTTTATTGAAGTTTCAGAATACAGATAAAATACAAAATATAGAAAACAATGAAGAAAAAACTAAAGACAAAAGACAAACTAAAAAGTGCAGAAATAGTTAGAAAGCAATACAGAAAGAGTGAAAAAATGTTCCTGGGGGTATGCAACATTTTTCATATTCTAAAACATATGAGTTGGGTTTTTTTACAATTTGTTTCCTATGTATTTTAAAATAGCTGATATATTGGGCTTCATGAAATTTAAATTATGATGTTCCATGGCCCATTGTATGCAAAAGAGTAATGAAAGTATAGAAGTGCAGGATTTTGTATTTACTACCTTAATGGTACAGACCCTCCCTCTCCCAATTTAAATGCATTGAATGTAAGGGCCCATTCTAGCTGAAGCTTAAATACACACATTTCTATAGTATAATCATTCTTGAGTTGCACCTAAAAAAATCTTCCTCGCTTAAAATTCTACATTTTCCTGGCCTCATTATTGATAATTGTAAAACAGGTTCATGTTTAACGTTTTTTCTGCTAATCACTTTTCTGTCTTGTAGACTGCTCTGCCTTAATTTCTGAAGCTCAATTGATAAGGCACAGGAATTGGAATCTAAGAAAGTAATGCTAGGAAGAATCTGATTGAAAGGCTTGCCAGTATACTACAAACATTTACCTTGGCAAAATCACATGTGAGATTGGAAAACTATCACCTTGACTAAACTACTACCTTAAAACTCAGACCTGCATTTGTTTCACCAGCTTTCATGTGGCATCTCTAGGTACCATGGACAGTGGATTTGTTCTCATCCTGATGGAAAAATATGAGAATGCTGATGGCTAATAAAATTATCAATGCTCATTGAGGGCATTATTTATCAATTGGCTGTCAATATCCAATTTACCCTGTTTAGGAAATGTTAACAGTTTGAAGAAAATTTAGTAGCCAGTCATCCCTTTTAAGGAAAAGTAGTTAAAGGGATGCTCCTTTTGCATCTTCAAAGTGATGGATACTTCAGACTCATACTGCATTGAATTCTGATGTGGCATGCATAGTAGTCCTGTTCAAGCACTAAGCATTCATAGATTATTCCTATAAATGTTGGGGATGCTGCTGCTACCTTTGTGCTCTGATCCTCCACTTCTGACCTGCCTGCCTGCATATGTACAGTGGGGCAAAAAAGTATTTAGTCAGCCACCAATTGTGCAAGTTCTCCCACTTAAAAAGATGAGAGAGGCCTGTAATTGACATCATAGGTAGACCTCAACTATGAGAGACAAAATGAGAAAACAAATCCAGACAATCACATTGTCTGATTCGGAAAGAATTTATTTGCAAATTATGGTGGAAAATAAGTATTTGGTCAATATCAAAAGTTCATCTCAATACTTTGTTATATATCCTTTGTTGGCAATGACAGAGATCAAACGTTTTCTGTAAGTCTTCACAAGGTTGGCACACACTGTTGCTGGTATGTTGGCCCATTCCTCCATGCAGATCTCCTCTGGAGCAGTGATGTTTTGGGGCTGTCGCTGGGCAACACGGACTTTCAACTCCCTCCAAAGGTTTTCTATGGGGTTGAGATCTGGAGACTGGCTAAGCCACTCCAGGACCTTGAAATGCTTCTTACGAAGCCACTCCTTTGTTGCCCGGGCGGTGTGTTTGGGATCATTGTCATGCTGAAAGACCCAGCCACGTTTCATCTTCAATGCCCTTGCTGATGGAAGGAGGTTTGCACTCAAAATCTCAAGATACATGGCCCCATTCATTCTTTCCTGTACACGGAACAGTCGTCCTGGTCCCTTTGCAGAGAAACAGCCCCAAAGCATGATGTTGCCACCCCCATGCTTCACAGTAGGTATGGTGTTCTTTGGATGCAACTCAGCATTCTCTCTCCTCCAAACACGACGAGTTGTGTTTCTACCAAACAGTTCTACTTTGGTTTCATCTGACCATATGACATTCTCCCAATCCTCTTCTGGATCATCCAAATGCTCTCTAGCAAACTTCAGACGGGCCCGGACGTGTACTGGCTTAAGCAGGGGGACACATCTGGCACTGCAGGATCCGAGTCCCTGGCGGCGTAGTGTGTTACTGATGGTAGCCTTTGTTACGTTGGTCCCAGCTCTCTGCAGGTCATTCACTAGGTCCCCCCGTGTGGTTCTGGGATTTTTGCTCACCGTTCTTGTGATCATTTTGACCCCATGGGGTGAGATCTTGCGTGGAGCCCCAGATCGAGGGAGATTATCAGTGGTCTTGTATGTCTTCCATTTTCTAATTATTGCTCCCACAGTTGATTTCTTCACACCAAGCTGCTTGCCTATTGCAGATTCAGTCTTCCCAGCCTGGTGCAGGTCTACAATTTTGTTTCTGGTGTCCTTCGACAGCTCTTTGGTCTTCACCATAGTGTAGTTTGGAGTGTGACTGTTTGAGGTTGTCTTTTATACTGATAACAAGTTCAAACAGGTGCCATTACTACAGGTAATGAGTGGAGGACAGAGGAGCCTCTTAAAGAAGAAGTTACAGGTCTGTGAGAGCCAGAAATCTTGCTTCTTTGTAGGTGACCAAATACTTATTTTCCACCATAATTTGCAAATAAATTATTTCCGAATCAGACAATGTGATTGTCTGGATTTGTTTTCTCATTTTGTCTCTCATAGTTGAGGTCTACCTGTGATGTCAATTACAGGCCTCTCTCATCTTTTTAAGTGGGAGAACTTGCACAATTGGTGGCTGACTAAATACTTTTTTGCCCCACTGTAGCTTGTTACTGGAAACCCTAACCCTATGATTGGGAACTTTTTCTTTTCATGTTCAGACAAGTATGCTTAAAAGCTTCCTTCCAACATTCCATCCCTTGGGAAAAGAGGTAGAATCATTGGCGATCACTCGTAGCCGAGTAAGATTGTCTTCCAAAGGTAAAATTTTAACAATGGATCCGTAAGTGGCTATAAAGGCCAATTCTGGATCCGCACAACCTCCCACAATGAGGGCATAGGTTTCCAGGTGGGAGACGGTCATGATGAAGGTTTGCCTGACGTGCCTTCCTTTTAGCTCTTTTCTCCCTTGCGCCCTGTACTCGTGCTTCTTCAAAGTCCATAGCGCCATTAATAAAGGCTGACCTACATTTGAAATGCTCATGAGTTAGGGCTTCCCAGTTCTCAATGCTGATATTACATTTTTTTAAATTAGCTTTGAGAGTATCTTTGAATCTCTTTTGCTGTCCACCAATATTCCGTTTTCCATTCTTAAGTTGGGAGTAAAGTAGCTTTGGAAGACGATGGTCAAACATGGACCCTCTACAAATGCCACCTCCAACTTCTTGAAAGAAAAGAGGTAAAGCAGGCAGAGATAGAGCAATGCAGCAGGGTGTGCCTCCTACATGTATATACTGTAAATATTGAATGGTGAAACTGCTTGAAGCAAGCCTGAATTTTGCATTATGATATCAGATGAGTTTTTATGAATTATTGTGGCCAGTTCAGTTGGTTCCATGACCGAAGAGATGGTTGCCATTCCAGTCTTGTTTAATAAAGTTTAATTTAGTTAAGAATTGATAGGTACTTTCATGAGGAGCTGGGTGAACAGAAGATTTGGTTCCTTTGATAGATAGTGCCTCCAACATGCCTAGAGAATGCTCCATTTGGATTCCTGCCATTCATAAAAACACTATTACGTTTATCCTGCGCACACAGGGTCCTCTTCACCCTTGTAGGGATTCTTCCATCCTATCTTCTGTAGATGGCCTTCAGCAGGAATTAAAATTGCCCAGAAATTGTTCGATATAATGACAATTTTATTTGGCTTTTCCAGTTGAGTTGGAACACATTGGAATGTCTTAGGTTCCTCTGATATTTTAATTTGCAGAAAGAATGGGAACTTTTGAGGTCCTAGTCTTCTACAACATCAAAATGTTGTTATTGAGATTGAGATATCTATGTTTCAAGATGCTTATATTTTTAATGCAGGTTATTCAAGCAGTCTTTTTTGGGATCTGTGTACTGACTGACCTTTCCAGCCTTCTGACTAAAGGAAATGACAGCCAAGAACAAGAAAGGCAACTAAGAAAACTCATCTCCCTCCGTGACTGGATGATGGCCGTCTTAGCTTTCCCTATTGGAGTTGTAAGTACCATGAAAAGAAAGGAATTTCCTTCCAATTTAGAGTATACCACCCTTGGTTTTTAATCTGTTTTTGAAATGTCAGTTATTTAAAGAAGAAAAGCTCATAGCCACCTATTTCTTTCAGTACAATTTTATATACTAAATGTGCCATTTACTTAGTGCATTTATAAGTAATTTATTTGTTCATACAATGTAATTACATTAACAAAAATGTTTAGTACATAACTACAGTGTGGATAATCTAGTATAGGAATGCAATATAGAAAAAGGAACTGTATTTCCCAATTTTAAATGTATAATTTATCTCTGTGTGTCATTTACATTCCATTAAACATGCCTCCAAGTGCACATGTAGGAACACTTATAATATAAAAATAATGATTAAAACAATTAAAAATACTGATATCAATTTAAAGTGCATGCATTTGTCAAGGAAACAGAACAGCAAAATAACATAAATAGAGTAGTGCTTAAAAGTTTGTGAACCCTTTTGAATTTTCAATATTTCTGCATAAATATGACCTAAAACATGATCTGTTCTTCACACAAGTCCTAAAACTTGATAAAGATAACCTAATTAAACAAGTCAAAAACATTAGACTTGTTCATTTATTTATTGAGGAAAATGATCCAAACCTACATATTTGTGTGTGGCAAAAGTATGTGAACCTTTGCTTTCAGTAACTAGTGTGCCCCCCTTGGGCAGTAATAACTGCAGCTAAATATTTCCAATAACTGTTGATCAGTCCTGCACATTGGCTTGGAGGAATTCTAGTCCATTCCTCCTTACAGAACAGCTTCAACTCAGGGATGTTGGTGGGCTTCCTCGCATGAACTGCTCACTTCAGGTCCTTCCACAACATTTCTATAGGATTAAGGTCAGGATTTTGACTTGGCCATTCCAAAACATTAACTTTCTTCTGCTTTCATCATTCTTTGGTTGTACAGCTTGTCTGTTTAGGGTCATTGTCTTGCTTCATGACCCACTTCCTCTTGAGCTTCAGTTCACAGATATATACTCTGACATTTTCCCATAGAATTTGCTGGTACAATTCAGAATTCATAGCTCCATTAATGATGGCAAGCCGTCCTGGTCCAGAGAAAGCAAAACAGGCCCAAACCATGATACTGCCACCACCACGTTTCATCGATAGGATAAGGTTCTTATACTGGAATGCAGTGTTTCCCTTTTGCCAAACATAATGCTTTCCATTCAAGCCAAAAAGTTATATTTTGGTCTCATCCGTCCACAGAACATTCTTCCAATAACCTTTTGGCTTATCCACATGGTCTTTTGCAAACTGTAGACAGGCAGCAATGTTCTTTTTGGAGAGCAGTGGCTTTCTCCTTGCAACCATGCCATGCACACCATTGTTGTTCGGTGTTCTCCTGATGGTGGTCTCATGAACACTGACATTCTCCAATGCGAGAGAGGCTTTTAGTTCCTTAGACATTACCCTGGGCTTCTTTGAGACCTCCTGGAGTATTACATGCTTTGCTTTTGGTGTCCTCTTCTAGGGAGGGTAACAATGGTGTTGAATTGCCTCCATTTGTACACAATCTCCCTGACAGTGGACTGGTGGGGTCAAACTCTTTGGAAATAGTTTTGTAGCCTGATGACCATCAACAGCTGTTTTTCAGCAGTCCTCAGAAATCTCCTTTGTTCAAGCCACACTTCTACATACCTTTGTTGTGAAGATCAGACTTAATAGTGAATACCCAGAATTCTATTCTTTAAATAAGGCAGGACCTCCCACACTCACACCTGATTATCATTCCATTGATTGAAACACCTGACTCTAATTTTCCCTTAAAATGAACTGATAATCCTAGAGGTTCACATACTTTTGCACAGGAGGGGGCCACAGGTGGGCACTAGGGAATGCAGACAGCCCAGCATGGGCTGTGGGTGGGCTGGCAGGGGCCACGGGTGGGTGCTAGGGAGCGCAGGCAGGCTGGTGGGGGCCGCAGGTGGGCCAGCAGGACTGGGGGTGGGCTGGCGAAGGCCATGGGCAGGCACTAGGGAGCACAGGTGTGTCAGTGGGGGCCGTGGGTGGGTCGGTGGGGGGTATGAGTGGAGGGGGTGCTGCAGGCGGGTGCACTGTACAGAGGGTGGGTGGGTGGAGGGGGTGCTACAGAGCACAAGATCCCTGGGATCTCATAGTCCATAGTGGGGGTCTTTGGGAGAAAAAGCGGTGGAAGCGACTTACGACTTGCTACATTCCCTGCCTGCTTCCCCATTGACTTTGCTTCTGGGAAGCTGGAAGGGAAGGTTGCAAATGGTAGTCACGTGACCGTGGGACGCTGCAACTGTCATAAGGGTGACCCAGTTGCCAAGTGCCCAAATCATGATCACATGACCACAAGGGTCCTGCAACATCCGAAACTTTGAGGACCGGTTGTAAGTACCACTCATTCAGCACTGTCATAACTTTGAACAGTCGTTGAACGAGTGGTCGTAACCTGAGGACTACCTGTATAACTTTGTATATCTTTGTAATATTATCATTTTTATTCATTATGCACATTCAGAAGGCTTTTGTCCATTGAAAGAGTTTTGCTGCATGAAAAGTCCCTTTCTACTTCCTGAAAATAAAGCCATGAAATCTAATAGGCGCAGTTTCTTAAAAAAAAACAGATTTTAATACTGTTATTGTAATGGTAGCAGTGGTATCTGGGTAAAATCTCAGAAAGATATGTTAAAAAATGAACAAATAATGAAAACAGTATCTGAAGAATCATAAATAGGGAAATAGCAATGAGTCAATAAAAACCTTGGTAGAATAAAAAAAAGGCTGCAAGGGAGGGGGAAGAAGGGGGATTCATATTCTGTTTTACTATATTTTTCTAGATTCAGAGTTGATACATCTTTAAGGAATTGTTTTGATCCAAATCTACTTTTCAGTGATTATGTTGATTATATGTTGGAACACTTCGATTTTTATGCAAGGGGAGGTCATTGAGTTTTTAGAGAAATTGAATGGGTAACTTGACTAAAATTAGAATTATTTGCTTAAGCATGCTTTTTTGAACCATTGGCCTACCTGTTTTATTAAAGAAGTTCTTGCCACCTGGAGCACCAGATGGTTGCAACCAATTTTGGATCCATTGACTGATTTTGGTTAGGGACAGATGGAATTTCCTTTCTTTTTCACTTTTACCTCACTGGCAAGGTTGATAAGTTTTCTGTGTTTCACAAGATATTTCAAATGCATGCCAGCTTTGTTGAATCATCCATTAATATCAGGCCTGCTTTTTGAAATCTAGCACTGGAAGTTTCTTTCCTAATGCCTTTGTTTAATATGCCAGTTCACCTTGAGCTCTTGAATGCAATGTCATCTCAGAAAAAAAAATTGGCTTGTTTTTATTCTTTTCTCCATTGTCTGACCTTTCATTCATTTGCATGTCAACACTGCAGAGAGAAGAACATACTGCCAACGAAAGATACTTCTTGCAGAGTATTTTATACTTGCAGTGTCTTACATCTAATCCAATATATTATAAGTTAAAGTACTGTGTGCTACATAAGCATTTTTATTTAAAAAATACAAATCTGTGAAAAAGTATTTACCCACATACACCTTTCAAATTCTCTGAATTTTTGTGCAACTTTGCCACTGTCAGATCTTCATGTGGGCCCTAGTGATATATAACAGGAGTCTAAGTGACTAAATAATACCAGAGTTTGGTGCTAGTTTTATTAATTACGTCCAACATGTAATGCACCAGTGTGAAAAGTAATCAACTTCCTACCTTAGTCAATTCAATTACAGGGATAACTAATATCAGTGGTGTGAGTAACAGAGCTGATTTGAGCCAGCCCAGTCCTATACAAATCTCACAGATTTTGCCGCCTCACATTATAGTGACATTCTTACACACAGATTCTAGAGCAGAGCTTTCCAAACTGTGTGTCGCGACACAAAAGTGTGTCGCCACACACAGCGTGGTGTGTCGCCACATCACCCGGAAGCAGCGGGGCGCGCGTGCACGGCGGCCACGGCGCGGCTTCTGCGTTTTAGCGGAGGCTGCCGGTGTGTGCGCATGCGCGCGCCGCTGCACACACCCCCGTGCCGCCACCGTGCATGCGCGCGCCGCCGCACGCCCCCCGCGCCGCCACCGTGCATGCGCGTGCCGCCGCACGACCCCCCGTGCCGCCACCGTGCATGCGCGCGCCGCTGCACACCCCCCGTGCCACCACCGTGCATGCGCGCACCGCCGCACGCCCCCCTGCGGCGCCACCGTGCACGCGCGCCGCCGCCGTGCACGTGCGCCCCCATGCCACCGCCATGCACGTGCGCCGCCACCGCCAGTATGTCGCCAGTGGCGGCACTTTGGAAAGCCCTGTTCTAGAGAGATATAACGCCCCACTCAAATATCTGAAGACCTCTGTAAAAAAGCAATGCCTGTCAGTCTGGAATCACTTACAAAACAATTTCTAAAGCTCTGGGGCTCCATCAATCTAGAGTCAGAGACATAATCTTGAAATGGATTGTGTGGTCAAAATCACTCCAAGAGCTCACAAAAAATGTTCCAGGAAGTCCCAAAGAAGCCCAGGACAACATCCAGGGATTTTCAGGGCTCCTTCTTGGCTAGACTCTGCGCTTGTGACTTTCACTATCAGAAGAACACTGATTAAAAATAGGATTCATGGGAAAATAGCAAGGTGGAAGCCATGGCTCACCAACAACATGGATGCTCTTCTGTAGTTTGCCAAAAAGCACATAGATGACCCCTTCCTGCAATCTTCTGGATGAATGTTCAAGAATCAAAAGTGGAACTATTTGGACTATACCGGTGTCATTATGTCTGGCAGAAACCAAGCTTTGCAATAAAAATGTACCATCTGTCAGGCATGGAAGTGTCATGGACTGA
The DNA here is from genome assembly GCA_023362775.1 of Charina bottae. Classification (NCBI taxonomy): domain Eukaryota; kingdom Metazoa; phylum Chordata; class Lepidosauria; order Squamata; family Charinaidae; genus Charina; species Charina bottae. The sequence goes on from JALMGJ010000001.1 coordinate 14,591,425, forward strand.
ATATGCTTTGCTGCCTCAGGACTTGGGTAACCTGCCATCATTGAAGAAAGCATGAATTCTGCTTTATAGTAGAGAATTCCACAAGATAATATTAAGTATTTATTTGCTGTATTTTAAAGTTTCTGTAGGTACACCTGCCACACTTGTCATCACCTCCTTAAATAAGCTCCATCTTTTCCTAGACTCGCACAATAGTGGCTTGATCAATGGAAAATATGCTTTTGACTTAAGGATGCAATAAGTCAAACATGTACAGTACTTTCCTAGGATCATGGGGTACTGTGCAAGGCAGGAAAGGACACAGCTTCTTTAGGGATGTACTGTACGATAGGTGTGGCATGTGTGCATCTGCATTGGCTCCTAAATGAATTTTTGGCTTTGGAGCACAGCATTTCCCTAATATCAGCTAACTGATCATAAGCTAAAGTACAAATGAGTCATGCACTGATTCCAGACATACAAGCAGGGCTGTAAGAGAACAGGAAAAATAAAAATTCAGTATTTTCGAATGGGAAAGACAAACTCCAGATCTAAAAATTTCAGAAAAACCAGGGTTGTTCAGGACCTGAAATGAGGATTTCATACTAGAAAAGTCTCAAATGTTATACTGAGTTTTATAAGCCAAAATCCTTACCTATCGATGTGAGAGACTGATCTCCAATTAGAGGAAGTATTTGATTGCAGTTTTTGCAACTAAGACTAATGCAACCAGTTACTGAAACTAGGGGGCAATTACTTTTTCACATACAGTAGGCATATTGCATGTTGCATGACTTTGTAAATAAAGTAAACACCAAACTTTGGTATTTGTTCAGTCAGACTCCATTTATATGTTATTAGAACCTTTCTGAATCCCTCTTTTCAAAACTAAGATTGCAATCTGATATTTTGGAATAGTTGGGACTTAAGGATCCAAAGCTCCTTTACTATATATATTAGACTTTTTGGCTGGCTGGCTGGCTGGCTGTATTGCCCCTAGGTGGTGGTTTTCCAGGAATTAGTTCTTAGATGTTTATTTCTTAGAAATGCTAGGGATTGAGGTATGTGTCACTGAACTGTAGTTCTTTCTCCATAGAAGCTGTAGAACTCAGTACTGAATTTGGTGCAAAAAGGCCACTTGAAAAAAAATGAATGGCCTTTGAGAGAAATATTCCTCATCTTTAAACATTAGTGAATTTCAGGATTCTCTGAATACTCTCTTCATTTTTAATTATTCCTACTCCCATTTAATCTTTTCTCTTGATTTAATATCTTACAGATGTCCAAATATAATTTGATATCATACTTAAGCCATGTTTGCATTGACTCCCTTGGTAACAATGCCATAAGCAAGTATTTACTTATTATCAGTGCAACACTTACTAATCTTTCTACTTAGGAACAGTGAAATTCATCACTGGAGTATTATACACAACAAATAATCTTGGGAGCATGTCTTATTAATTACTTAATAATTAGCAGGAAATCTTGTGCTTGATAAGCAGTGTGTGAACCTTACTTTAAAAACAACTCAGTGTGTACAACATGATTGAGTCCAGCTTTCAGATACATTCTATTAATGCAATGGGATCTGTTCAAAGGATTTATAATTGCAGTCCTATACTGCATGAGATAAGTAGAATACAGGTAGTCCTCGACCTACGATCATTCGGTCAGCAACTGTTCCAAGTTACGATGGCACTGAACAAATGGTGGCTACAACCAGCCCTCGGAGTCCCAGCCATCCCAGGACCCCCACGATCATGTGATCGCGATCTGGGTGTTTGGCAACCCGTTTGCACTTATGACCGGTTGCCAAGCACCCCGCAATCACACAATCGCCATTTGCAACCTTCCCTGCCGGTTTCCCCAGAAATGGGGAAGCCAGCAGGAAAGGTCACAAATCACTGGGGTAAGTCTCCACGACCCATACACTCTCCTTCAGCCCCTCTGTGCTCTTGCCACACCAGCCACTCACCCCCCCACGCGCCCTCCCTGACCCGCGCAACACTTCTCGTGCACCCTCCCCAACCCTCCCTGGCCCACACAGTGTCTCTCGCACACCCTCTTGCACCTCCCCAACCTGCACGGCGCCTCTCGTGCACCCCCTCACACCCTTGTACACCCTCCCCAACACACATGGCACCTCTCGCACACCCCAACTTTCTCGCACACCCTTCCTCCGCAGTGTCTCTCGCACACCCTCCCCAACCCTCCCCCGTACCCTCACAGACCCCCTCGCTCTCTCCCCCACCCAACAGCATCCACTTACTTGCCTGCAGGCCTGGGACTTGCAACTTCGTGCCAGCTTCCCCACTGACTTTAGTTGTGGGAAGCCAGCAGGAAGTTGCCTCGCCTAACGACCATGGAACAACAGCAACCAGGACTGCAGGGATCCATCACTAAGCGATGGAAATTCCGGTCCCAATTGCTGTCGTAAGTCAAGGACTACCTGTACTGTGTCCAGCACTGCATTTCTTCCCCTTTTATAACAGCTTTATAGTTAGTGTGTGCTGTCAAGCATATTATATCTTAGTTAGCCAACTCAGCATGTTATATTAGGGTACATAAGGCCTACATATTTCCCAAAGTTACATATTTCGAAGTTACAACAGTACTGAATGAGTGGTACTTACAATCAGTCCTTGAAGTTTCGGATGTTGCAGCACCCCTGCGGTCATGTGATCGCGATTCAGGTGCTTGGCAACTGGCTCGCAATTACGACAGTCGCAGCATCCCGCAGTCACATGATCGCCATTTGCGACCTTCAGTGCCAGCTTCTGACAATAAAGTCAATTGAGAAGCTGGCAGGAGGTCACAAATGGAGATCATGTGACCTCACGTCTAACAACCAAGCAGGATTCGCTTAACGATGGCAACTGGAACTGCCACAGCTGCTGTTGTCGCTTAGCGATGGGGTTGCCGGTCCCAATTACCATTGTTAAACGAGGACTACCTATATATCTATATGCTAGCCATCCTAGATTTACACTACTATGTATATTAAAAGTATACAAAACAGAATACTTAGAATAGCAGTAACTGGCTGATGGTTGATACCATTAAAATGTAATTCTTATAATCAAAATGTGACTTTATATACATAAAAACATATATATGTATATATTCTTCTCTCTTTACCCCAGTTTGTTGTGATAATGTTTTGGAGCATCTATATCTATGACAGAGAACTTGTTTTCCCCAAGCTCCTTGATAATTTTATACCAACTTGGCTGAATCATGGAATGGTAAGTACAATGACTAGAACATTTTTGTTTCTTTTAAAGAATATTAAGAAAAGATCAATCTGTTTATTCATCTCTAGATACTGAAATATGTAGTATAAAGTATCCATGGATGTCTACAGAATAACAGCAGAAAAATGTCTTTAGAATTTTTTTAAAGGAGTAACTTTTCTACCACAGCTTATTCTCCCTTACTATTAATATCAGTAGGGAATTAGTTTTGCCAAAATTAAGGCCACAGACAGATGTGAAATCACAAAGTTATTAGACAGCTGTTAAATTTCCCAAGTTCCAAGCATGGTTATTTATAAAATGTACATAGTACATTGAGTCCACACTAAAGGTGACATAGAATAAACAAAGTGTTCTTTTAAAAAAGAATTTCATTTCCCTCCACTTCCAATTTTCCAAAAATTCCAGGAGAAAAGGCTGGATATTTCTCCCAGCATCAAAATTTATGAAAATTTTATTTCTTTGCTGGAATTATTCTTTTTATCGTATTCATGATTTCATGTGTTAAGTATCAGAAATGAATCCTGTATTTACTCCATTCTGAAACACTTTTATGGTGTGTTTTGTTTATATTAAAAGACTATTGAAGTTCTTGGTACAAATATTTAAAAACATGCTAACAATTAGCTTCTTATTTGTGGCATTTTATATATTTGCATATTAAGTCAGCATTTAGAATCTCCCATCCCCTCCTGTGGAAATCTCAGAGCATATTATAATGGAATGCTTCCCTTTACTTTAAAGTATCAAGGCACATGACTTCTACAGTGCCATGGCAATGACTACATCCAGATCAGTCTTAGGTTCCAAGCATTCAACCATGGGTTCTAACTGTTAATTATTTATTTTGCCACATGGTTTGGCCACACACAAATTCTTCTTTTAAAAGCTGGCACCTGGCTGCTGAAGATGGGAGGGAGTGTTACTTAGTGGCAGAGTGCACCTTTTGCATGAGGAAAGTCTTGGGTTTTTTTATTGGCATCTCCAGTTAAAAGGATCAAAAAAGGATTATGAGAAAGAACTCTAAGGCTGAGATTCTGCAGACTGGCTGCCAGTCAGAGTAGGTAATAATGATCTCAATGCATAAATAATCTAACTTATTAACATACTTCCTATGTTCTTAAGCTTTAGGATGGGGCTGTAGTTTATTGATAAGTATCCGTTGCACATACAGAAAGATCCAGGATTCAGTCTCTGGTTGCTTTACATGATGGACAATAAGTCTGATGGTGTATAACAACTATGAGAAGGGTTTTAGTGAAAAATTATATTTTAAAATCACATGCCCAAGTACTTAAAAAAGGGGAGGGTGTTGAAAGAGGAAGAGAAAGGGGATGAAAGGGACAACAGGAGAATCTAAGAAACAAATTTCCATTCTAAATGAAGTCAGTCTAATTTACTAGTACATTTACCAAATGTTAGATTTCAAAACATGCAAGAAAAAAGGAGAGCACCTTTGGACTACAGGTAGTCCTTGTTTAGCAACCACAATTGGGACCGGCAACTTGGTTGTTAAGTGAAGCGGTCGGTAAATGAAACCACAACTGTGTTTATGATCTTACTTCAGGTTTCCTTTGCTTTACAGAACTGCAAAGGTTGTAAATGCAAGGATTGGTCACAAAGTTACTTTTTCATCACCATTGTAACTGCGAACGGTTGCTACATGAGGCAGTCGCTAGACAAGGACTACCTGTACTTATACATGCAGTGGATGAAATCTTATTTTGGGATAAGTCAAGTAAAAGCCAACTTGTTAGTGTAGGTCAAAACATGTTTTGCCCAATGCAGTGGGGTCGCAGGCAGGAGGGTGGAGTAGCAGCAAGAAAGCAGCATCATTTTGACAAAAGCAGCAAGATTGTGGTTGCCCATAATCCAGTGACCAGTAAAAACCCGTTTCTAATAACAGTATTTTACCTTCCTAATATAAAAATAAATTAGAGACTAGAGCCACCTTCCTGACTACTCTAAACTTACAGATCAAAAGGCCTTGCTGGTTAATTAGTTGCATTAATTAATTAATTAATTAATTAATTAATTAATCTCCACTTAATGAAGGATAGTGTAATGTATGATCAGAGGATGTGTGTTTATTTAGGCTTCACTCTGAAAGTGTGAAATTCCAAGCATTTATGGTAAGAATATAGGTGTTTGTCACAGCAGCCTCATGTGTTCATAGACTGTGAGGAACAAGGAAATGCAATGGAAGGGAAAATTGGATTTTCTCTAGACTGGAATTGTTAGAATAACTAGCATACAAAGTGACTAGTTTTTCCCTTATTGTCCCCCTCATAACAAATAATGTGAACATTCTAATGGTCTATGAGGGCCTATTATTAATTTTTATATACAACTTTGTAGAAGGCCTTCTTAAAAGACTTTAAAACAAATAGTCTTGTCAGTTTTTGTTTATTCAAGTGTTCCTTTGGCTGAGTCACTATGGAAGCATTTAGCTGTTTTTAGGGTATTTCACCACTTCACTGTCTAATGCTTTCTAATGCTTTAGCCATAACATTATCTTCACTGCTAATTTTAAGTTCAATTCACTCTGATTCTTTGTACATCATAGTAACCCATTTGAGAGAAGTGGGGTTTTTTTCCTAACAGAATATTTTATTTTTAAAACACCAACGTCAAATCAACTCTTTGGAGAGAGCCATGATTTTAGACTGGACTTCAGGAACTTTATTATATATATTTTGAGATGAATTATAAATCAGAACATAATTTTACATGTGTCTAAGGGGGAAATGTATGCATCTAAAAAGACGTCAGCATCTTTTTAGATATCACCAAAGATATATCTCCAAATTTAGTGACTGGACCACTAAATGGCAAATGCAAGTCAATGTCAGCAAGTGTAAAGTAATGTGTATTGAAGCTAGGAATCCATGCTTCACTTATAAAATGTTGGGGACTGAACTGACAGAGGCCAACCAAGAAACAGATCTTTAGATCACTGGAATAGTTCAGTGAAACAATCTGCACAGTATGCAGCAGCTGTAAAAGAAGCAAGTTCTATGGTAGGGGTAGTTAGAAAGGGTATAATTTAAAAGAATTTTAAATTTGAATTGCTATTCTGGCTGATCTCCAATAACCTTTTAGGCTTTAGACTTGATTGAACAGTTTATATGAAAGTAAATTCAGTTGATGTCCAAATATGCTGCCTTATCATCTAACATCGGCCCGCCCCACCCGTTCATGCAGATAGGGCATGTTTCGGACCCCTTCAACAAGAGAATTCCATCTAGTGGGGTCCAAGAGGCGTGCCTTCTCTGCGATAGCGCCCGCTTTATGGAACATCTTGCCCCCGGAGGTGAGGCTGGCTCCCTCACTCCTGACCTTTCGGAAGGCTCTTAAGACCTGGCTCTGCCGCCTGGCCTGGGACGACGGAGATGGTAGTGCCTCTTGGGGTTGGTTGGCCCCGTAGCATTATGATCTACACTACGGTTTTTAACCATCTTGGATTTTATTTATTTTTGTACTTGTTTTTTAGAAATTTTGTATAGATTTTAAATTTTTCTGTGTTGTAACTCGCCCAGAGTCCCCTGTTCGGGGAGATGGGCGGGGATAAATTGAATGAATGAATGAATGAATGAATGAATAAATAAATAAATAAATATTATTGCCACCTGTAACTATTGGAGCAGAAGAAGATATTTGTCCAATAAGGCTCATCATACTTTTATAAGTTATGTTAATATAAATCAGAAGTGCACATTCACATCTGTAGGGTCGTATAAAGGTTTAGATGTTACTCTCTGAACCCTTTCAGTATTTGCTGCTGAATTTAATTTTAACGTGACAAAGAGTTACTCAATATATGAGGACTAATATTCCTTTTTTATTTAAATATACTTTTTTTGTGCATGTGTCTCTTTGAGTCAGTGTCGACTCCTGGTGACTGCCTGGACAAGCCCCTGCAGTTTTGGCAAGATTTCAGAAGTGGTTTGCCATTGCCTGCTTCCTAGGACTGACAGAGAGGGACTGGCCCAAGGTCACCCAGTTGGCTTCATGCCTAAAGCGGGACTAGAACGCACCGTCTCCCAGTTTCTAGCCTGGTGCCTTCACCCCTACACCAAACTGGCTCTCAAATATACATTTACATTAAGTTAAATCAAATTTAGTTTTTGCTTAGGACTAACACATTTTTTGGAGTACTGTTCCTGGCATCTGATTCCAAGACTCCAGTGAGGCCCTTGATTATAAATCCTGGCTGTTGCTGCTAGTTTAGTGAAGAATCCGATTAATTTCCATAGAGTAAGCTATATAAATCATTTATGCCTTTATAAATATTTGTTGTGAAAAGTCCATTCCCTGCATGGGATTGATTAAAATCCACTGGCAATTCTTTGCTAGTTAAAGGGATAGATGTGTTTGGTTTTCTACAGTTCTCCCTGGGATGCTTCAGATGCTGCTGAGAGGGCTTCAGCCCTCCAGAGTTGATCTCCAAGGAGCACAGCATGAGGGAAGAAGGTTCCCCATCTCTCCTTCCAGTTTTAGCAACGCCCATGAGTAGTACATCCACATAGTAAATCTTAAATAAATTTAGTCTTGAGAAAATGTGATTAAAATCAGAGGACTTGATATTGTGAATGTTTATTTATGGGAGTGTTTCATTTTAAATGCTTTGAACTTAAGCAAGCATTTGCTGCTGTTGTCAAGTGTTTAAAATGTACTGCTCTACTACTTAGTTTTCTAATCCTGCATAACAAGAAGAACAGTGATATACGTAGTAGAAACACATACTGTACGTAAATAACATACTGATGTTTAAAAAGTCCAGAAAAGATTAATGAAAAGACTAAAATGAGCCCCAATCTAGTTGAATGAATGAATTACAGTGCAATTCTATATATATTTGTGGGATGGATTTTTAGGTAAGTGAGGTTAAGAATACATCCTAAATATCTTTATGTAGATTGATTTATCAAAAATAGTTTCCATTCCCCCATAATGATGTTGTTGATAAAAAGGAATAAGACTGCATTTGTATTTGATTATTTCTTTTATTATGATACAGCTAGGGATACAAAACAGCAGAGAGAAAGGAGGAATGGAAGAGGCAATGGAAGCACAGAAATAAAATTGCCTACTCTAGGTTTTGACTAAGCATTAAGAGCTTCAGACTCTATTAAATAAGTGATATTGATCTTTGGAAGGGATTTCAAAGAAAAGGAACAGTTAGAAGGAATTTGGGGCATAAAGGAAAACAAAACAGAATATGTAGAATTGTTTGAGAGTAGAAGACCTTTGGGCAGTTAAGGAAAGTAGGAGTGAAAATGGCAGTCATATGTAATTACTGTAAATAAGTCTATATATGACAAAGAAAGGGTAGTTTGTCTTGTGTGCTTGTTGGAAGTAAATGCCAGGCTTCAGCAGGATCATCTTAATCCAGAAGAACACTCTGCACAGACCTTTTTGAGTACTCTGAGTAAAATGAGAAGGGGCGTGGTGGCTCAGCAGGTAAGACGCCAGGCTTGTCAATTGGAAGATCACAAGTTCGAAGGTTCGAATCCCTAGCCCCACATGACGGAGTGAGGTCCCGCACGAGCCCCAGCTCTTGCCAACCTAGCAATTTGAAAGCATGCAAATGCAAGTAGATGAATATGTACCACTTCTGTGGGAAGGTAACAGCGTTCCGCATGTGTCATGCCGGCCACATGACCGTGGAAGCATCTTCGGACAACGCTGGCTCTTCGGCTAATAAACGGAGATGAGCACGAGCCCCTAGAGTCGGACACGACTGCACAAATGTGCGGGGGGAACCTTTACCTTTACCTAAGTAAAATGAGAATGACAGCTGCTTAGAATGCTGGACCTTTGGCCAGGCTTAGTGCCTCAACAAATAAATTATGTGAACACTCACTGCTCCAGAAAGTTACAGGAACATAAGAGCTGTATTGGATCAGGCATCTATACTCTTATCATTTTTCCTCAACTTTCCTATCTATATAAATGTCTACAGAATCCTACCAGTATCAGTGCAATCTCGTCTTCCTACTCATGTAATATATAGTCATCATGATTGCATATTTTGCAAATCATGGAACTGTGAACAATTACAGTGTTATAGTTCATTTTACAGCTATGCTATATAGAAATGTCCAGGAAAGGATTATTGGAATAATGCAGAAAGAAAACAAAATCCTTTGTGGAAAAATGCCGTACATTTGCAGAACTGGAAACTTGATAATTATTCATTCATTCATTCATTCATTCATTGGCGATAGGAATTATCTGTCAGTATATTATATATAATTTGATCTTCTCTTTGTATTTTATATGCTTGTTTCCTTTGTGAGTTTTGTTTTGCTTTCTTCAAGTAGCACAGTAACTCAAAAAGAATCTCAAATCCTTTATTGGAATTTAAACAAATAGAAAAAAGGCACATAAATGGGCATATGATCATGTTTTGCACAGAAGAGTAAACAGGCAACCTTCTGCACACATTGTTTTTTGTACATGCATTTTTATTTGATCGTTTTTAAGATTGAGACTAAGAATGCACAGTGTGATGCATCCAGATTACACATGCAGCTAACATTATTGTTAATGGTTATCCATTTTTATACATCTAATAAATCAGGAAAAAAATAATATAATGCTAAGAAAAATGCCAACTCACAGTACATCTTCACTGAAAATGATTTAGATTAAGTTTAATACAGTAGAGCTATATAAACAATATTCTTGCTACTACTAAGATAAAATTATGTCATTAGAGAAGCCAAATCTTTGTTTGATTTCTGTATGTAAGGATTTTGTTTTTTATCCCATGTATTTTAGGTATTTTGCTTTTTTATAATAAACTGGCATAATTGAAATGAGAAAAGATGAATGTGATAATTTCCCATGAACGCAAGAAATACTGTAACAACAATTATTTTGGCAAGAAACCAAAAATTTTAGTTGGTTGTTAGAGTCATCAAAGAGACAGTTGTTCATAGGAGATAGTTCAGGACAGTATCATTACAGTGACTTCAGCTACAAGAGGGACAATAAACAATCCAGTATTTTTATTTATAAAGCATAGATGGAAAAATATGGGTGGAAAAGAAAAGACATATTGCAGGGATTGGGAAGATGTAGCTGAGACTAATGTAGTCCACTATTATAAATAATTATATATACTTATATTGCAAAGAGGAATTGAGGAAAGAAGTTTAGGGTAAGTGTATTGGGCCAACATTGTATATTGTACTATACCTATATTTGGAGAAGTTAACTAATTATGATATGACAGACTTGTAATACCCAGTTTTAATAACCCCCATATTAATTACTGAGGTTGGGATTATAGGGAGACCAAATGACCATCTGATCCAGCATTCTGTTACCAGAGTTTCTAGTCAGACACAAAATGAAAGTGGTCATTAGCAGAGGAGTATAATACTCCTTAGCAGAGGAGTATTGTACTCCAACAAGCATATTGAGAGGCATTCTTCTCTGAGATTGAAGATACTATATTCTCATCACAACCAAACCCTATATATATAATATGCCTAATCCCAATTTAAAGCCTACCTGAATTGGTGGCCATCACTGTATTGTGTGATACAATAAGAAAATGCCTCTATTGTGTTTCCTTCTTACATGTGTTTTCCTCAACTAAAGGTCTATATGTTGTAACCTTTCTTGATAAAATAATCACTGACTCCTCTACCTTTTGATTGCATATTTCAACAATATTGCCAGCACTGCAGTATACTTTTTGAGATGTTGAAAGAAGAAAGATACATAGCATTGAAATGTGGTTACACTATTCATTTGTATAAGGTATTATAATACTGACAATGTTAGTGTTGTTCCCCTTATTAACAACTTCTAACATGAAATATATGTGGGTTTTTCTGCAGCTGCTAATACTAAGTCAACATTTTTACTGAGCTGTTCAACACTGGCCAATCATGCCATCTTAGAACCCATAAGCTTATATGTGAAATTAGGATTTTTAGCTCACTGTGGATCATTTTACAATACTTTACATTCTGTTCCATTTGCCATTTTATTCCCCATTTACCAATTTTTATTTTTATTTTCAGAACTTTTTCAGAACTTCTTGTAATTTTTTGTTTTTATCATTTTGGTTAATTTGGCTGCAATAGCAGCAGCAAACTTGGTGACTACTCCTAGTTTCAATTATCAGTTATGAGCAAAGTAGTTCATGCCTGTCTCAATCACTAAATCTCAGTATAAATCCTTGGAAAAAAACCCTGTATTTCTTACCTCCATTTATCCCTACTGTTTCCTACATTAATCAATTACTCATCAATGACTGCTAATATTTGCTCAGGAAGCTTTGGTGAGCACCTTTGTCAGAAGATTTTTGAAAGTCCAAAAGCACTTCCAGACCATCCTTATTCACTTAGGACTTAACCTTGCAAAAACTGTGCTGACTCTTAGATAATAAAGATTATTAAAAGCTGTAAAAACTTTTAAAATTATTAAAAACTGTATTTGCGAACCACTATGAATGTATTTTATGAAGAAAAGGGAAATACATTTTAAGTAAGTAAATAAGATAAAGAAAGAGAAGTCCTTAGAATACTGAATCTTTTTACAATTCTAAGAATCTTATCTTTAAACAATGGCTATGTACAGACGTCATATGACAGAATTGAGCTGCAGTGAGACTTAGGCTCTCCTTTTCCCCAACACAGCTGCAAGAAAGAATTTGGAAGCATCTGCTACCCCTTTTTATTAACTCTAGCTCGTCATTTTGTCGGAAACTGATAAATTCTGTTTATTTTTACTGTAATATTTAAATATAAGCTATCATGTATTACAGGTTATGTCAGCTTATTTTAAAAATTGTAGCTTAGTTTAATTAGAGCTTAGAATTCAAATATTATTTTAACATTCACATAAAAGGAGGAGAGGAGAAGGGGCAATGTATGAGCTGAAAATTCAATATGATTTATTTTCATCACAACCATAAATTATTGTGACATCTGAATGTAACTATCAGTTTCTTATTAAACATGAGGTAATCAGTACAGGTTCACACTACATAACATTCAGATCTAGATGTTTATCATTAAGGACATAATTCACTTCAGTGACAGTATAATTAACTTATGTTCCATGAGGAAAAAAAGTGAATTGAGAATGGTGGGGTGGAAATAACAGGGGCTACCTTTGTAGCAGCAGATGTCCAGTAGAAGAAAGAAAAAAACAAGATTACTGGCATGTTGTATTTGGTCTAAGGGACCTGTATGTTTTAAGTTCTTCAGACTGATCAGTTATCTTGATACTCTGTAACTCAATCCATGTAGTCTAAAAGTAGTAGTGTATTTTTTACTGTTTAAGTAGAGCAGGAATTGAAAACCTTTTTTTTTCTGGGTAGTGCTGTTACTTTGTAGTTATATTGACTACCAGGAGGCATCATGTTACCTATTTCACCCTTACTGGGAATCCGAACCATCAGGCGTGGGTAGCCTGCCTCTGACGTTTCCCAATAAGAATAAAACCAGTAACACAGTGCCTCCTGGTGGTCAGTGTAACTGAAAAGTACCATACAAGACACTAAAAATAGAGAAATTGAAAGTGGAAGTCATGTAAAACTCCATACATAGGGGCATGACATAACATCTGTATCTCACTGCTTTGAGAGTTTAAGGGATGGTAGACTTTATACACCATTTTGACAGCTGTTACTTTGCAGAAAATTGTAAGTGGGTTACTGTTTCAGCATTGCAAGACTGTATAGATCTCTTTTCTCCTCCTCCCCACCTCCCCAACCCTTTCCCTTTCATAGTCTTTCTTTTCCTTACATACATGCAGATACAACACACAAAAATCAAAAGAACACTATTTATCGATAGGTGGAAGTGCTTTTGAGATATTATATCAAAAAGTGATTAGAAAATTGTACTTTTTGTGAACTTTCAAATAATATTACAACTTTATTTTTGCTAAATAATAATATTTGTTTTCACTAAATACTGCTTAATAAACTAAAACCTGCCTATTTAAAATTCACTGTTTCTTAATCAGGCCACAAATATTTCTTTTTAAGCATTCCATGGTATTTCGTTTATTTGTTTAATTTGCTGCTATAGCAATTGAATTCCATCACGTTTAGCATTTTGTTGGTGGTAGAGGGTTTTTTCATCACAACTGTACAGTATGATCAAGTTGGTTTAGGCTTGGCAAGAAACTACATTTCTTTCAATTGAAGACATATGCAAAAAACACAGCAATCCCCTCCTCTGCCCCCATGAAATCTGTCTGTAATAAAGTAAGAATTATTTTATAGAAGAGTGACATTTAAACTGCCTTAGTTGGTATTAGCACCTGGCTGAATTTGTCTGGCTCAGAAACTAAGCAGGGTTGGGCCTGGGTAGAATTTATACTGGAGATCTCCACATGACTAGACTGTGAAGTTGAAACAACATCTTGGAAAAGGTGAATGACAAACCACTTCCACACATTTACCAGGAAAACTGCATATAGAAAACTGGGAGACTTTACCTTTTTAAAACTTAATGTATGATTTTCTGGGGATAATGATAAATTAGAACCTTCTTCTGATTTTTGGAATGTTTATTGGAAATAAGTATGATCTGTGTAAACAGCATTGCATTCAAATAGTGAAGAAATTTGAGATGCCCTTGGTTCTGCCTCTCTCCTATCCAGTTGCTAATAATCACTGTTCTACTGAGTGCCTTAACTGGCATGACAGTGATCACGTTTTCATAAACTAATGTTTCCTGCTTCACAAGCCTTTTGTTTCACAACTTCTTTTTCCTTTGAAATAAAATATTGACTAGTCAAGATCTCTGTCTTTTCTTCTTTCTTTCCTCCTCTGCAGAGAACTAAAGTCAGTGATACCCAATTGCTCATTCATTCATTCATTCATTCATTCATTCATTCATTCATTCAATTTGTATAGCTGCCCATCTCAAACCAGTGACTCTGGGCGGAGAACAATCATAAAAACACAGTACAAAAAAAATTAAATACAAATAGCAGCCAAGAGATATTACAATCCGTCGGTGTCAGCACAACCAGGAAACAGGGCCCTTCACATACTTGGGACCCCAGGCCTGGGCATATAGCCAGGTCTTCAAGGGGTCGGGGCCATCCTAATGTTTATTTAATAGGCAGTGGGGGGTTTGGACAGATATTTTCATGACCTAAGAGGCTCATTAGCATCATATTGATCAAGTAGGGCCTCAGGAAGTTGTTTACTAACACTGAAAGGCTGGTGGTCAGAATATACAATAGCAGAAAGTTAGTATTCTTTATGAAGTAAAGGAGATCTGTATAAGTTTTGCATTCAGAGCCGATGAAGATGATGAATGGGACAGCTACTACCATGGATCCATCCGTGGGCCTGATGACTTGTCCTCATTAAATCGCTTAATTCAGTTGGTGCATTCCCGATGCTTAATGAATGAATCAGCGAATTCTGTGTATCATTTTGAAAAAAGATAGATGCTTTGTGGATGGGAAAGATGAACGTAAAAAGAAAAATGCTGTATTACTTGATTTAACAAGTAGCATTTTTATATATAGAAATATATAGCAAAATTATGCCATCGTCATAATTAGTAAGAGTGAAGCAAAAACAATACTGCCCTTTTATGCAACCTTTCTTCAATAAAACTTCCATGTATGTTCTTTGAGTTTCATAAGGTGGTTCCCATAATAATAAATAAAAGACTCTAGCTAATACTTTTTCTTTGAATGTTGGCTGGTTCATAGTGGTCTGATGCTAGTATGTTTTAATGGTGATGCACTGTATGCTATTCTATCCAGTGAAACTAGCAAGTAAAAAGTTATCTAATGTAGGCCAAGATTTCAATTGTGCCTTTAAATTACTAGTTGGTAGTTTAAATAATATATTCATTGGGATTTCAATAATTTTGTTCTCTTGAACTTGTCTATAAATTTGCTGTAAATCTAAATCTACTCAATCGTAGCCAAATAAATTTTTGTGGCTACTTTTGGATTGTTTTGAGGTATTTATAAGAGAGATGAAATATGTACAGTTATAATTCTTTGGAGGAAAAGAACGGAATGTAGGTTTTCCATTTCATTTATACTCTTTCATGGAGGGAGAAGAGCTTCCAAATCTCCATTTTCATTTTTACTTGAACTCTTAAAAATACACATTAGGTAAGTGCTAGGAAAGCAGTACCTTTGTGACTAAGTCAATTTCTTTCAAAAGTGAAGGGGAAGGGCATTTTGGAGTTTTCATAAGATAGCAGTAATTAGTGTCTAGATACCAGATAAAACAGACATAAAGATTACTTGCTCAGCTTTTCCAGCTATGGTAAGATGTATTGTAATTCTGTATAAATTTCAATTAATTAACATGTACATCTGCACGTATTAATTCACATGGACAAGTTTTGGCAAAAGTCTGCCCTGTTGTGTCCTCTTTTTTTGATAATATGAGTAGCCATTCTACTAGCAGGCAATGCAACTTGGGCATAATCAGGGTCACTTTGTAGGAATGTCACTCGCTTTAAGTTGCTTGCATTATACAGTACTGGAATTTATATGGGAACTATTGTGGCCCCAAAGCTCTGCAATTTCTCCTGTGTGGTGCTTAGGAGGCCTTTCTCCCAGAAACAAAACAGTCAACTCCAAGTTGGAAAGTGTTTTTTGCTCCTAAAATTCAGACCAGTTTAAGGAAAGAGAAAAATTTATATTGAGGTGATAATAGCAGTCAGCTGAAAGAAGTTAAGCACTGAGATAATGATGTGTTATATATTGCTGGGCAAAAAATTAAAAGAGAGAAATATTATAAATTATAATATTTAAATTATATAGCAATCAAAAATCTGATATTTTGTTTAGCCTGACAAAACATATATGTTGGCAATTTCATTTGCTCTTCTGTTAGAGTATTGAAAGGAATTATTTGTGTAAAGAAAATGTTTTCCTTTTTATACAGATGCATGTGCTAAACTTAAAAGGAGTAGAAGTATTTTTACCTTCAGTGTAATATTTGTCATTCCTATTACTTATTATACTCTGTTCAGTATACCTTTAAATCCTTTTCGATTTCAATGGAATTGAATTTGTTTTTCATTATTTTACTGATCAGAAAACTGTTAGTGCCATGTTCCCAGAGATATTTGTTCTCACTATCAAAGAGAGCAGTGGTTGAAGCTTTAAATGACAAGTACTGAAAGAACTTTGCAGCTCATTTCTTCAAGAGTATTTCTTTCCATACTCCAATACTATATGTCAACCCTTTAAAAAAATGCGGCAGACTTTCAAATGTACCATAGAAAACAAGTAAAGCAAAATATAAGGGGTGTGCTGAAATCCTTAAGCATTCTTGAAGTATTTGAATCCCATCCATTGCCTAAAATCTGTATCTCATATTGCTTTTAATTGTGTGGTGATGATATACAGTAGTCCATGTGGATATATCCTTCATACATGGAGCATAAGACCAGACTTTGCAAAGACTGAGACATTAAAATAGGAGGAGGGGAACTATCGCCACTATATTTTAGTCCAGACAAAAAATATCAAGATTAGCAGCAATAGCATCACTATTTTAGTTCCTTAACCTCAAAACAATCCTCTTCTTTAATTCTAAAGAAAAGGACTGTGGCCTGTAGTAATTTTTTTTTTAAAAAAAAATGAAAATGTAACCAATTTCAGCAACATATCCTCCATCTTTCTCTCATCAAAGTTAATTCTCATTCCAATTCTGTTAGTTGCCATGGTTGAGCATTATGATGTACCCTGAAGATAATGATAGCACTCTTCTTCACCTAGATCTGAA
Source organism: Charina bottae (assembly GCA_023362775.1). Taxonomy (NCBI): domain Eukaryota; kingdom Metazoa; phylum Chordata; class Lepidosauria; order Squamata; family Charinaidae; genus Charina; species Charina bottae. The sequence continues at coordinate 14,608,414 of JALMGJ010000001.1, forward strand.
AACAGAACTAATATAAACATTACAAAAAAGGCTATTAGATTTTCAATAATTCTGAAAAGTAAATTAGAAACTAAATTATGCACTTAAATAATGTACAATTTGAAGAAATCATATATAGTAGATTAGATTATTCTTTGGTTATTGTATTATTTTGTAACAGAATCTTGCAAGGCTGATTAAGCTTTAGCTCCTCCCTTTCTTATTCTCATATGAATTAAGGGTGTCTGTCTGATACATTTACGCATACTGTACCTTCTTGTTGTGTTGGACTCAAATCATGTGTTGCTTCTTGTTGCTTTCTTAACGGATATCTCCTCTCTCCATCAAGGTCATCCTCTTTATTCTCCACAGTTATTTTATCTGATTACTAAAAACATTCATCTAGTTTGGGGGTGATAAATTGAAATTATAAAAATAATGTCAATCTTCAGTTATAAAAATTTATATCTACTTTGAAAAATACCCCTTTTCACACAATTTATTTTATTGTTTATTAGTTATTTCTCTAATGCAGCTTAGTTGGCATAATTACAAATATTCACAGCTGTAAAAATGATATTACTGAGCTCACAACAGTAGCCATGGATACCTGCATATTTTTTTGCTATGTTAATGGGAAATTCATTTTTCTGGAAATAACATTACTGTATAGGAAAATGAAAAGAAGCTCCAATAGCAGTATTTTAAATCTGAAAGCAAGTGATAATAGAATTAGCTTTTATATTATTCATGGGTAATATCACTTATACTATAGGGACAGCAATATGTCAAGTGAGAAAAGACCTTCAAAGTTCTTCACTGTTTTCATTTGATGAGTTACCATTATAAAAATAGGTTGCTTAAATTTTTTGGCACTAAAGCAACCTACGATTGACATGTTTGGCTTCCTGTGTCCTTGAATTGCATTTTCTTCCACTTCCTTTCTATGCTCTCTTCTAGTTCTTTCATTTTCAAATGCTGATTGGGAAAATGCCCTATAAATAAACCTCAGTTAAAACAATATATAGATTTCATTTAGTGTTAAAACTTTAATTTCTTTAAAGTTAATCTAGAATCAAACCAGGATCCATTAAGCTCTAATACAGAAGAAACAAGTTACCACATTTTGGCTAGATGGATGTTGGGAAGGTATTCAGTGCATATAATTAATTTGATAGAATATGCAAATGTGCACAATGAAAAACCTATAATGTTACTATTTTTAGATGCTGAAAAAGCCTTCAATAATGTAAATTGGGATTTTATAATTAAAACATTAGAATATAGAAATTTCGGAGATAAATTTATAAAAGCAATTCAGGCAATTTACAAATTACAGAAAGCCAAAATTATAGTGAATGAAGAAGAAACACGAGAAATTAATATAGAAAAAGGTATGCATCAGGGCTGCCCATTGTCTCCATTAATATTTATATTGGTACTGGAGGGTTTATTGCAAAAAAATAGGAAAGATGATAACCTTGAAGGAGTCAAAATTAAAAAAGAAATATACAAATTAAAAGCTTTTGCAGATGACTTGGTGATAATATTACAAAACCCATTAGATTCAATAGAAAATTTAAACAAAAAGTTGCAAGAATTTGGAGACGTAGCAGGCTTTAAAATAAATAATCAAAAGACTAAGATGATAAATTTGAATATGACAAAAGAGCGAGAGAAATTGGAACAAAAATCAGGATTTCAAAATGTTAAACAAATATTTAGGAATACAGATAACCGCTAAAAATATAGATTTATTTAAGAATAACTACGTCACAATATGGAAAGAAATTATAAAAGATCTAGAAAAATGGGAATCTCTACAATTATCATTATTGGGTAGAATTGCGACAATAAAGATGAACGTACTACCTAGAATTTTGTATCTGTTCCAGACGATTCCTATAGTAATAACGGACCAGAATTTTTTGAAATGGCAAAGAGATATAACAAAATTTATATGGCAAGGGAAAAAGCCCAGAATAAAATTAAAATACATACAAGATATTAAAGAGAGAGGAGGATTGGGATTACCAAATCTGAAATTATATTATGAATATAATATAATATGGTCTGGTCTGGTTGAGAGAATGGATAATATTGGAAAATACAAATATACTTAATTTAGAAGGACATGATAATAGATTCGGCTGGCACGGGTATATGGTACAACAAAAGTAAAGTCAACAAGGCATTTAATAATCATATAATTAGGAAATCTCTATTAAGAATATGGAACAGATACAAAAACTTTTTATTACCTACACTTCCATTATGGACATCATCTCAGGAGGCATATGCCAGAAAAGAAAGCTCAAATGATAAAAAATGGTTAAGATACAAAAATTTACTTAAATTTAGTGGAAATAATTACGAATTTAAAACAAGGGAAGAATTAGAAAAAGAGGGCTTCAAATGCCAATGGTTTATATATTTACAACTAAAAGAACAATTCAAAATAGATCAAAAAACGTTCAAATTTGTGAAATCAACAGATAATTGGGACAACATATTATGGAATGAGAATGATCATTTGATTTCAAAACTATATAAAAATTATTAGATCTAAAAACCAGTGATATAAAAACCAAAAATTATATGATAAAATGGGAAGAGAATTTGGGTAGAGAAATTAGTTATGAAGATTGGCAAACTATATGGATTAAAAACATTAAATTTACCCTGAGTAATAACTTAAAAGAAAATAGCTACAAGATGATTTTCAGATGGTATATGCCTCCTGAGAAACTATATAAAATGAAATGCTCAAGATCAAACATATGTTGGAAGTGTAAAACAAAAGTGGGATCTTATTATCATCTATGGTGGTCTTGTAAAAAAACAAAAAAATATTGGGGAAAAATCCATGGTTGTATTTGTAAAATTATTGAAATTAATATGGAAATAAAACCAGAATTTTACCTATTGGGACTCATGGATATAAGGATGAATAAAGACTATAAAAAATTACTACTACATCTGATTACAGCTGCAAGGATAACCTTCGCGAAACATTGGAAAGAAGAACATACCCCAGCAATAGAAGAATGGATTTTCAAAACAATGGAATTAGCACAAATGGACAGATTAACAAATTTAATAAAATGTAAGGAAACTGGAAATTATGAACTAACATGGAATCCCTTTTTAAAATTTATACAAAGGGACTATAATATTAAATTATTCTTGTAAGAAGAGAAAAGATTAAAGGTGAAAGAAAAGGATGAAAATGAACTAAATAATGAGATAAATTATAAATACAAACATGAAATATTAAAGGGAAGGAAAGATATAAAGAAAATAGTATTGTTAAACATTTATAAAAAATCTCTTCGTAAAAGAAACAGGAAGTCACTCTGTTATATGTGTAACTTGGTATGTTGTCATTGTCTTATGTAAATATGTTATATATGTGTTGTAATTCTTTGTAAATGTAACTATCTTTGAAGTGTGTAAATATTTTAAATAATAAAATTTATTAAAAAAAAGAATGTTATATTTGTTCTTAATAAACAAGAAAAATTACCTTTTTCTGTCCATGAATTTCCTAATTCTCAAGTTATCCCATACTTCAAAACACGATTTCACTGATGAACATATAAGGATTGGGTTTGACAATTTCAGTTAATTTGCTGCCATGCGTCAACTATAAATTTCAGTTCCTCCTTGATGTGGTAAAACAACCGTTCAAGGATGAAACAGATAAAGGGGTGCGGATGTTAGCCTCATGGGGCCCCACAGAATTTGACAATGTATCTTACTTATGAATAGTACAGGTTGAAGGGACACAAGCAGTAGGAAAGGATGGTGCATCAATACCATTTGACAAGAGAAATCGTTGGCTATTTCCTGTCATTTACATTCTCTGTCAGGATTATGTGCTAAATTCATTTTGTTGTTCATCTCATTAATGAAATATCAACAAAGAGTTGTGTTACAAAAAAGGCATTCAAAAACTAGCTCAGGCAGGTTGCACAACGTTTTTGCTGTTGTTTTTGAAATCCCTGTGATCAAGTGTACTAAGAGTGAAAAGAGTTTGGCTATTGGAGAGGAAAGAGGAATAGAGTTTGATTATTCTTTGGTACATAGTGTTGTCTTTATCAACAAAGCTTCAACGACAGTTTGAAGTTAATATTCCAAGCCTTGAAGCAAGAAGGGTCTTTGTTTGCCTTTCACATTCAAACTCCGAAGTCAGGGGTCAATCAGTGACATTGGCCATTCTCTGCTTTTAATCCAGGCGTACTCTCAAAATGCATGATGTGATATGATGTGATATAATGAGCAATAGGGTTATTTACCCCTCAGTCAGAAAAAGCAGCATAACTTAGTGTCTGCTTTCATGCTTCAGATTTAGACCTTTGCAATACAAAATGAAATATGTGACCACCTGTCCGTAATTCCCAGACATCTTGTGCAGCTGCTGGCAGTTGGAAGAGTAGGGGGAGGAAGGGAATTTCCTCTGAACTTGTTGCCATTAAGCGTGGGTGGCAAGGAGGCTCTTGGTTGCAATCTGTTTCATAATTCCAATATTTCACTGCTTTATATTGCCTTTTGAGTTGTATCATTATTTCTCCCTCTTGTATTTATGAATTTGCCTATACTTTTTAAAAAAAATAAATATTTGTAGCATAATTTGTCATGTATCATATTGGCCTTAAAAATAATTTTCTTAAATAGATTCCCTATGTGCCTGATTTGATTCTCGTCAATTTAACCATTTTTAATTAACATCTTTGGATTCTACCTTCCTATCGTAGGTATTTCAGGAAGTTAAAGTATTTATCCCTTAAAAGGCATTTACCAAATTAAGATCTTTTACTAAACTTAACAGTTCTCTTATAGTAGCAGCCATTTGTAATGTTCTTATGTTGTTATGGCTTGTCATCCAACCGTATATTAAACCTTAGATCAAGCCATGGGCATCCAAAGTGGGGGTGGGTGGGCTCGTGATGCAAGCTCTGCCCCTTTTGTATGTCCCTAGTGATATTACACACACATAGGTAAGGGGCAGAGCTTGAGTTGCAATACTGTTTTTGTTTTTGTGACGTAACTGTTGGATTTTGCGGATACCTGTGAACCCAATTGTTGTATAAAAAGGTAAAGGTTCCCCCCGCACATTTGTGCAGTCGTGTCCGACTCTAGGGGCCGGTGCTCATCTCCGTTTGTTAGCTGAAGAGCCAGCGCTGTCCGAAGACGCTTCCGCGGTCATGTGGCCGGCATGACGCACGTGGAACGCTGTTACCTACCCACCGAAGTGGTACCTATTCATCTACTTGCATTTGCATGCTTTCAAATTGCTAGGTTGGCAAGAGCTGGGGCGAGTGTGGGAGCTCACTCCGCACGCAGGGCTGGGGATTCGAACCTCCGAACTAGCTATCTTCCGATCGACAAGCCTGGCGTCTTACCCGCTGAGCCACCACGCCCCCTATTAATTGTTGTATAGCCTTACAATAAACACAGTAAAATCACATTGCCATATACCTGGATACGAATTATAATTGAATATAAGTGTATGTTGGGCTTTAGGACTATCCGTATCCTTGAACAAATTCTTCACTTTTTTCTACACATTTTAGAAGCTGCATGCAAACTATCTACTATCTGCCCCAAACCAGGCTTTGAAGAATGTACACTCCTAAGGACTACTTTTATGACTCTCTCAAGCAGTCGGTTGCCAACTGTGATATCTTTCCCTTATGACTTGTTGCTGACTTTCGGTTAGCTCAGGGTATGGGCTAACTGAAAAAAGCAGGATTAATTAATCAATTTAAATAAGATCTGACTAATGAAATATGAGATAAGGTCATTAATCAAGGCACCCCAGAGATTCTTCCTGTGCTAATCCAGTTCATCTTAGATATCAAGGAATTGTGACAATGTAAAATAAAATAAATGTAATAGAATTTTCTGTGTCTGGGAATGGTAGTTTTCAAAGTATTGCAGGGCCAGACAATCTGTGCATTCCTTCCTTATCAAAATTCTGTTCTCTAACTCCTTTTGTTTTCAATAAATTTGGCTAATGGGAATCTCTGAGAAACTAATCTTGGGGTGCACCTTATTTCTCTGAGGAGCTCCAGGAGATGGGAAGAAGAGAAGCCTGGAGTACTATTAGAGGAAGACAAAGACAGAATCCAATCAAACACAAGTGAGAACCCACATTCGGGATTACCTCATGGTGGTAAGGTCCATGAAACATCATTAATTCTCTGCCCTTATTGCATCTGTCGATAGCCACCCTACAACTTTGTTTAGGGTGACCCATTCCCTGTTGAGAAGGTAGTCAGACAATTGTTGCAAGGATCTTGGAGGAAGCCAAGGTAAAATATGAGCACAGCATTGGTCAGATAGTCACTCATGCCTTAGTTACCTCAGAAATGGACCACTGCAGTGCACCCTACACTGTGATCTACATGCAGCTGCCTTTGAAGACCACTCAGAAGCTACAGCTTGCCCACAATGCTGTGGTGCAGTATTGATATGTGTGCCACAATATGCTGATGTGTCACTGCTGCTTCATGAGCTGTACTAGTTGCCATTTGGCTTCCAGGTGCAATTCATGGTGCAGGTTATCATCTATAAAGCCCTTAATGGCATAGGGCCTGGCTATTTGAGGGACTGTCTACCTCCAATAGTTTCTGCCCACCCAGTAAATGGACAGATTGAGCAAGCTCTAGTCCCCTCAATTAAACAATGTCATCTTTTGGGACCCAGGAAACATGCCTTCTCTGTCACAGCACCTGCCCTCTGGAACAGCATTCCCCCTCCCAAAATCTGTATGGCTCCCACTCTTCAGTCTTTGAAGACCTGGCTTTGCTCCCAGATCTTCCAAGAAATCATGGGATGTAGCAGATGACATCATCCACACTTCTCATCTCTTCCAATGCCCTCAGAAACCCAAGCCTCATACTCCAATTTTGGTGCCTATCCATTTTAGCATATTGCTTTAACCCTTGAGCTGACTTACAAATATGACTAGATTCATAGATTGTGCAGTAGCTGATCACTGTTATAAGGACCTCTTTCACATCTTCAATAAAAACAACTTACCTATCTGAGCCTCATATTTGAGGCTTTGAATCTTCTGCTACTAAAATCATGGGTGTGTGTTTACATTCTACAAATCTATTGTTGTGCGCAGTAGAAACTCTGACAGTGCTAATGGTTGTGATGGACTGGGAGCAAGCAACATTGGGCCCTCAAGATGTTTGGGACTTCAACACCCATTAGTTTCAGGGTGCAAGATTGTGCAGAGCATCTGGAAGATACTAGGTTGACTACCTCATTTCAACTTTGAGACAACATTTGGGCGGTGAATTTCCATTTATGTTTTTCCATATATTTAGATGAGCAGTAGTATACTCTTAGTAGTTCCAGAAGTTGTGAAGTAATAGTGTGCCACCTTTCCATTTTACTTTTTCAGGTATTCTATCTAGCAGAAACTTAAGGACTACAGTATGGCAATTCAGAAGGAATATTTATTCTTTACCCCCATTTTGTCTACAAACTGTTTAGGCAATGGCATGCTTCTATATTGTGACAGACTTATCCATCAGTGGTCAGATGTGTAGGTCTCAGATCTATTCCAGGTTGGATGGTGCACAAGATGTAGTCCAGTCTTTATGCCATATTAATGCTTTGAAATTTATAGTGATTTTATGAATATGAGTAAAATTTCTTCCACTTTTTAAATTATTATAAAATATTTTGAATACCTCAGGGGCGTGGTGGCTCAGCGGGTAAGATGCCAGGCTTGTCGATCAGAAGATCGCAAGTTCGGAGGTTCGAATCCCTAGCCCTGCGTGCGGAGTGAGCTCCTGCACTAGCTCCAGCTCTTGCCAACCTAGCAATTCGAAAGCATGCAAATGCAAGTAGATTAATAGGTACCACTTCGGTGGGCAGGTAACAGTGTTCCGTGGGCGTCATGCCGGCCACATGACCGCGGAAGTGTCTTTGGACAACGCTGGCTCTTCGGCTAACAAACAGAGATGAGCACCAGCCCCTAGAGTCGGACACGACTGCACAAACGTGCGGGGGGAACCTTTACCTTTTATTTTGAATACAGTGCTGGTTTTCAGACAACCAGTTAAGTTTCTGAGGTTGGCTTTACGTCCTCAAATCTGCTTTCTCCAACCTAGTGCCTTTGTAATATGTTGTGTGAGAGTTCCCCATCATATTGGACCATAACTAGAGGGCATCAGCCAGTTGCTGTGAGACATTACAGTCGAAGATAGGGCTTTCAGACTGAGATGATTTTTGTAAAGAAAACAGCATCCTTCTTTCTTTTAGATGGCAAGAAAAAGCATGCTTTAGGTATGTATAAATTTTTTCAGGCCTTTTGGCTCTAAAATAAATTTGAATTTGAATGTATAAATAAGAGAAGGGAAAAAAGGCTTTAGAAAGTTTATTGTTTCTTTATGTTCTGTGTTTCTAGTTGTTCTTTGTTGTGTGATTGTATTTTTATTACTTTTTATTGTACAGACAGCTTTTGGTTTAACTTATCAATATAGCAGAGAACCAGTTTGATGTAGTGATTAATGATGTAATGGTTAAAGGCACTGAGGTAGAAATCTGCCCTCCCTTAAGGACAAAGCCAGCTGGGTGACTTTGGGCCAGTCATTTTCATTCACCCCTAAGACAAGGACAGTGGTAAACAAGTTCTAAAAATATTACTAAGAAAACTGCAAGAACTTGTCCAGGCAATCACCAAGTCAAGACTGACTCAAAGACGTGTATGCATGCACACAAACACACACAATCTGTATAATCAGCAAAGAAGTCTACAATGGACTAGGGCAGGGGTCGGCAAACTTTTTATGCCGGGAGCCATTTTGACATGCTTGTGCACATTTTGAAATGCTCGAGAACCAGGGGGCGGGGTTTGCGGGCGGGGGCCAATCGCGTGGAAGGGGGCGGGGTTTGCGGGCGGGGGCCAATCACGTGGAAGGGGGCGGGGTTTGTGGGCGGGGGCCAATCGCACGGAAGGGAGTGGGGCTGCGCGCGGAAGCGCTCCAGGTCCGGCGGCTCGTCCAGCTTCACAGCCCAGCATAGCTGAGCGAGGCCCCGCGCCGGTCTTTTTGTAGCGCTTCCGCGCGCAGCTGAGCGAGGCCCCGCGCCGGTCTTTTTGGAGCGCCTCTGGGAAGCAGGGCCAATCGGGCTTTGCCTTGTTCAGCCCGCCTCTCTGCTCCCCTTTGGCGCATGCTGATTGGTGGAGGCGCCCTTCCTTCTGAGCCTCCACCAATCAGCGTCTCTGTTTCTTCCCCAGGGTTCATGCTGCTTCCGGAGACCGGCTTTCCGGATGTCGGGCGGCAGACAGAGAGAGAGAGCCAGAGCCGAGGGGCCAAAGAGCCAGATCTGGCTCAAGAGCCGCCATTTCTGACCCTTGGACTAGGGGATCCATGATAGCTCTGTTGGTTTGTTGTTCTGTCAGGTACACCCTTGGCAAATAGTATTCCAATCTCTCTGTTTTTTTCATGTAACCAGGATTTTGGTAATTCAGATAAGAATAGTCATGAGATAAATGACAAGGCTGCTACCCTGTTGTGACCAACTGCCTACTTTTTTTGAAATAGCTGTCAATGTATGTTCATTCCTTGTAACATGCAAATTTCTGTATGTGGTAGAATAACCCAAAGAACTAGTAATCTTTTGCTTTCTTCAGTTATCATAGAGTTGTGTTCATCAGTGCAATGTACTTGGTATCTATTAATAAGCAGTCACATGAAAGGGTGCTGAAAAACATTTCAGTTGAAAGCCCCTGCAGAACTGGAAACAAGGATTCACTCATGTTTTCCTGAGTAGCTTGAATAGCTAGTATTTCTGGTGTCTGAAGTATTTTACCAAACACGATATGGAACAAAGTTCTAATGCAATTCTGAGTCTTCCTGCTGAATTTGGATGTGTGGCTGAATCTCGCTCTCTAGCTCACCCTTAACAACTGACAAAATATTTACACTGCTCAGTACAGAAAAGGGTAACCTTTTCCAAAATATTATACAAGATTGGAGTTAGAAAATAGACAAAGAAGGTTTTTTTTAAGAGCTTGGATTTATGCATCAATAATTTTATTGAATAATTTCCCAGAGAACCATGAAAACAGAGCATCAGTAAATCTGTCTGCACCATATTGTACTTGCATAAAAAGGCATGAAGGGTGAAAGGGATGCCACTATGAGGTGATAAAGACAGCCAAATCTCAATTGGTATGAGTTTTATATAAACTATAAAATATGAATACATGCCTGCATATGCAACTAAAAAAAGAAAAGGTGTTTACTACTTTGTTTAAAATTTTGTAATACAACTTTGGTAATAAGTTGGAGATATGACCAATAAAAAAGGTTACATAAATAGGACAAAATCCATTCTGTCCCCTTGCAGACAATACAGTTTTTTAGGGTATATTGCAGGCTGTTGGGAGAGAGGTAAATAGTTCCATCCTAATTCCAAAAGTGTAGAGTATTATTGGATTTTACCCATAGTTCGTAGATGGGAAGATTATACATTCATACTGGAAAAAGTCTCATTAACCTCATGTAATTTGTATATCATACAAGTGGCTATGAAACAGAGCTATTTGTTATGAAATTCTTGGTTCATCTTTTTTGTTTCTATACTTTCACACAAATGGGCTCTGTGTAAACAGTGCACCTTTCATCATCCATTGCATATGTCTCCTGCCATCTCCTTGGTGTTTTCAGGTGCCATAACAGTAGATAAATGCATTCTCACTCAGTAATTATATTTCTTCACCTTCTGTAAATTCCTAAGTCTCAGGCTACATCTTCAGGGAACACATACACACTTAAAGCCACGGTGCTCTTGATCTGTGGTCCTGACATCATCCTTCAGAAAGTGTATGTACTGTGGTACCAAATTATTCCCCTTTGATGGATGCTACTTGTGTCTTTTGTATCTGGCAAACAACACACAGTAGGTGCATAAGTTCAGTATTACCTGCAGTTGTTGGCAATGCAAAATGATTACCAGATACAGGGCTAAAGGGGGGGGGGGGAGCATCTCCTCTGAATTAGATATTATTAATTGTGTAAAACTTTGCAAGAATCTTAATCCAGCAAAATTTCTGCCTCAGGTTGTTCAGTATACCTAGTGTATACCTACAGCATAAAGCATTGTGCTCCCTGAGTCCTGCAGGAAGAGGGCAGGTAGCATCTGACAGAACTTCTTGATTAACCCCCTGATCTCCAAGGACACTGCTGAGTCCTGCCTCAAGCTTGATCCAAAAGCTGTACTTTAGCTGATTCTTCAAAGTCCTGTTCTATTGATTACTCTCCCTCCTCATCTGAGAATTCATCAGCGTTAGGCATGACAATCTCTAGCTTTGATCCAAACAGTACATCAATCTCCCATTATTAAACTTAGACCTCCCATTGGTGTTGATCAGGTTTCTTCCCCCAGCATCTTATCTCCAATATTATTTCATTGCTAATTCCATTCTTGTTTTCTCCAAATATTCTCATAGGATGGGTGGAAATTATAGCTTCCTCATTTCTCAGTGCAATCAGGATCACAATCCCTAGATCAACTGCCACTCAGCACTGCAGCTCAAAGGAACCCAGGGCTGCTTCTGTTAAGATATAGCTTTGTTCCTCCCCACAGGAAAATTGCAGGATATCTGATTAATCCATGCATCATTTTTTACGATGGTCAAGTTCCCCATAAAATGCTATTGAGGTATAATGTGGCAATAATTGGGTCTTCATCATTGTACAGAATTAAGATGTCCTCAAGATTTTGTAAGATGTAGTCCCCTGCCCACTTTGTTACTATCCCTCTTCACAGACTCACTAGAACAAGTAGCTTTAAGATTAATAACTCTTTTGGTAAGATTATTAGTCGTGTGATAGTACCATGGCTTCTACCCCTGATATTTCATAATCCCGAAACAGGACAGAGGCCTCTATTCCATTTATGATCTTTACAATGTCAGCTATTACACTGATATCCATCAGTTTTAGTTGGTGACTCTCCAGTCCATCATCCCTCTGCAGGAGACTGGATAACCTCAGTCTATCAGTCAAGTAAAAAAAGGTAAAGGTTCCCCCTGCACATTTTGTGCAGTCGTGTCTGACTCTAGGGGCCGGTGCTCATCTCCGTTTGTTAGCCGAAGAGCCAGCGTTGTCCGAAGACGCTTCCACAGTCATGTGGCCGGCATGACGCGTGCAGAACGCTGTTACCTACCCACCGAAGTGGTACCTATTTATCAACTTGCATTTGCATGCTTTCAAATTGCTAGGTTGGCAAGAGCTGGGGCGAGTGCGGGAGCTCACTCCGTCACACGGGGCTAGGGTCTCGAACCGCCAAACTTGCAACCTTCAGACCGACAAGCCTGGCGTCTTACCCGCTGAGCCACCATGCCCCCATCAGTCAAGACCATTTTCAATTTTAGACACCCTTTTGAGTAGTCTACTGCATCTGGGGTACACCACACCAGTAGGGAAGTGCACAGCCCTAGTAGTGGCATATCTTCACCACCAGGGAACACAGGTTTTACCCTAAACAGGCTGGCTCCAGATTAGGAAGGATACAAAGGATAAAGGATACAAGGCTATACTAAAACAAGGTATACTCTCTCCTTATCTGTTCAATATACAGTATATGCTAAATACATATTAAGGGAAGCTGGATGGCAAAAAAGATGAGCATGATTTTAAAATTGGAGGGAGAAACATCAACAACCTTTGCTATGGTGATCATACTACTCTGATAGCTGAAAATGCAAATCATCTGCAGGCTCTCGTAATGAAAGACAAGGAGCACAGTGAAAAAAATGGGACTATAATTAAATATAAAAACTGAACTAATGATAAGTACAGCAACTAGCCTTAGAATTATCAGTGTCTGAGGCAAAGAAACAGCGCTGAGCCAAGGAATGAAGCTCTAGCTCTTTATTGTTTCTACCGTACGCAGGATCTTGCCAAACTAAGCAAAGCCAAAAGGTGCTAGGGAGAAATATCCCCGTAAATCTAAGGCGGGTCCTGTCTCAGCTTCTTGGCCGGCTGCCCAAGGTCCTCCAAACTGTAAGATCGTTTCTCCCCCTGGAATGCACCCCCTCCTTCCTCTCCTGCGATCTCCATAGCATCACCTCCCCCCTCAGGCACACATTCCATCACAGAATTGACAATGAACATATTGAAGCCATGGATGCTATTGCCTTTTAGGATTAACTGTCAATGTAAAAGAACCAGCAGACAAGAATTACACTATAGACTAGCACTCAGTAGAGTAGCCATGAAGGCTTTGGAAAACATACTTAGATGCCATGATGCCATACTTACAAAGATCAGAATTGTGTAGGCAATAGTTTCCCCTTTGACACTGCATAGAAGTGAAAGTTGACTTTGCAGAAGCAGGGTAGAAAGAATACTGATGCTTTTGAACTTTGGTGTTGGAGAAGACTCCAGAGAATACCATGGATAGTCAAAAAAACAAATGATGTATAATAGAATAAATCCATAGTTCTCACTTAAGGCACAAATGACCTGGCTCAAATTATTATTTTTTTAATTTTCTATCCCACCTTTATTATTTTTATAAATAACTCAAGGCGGCGAACATACCTAATACTCCTTCCTCCTCCTATTTTCCCCACAACAGCAATCCTGTTAGGTGAGTTGGGCTGAGAGAGAGTGACTGGCCGAAGGTCACCCAGCCGGCTTTCATGCCTAAGGCGGGACTAGAACTCAGTCTCCTGCCAGCTCCCCTGAGAAGCCCATAATGCTGGGAAAAGTGGAAGGAAAGAGAAGAGGACAATTGGCAGCAAGAGGATGGACTCAATTACGGTGGTGATCAGTGCACCATGGGGAGAAATCTTCCTGAAGAAGGTATATCTAGGTAGTCACAAAGAGTCAACCCTGACTTGATGGTTCATAATCAATAAAAATGTTAGATATGTTAGATTATTAAAATAGCATTGTTACATGTAACAAAAGAATCAGATTTTTATCAGTCCTTTTGCATTCACTGATTAGGAGTATGAAATATCTTTCTTACACCTTTAATTCTTTTACAGACTACGTTTCTGTGTGTCAGGATTATTTTAGTGCAAAATATTAAATATATCTCTAAATATGTTAAGCCAGTATTGTTATATCTGGCAATTTTATTAGGTTTTCCCATTCCCAGAAAAGTTCAGAAATAACAGCTAGTTATTCAAGTCATGTGACTTACAGACAAATTATATTATTTTGGCATTTTGATCTTTTAACGATTTTCTGGCAAAATGTAGTCATGGTTATCACTGCATTTGAATGCACTGAAGTCATGTAATATTGTTCTTGTTTCAACTAAAAAAATAAAGTATCTTCCTTGCTGTCATGCTAAGGAACAAAATAAATGTCAGATGAGGATTGTATAGCGGTTTAGAAAGCTTTTTGAAAAAATAAAATGCTAATGAGAGTGATGTAATTTTGTGGCTTTGAATGATTGCATTTTGGCTGCAAAGCAATACAGTGCAGCTTTAGTAGCAGGGCTCCAAAAAGGCAGCAGCTTTTACATTTTGTACTAAAGATCCAGGTTAGAGTTTTATAAAGGCCTCCGTGATCATACATGATAGGTACAGTATATGTGAAATCACATGTATAACACAGGGAAGGTGACATAGATAACAGATGACTCCAGAAAATTAGATTTGCAAAGTAGACAGCATTGTATCTTTTTAGTGAACCGGTGTTTGCACTTTTGGTGTAGGAGACAGGGAAATATAAATTAAAATTTTCAAGAAAGACATATGTTAAGTAAAACCACCTTCAAGTCAAGCTTGATTCCTGATGTCTTCACTGACACTTTTGTACTGGTAACAAACTGAATTGATTTAGGATTTTCCCCCCCACTTACCAATTTAGCCTACAGCTCTGGTATTCCCTGGTAACATCCCATCCAAGTACTAGCCTAATCTGACTCTGCTGGCTTTTATGACCAGCCAAGGTCAGCTAACCCCTAGATGGGTAAGAGTACCCAACATCAAAACAGCTGCAAATTATATTCAGGCAACAACAGAACTACTGGATGTTTCAATAAGGGGTCTGTCATTTTTTGTAAGCATATGGCCAAGGCACAGATGACCCAGGTTTTGTTCACGCCTACATAAGCAAACAAGTGTAGTGAATCTTGTGGGCACTTGAAGAGGGATAAAAGTGGAATAAGCAGGAGGTGGCTATAGCTTGTTTCTAGGGAGATGGGAGAAAATACAGGAGTGGGAAAACATTGCTAGCTCAAGTGGGCAATTAAGGACAAGGAGGAGAAGCTGTGTGAGATTTGGAAAAGAGAAATGTAGCATATGTAATAGATCAAAGTAATTGATTTATTTTGCTGCTATTTGTATGATTGATTTTTATGCTGTCTTCACATGCAAATTCTGATAGTTTTATTTGAAAGGTATACAGTATGCTAGAATCTACACAGGAGGGTTTGAACACTACCACTTCGAAGATATTTTATATCAGTTAAGATACTGCTAAGAGTTAACACCAACTTGATGGTATATAGTAATAGTAGTAATTTGAGAGGAAATTTACAAACAGAACTATATAATGCCCTTCTTCCTCACTCTTTCCCTCTTTTTCTTTTCACCTTTAGTTGGGTTTGGCTTACATAAAGCAACTGCCTAATACTGTTTGGCAGGACATCTGTGTAGTTATCCTAATGTGTTTAAGGCAAGAATTCAAAGTCTGTGAGCCAGGCAGTCTTAGTATACATTGAGAGAACAATTTGCATGTGCCATAATAAATTGATAAGATAATTAATTAAAAACTCCTTTGAGCCCAACCTATCCACTCACAAAGAAGGCATCTCACTGTTCTTGACTCATAGTGCCTCTTGAAGCTGCAACTGGAGAGCAGAAAACGTTAATCCATTTGTGCTGAGGTATGGTTGAAAATCTACTCTCTTAATACAGATCTGCAGCAGACCTGCCTCCATTCTGAGGGAGTTGTATATTGCATCTCTGCATGAGTCATAACTAATTAGTTGCTTGCTTCTGATCTGAACCTGGTATTATAAAATGCTATTGAGTCTTATACTTACCACAATTTAGAAGCTTACTTGTTTGGAGGCAAGAATGTTATGTACCTCCAGTTGTAGTTGGGGAAATAATTCAGATGGTAAGCATAATGTAGGAAGCATTAGATGGAATAAAAGGCTCAGCTTGTTCTTCTGAGAGGGAACTGGTGCCGGCATAAACATTTTTCATTCAGTATCGCCATTTCCTGGCAGGAAAGAGAAGATGACCAGCAGCAAGGTGGATGCACTCAATTACAGTGGCAATGGGTGCACCATTAGAAGACCTGAAAGACCAGGTTAGAGACAGATTGTCATGGAGAAAATTTATCTATGTGGTCACTAAAAGTCAACACTGACTTCATGGCATATAATCAATCAATCCATACCATTTCCATTAATGATCCAGCCAATAGAATTTACTATAAAGCCTTGATAGAGTCCTTATCTCATGAAAGAAGCATTTGGCAGCAGTTGTGCCACAGCTCTATCATGTAAGGGTTATTCTTCCTTTTTTGCTCACACCAGTCAGTTACATCCACTTATTTTGGCTGTCTTGCACATTTCCCCCCCACCAAATGGGTTAGTGTTAGTGTTAGGGACATCAATCAATGGTTAACAGTTACTTGTGCAAATTTATGTACCCATGCCACAATCACAATAAGGATATCACACTAATTGATTATGTCCATGACATGCAAAAACTTTTTGAACATGAGATTTTAACACTAGTGATGTGAAAAAAAGGAACAAGAGCTCATAGTTCTTGATGGAGTCACTTGAGATATATATGATATAAAACATCCTATCCATGTTTTGCTATTTTTCCTTCTTTTTAATATATAGCTTTTATAATTTGGTCTTCAAAATATATTAACACATTTTGAATGGATATATTTCAGAAACATTGTACTGTGTTTGGTAATGCATGTGTGCTATTAATGTTCATGTGGCATATTCTGCAGGTCCATAACATCAGGAGATCACAAACTCTGCAGTTAGGTCCCCTTTCCCAAGAATCAGGAAAAAAAGCAATATTGTTTCTATTTCTTTAAACTAACTTCTTAACCAGATGGTGGAACTACTGTAGCCTTTCCAGGAGAACCCTCCATGTAGTCTGTGTGCCTCAGAGGTCACTGGAACATGTAAGGGAAGCTCAAAGAGTGAAGGAGAAATGTTGATAGTCTCAGTTAACAGTATATGTAGCCTTCTGTATACCAGTATGGTAGAAATAATGTTTTTGTTTCTATTGTTGTTAATTGTTTAAATGTCCCTCCCATTGTGGGTGGTGGTAAATTCTCCTTCCAGTTAAGTTCAAATCCTGTTATTTTCATGGATATGACCATGTAGTATTCTTGGCAACACTATGTGGTTTGCCATTGCTTATTTCATTTAGACCCCCTTTTAAGGTAAAGGTAAAGATTCCCCCCGCACATTTGTGCAGTCGTGTCCGACTCTAGGGGCCGGTGCTCATCTCCGTTTGTTAGCCAAAGAGCCAGCGCTGTCCGAAGACGCTTCTGCGGTCATGTGGCTGGCATGACGCGCGCGGAATGCTGTTACCATCCCACCGAAGTGGTACCTATTCATCTACTTGCATGTGCATGCTTTCGAATTGCTAGGTTGGCAAGAGCTGGGGCGAGTGCGGGAGCTCACTCCGTCACGCGGGGCTAGGGATTCAAACCTCCGAACTTGCGATCGACAAGCCTGGCATCTTACCTGCTGAGCCACCACGCCCCTATAGACCCCCTTTTAAGTTAGTCTAAATGTTTCTTCAAATAGAGAATGCCTCTGTCCAAGCCCTACCTCAATTTCTTTTGGGGCTCTCCATGATCTGGAGTTACCAACCTTGGAGGCAGATGGAAAGGCAGAAAGGAAGCTGAGATATCAGGTCTCTGTCTCCTCCAAGGATAGAGCCCTGTTTCCAACCTTAGGAGGGAACTAGTTTATTCTATTCCCCCTTGGTTGCTTTTAGAAGGTATAGAATTTCAGTTTTAATGTAGAATTTTTAAAGAAATAACCATATTTTCCTGATGTGACTTACCAGTCCATGTTGCCTCCTGTAGCCTCGAATTCACTGGTTTTCTTTTGTTAGAATGGAGCATTTTCTCCTGTGTTCATTTCTACGCATAGTACAACTAGAGACCTCATCACTGTAAAACTTTCTCTTAAAAGTTCCAAAAAATCCTACTCTGACCTTAATTCATCTTCTCTCCTTCTGCTGCCCACTCAGAAAAGTAAGATAGAATCCAGGTTTTGTAACAACTTGACACTTTCTGCCATAGCTGTGTTCTGATACCTTGCAGAGTAAGTGCTGTAATGAATACAAATCTACAGCTTAATATCACTGAGAGGACCACAGTGCAGCCAAATGTTCTATTTATTGTACATACACAGCAAAGCAGCTCTATATTTGGATATTGATAAATATTTAAATTATAAGCCCAATCTTAAAATCCAATCATCTTTGTCCTGACTGTTACCCTCAACAATATAACAAAGTGACTTCTTACTGCATTCTATTTTCAGGGAACAATGGCTGTCATTTTCATTGCTATCTTCTAATCTGAAGACTTATGTCTTAGAAGCATCTGTCACAGAGAAAGAGAAAAATACAAGTTTACATTTGCTTATGTTGACACAGTATGCTGTATAGTAATCTTGCTTTCATGAGTGCATTTGTAAATATTTGACATGATGTGTTAATCTTTTAAAACAACCCTGCAATAAAGGCAAACATCAGTTATTTTATTTATTTTATTCAGTTTCAGCACTGCCCAACTCCAAATTGATTCTGGGTGGCTCATAATATACTGTAGAAGAACAAGATTAAAAGTACAATTTAAATATGAACAAGATGAAAAATCTGGACAACTAACACCAAAACATATACAAACTTATGCCAAGGGGAAGACCTTTTTTATTTCAACATCCAAGGGGATTATTAAAATTCATATATTGTGGGTGCAAAGCTGAGATACTTGCAGATTCTTGAAGTCCAGTCATCGAATTTGTCTCTGAAGTGAGATTTCAAAGTTCATTGTATTGCCTGTTGAAAATTCACTTCAAAATATAAGATCTGCCAGGAGTATGGTAATAATAATTTAGTTGCTGGGAAATGATAGAGTAATTCTATCATTTAGAATAAGAAGAGGGGGAAATGTCACATAGAGTAGCTGGATTATAAGGATAGAAATAAAGGTTATGAGGATAGAAATCCAGATCATACAGTATCTACTGTAATATCTTTTAAAAAACTAAGTCAGTTTTATCCTCTTTGGCCATTCCTTCCCCAAAACTTTAGCATTCATGGTTTATTCCAACAGTGAGTCTTTTGGAAAATCAGTGAAATGTGACGAAATTCAAAATATAAATAAATAAATAAAAATATATAAAATCAGGATTTTCTATCATTTTCTCTTCATGCTACTTAGAGACAGATCCCCTCAAATCTTGTTTTCTACATCATAAACTACATGTACCCTATAAACTATTTTTCCATGTGATTGCTTCTAGTATTGATTCTTGAAGTCCGCTTCCTAAAAGATGTCCATTCTTTGTGGAGGGCTTTCAGAACTATTCTGTTGTTTTATGTACACGTGAAGAGCCAGCAAAAAAGCTGTCTGTAAATTGTACTAGTACCTTAAATGGATTTATGCTGTTCTCCACCACTTTGCCCTTCCTGCATCAGCTCATGGTTTATTAGACATACCTTAAGCTAAGCCAATTTGGCAGCCATACATTTCCATCTCTGTTGTCTCCAGCAGCAGGAAGCATCAGTTCATTCTGGCATCCTTAAACCATCTGTTCCAGGTTACATCCTTCCATGTATTCCTTTGAACACTCTGTGGTGTACTATATAGGAACAATATTAGAAAGGTAGCAACTTTTATTATGATTCCATTATCATTTCTCCTGAGTTTTTATTATTTCTTAACATTTGTATGTATGTATGTATGTATGTATGTATGTATCTATTTATTTATTTATTTATTTATTTATTTATTTATTTATTTGATTTCTCACCGCCCAACTCCCTCAAGGGACTCTGGGCGGTTTACAAATCAATAAAATACCAAACATTAAAATAAACAATTTACAGACTGGAACCCAGTCTCAATGGTGTCACGTGTCTGATATGGGACTTCTAAGATGGTTCGTGCAGCCGCATTCTGGATCAGCTGAAGCTTCCAGATACTCTTCAAGGGTAGCCCCATGTAGAGCGCAGTACAGTAGTCTATATGTGAGATAACCAGGGCATGAGTGACCGTTCGAAGGGCCTCTCGATCCAGGAAAGGTCGTAACTGGCGCACAACACGAAGTTGTGCAAAGGCCCTCCTGGCCACGACTGCCACCTGCTCTTTGAGCAGGAGTCGCGAGTCCAGGAGGACCCCCAAGTTACGTACCGGATCTGTCTGGGGCAGTGCTACCCCATCCAGAACTAAAGATGACAATTTCCTAGATATCGAGGATCCAGTAATCCACAGCCACTCCGTCTTACTAGGGTTCAATCGAATCCTGTTTTTCCCCATCCAGGCCCCTACAGCCCCCAGGCACTTGGACAGGGTAGAAACTGCATCACTTACTTCCCCCAGGATGGAGATGTATAATTGGGTATCATCAGCGTACTGATGATATCTCACCCCATGGAAAGGGATGATCTCACCCAGCGGTTTCATGTAGATGTTAAAAAGGAGCGGAGAGAGTACCGAGCCCTGTGGGACCCCACAAGAAAGGGCCCGCGGACTGGATCTCTCACTCCCAATCAACACCGACTGGAACCGGCCCCGGAGGAAGGAGGCGAACCAGCGCAATACAACGCCGCCCGCCCCCAACTCCCTGAGCCGCTCCAGAAGGATACCATGGTCGACTGTATAGAAAGCTGCTGAGAGGTCAAGAAGAGCGAGGATGGATGCACTACCTCCATCTCGCTCCCGCCAAAGATCATCCATAAGCGTGACCAATGCAGTTTCAGTCCCATGTCCAGGCCTGAAATATTTGAAATATTTTCAAATAATAATGATCTTCTTTAAGTATGTTTTTATTATGTGTTTTTTAGAATAAAGAGGCATCACTCTACTGATTCCATAAATTAGAGGGAACAATCTTGATTTAGCTCATTGGTTTAAAAAATATTAAAAGGAGGGTTTGTTGCATAAATTCCACTTTGTAGAAACAATTACTTTTATTAAT
Organism: Charina bottae; assembly: GCA_023362775.1. Lineage (NCBI taxonomy): Eukaryota > Metazoa > Chordata > Lepidosauria > Squamata > Charinaidae > Charina > Charina bottae. The sequence goes on from JALMGJ010000001.1 coordinate 14,629,597, forward strand.
GATAGGGATATAGGTTGAAAAGATTTTATTTTGTTTATTTCATGGTGATGTCAGCTGTTAAGTGGATTACTTGAAAGTAGGAAGTACCCAGTTGAAATTGAGCCAGGCCTAGAGGAAAATATATATACTTTTTTTTTGGCTAATAAACTTGATAAACTTTAAACAACTCTGCGCCAATATAGTGCTGTAATTAATAAGACTATGAAATTATTCTATAAATCTGAGTTGGGAATATAAGATTGAAAGGTGATTTAGGACCTGATTTGCCATTTTAAAACATGTAGCAAACTCTGCAGTAGATTTTTGCTAAGTGTTCATCTATATTGGGTGGGCAACATTTTGGTGGAAAGAGACCTCAAAATGTTTGGGATGGTAAGAGCCACAGTATTTAAGGCAATGCCATTTGATTTGGCATTTCCCCCCCCCTTTCTTTTTAATTCTTACACAATGGTTATATATTTTATTGTCTACTTTATGATTGATTTTTTTTATGAATGATTTTTTTAGAGTTGTGCCAACTTCAGCAACACAGTCAGAGAGGGCTTACAGAAACAGGAGCTGGAAATTGTTTGCAAGCCAGGGCCAATGGTTGCCTGACTCTGTACCTATGATCAAATATATTTGAGTTTAGCTTGAGGAATTTTTGCTGACCTGGAGTCGGTACCTGTTAAACATGTAGCCAGTGCTGTACATCACCATCCATTCATCCGTTGAAAGCTCAGTGAGTCAAATTTGCATACTCAGTGGTGGTCAGGGCAATGAATGAACTTTTCTTCTCTGCCTCCATTGCATCTTCTCAGTATTGCCAGCAGAGGTTTTCCAAGTGATAAGGGACTTGTTGCAATCTGACCCAAAGAAAGAGGCTGTTGTATCCTCAGTAACCCGCTATGAGAAATTTGCAAGACACTTTAAAATTAAAGTTGCTTCCATTTGTCACAACTTTGTCTCCACAGTTAATGCAACTTCAGAATTAGAAGTGTTCAAAGCACCATCCTGTTTTGTTTTATTGGATAAGTTTCAGTCTTTGAGGCCTGAGGAGTTGGACAAGGTACTTTGACATGTTCAGTCAACTACTTATGTGCTTGACCCTTGCCCTTCTTAATTTATTAAATCTAGGAGGGAGGAGCTGTCAGTAGATCATAAATGCCTCATTGAGAGAGGGAGCCATTCCAGCCTCTTTAAAGAGACAGTGATCAGGCTGCTTCTGAAGAAACCAAACCTGGACCCAGAGGATGAAAACAGCTATAGGCCAGTAGCCAATATTTCCTTCCTTGGCAGGGTGCTTGAGCAGGTGGTAGTCAATCAACTCAAGGCTGTCTTGGATGACACTGATTTCCTAGTCCATTTCAATCCAGTTTCAGGCCTGGCTATGGAATAGAAACAGCCTTGGTTGCCCTGTGGGATGACTTGTGCCAGGAGAAAGACAGGGGGAGTATGACCCTGTTGATCCTCATAGACCTTTCAGTGGCTTTCAATACCACAACCATGGTATGCTCCTAAACAGACTGTCAGAGTTGGAGTGCGGGGGCACTTTATTATACTGGTTCCATTCCTACTTAGATGACCATTTCCCAGAAGGTAGGTGCTGGGAGATTACTCTTCTGCCTCATGGCAGTTGGTGTATGGAGTCCCTCAGGGCTCCATTTTATTTCCTTTGCTCTTTAACATCTACACAAAACTGCTGGGATAGATCATCATCATCTGGGGATGTGGGCTGAGGTGCCATCAATATGCGGATGACACCCAGCTCTACTTCTCCTTTTCATCTAACACAGGTGAGGCAGTTGGTATTCTGAACCAGTGCTTGGGCAGGGTAATGGACTAGATGAGGGCCAATAAACTGAGACTCAGTTCAGACAAGATGGAGATACTGTTTGTGGGTGATGTATCTGACTAGCTGAATTGTATCCTGCCTGTCCTGGAGGGGTTCACACTTGCCCTAAAGGAGCAGGTTCACAAATTGGTGATGTTCCTAGATCTATTACAGTCATTAGAGGCCTAGGGTCTCTTGGTTGCCCAGAGAGCCTTTTTATCAGCATTGGCTGATTTACCAACTGTGACCTTATCTGGACAGAGACAGCCTTGCAACAGTTATTTACATTTTAGTAATTTCCTGATTGAATTATTGCAATGCATTGTACATGGAGCTGTCTTTGAAAACAGTCTGGAAATGTATTGCCGAAGGCTTTCACGGCCGGAGTTCAATGGCTGTTGTGGGTCTTCCGGGCTGTGTGGCCGTGTTCTGGAAGTTGTGGTTCCTAACGTTTTGCCAGCATCTGTGGCCAGCATCTTCAGAGGGCAGGAGCACAGATAGAAGCAAAATCTCTGTGCCCAGGTAGAGTGGGAATGTTCTATTTATAGAGCTAAATTATAGGAGATTAGGTGGGGTTTTTTGTTGTGTTGAAATGTTAACGAGTGGCTGATGAGCGTGATTAGCATGTTCATTGCGAGAAGTATTCCCATGTCCTGGTGGTTGGACTGAGTTCGTTGACCTTTTGCAGGCTGTGTTTTTCAGGACTGGTAGCCAGGTTTTGCTAATTTTTAAACTTTCTTCTTTTTTATTGTAACTCTGCTGGTGTTTGTGAATTTCAATGGCTTCTCTGTATAATCTGGTGTAGTGGCTTTTGGTGTTGTCCAGTATTTCTGTGTTTTCAAATAGGATTTTGTGTCCCGTTTGCTTGAGAGCATGTTCAGCTACTGAAGATTTTTCTGGTTGCTGTAGTCTGCAGTGTCTTTCATGTTCTTTTATCCTGGTGTGAATGCTTCGTTTTGTGGTTCCGATGTATACTTGTCCACAGCTGCATGGTATGCGGTATACTCCTGCAGCGGTGCGGGGGTCCCTTTTGTCTTTTGCTGATTTTAGCATTTGTTGTATTTTTCTGGTGGGTCTGAAGACTGTTTGAAAGTTGTGTTTTTCCATCAGTTTTCCCATGCGGTCAGTGACTCCTTTGATGTAGGGCAGGAATACTTTGTTTGTGGGGGGCTGTTTTTCTTCAGTTGGATGTTGTTTTCTTGGTTTGATGGCTCTTTTTATCTTTTTTTTAATCTTTTTTTTTATCCAAGAATGAAATAATGAATGAATTTGGGTGCAAATTCATACAATGATGCAAAAGATACTGCGGATTAATATGATGATGAAACAAGAACTATTTTTATTGGGTTAAATACAGTGGTGTGGTCACTGAGCTTGAGCCGGACATCCTAGAGAGTGAAGTCAAGTGGGCCTTAGGAAGCATTACTAGCAACAAAGCTAGCGGAGAAGACAGTATCCCAGCTGAGCTATTTAAAATCCTAAAAGGTGATGCTGTTAAAGTGCTGCACTCAATATGCCAACAAATTTGGAAAACTCAACAGTGGCCACAGGATTGGAAAAGGTCAGTTTACGTTCCAATTCCAAAGAAGGGCAATGCCAAAGAATGTTCAAACTACCGTACAATTGTGCTCATTTTACATGCTAGCAAGGTTATGTTCAAAATCCTACAAGCTAGGCTTCAGCAGTATGTGAACCGAGAACTACCAGAAGTGCAAGCTGGGTTTCGAAGAGGCAGAGGAACTAGAGATCAGATTGCCAACATTTGCTGGATCATGGAAAAAGCAAGAGAGTTCCAGAAAAACATCTACTTCTGCTTCATTGACTACGCTAAAGCCTTTGATTGTGTGGATCACAACAAACTGTGGCAAATTCTTAAAGAGATGGGAGTACCAGACCACCTTACCTGTCTCCTGAGAAACCTGTATGTGGGTCAAGAAGCAACAGTTAGAACCGGACATGGAACAAGCGATTGGTTCAAAATTGGGAAAGGAGTACGACAAGGCTGTATATTATCACCCTGCTTATTTAACTTATATGCAGAGTACATCATGAGAAATGCCGGGCTGGATGAATCACAAGCCGGAGTTAAGATTGCCGGGAGAAATATCAACAACCTCAGATATGCAGACGATACCACCCTAATGGCAGAAAGTGAAGAGGAACTAAAGAGCCTCTTGATGAGGGTGAAAGAGGAGAGTGCAAAAGCTGGCTTGAAACTCAACATTAAAAAAACTCAGATCATGGCATCTGGTCCCATCACTTCCTGGCAAATAGAAGGGGAAGAAATGGAAGCAGTGACAGATTTCATTTTCTTGGGCTCCAAGATCACCGCAGACGGTGACTGCAGCCATGAAATTAAAAGACGCTTGCTCCTTGGGAGGAAAGCTATGGCAAACCTAGACAGCATATTAAAAAGCAGAGACATCACCTTGCTGACAAAGGTCCGTATAATTAAAGCTATGGTTTTCCCAGTAGTAATGTATGGCTGTGAGAGTTGGACCATAAGGAAGTCTGAGCGCCGAAGAATTGATGCTTTCTAACTGTGGTGCTGGAGAAGACTCTTAAGAGTCCCTTGGACTGCAAGGAGGTCAAACCCGTCAATCCTAAAGGAAATCAACCCTGACTGCTCATTGGAAGGACAGATGCTGAAGCTGAAGCTCAAATACTTTGGCCACCTAATGCGAAGAGAGGACTCACTGGAAAAGACCCTGATGCTGGGAAAGACTGAAGGCAAAAGGAGAAGGGGACGGCAGAGGATGAGATGGTTAGATAGCATCACCGATGTAATGAACATGAATTTGAGTAAACTCCGAGAGACAGTGGAGGACAGTAAGGCCTGGCGTGCTATGGTCCATGAGGTCACGAAGAGTCGGACACGACTAAACGACTGAACAACAGCAATGGATGTTGAACTAGAAAAGAAATATGGAAAACTAATATTGTATATGGTAACTGTGGTGAGATTATTGTATGCCCAAAAACTGAAGAGTAATGAAATACCCACAGTAGAGGATTGGATTATAAAATTGACGGAGCTTGTGAAAATGGCAAAGCTGACCAGTTTGGTCAGGGAAAGAACAATAAAGACTTTTTTAAAGACTGGAAGCCTTATATGGGGGACATGGGCAGTGATATAAATAATATAGATAGATATAGATATAGATATAGATATAGATATAGATATAGACTTCTTGCTGAAAGAAGAAAAGACTGAACTGATGATTTATGAATTTGGGGATTAGAAAGGGTTAAAGAGGGAGGGGAAAGAGTAAGATGGCAATTAATAGAAAGGACGGAAGTCAAAATTCTGTTTTCTTTTTTCTCTTCTTTCCTTTTTTCTTCTTTCCCATCTTTTTTTCTTCTTATTTTGTTTTCATTTTTTATACTTTTATTGTGTTGTAAGATTCTTTAAAAAATATTTAAGAGAGAGAGAGAACTAGGAAGGGTTTTGTCTGAGACGCTTACTCAGGTTACAGTTCTGGCCTGGACTCAGATTTCTTTTATCTGACCATTGTCTTTGTTGTGGTTCTTCCTCCTGTTCCTCAAGGTTATCCCTTCTGCCCATTATACTGCCTGGAGCTTAAAATCATCTAATGAGTCCCTCCTCCCCATTTCCTCATCAAAGGAGGTGAGGTGGACTTCTATAGGTGGGAGTTTTTTCTGTAGTAGCATCCCATTTATGGAATTTCCTCCCCAGAGAGGCGTGACTGGCACCCATAGTAGCATCATTTCGACACTAGGCGAAGACCTTTCTATTTTCTCAGGCTTTCTCACTGGCTTTTAATTGTATTTTAATTAATATGGTTTTAGTTTTGGATGGCAGCCTCACAGCCGCCTAGTTTATCTGGTGGTGTTATTTTGCATTCTATTGTATATGTTTTTATTCAAATTGGTATTTAGTTTGTTTTATTGTAGAGAGCTTCAGCTATTGGATGGTTTAAAAATATAAATAAAAATAAATCTCCTACTTTAATGGTTTGTGCATCTAAAGAGGTAATTTGCCAGATTTTTTATTTACAATAATTTGAAGTAGTGTTGACTTTCCAAAATCCTTCTCTAGACCCAGGAGCCTATTTGGGGATTTCATCTGGGAATACATGTGACACAGACTCATTCCTGGGCGTTTAAGAGAAGCAACTGCTTGATTGTGCATTATAGGGCCAGAAAGATGAGGTCATATGGGAAACTGATGGGGCTGAGCTGAAAGGAATGTGAGATCAAGAAGAAGCCAAATCAGAATTACTGCTTTGTTCAGTCATCTGCACCTGTGAATATGGAGGTGGGGAGTTGTGAGGCTACTGGACAAACTCAGGAATGTTCTCATAAGTTTCTTTCTTTCCACCACTTCCTGCCAGCAATCAGTCTCTACTCTTGTATATTTTTTATCTTTGAGAACCTGAAATTTTTTGCAAGCTAGTAATTTTAGATTCAATCTAATGACCAATTACTGACAGGTACTGTGCCTAATACAAGTTCTAATAGTTGAAAGGGGAGGAAACTTTTTTTGTATTTCTTTCTACTGCAATTGTGTTGTTGATTACCAGAGTCTAATGATCTCAAACTGCTATGGTCTCTGCTACGCTCAGTTCCTTGGAATGAAAGATGTGGCATACCACATGTATTCCCAAAAATGTTGTCCTCAGTCCACCTTATGGTGATTTTTGATTGCTCCACTTTAACCAGAGACCACATTATCATAAAATCAACCTCAAGTAGCTGTTTTCTGGTCAAATAATGAATAAACAATTTTTGACAATTTCAAATTGTAATATTGGACGACACGGTCTCTGCCTCTAAACTTGAAACACCAGTTCCTTGTTCTGCCTGCTCTGTAGCAACTGACCTGAAGAGTATTTTAGATATTCAAGATGTTACATCTAGAAACTGAGATGTAGCTTTGTTGCACTAGTGGGCCCATTCACAAATTATGTACAAAAGGATGGTGCTTGAATCACAGTGGCGCAATACGGCTTTTGTCATTTTGATAAAAGCCTCTAATCCTTCAGATGCCTCTACTTTAGCAACAGATATGGTCTCCTGTTGCTTACTTTGTGCCTGCAGGCTCCTGCCCTGAACAAGAGGACTGGATTAGCTCCCAAACCATCTGTTCATGATTTGTTAATGATAAAAATGTCATACAAACACAAGTTGTGTACAAATCCTAGTAGCTACAAACCTGAAAAATGTATTTATTTATTTAAGTTATTACCACCACCCATTCCAATAGACTCTGGGCAGCTTATAAAATTCAAATGCAGAGTTAAAACATAAAATGTGACATATTGGACTAAAAAACAGCCATAACAATAAAAACACAACAGGGCCCCCACAAACACATTAGCCCCAGGCCTGGGAACAGAGCCAGGTCTTAAGGGCCTTCTGAAACCCCAGAAGAGTGGGTGCTTTATGTATCTCGGGGGGGGGGATGCTGTTGCAGAGGATCAGGGCAGTGACAAAGAAGGCACACTTCCTTGGTCCCACAAGAGGACAGTGTTTAATTGAGGGGACCTGGAGCACACCCACCCTGGCTGAATGTACTGGTAGGCAGAAACAGTTGGAGATAGGTGGTCCCTCAGATATCCAGGCCCTATGCCATATAAACATGCTTTGCAAAAGGTTTATTTATGACTGCTTTCTCCATTCAGAATTAGTATGTATCTTGTGCTTGGACAAAAGGAAGAGCCAGCTGACATAATAAGGATATTAGTAGGGCACGTTCATTACTACGCATGTCATATGGATGCACACTCAAAGTCAGTCTTCATGACATGCATCTTGTTCTAGTATGTTGCTTGATACTGCTAAGAAAAGTAATATGAATAATATAGGATGATATATTGCTATTCTAATAATATCAAATCATTGTAATCAAATATGTTCCAGAGAGAAGATTTCCACAGTAAATTTCATTTTACATACATTCACACTAATCCATGATGTTTGGTATGGTCTTAATACAATGTGTGACCCCAGTCTTTGTGATTTGGAAAACATTATTTATAGCTTAATGTTATATATGAACCCGATCTGTATGACTTATTTAACAGACGATAGCAGAAACAAACCATATTAAGAGTGATATTGCTAACACATTTACTTTTAATTTGAAACAATTAAATCAGTAGAACTTACATAAATGTTAAACTTGTTAAGGTTTGGATTTATTCTAAGAGGCAATGGCTTACTCATGCATCATGATTATGTGCCATCAAGTCAGTGTCAACTCTTAGCAACCACATAGATAGATTTTGTCTGGGACAATCTGTCCTAAACCTGCTCCTTCAGCTCTTCCAATAGTATACCCATTGCCACTATAATTGAGTCCATCCACCTTTCTGCTGGTTGTCCTTTTTTTCTCTTTCTTTCCACCTTTCCCATCATTATGGACTTCTCCAGAGAGTTAGGTCTTTGCATAATATGTCAAAAATATGATGATTTGAGCCTAGCCATTTGTACCTTAAATGAGAAACTTTGGATTGATTTATTATTTGATTCATCTGTTTTCCTGGCTATACATTGTATTCTCAGGAATCTTCTCCATTGTCAAAGTTCAGAAGTATCAGTACTCTTTCTATCCTGCTTCTGCAAAGTCAACTTTTGCTTCCATAGAATATCACAAAATATCATTGCCTGCATAATTCTAATCTTCGTAGGTTTTTGTAAATCTTTGTGACACATCACAGCATCTGAATATGTTTTTCAAGGCTACCCTACCAAATGTTAATCTCTGGTGTAATCTTCGACTGCTGGTTCCTTTACTGTTGACAGTCAATCCTAAAAAGCAAAAGCTATCCACCACTTCAATATCTTCATTGTCAATTCTAGTTGCTGTATATGTTGTCATTAGTTTGGTCTTCTTTATATTTATATAGAGTATGCTGGGAGTCAGGCAGCATATAAATTAAATAATAATAATAATAATAATAATAATAATAATAATAATAATAATAAATCTTATACATTTTTTCCATTGTGTACCTTGACTTTCATTATTAGAACTTGCAAATAATTTGGATTTTCAGCTATCAGAGTAGAACAGGTTATTTTGATGCTTCTTCCTCCCATTTTAAAATCATGCTCATCTTCTTCCAATTCAGCTTTCCTCAATATATATTTTGCATATAGGTTGAATAAATAAGGGGAGAGTAATACAGTCTTGTCTCACCTCTTTGCCAATTTGTTTTGCTATGTTCCATCTGGATTGTGGCTTCCTGACCTGTGTATAGATTTCGCATGAGAATAATGAGTTGTTCTGGGATTCCCATTTTCCTAAGCACATTCCACAATTTGATATGGCCAAAGCAATCAAAGGCCTTTTTTCTATAATCAATGAAGTGCATATTGACTTATTTTTTGTATTCTTTGATTTTCTCAATTATCCAGCATGCATCAACAATTAAGTTGCTTGTTCCTCGGCTTTTTTAAAAACCAGCTTGAATATCTGGCACCTCCCTTTCTACTGTATGTAGGGCTCTAATCTGTATTTAATGATCCTATGCATTATTTTGCTAGCATGTGAAATTAAGGATATTGTGTGATAGTTTACACACTCTGTTAAGTCTCCTTTCTTTGGTATTATATAGACTGACCTCTTCCAATTTGTTGGCCACTGTTTCATTCTCCACATTTGCTGCCATAGTTTGGTTAGAATCTTTACTGATTCTTCTTCTGTTGCTTGCAAATATTTCTATATATATCCCATCGGTTCCTGCAGCTTTCAGACTTGGTAATGACTGGAGTACTGATCTAACTTCATCTTTTAATACTAGAAGTTCTTGTAAGTAGGGAATATTCTTTTAATTTTCCCATTAATATTTCAATTTTAGTGGAGCCTCCAAAACCAAAACCAAGTAATCAGCAAATGCCCTTAACTTATAAGTTTCTTTTTTAATCTTTTTAAAAAATATTTTTAATCTATTTCTCTTATATCTGTATTAAATATTTAAAGAACTAAAATAAACAGGAGAGGAGACAACAGGCATCCCTGTCTTGTCCCTTTTTGTATCTCACAGGGTTTTGTTAGATCTCCATTGACAATTATTTGTGCTATCTGTGAAATGTAAATTGATCTTACCCATTTAATAAAATTCTCTCCAAAATTCATATCTTCCAAAACTTTAAACAGGAAATCCCAGTTCAAATTGTCAAAGGCCTTCTCTGCATCTAAGAAAATCGGTGTGGCTTGTTTTTCATTATGTTGCTCCAAGTATTCCAAAATGTCCAACACATTTCTTATATTATCCTTTAACTGTCTTTTAGGTAAAAACCCACATTGATTCTTATGAATAAATTCTTGCAAAATTATTTTCAACCTCTCAGCCAAAATCATTGTAAACAACTTATAATCATTATTCAATAATGATATTGGCCGATAATTTCTTGTTAAAGTCAAATCTTGTCCCTCCTTAGGTATTAATGCTATATTAGCCTCTTTCCAGCTCTCTGGCATCTTTCCCCTTTGTATTTTGTAAAGGTTGTAAAAGCTCATCCTCAAAACATTTATAGTAACAGTCTGGTAACCCATCTGGTCCAGGCACCTTTCCTGTTTTAGTCTTTTTTATAGGTTCACAAACTTCCCTTTTTGTTATGTGTCCATTCATAATCTGTTTCTGTTTCTCTGTAATCTTCGGTAAATTTTGTTTCTTTAAATTTTCTGCAGGGAAATTTCTTGTCCTTTATATAAATTGGAATAATATTGATGAAATACTTTTTGTATAGCCACATTATCTGTTATTATTATCTTGTAATTTCAATATCATTTTCTTTTCTTTTTGTAATTTGTATGCCAGCCACTTCCCTGGTTTATTTGCAAACTCAACGTTTTTTTGTTTTGCATAATTCATTTTCATTTCAATTTCTCTTACTGTTAACATAAATAATTGTCTCTGTAGAAGCTTAATTTGTTGAGAAATACGTATCTTTCATATAAGTCGAATCAATCAATCAATCAATCAATCAATCTTCTCTGGAAACTTCTTTAATTCCTCTTCTTTTATCTCATCCAAACTAGCTTATGTTTTCTCTTGCCTTTTTTTAATTCACTATTATGTTGTATAAAGTAACTTCCCATGAAACCTATGCTTGTGTCCCAAACCATTCTTACATCTGTACCTTTATTAAGATTATTTTTAAAAACTTTTAATTTCTTTTTACAGTCCTCCACTATTGCTTCTTTCTGTAACAGCATTTCATTTAACCTCCATCTGAAAGAACTGGGTTTCCATTTAAAAACCAAACTCACTGGATTATGATCTGAAAAAGTCTTTGGTAGTATCTCTATTTTATGAACCTTAGTAGCCAAATTCTTCTAAATCCAAATCATGTCTATTCTCTAAAAGGATTTGTGTATTTCAGAAAAATAGGTATACTCTCTTGAATTGCCATTTTTACAGTATGTCTCCCCACATCAACAAGCTCTAAATTGTCCACCAAATAATAATAATAAAAACTTGGTAGTTTACCTTGTGTAATTTTAATATTTTTCTCAGAAGTTCTGTCTACTAGTGGGGTACTCCATTCCAATCTCCCATTAAACACCAGTTTTCATAAGAAAAGCCGATTAGTCTCTCCGTAAGTCCTTTATAGAACATTGCTTTATTTATCCTCATTTGGTGCATAAATTCCCAATATGTGTCTTAACCCCATGCAAATTAACTTCTACCCCAATGTATCTACCATGCTCATCAGTCAGTATAAGTTCTAGTTGTAGTTGGAGGTTTATATAAAAACAACTTTTTTTTTGTTCCTGCTGAAATAAATTCTTCACCCAAATTTTTTCAAGTCAAATACTTTATATCCTTTTTTTCTAATATGTTTCTTGTAAGCAAATTATATCTTGTTTTAATTGAAATAATGATTTTTTTCCTTTCAAAGAGCACTTTCTCCATTTATATTCCACATTAAACATTTGTAATCCATAATCAGGCCAAAAATTTAGAAAAGTCGATACCTGTAGCTCCTAATTCAGTAACATCCCTTTCACTTTCCTCTTGCACCTGTTGAGGCTTTTGTGTGGTCTCATCTGTCACATCAATTTGTGTTTTCTCCAGTTCTTTAAATTTTTCTAGAAATTCTCTTTTTCTGCACAGAATTCAGTCGAAACCTCTGTTGTCTGAAAGTAAAAATCACTCCTTCCAGTTTGTCCCATTGAAATGAAATATTTTTCTGTTTAAGTCTATCAGTCGGAAAGAAGTAGTCTTTTCTCTTACAGTTTTCTAATCAGAATTTCTTTAAGCATAATTACATCTGTATTACCAATCTTCTATCTTGTATTAAAATGCTGCTGCCGAACTTGGTCTCTTGTCGTCTTTCTGACAAAGTGCACCAAGACATCCCTTGGAACATTTCTTAATTTTGCAAATCTTGTATTTATTCTATAAACTTTGTCGATTTCTGCCTCTGTATCCTCTTCATCCCATTCCAAAAAATTTGATAAGGCTTTGATAACTCTAGTATCTTCACCAAAATCCTCTGGAATCCCTCTGAATCTCAAGCAGAATTGTTTCTCTCTCAATTCTAGTAATGCCAGGTTATCTGAACCTTCTTCCGTCTCTTGGTTTATAACTTCTGTTTTACTTTCCAAAATTTCCACTTTGTCATTAATTTGTTTTACATCTCCAGTTACTTGTTCTATAGATTCTTCCATCTTCTTAACTTCTTTCATTTTCTCTTTCATCTTTACAAGTCTTTCTTCCATTCTCTCTTCAAAAGCTGCCAAATTAGCATTAACTGATTCAGACAACTTCTTACCCAATTCCTCAAATGTTTTCTGCAACAGATGTGTGTAATTCCAAATGTGTAATTCCTCTTTTTGCAGGCTGCTCTAATGATCCTCTCCTCCATTCTCCTGCTTTTGCCACTTTTCTGGTGGTTGCCATTTTAATATTATAATACAAAAATGAAAGTGTCTCAATTACAAGGTAAAAAGTAAAAGGCAGGCTTGCCTTTTTTTGCTGTTTTGCTTTTCTGTAACCTTAATACTTTAGTCTCAATTGGCACTCCGTAGTTACAGTCACAGTCATAGTCCATCTCATATTACCTTATCTTCTTTGTTTTGTAAAATCCATCAATTGTTGACGTTCTTTAATATTAAACCAACAACATTCCCACAAAAATCCAGTCCATTTATCTATTTAGTTCCAATATTTTCATAAGCACTTTCACCAAAAATTAATCTTTCAAAATTACTGTCCTCTTTATCCATTTAAACTTTCTTGCATCCAATCCTTGTTAAGCCTTTTGCTACAGATTTAAACCCTTTAAAACTTTTTTTCCTCCTCCTTTAATCCAGAAAGAATGTTGACTCACCAAATGGCTTTCTCTTATCCTGCCGATCAGAAGATTTCTCTTTAACTGTAAATTGATTCCATCTGATAGTGATTAAGAACGTGAGGCTTTTGCGAACCTTAGGTTCATTACAGGCTACATTGTGGTTGTGAGCCTTATTGAAACCCCTTGACTCTCAACCACTCAACTCAGAAGTCAACCACACAAAACTCAGTTCCTGTAGTCTCCTCACGAGGAGCAGCTGTCCAGAGTGCAGGTGGGCAATCTCATGATCTCTCCTTGTCCAAAGAGACTCCGCCAGCCAGAATTCACTGTCTCTCTGCTGATCTCTGCCACAGTGCCATCACCTACAGGGACATCTACAGTAATTTGCCATGGAACTTCACCCAGAAACCCATAAGTAGGGAATATCTTCTAAGGTATCTTGGATGTTGATATCTCTAGTGTACAGGATTTCAGTATACTCCTTTCATCTTTGTTTGATCTTCTTTGAAACAGTTACTGTCTGTCCACTGGCATACCAATCTGGGGTTGGAACCTCCTGAGTTCAGAGTTCTTTTAGAATACTTTCTTGTTTTTGTATAGCTGCTTCCATCTTCAATGTCTTTACAAATGTCATTAAAACAAGATATGTTGTTACTTCTGGCAACTTTTTATGAACTTTCTGCCTGTGAGGTGAGTTGGGCTGAGAGAGAGTGACTGGCCCAAGGTCACCCGGCCGGCTTTCATGCCTAAGGCGGGACTAGAACTCTCAGTCTCCTGGTTTCTAGCCTGTTGCCTTAACCACTAGACCAAACTGGCTCTCATATCCTTACTTTTCTCTTTCTTCTCTTTCTTTTTTCTTGCAATTTTTACTCTGTCTTTCTATTCTCTTTTCTTTCTTTAGTTTGTATTAGATTTTACTATTATAATCAAAATTCTTAATAAAAATTATATATATAAAAATAAAATAAATACCATTTGTACTCCAAAAGATCCTCAGCTCTTCCTCAATAGCATGTTGAGTGCCATCTGACCTAAGGAATCTATCATCTGGCACTATATCATCAATCACTTTATATTGTCTATCCATAGTGTTGATGAAATACAGGAATGATATATCATTGCCTTCTTGTGCTCAGTATGAAATTATGCCTTTGCCACTGTCTCAAAAGTGATCATCCACCTCCAGCATCTTCCTATATCACTACAACCCTATATAGGAGCCTGCTTGCTTTAGCTTGGCAGCTGAGATGACCTTCACACCTTGCGTGTACCTGCTGAGATCATATACTCACAGCATTCTTCACTCATCCCTCCCAGGAACATCCTCCCCTCCCCCCATCACAATGAGGCAGCACTGCAGGATTTGAGATCATCATTTTGTTGTTTATTCGTTCAGTCGCTTCCGACTCTTCGTGACTTCATGGACCAGCCCACACCAGAGCTTCCTGTCGGCCGTCACCATCCCCAGCTCCCCCATGGTTGAGTCCGTCACCTCCAGAATATCATCCATCCATCTTGCTAATTTATTTAATCGTAATTTGTTTATTTATTTAATAAATCCCAGCTGTCTGGATTCACACAGCCTCATAAACTAAATCAAACAAGCCAAACAGTGGCTTAGCACAATATGATGTTAGTGTTATTAAGAACATCATCTTACGGGCGAATCAGAAAGCTTGGATGACTCGTGAAGTATATGTGAAGCTGAAAGAAAGAAACACTGCTTTTAAATCTGGTGATATGGAGGCTCTTAGAACAGCCAGAGCTGATCTGAACCGGGCTATGAGAATAGCAAAGCGGGTTTATAGTCGGAAAGTTCAGGAATTTTTTCATGATTCCACAAATACCAGGCGCATGTGGCAGGGTATTCAAACTGTTACAGATTATAAGGCTACTCCGACATCATGTGAGGAGGATTTTGTTTTTCTGAATGAATTCAATAGGTTTTTTGGTAGGTTTGAAGCATCTAATAATACTCCTGTGAGGAAGGTTGAATCCCACCCTGACGAGCAGGCACCTACCCTTGATATAATTGATGTCTGGAGGACCCTGAGGAAAATTAATATTCAGAAAGCAGCGGGCCCAGATAATATCCCAGGGCGGGTACTGAGGGACTGTGCTGAACAGCTGGCCAGTGTCTTTACAGACATATTTAATATTTCCTTGCACCAGACTGTAGTCCGGGTATGCTTTAAGACTGCGACTATTATACCTGTGCCTAAAAAATCTACGATCACGTGTCTCAATGACTATCGCCCGATAGCTCTCACTCCCATTGTGATGAAATGTTTTGAGAGACTGATGAAAGATTATATTGTTTCCAGACTCCCCCCTTTGTTTGATCCACTTCAGTTTGCTTATCGGCGGAATTGCTCCGTAGAGGATGCTATCTCTTCTGTTCTTCATTCGAGTCTGGTACATCTTGAGGAGAAGAACAGTTACGTGTGATTGCTGTTTATAGATTTCAGCTCAGCGTTCAATACGATTGTTCCCCAGCATTTGGTGGACAAAATGGGTTCTCTAGGCTTCAGTACTCCCTTGTGTAATTGGCTACTTGACTTCCTTACTGAGAGGTCTCAGTCGGTGCAAGTTGGATACAATACTTCTAGCTCTATCTCCTTGAGCATCGGCTCCCCACAGGGCTGTGTCTTGAGCCCATTGTTGTTCACCCTGATGACACATGACTGTTGCGCCAGGTTTACCACCAATTCCATTGTGAAATATGCGGACGATACAACGGTAGTGGGTCTTATCAGGGGTGAGGATGAGTGGGCTTATAGGGAGGAGGTGAAGGGTTTGGTGGAGTGGTGCAATAAAAACAGCTTGGTTCTAAATGTGGAAAAAACTAAGATTATTATAGACTTCAGGAAGAACCAGTGTAGTCACACACCACTTTTTATCAATAACACAGCTGTGGAGTCAGTCAGTAGCATCAGATTCCTGGGGGTGAAGTTAACAAATAGTCTGACCTGGTCCCTTAATACATTTTTGGTAAAGCGAGCACAGCAACGTTTGCACTTTTTGCGTCGGATGAAGAAAGTACATCTCCCATCTTCCATTCTCCTTACTTTCTACAGAGGCACTATAGAGAGTGTACTTACTAATTGTATTTCCATCTGGTTTGGAGGCTGTAGTGCCTCAGATAGAAAGTCTGTGCAGAGAGTGGTAAGGGCAGCAGAAAAGATAATTGGGATATCTCTGCCTCTCATCCAAGATTTAGCACATGCACGCTGTTTGTCCAGTGCTCGAAAGATCATCAGTGACGCCTCCCATCCTCATCATGGTTTGTTTTCTTTGTTACCCTCTGGGAAGAGGTTCCGCTGTATCCGATGTAGAACAGCCAGATTGGGAAACAGCTTTGTCCCCCAGGATTCTTGAATGCTTAAATAAGTTCTTTTAAGTGAAATGTTGGATATGTAAAGAATGTATATTTTATAGTAATTATGGATTTTTTTTATTAGTAGTAGTATTTTATTGTTTGATTGAAATTGTGAGCCAACTGCAATGAAATTTCATTCTATTGTGCACTTGGTGTATAGTGTATAGTGGGATGACAATAAAGTTATTATTCTATTCTATTCTATTCTATTCTATTCTATTCTATTCTATTCTATTCTAGAATAGTGGAAAATAGAATGTGGCTTAGCACAATATGTGAATCCAGCCAAATCTCTGGTACATCTACAAATGTTAGTCTATACTAGGGAAGGAAGAAGAATTGGAGAGATTAAATGCAGAGCATGATGCTCAAATGACAGGAAGCAAATGCAGAGACTTGGGAATGGGGTTAATATAGTCAGTAGACAGTAGACAATAAATTTATTTTAGTAGCTTCATTCAGAATTTATTGAACAGAAGAAATGTCAGCAGAAAAGGTCAGCAAGGAGAATTCTGCACTAGTCTTGCCAAAGGTGACCTGAATGTTAGAAATAACTTAGTAATGGTAACAGCAGTTTGTCAGTGGAACCAATTACCCAGAAAGATTGTAGGGTCCCCTTTATTGGATGTGTTTAAGCGGAGGCTGGACAGGGGGGTTGGACTCAATGCCTTAAATGGCATTTTCTAATTCTATTATTCTGTAAACACGAGCAGTTGTATTCTCCCATTCTGATCCTCTTATTTGCATTTCCTGATTCAACACTGTTCTTTTTGGCTGTTCCTATTTGGCAGTGGTAATTGTTAAAGAATGGAATAGCATTAAGGCCGATGTAATGATACATGCTCAGATTAGTTTGCATCGGTGCTTGCACCTAAAGCTAATGGCCTTTTTGCTAAGCAGATTAAGTTTCTATTTAGCAGATAGTATTTTCATATTTGGGGGCGTGGTGGCTCAGCGGGTAAGACGCCAGGCTTGTCGATCAGAAGATCACAAGTTCGGAGGTTCGAATCCCTAGCCCTGCGTGACGGAGTGAGCTCCCGCGCTAGCCCCAGCTCTTGCCAACCTAGCAATTTGAAAGCATGCAAATGCAAGTAGATGAATAGGTACCACTTCGGTGGGTAGGTAACAGCATTCTGCGCGCATCATGCCGGCCACATGACCGTGGAAGCGTCTTCGGACAACGCTGGCTCTTCAGCTAAGAAACGGAGATGAGCACCGGCCCCTAGAGTCAGACACGACTGCACAAATGTGCGGTCATATTAAAACACCTATTGTGTCATTTAACAAAGTTATGCAGGTTGCAAAAATGTGATGAATGATGGCCAAGAAGACTTGATGTATATCTGGAGCATAAACTTTTCAATTTGCAATTAAGTAGTTGTTCAATTCATAACAAATGAACAAAAACACAAAACCAGGATTCTGTCTTGAAGAACAGAAAATTTCTCTGCTGAACTTTGTTTAAGAACATTGCCTTGATGAACTGAAAATCTCTGTGCCAAATTAAGTTTAAGGTGATTTTGGGAGTGAATAAAAATATGTTCAAGCCATTGTCAATGCACAACCTAAGTGTATAACTTGTCTCTGACAATTTGCACATTAGGTTGAAACAGCTGCTGATTGTTTTCTATGCTTCCAGGGACTTCTTTGAAAGGTATGTTGTTGTTTATTCGTTCAGTCGTTTCCGACTCTTCGTGACTTCATGGACCAGTCCACGCCAGAGCCCTCTGTCGGCCATCACCATCCTCAGCTCCCCAATGGTTGAGTCCGTCACCTCCAGAATACCATCCATCCATCTTGCCCTTGGTCGGCCCCTCTTCCTTTTGCCTTCCACTTTCCCTAGCATCAGCTTCTTCTCCAGGGTATCCTGTCTTCTCATTATGTGGCCAAAGTACTTCAGTTTTGCTTTTAATATCATTCCCTCAAGTGAGCAGTCTGGCTTGATTTCCTGGAGTATGGACTGGTTTGATCTTCTTGCAGTCCAAGGCACTCTCAGAATTTTCCTCCAACACCACAGTTCAAAAGCATCTATCTTCCTTCGGTCAGCCTTCCTTATGGTCCAGCTCTCGCAGCCATAGGTTACTACAGGGAATACCATTGCTTTAACTATGCGGACCTTTGTTGTCAGTGTGATGTCTCTGCTCTTAACTATTTTATCAAGATTTGCCATTGCTCTCCTCCCAAGAAGTAGACGTCTTCTGATTTCCTGGCTGCAGTCAGCGTCTGCAGTAATCTTTGCGCCCAGAAATACAAAGTCTGTCACTGCCTCCACTTTTTCTCCCTCTATTTGCCAGTCATCAATCAAGCTGGTTGCCATAATCTTGGTTTTTTTGAGGTTTAACTGCAACCCAGCTTTTGCACTTTCTTCTTTCACCTTCGTCATAAGGCTCCTCAACTCCTCCTCGCTTTCAGCCATCAAAGTGGTATCATCTGCATATCTGAGATTCTTAATGTTTCTTCCAGCGATTTTAACTCCAGCCTTGGATTCCTCAAGCCCAGCATGTTGCATGATGTGTTCTGCGTACAGGTTGAATAGGTAGGGTGAGAGTATACAACCCTGCCGTACTCCTTTCCCAATCTTAAACCAGTCTGTTGTTCCGTGCTCTGTTCTTACCGTTGCTACTTGGTCGTTATACAGATTCCTCAGGAGGCAGACAAGATGACTTGGTATCCCCATACCACCAAGAACTTGCCACAATTTGTTATGATCCACACAGTCAAAGGCTTTAGAATAGTCAATAAAACAGAAATAGATGTTTTTCTGAAATTCCCTGGCTTTCTCCATTATCCAGCGGATATTGGCAATTTGGTCTCTAGTTCCTCTGCCTTTTCTAAACCCAGCTTGTACATCTGGCAATTCTCGCTCCATGAATTGCTGGAGTCTACCTTGCAAGATCTTGAGCATTACCTTACTGGCATGTGAAATAAGTGCCACTGTTCGATAGTTTGAACATTCTTTAGTGCTTCCCTTTTTTGGTATGGGGATATAAGTTGATTTTTTCCAATCTGATGGCCATTCTTGTGTTTTCCAAATTTGCTGGCATATGGCATGCATCACCTTGACAGCATCATCTTGCAAGATTTTAAACAGTTCAGCTGGGATACCGTCGTCTCCTGCTGCCTTGTTATTAGCAATGCTTCTTAAGGCCCATTCAACCTCACTCTTCAGGATGTCTGGCTCTAACTCACTGACCACACCGTCAAAGCTATCTCCAATATTATTATCCTTCCTATACAGATCTTCCGTATATTCTTGCCACCTTTTCTTGATCTCTTCTGCTTCTGTTAGGTCCTTACCATTTTTGTTTTTGATCATACCCATTTTTGCCTGGAATTTACCTCCGATGTTTCTAATTTTCTGGAAGAGGTCTCTTGTCCTTCCTATTCTATTGTCTTCTTCCACTTCTGCACATTGCTTGTTTAAAAATAATTCCTTATCTCTTCCGGCTAACCTCTGGAATTTTGCATTTAATTGGGAATATCTCCCCCTATCACTGTTTCCTTTTGCTTTCCTTCTTTCTTGGGCTACTTCGTGTTTCAGCCGACAGCCATCTTGCCTTCTTGGTTTTCTTTTTCTTTGGGACGTTTTTTGTTGCCGCCTCCTGAACAATGTTGCGAACTTCTGTCCATAGTTCTTCTGGGACCCTATCTACTAAATCTAGTCCCTTAAATCTATTCTTCACCTCCACTGCATATTCCTTAGGAATATTAGTGAGCTCATATCTAACTGATCTGTGGGTCCTCCCTATTCTCTTTAGTCTGATTCTAAATTTTGCAATAAGAAGTTCATGATCTGAACTACAGTCAGCTCCAGGTCTTGTTTTTACCGACTGTATAGATGTCCGCCACCTTTGGCTGCAAAGGATGTAGTCAATCTGATTTCGGTGTCGACCATCTGGTGAAGTCCATGTATAAAGTCGTCTTTTAGGTTGTTGGAAGAGAGTGTTTGTTATGCACAGTGAGTTGTCTTGGCAAAATTCTATCAGCCTGTGTCCTGCTTCATTTTGTTCTCCCAGACCATGCTTTCCTGTAATTCCAGGTGTCGTCTGACTACCCACCTTAGCATTCCAGTCTCCTGTAATGAAAATAACATCTCTTTTTGGTGTATTATCTAGTAGGTGCTGCAGATCCTCATAGAACTGATCTACTTCTGCTTCTTCAGCATCTGTGGTTGGGGCGTATATTTGGATCACTGTGATGTTAAATGGCTTACCCTGAATTCGAATTGAGATCATTCTATCATTTTTTGGATTGTATCCAAGCACTGCTTTAGCCACTTTATTATTAATTATGAAGGCTACTCCATTTCTTCTGTGGTCCTCTTGTCCACAGTAGTAGATCTG
Source organism: Charina bottae (assembly GCA_023362775.1). Taxonomy (NCBI): domain Eukaryota; kingdom Metazoa; phylum Chordata; class Lepidosauria; order Squamata; family Charinaidae; genus Charina; species Charina bottae. The sequence continues at coordinate 14,650,403 of JALMGJ010000001.1, forward strand.
GTGGTCATCTGATGTGAAGTGGCCCATCCCAGTCCATTTCAGTTCACTGACACCTAAAATGTCTATATTTAATCTTGACATCTCACCAATAACCACATCCAATTTGCCCTGGCTCATAGATCTTACATTCCAGGTTCCTATGGTGTGTTGATCTTTAGAACATCGGATTCGTCGTTCACCACCAGCACCGTCGGCCGCTATCCGTCCTTTCGGCTTTGAGCTAGCTGCGTCATCACATCTGGGGCTAGTTGAACGTATCCTCTGTTCCTCCCCAGTAGCATTTTGACCATCTTCCGACCTGGGAGTCCCATCTTCCGATGGTATACCGACATATCTTTGGTTGTACTGATCCATTTAGTTTTCATGGCAAGAATACTGGGGTGGGTTGCCATTACCTTCCCCAGGGATCGTATTTAGTCTGACCTCTCTGCCACGACCTTCCCGTCTTGGGTGTCCCTTCATGGTTTAGCTCATGGTTTCATTGAGGTGCTCAAGCTCCAGCACCACAACAAGGTAACGATCTCCTTTGCTGGAGTTTGAAAGGTATAGTAAACATTAAAGTTGTAGTTGCTTTTTACAACAAATTCTATGCTTTGTATATGTTTAAGGGGTTCTGTATATGTGAGGGGATCTAAATTGACATATGTGACATAATCTATTTAAAAAGACAGCAAACTGGTGTAGATTATATCAATTTATACAGTCCTTTCTACAAGGTAGACAACAACAGGATTTTTGTGAGATATTTTCTCCAGCACGAACCAAAGTGTGCTGACTGGCACCCATATGAGTAGTAAAGAAGCTTTTCTCTTCAAAACTTCCCTAGTTTGGGTCTTGAAAACCACTTACTGAGATAAAACTTTATTCCTATATGCCTGAATAGAGGTCAAAATAATGTATGCTAGCCATGGCTCCATAGCCTCTGATCTTGCCATTTGAATGGGGCAGTGTTTCATTTGCTTGAATGTTTGTAGAAGCATCATGTAACCAAATTCTATTCTTGCTCAGAGCTTTTTGCTAATAATGGGGGGGTTAAAAGCAGAGTAAGCATGTGTGAAAATATTGAGCATTCCTATGCCTGAATCAGAATTCTGTTCAAGATGGGATTAAGTATGATGGGAATGTGGACAGTTAATTAAGGTAGATGTCAGAAAGCTACACTTTATATTCTAATAGAGTAATGTAAGTATTAGACATTTTACAACATGCAGGAGATCTTCTCTTCAAATCATTAAACTAGCTGCATCAGTTTCAAGCCTTGCATGTTTCTTTGTGAGCTGCGTCTGGCTGCGTCTGAGTGCAGGCCAGCCACTTCTCTTTGTTTTTGTTTTTTTTCCCCAGTGATGCTGTAATACACATAAGGAGACAGAGACTACTTTCTTCTGAAGCTGAAATTTAGAAAAATTTGTACTGAAAGTGTGGTAAAAAAATGTTCATTTGATCAGGTCATTTTCAAATGTAGTTTTGCAATTACTGTGGTTAAAGCTTTGAATTCCCATTATCACTGTGTCTAAAAAAATAAGAGTTCATTCTCAAGCTGCTTTCCTATCCTGTTGGGTGTCACCTACCTCTTCAAAGAACTACTTAATTCCATACGGTAATCAAAACCTTTTCAAAAGGTTCAAGTCTTGCTTAGTTGTCGCCATTCAGTACTGGAAGAAATTTATCAGTTAAATCACAAAAGTGCCATCAAAGTTTCACATTGGAATAGTTAGAGGAAAAAGTTAGCTTTGTTTTTTAATTGCTGTTATCTTCCGCCTTTTTGTGCCTGCATGGAATTAAAGTGTCAACAGTTCTTTTTTAATACAAAATAAGTACCAATTCTATGAAAATATGCAAGGGTACTTTAAGAGTACCAAATATCTAGTTTGTTTGATATCTAGTTCATGGGGAGCCTAATAACTTAATCAGATAATTTGCTTTCATCACTAAAAGTATCAGTCCAGTTCATAATTCGTTCTAAGTTGGACTCCAAGCGTGATGCATGGTCTGGGGAGATGCCAAGGGAACGTCTTTGCCCGGTTATCTGGGAATGGTTTGATCCTGTTGGGCCTGAGGAAGTGGACAGGATCCTCCAGACTGTAAGGGCCACTACCTGTCATCTTGATCCATGCCCCTCCTGGCTGGTGAAAGCAGCCAGGGAGGTGACGTGTGGTTGGGTCCATGCGATGGTGGCTACATCCTTGGGTCAGGGAGTGTTTCCGGCTACTTTTAAGGAGGCGCTGGTACACCCCCTCCTCAAGAAGCCATCGCTGGACCCTACAGTGTTGGACAATTTTCGTCCCGTCTCCCACCTCCCCTTTTGGGGGAAGGTGGTTGAGAAAGTGGTGGCATTACAGCTCCAGAGGATTCTGGATGATACGGATTATCTAGACCCCTTTCAGTCAGGGTTCAGGCCGGGATATGGTGTGGAAACTGCATTGGTCGCACTTACAGATGATCTCTGGCGAGCACGGGATGGAGGCAGTGCATCCATCCTGGCTCTTCTTGACCTCTCAGAGGCTTTCGATACCATCGACCATGGTATCCTTTTGGGACGGCTCCGGGAGTTGGGGGTGGGCGACGTGGTCTTGCGCTGGTTCACCTCCTTCCTCCGAGACCGATCCCAATCGGTGGTAATAGGAGATGAGAGGTCCGACCCTCGGCCCCTACTTTGTGGGGTGCCGCAGGGTTCGGTTCTCTCCCCTCTCTTATTTAATATCTACATGAAACCGCTGGATGAGATCATCCGCCAACACGGGATGAGGTATCATCAGTATGCTGATGATACTCAACTATATATCTCCATCCCGGGTGAGGTAAGTGATGCAGTGGCTGCCCTTTCTCAGTGTCTGAAGGCTGTGGGGGCCTGGATGGGGAACAACAGGCTTCAGCTGAACCCTGGTAAGACGGAGTGGCTGTGGATTGATGGTGCCTCGAGATCCAGAGAGTTGTCATCTCTAGATCTGGATGGGGTGGCACTACCCCGTTCAGATACAGTGCGGAACCTGGGGGTCCTTCTGGACTCACGACACCTGCTTGAAGAGCAGGTGGCAGTCGTGGCCAGAAGGGCGTTTGTGCAACTTCGAGTTGTACGCCAGCTTCGCCCTTTCCTGGACCGAGATGCCCTCCATACAGTCACTCGTGCCCTGGTCATCTCCCATATAGACTATTGCAACGCACTCTACATGGGGCTACCCTTGAAGAGTATCCAGAAGCTTCAACTGGTCCAGAATGCAGCTGCGCGCGCAGTTATGGGTGCCCCAAGATCGGCACATGTGACACCTCTGCTGCGTGAGCTGCATTGGTTACCAGTTTGCTTCCGGGTCCAATTCAAGGTGTTGGTTGTCACCTTTAAAGCACTACATGGCATGGGACCAGGTTACCTAAGGGACCGCCTCATCCCCAGAGTATCGACCCGCCCCACCCGGTTACGCAGAGAGGGCTTGCTACGGACCCCGTCTGTAAGAGCTTCATCTGACGGGGTCCAGGAGGCGGGCCTTCTCTGCAGTGGCACCCGCCCTCTGGAATATTCTGCCCCTGGAGGTGAGGCAAGCCCCCACACTTATGACCTTCCGAAAGCAATTGAAGACCTGGCTCTGCCACCAAACTTGGGATGGGAAGAGTGATAGCTCCTCATGGGGATGGCTTGCGCCGTAGAGTTCTTTTAAATATGACATCAGAGCCTCTTGGGTTTTATATATTTTTAATTAACTTATGGTTAGTTATATATATTGTTTATTGTATTTTATATGTTTTTATATGTTTTAATTGCTAACTTGTTGTAAACCGCCTAGAGTCCCCTCTATGGGGGGAGATGGGCGGTGATATAAGTTAGATGGATGGATGGATGGATGGATGGATGGATGGATGGATGGATGGATAGATAGATAGATAGGGCTAATTCTCAGATTTACTTTCTAATTTAATTACTTTCTGTTTTACTTGGACATATAGCAGGCCCAACAGTACACATAATGAATAACAATTGCCTAAATTAAAGTGAAATATCATAATGACCTAAAATCTCTTTTAGTCGTAAAAGCACAGTAACAGTAAACCTAAACAAGTACAAAGCTAAAATGAGCCCCAATGACACTTTACTCAAGATTTCTGTAACAAGCAAATATAAACATCACCACAACATATTTAATAGAGCAGTTTTCCTTTACAAAAGGTGTTGACATAAAAACCTGCTATACACATGTCAGTGTAAGTCAATGTATCCTTAACAATAATGGAAGTAGTTATTTATGGGCAAAAGAGAAAATAGCTTGATTATGTTTATGTGTTATATTGCTACCAGTGGTGCATGCAGATATGTATTTTTTTTCTATAGTAGAGCCAGAAACTAAGATCTCCCTTCTCTTCAATACCCAATAAATAAAAATGAATGCAACTGAAGAAGAGGATTTACTATTTGGATCTGTTGTTAAGTTCAAAGGCTATTCCACCATCCTATAGCAGTTGGGACCCTGAACCATTTTTGGATCACATTCTTATTCTAAATTGCATTAGCTCTGCCAAGGTAATCATTATTATTGATGCTGTCATTGGAAGACATTTAACTTAAGCCTTCACAAATATTTCCCAAGTGTCTTATATTATGAGGAATGTTAAACCTTTGTCAAAGTCCTTTGTTTTGTAAAATTGGCGGGACTCAGAAAAGGAGATAGAGTTATTCTCAGTAGTCTTCAAAGGTGGTGGAAACCCAGAAAAACACAGGTGAGTGTATACCAAAACTAACAGTGAGCAGGGCCAGCCACCCTACTGTCCTGTCCCGACTAAGACCCAAAGCAGGGAGGTATGGAAATAGTCTTTATTTGCAATCACAATAACACAGAAATCTCTCTAGAAAAATACAAGGCGATACGAGGTGCTCACAAAGTCCAGGTGACCAACGGTGATCCGTTCCCGACTGGTGCACACGCGGGCGGACACCATGTGGCCGTGCTATGAGGTTCCGGTGCGAAGCTTGATGCTGCGACAGGAAACGGCTCCGGTGCAAGGCTTGGTGCTGTGATGAGGAGCGGCTCCAACACGAGGCTTGGTACTGCAGCGAGGGATGACTCCGGCACGAGGCTAGGTGCGGCGGCGAGGGACGTCTCTCGCACAAGGCTTGGTGCTGCAGCGAGGGACAACTCCGGCGCAAGGCTTGGTGCTGTGACCAGGGATGACTCCGGCACAAGGCTCAACACGGCTGCTACGGGGCAAGGTTCTGGCTCGAGGCTTGGGGCAAGGGCAAAGGCAAAGGCAAGGCAAGCTTCCAACGCGAGGCTGGACGTGGCTGGGAGATATGATTCTGGCACGAACCTGGGTACAACGGCTGCAAGGTGAGATTCCGACTCAAGGCTGGATGCGGTTACTGGGCAGGATTCCGAAGTGGAATGGGGGGCAACGGCTGAGCTGGTTCCGATACAAGGCTTGGCGAGACGACAAGACAAGGCTCCAGCATGAAGCTCGGCAGGCTGGCAAAGCAAGATTCTGGCGCAAAGCTTGGCTGAGCCACGAGGCAAGGCTCTGGCGTAGAAGCAGGGCAAGATCTGATTGGGGAATCTGGTGCGGTGACAAGATTGTGATTCACTCCAGGGTGCAGTACAGAACGTGAACGGTTGTCTCCGACAATGGGTACATGCTGCACTCGCCTTTTATCCTTTTGATTTTCGCGCCGTTTGTGAATGGGGACCAATTGCACCTCGCGTTGCTCTGCCCGCCTTTCCCACTTCCGTTCTCACACGCTAATAGGTGGAGGCGAGTCTCCTTCTGGGCTGCCTCCAATCAGCTGTTCCGAAGCTGATTCAAAATTTGCGCCATCCCCGTTCTTCCCCGCTTCAAATGTTAACAGCCCTTCTATTTCAAAATCGGACTCATCGGACTCAGCCTCCATCCTGACACCTACTGATGAAGGAGGTTAGATCAAATGCACCAAAGAATGATCTAAAGACACATGATAAGGCTCTACTCCTGAAGTAAAAAAGTTCTAGCTGGACAAAAAATTGTCATCGTTGAGAAACTGTGTGAGCTACTTTAAGATAAAATGATCTTTCAATTTTTTATTTATTTAGAATTATAGCATCATAAAGTTGGAAGGTGCTATCAAATCCATCCCCCTGTTCACTGTGGGAATCCAAATTAAAGCATCTCCAACATGCAACTATCCAACCCTTACATTAATACATATAATGGAAGGGAGCCAGCCATTTTTCTGGATAATTAGTTCTACTGCCCAACTGCCATTTCCCTTAGAAGTTTTTTTTTCTAATACTTGGTCAAAATCTGCCTTCCTGTAACTTAAATCCATTATTCCTTGTCCTGCACTCTGGAACAAAAGGGGGAAGGTCTTGATCTTCTTATGTGTGACTTCCTGTCAGATATTTCCTATATTTATCTAGTTTTCTGCCATCATGAAAATCATGGTGATATAGCCCATATGGTCACCCATCCAGATGCAAACCAGAACAAGAATTACTGCCCTTGAACCAGGGTTTCTTAACCAGGGTTCTGTGGAGCCCTAGGGTTCTTTGAGAGGTCACTAGGGGTTTCCTGGTGATTTTAAATTGTGATAAATCACAATTTATTAAAAAAATTATTTCGAATTTGGGCAACTTCACATTAAAGAGGTAAGTTTCATTCTTTATTTTCAGTTTAAGAACACTGTTAATGTATATATACAGGCCTACACATGAAACGAATATAATAGTTTTGTAACTTCTGGCCTAAATTTGAGCCTGAATGTGCAGGGGTTCCCCAAGGCCTGAAAAATATTTCAAGGGTTCTTCCAGGGTCAAAAAGTTGAGAAAGGCTGCCTTGAACCATGTCCTGGGTCCACTTAAAACCAGGAAGAAAGAGTATTAAAGCAAGGGCTATGTAGACCTAAGGACCAGAAACAGGCTATGCTAGCAAAATACATTTTTGGTGTCACCAATTACTCTTGCTTGAAATAAGACATTGATTCATCATGTAAAATTAATCTAACCATGCTTAATTTTTTAAAAAATCATAATAGATACACTACGCAATGTTCTGATGAATGTGTATAGTATTCCTGTTAACTACTAAAAGTAAAGAAAACGCAGTAAAGCGAAATTCTAGATATTGGTATGTGCATGTTCACATTACCATTGGCTAAAGAGTTCTAGGGGTTACGGACCAGAAAAGTTAAGGTTTTATCCCATTCCAATTTTACATAGGCATCCAGTAATGTAATGATACTTGGAAATGCTTATAAATACATTTGGGATTATGGTTGGACTGTCACTGCTTCAGAAGTATGCTTTGACAATAACATGTATAAAACATTCCATTGAAATGAATGGTTGTAATGCCAGCCATAACCTTAAAGATTCTTGTTCTTGATGTTCTTGTCCGGAATCTTCATCTGTAAAATGAAAAAATAATATTTTCCTTTATTTTGTAGGAGAACTATTTAGAAATGAGCACTGGACAGTGGCTATATGACATTTTGGGGAGCTTATGTGTGTATATGTGATATATAGTATGTATATTACGTAATCGAATCGAATTATCCATTCAGTCGTATCCGACCCTTGGCGATTCCATAAGCCAGCTCTCTCCATGATTTCCGATCTTGTACAGCTTCTTTCAGTTGCTTTAAATTTTGGCCTGTGTCTGCTTTGATTACATCCTACCAACGCATTCTTTGGTGTCCTCGTCGTCTTTTGCCACTGACCGTTCCAAGCATAACATCTTTCTCCAACGATGTTGATCTCATGACATGACCGAATATAATATACATACATAATATACATAATATACATACAAAGGGGGCGCAGTGGCTCAGTGGTTAAGACGCCAGGCTTGTCGATCGGAAGGTCGGCAGTTCGAGACCCGAGCGCTGCATGATGGGGTGAGCTCCCGCACTCGCCTCAGCTCTTGCCAACCTAGCAATTCGAAAGCATGCAAATGCAAGTAGATAAATAGGAACCACTTTGGTGGGATGGTAACAGCGTTACGCGTGCGTCATGCCAGCCACATGACTGTGGAAGCGTCTTCGGACACCGCTGGCTCTTCAGCTAAGAAACGGAGATGAGCACCGACCCCTAGAGTCGGACACAACTGTGCAGGGGAAAACCTTTACCTTTACCTATATTACATAATACTATATATAAAATACCCTAACATGGGGGAAGGGGCAGATAGAGTTATTGCCAGTGACTTACACCTCAATAATGTTTTTATTGTGGTATGTTTAGCATACTGTCCCAGGCTTGTTGTTCTGCACATTTGTTATATTAGCATTGTACAAAATATTATTTAACATTTAATTCTCTGAATGAATATACTTCATGTTGCTGAAATCTTACCAGAAGAGAGTATGTATATAATTTTACATAGTACTATTCGTAATAGGTATATCATCCTCTCAGAATTGGTCCTCTTACATATCTGCTTTTGATTATGCTCACAGTATACTGAAAAACTCCTGTACTAATTTTGTCCAACTCTGAAGCCACATAGTTCATGCATGAGGCTGTCAGGCATGAGTAGTTGCAGATGTCAGTGCATCAGTGGCAGGCAGCCAGGAAGATGGATTAAGGCTTAGTCACTGAAAAATACATGCCAGCACATCTGAGACGCCAGCACTGCGCCACCGCATAAGGAAAATGTGTGATGACCAGAAATCGATAACCTCTTGGAGGCATTTGGTTTTTGAAATATATTTGATTAATTATCCTTGTGCATGCTTGGCAATGTAGCTTCGTCTAGCATTAACTTAATGCTATTTGCATGATGCAGTATTGTAACCACACTCATAAGTCAAAAATAATGGTTTAAGTCAGCTTTTAAAAGTTCAGCGCATAGATATAAGAATGTCTCTATAGCAGGCTTTATTGCATATATTGATAATTGCATATTTTTACTGATCAGTTACAATGATAGGCAAAGATTAACAGCAAGATTAGCAGCAGAGGAGCAATCAAACAACACAATAGACCCTAATCAAGGAACTATTAACTCAGTCAATCAACCAAGCAGCAAACAACAACCCAATCAAAGTACTACCAAGGAGAGTACAACACCCCCACCAACACAGGCAGGACAAGCCAGGGTATATAAACAGAGAGCAAGTTCCACTCCCTTTTTGCACTGAAGATGTTGCCTAGCCTGGCAATGAAACGTCTGCAAGAAAACAACAAGGCTCAGAGAGCACCATGGACTCCACAGTTACAGTGACATTCATTTAAGTTAAACAAACTAAAATAGCTAAGATGGTTGCTTTCTAGAATGAAGATACTGTAATATGTCTTATAAGACAAGAACAAAAACATACAATGAAACAAGTTCAGACCAAAGGAATATCTAGTCTTGCAAAGAATATCTGTCCACAGTGGACAGATAAGCACATATCTTTTCATTTTTCATTCTTTTTTTCACTCTGACATTTGTATTACATTTGATTGCTCATAAAATAAAAGGTAGGCACTCTTGAATTCTGTAAATAAAAGGAAGGCAGGAATTCTGTTTGGTGACATTTGTTTACACTTTTCGCTATTCAAACTTCTGTTAGGTACTCAAAACTATTTTCAGCATACACCATTGTAAAAGTCAGAACTTGACTATTTTTGAGGATTTGCTGTTTCCTGGACAAATGCTTAAGCCTGGGGCTGGTAGTGGAAAATATGAGTTTTGAGGGGTTGCTGGACATTGCCAAAGGATGAGGGCAGGGGTATCTGTAGGAGGTGTCCAAAAAGTCAAGATGGTGGAACAACTGTGTGATCAAAGTCCATACTGAGAGGATTTATTTATATTTAGCATACTTCCCTTTTAAAGGCTTTTTTAAGGAACCTGACTACTCACTTTTCACTGTATTGTGGAATTTGAATTTTGTACTGAAAAATGCATCAATTACAAAGGGTATGCAAACAGGATTTCTTCCTGCTGCTCATAACCAAATTCTCATATCTGCCCCATAGCGGGTCTGCTGTTGGTTATTACAATATTTGGTCATCAGCTGATGGAAAAAATCTATCAAATGTAAGTATAGGAAGTGATAATAGATGAATTGTGAACCAGTTCAATCTCTGCTTGCCCAACTACTGTAGCAGCTAGGATAGCATCAGGAACTATGTACAGTATTGTGAATTATATCACTATCGATCAAACAGAAATCCACAAGGACATCTGATGAAAATCATTGTGAATGGATTGTGAGGTAAGGTAAGGTTTCCCCTTCCAGTCGTATCTGACTCTAGGGGGCGGCGCTCATCTCCGATTCTCAGCCGAGGGAGCCGGTATTGTCCATAGACGCTTCCGTGGTCATGTGACCAGCATGACTAAACGCCAAGGTGCACGGAACGCTGTTACCTTCCCACCGGAGTGGTACCTATTTATCTACTTGCATTTTTACATGCTTTCAAACTTCTAGGTTGGCAGGAGCTGGGCGAGAATGGGAGCTTACCCCATTACGTGGTGCTTCCAGGTCTCGAACTGCCGACCTGCCATCCTTTCATTCGACAGTCAGTAGTCTTAACCGTTACGCCACCGCCGCCCAATGGATTGTAGACCTGTTCAATTTCTGATATAATAGTAACAGGAGCTGTTTAGAATAATGGAAATTTTGTTGGTAGTGATTGGGAAGGGATTATAACTTCTCAGTCCATAGCAGCATATACAACTCAGCAAAGTATTTTATAGCTTATACTGCATGGATATTGAACACCTAATTTCTGGTTTCCTGGGTTTTTGAAGCATAAGTAGAAATTAAATGTGCTTAATATTCTCAATAGAAACAAGTCTTTTTGTAATTGTTATGAAAGGTATATAGCCATCAGTAAGATCTGTAGATAGCCTTATTCTTTATGAGTATGTGTTATCACCTTTTATCCCATCCCAATGATGGCTATCATGATTTCTTGCATTAACAAATCACATTAACTGTGTCCTATGAGAAAAAGTACTTATTATTTGTTCTAAATATTCTACCATTAGCTAATTAGATGAGTCTGGATTTTAGTATTATATGAGAGATAGATAGATAGATAGATAGATAGATAGATAGACAGACAGACAGACAGACAGACAGACAGACAGACAGACAGACAGACCGACCGACCGACCGACCGACCGACAGACCGACCTATCCACTTTCTCCACATACACATACATTTATACAATTCTGCCATATTTTCACCTTTTTCCCTAAGCTATAAAGCCACAAATATTGTCATTCATCATAGAGAAAATATTTTGATGTTTTTTCACACAGTATTTCAAGTGTGCTCACACCATGGATTTGTAAAAAAAACAAACAAATTACAATATTGGCAGTATTATTTTTAATTTCCTGTTAATCCTCAATGTGAAACTTTCATAACTGCCACACACTCCAGTTCATGTGTTTTCACTGAGCAATTCACTCAACACACCATTTCAGAACTGATCATATATTGGTATTGGGTTCCATAATATCCATTGCTTGCATACTGAAATACAGTTTAGATTGTAATGTCCATTTCCCAGTGTGAAGTTAAGTTTCTAATAAAAAGGTAAAGGTTCCCCCCGCACATTTGTGCAGTCGTGTTCAACTCTAGGGGCCGGTGCTCATCTCCGTTTGTTAGCCGAAGAGTGGCCGGCATGACGCACGTGGAATGCTGTTATATCTAATGCTTTACTGCTAATTCCAGTTCATTTTAAATTTATTGGAAAGCACCAATTCCAAAACAGATTCTTGGGAGATTCTTTTTAACTTTACATCTGTCACTTGTGATAGCTCTCTGTTGATACCTTCTGTCTACTTCTTGTTCTTTAATCAGCCATCAATGAACCAGAGGTCTCCTTTCCTCTGATCCCATGTATGCTTAGTTTACTCAGGTGTCTATGTAAGACTCTTTGTCAAAGCCTATGTAAAAATCTAGATAAATTATATTTTTCAGATCATCCCTGTCCAGATAAACACTCTCATACAGATGTATAACTTGCAGTGACTACATGCATTTCTTCAAAACTTCAGATGGTGACCCCAGAGACCTTAAAAATGGTTGTCAATTATGTATTTTTAATGTGACAGAAGGAGGGATGATTGGAAAGTAATCCTATTAACTATACAGGCAGTCCTCGTTTAGCGACCACAATTGGGACCAGCAACTTGGTCATTAAGCAAAATGATCGCTAAGTGAAATTGCAACTGTGCTTACCATCTTACTTCAGCTTTCCTTTGCTTTACAGACCTGTAAAGGTTGTAAATGCGAGGATTGGTTGCAAAGTTACTTTTTCATCACTGTTATAACTGTGAACAGTCTCTGTACAAGGCAGTTGCTAAACGAGGACTACCTGCATTTAATTTTAAACATGAACAAGCTCTTTGGAATGAGAGGTCCAGCACACCACAGAAAAGCTAAATGTAATCCTCAATCTGGCAAAATTTTCAAAATTCTGCGATAAGTGAAGACTTATTGCTATAAAGGATTCACCATTGCTTATGAAGGTCAGCATAACTCAGGTTTTGGCCTTTTGCTCCTGGGCAATAAGCTGTATTTCCTCCTAAAATGCAGGAATTGACAATATTATTGGCCTTTAAGAAGGCTTTGAAAACATACTTTTTGTCTTACGTTTTAAAATAAAGATTTTACAGGTAGTCCTCGGTTAACAACCACTTATTCAGCAACCATTCAAAGTTGCAACAGTGCTGAACGAGTGGTACTTATGATCGGTCCTCAAAGTTCTGGCCATCACAGTACCCCCGTGATCGTGATTTGGGCACTTGGCAACCGGCTCGCACTTACGACAGTTGCAGCATCCCATGGTCATGAGATCGCCATTTGCAACTTCCCTTCTGGCTTCCCACAAGGAAAGTCAATGGGGGAAGCTGGCAGGGAGTCAGAAGTTGCACTCACGCACCCCTGCAGCACCCCTCCCCACCCACCTGCACTTGCACCATGCCACAGCACCCCTCCCTGACCACCCACACTCCCATGGTACCGCAGCATTCCCTCCCCCACCCAGCCGCACTCATATGGCGCAGCAGCACCTCCCTCCTGCCCGGCTGCACTCCATAGCACTCACCCACCCGCCAGCCTGCTTGAGAGCCGCCCAGGACTTGTGACTTCCTGCCAGCTTCCCCATTGACTTTGCTTGTTGGAAGCTGGCAGGAAATTGCAAGTAGCAGTCATGTGAGGTTCTCACTTAACAACAGCAGTGGGGACTGCCGGGATTGCCATTGCTAAGCGATATAGTCACGTGACATCGTGCTTTAGGACCGCATTGCTTAGTGAAAGAAATTCCACTCCCAATTACCATCGTTAAGTGAGGACTGCCTGTAATAGGTTTTAATTATATTATTCCTATATTTTGTAAATCGCTTTGTAAATCTTTGAAGTTTGCAGTCCATGAATATTTAAATAACGTAATTCTAAGGTTTCAGAAGCCTGAATGACCTATAATAATGTCATTAAGAATACTATGACCAGCTTACTCAGAAGTGTTGACTTAAATAACCTCTCATTTGTAGTTTGTTCTAGATTCCCTTTTAAAAAATTGGAGTAATATAGTCATATTCCAGCCTTCTGATATCCAGGCTACTCTTCTAACAATATATTCATACATACATACATTATTATTAACATGTATTATTAATGTATGTATTATTAAGTCCTCCAGTAGGGAGGGGATAGGCGGGGTATAAATAAGACAAATAAATAAATAAATAAATAAAATGTTCCTTGAGCACAGCTGCCTCAAAGAAGGTGCTTCAAGTATTATGCAAAAACAATGCAGAGCAAAGGAGTGACAAACTGCATATCTGATTACTTCAGATTTAGCTTATTTTCGTTGAAGAATAGAAAAAGTTGCATTAAACAATGAAGTGTTGCTAAGTACCATAAGAGCATTTACCTTCTCTATTGATTTGAATTGTTAATGTCTGAGTCTTCTTTTTCCAAGTAATTGTCATGGTATTGTTCTTTCCTAAGGGTATATACTACTATAACAGTGTTTTCCAAACTGCCGCCGTTGGCGACACACCAATGGCGGCGGTGCAGGTGGGGACGTGCACGGTGGCGGGGCGGGGCGGCGGCCTCCGCTAAAACACAGAAGCGCTGGTGGCGCGCCGTCACCGCCATGCACATAGCCGTCGCGCGCTCCCCGCACCACCGCCATGCACGCCCCCGCCGCCGCTTCCAGGTTGTGTTGCGACACACCAAACTGTGTGTTGCGACACACTAAAGTGTCGCAACACACAGTTTGGAAAGCTATGTACTATAATATAATATACTTGGATAAAACCCATGAACAATGCAATAATAAAGAAGTGCAAAAGTGTAATTCTCATGAAAAAATAAGTGTTCTCCTCTCAACAGCAGTTGTGTCTCTTGAAAAATTTTATCAGTAGTAACTCTGCAAGAAAAATACTTTTGTTTTTGTAGGGATATGGACAATTGGGTATTGTCTCATAATAAAATATGCTGACCTCCAGGAAGTGTTTTTTCTATAGTGTCAGTGGTTATTATATTTTGGGGAGAACTAGATGTTAAAACAGAATTGAACTATGTTCTCTTGATTTTTCTTCCTCCTTTCCAATCAAGTGTACTTCAGGAATATGAAGAATTAGGATTTTAAAAAATATATTGTTTTGGGAAACAAAAATCAATCATAGTATATAAAGTAATACAACATGTAATACTCCTTCACTGTGTTGTGAATTTTGCACCCTGCCTCTCTTCTTGCATGTTAAGATGAGAGTGGGGAAATGAACAGTCTCTTTATATAACACATATATAAAATGATGTGTGTATATACACACACACACACACACACACACACACACATACATACATACACACACACATACATACATACATACATACACACACACACACACACACACACACACACACACACAAACACATCTGAGAAGAAGGGGGGAAATGCATTTAGAACAATATTAGCACGTTTCTTGCTTATAAACTTTCCCTTCCAATAAGTTTGCTTCTACTGATTAATTCTTCATCCTGTGACTGTTACAGCTGAATATATGTATTTATATTGATTTTTATTTGGTTGTCAACAGTGGGACTAATTCCACTTAAAACTTAATGTTCCTGTGTATAATAATTGATAGATCACACTGTCAAACTTAACATTCTATTTGGGCTCAGTCTTTACAAAAATGTAGTGACTGTGAAGCAGTGTATATAGCACGGAAACAGCATTTGTTCTTCAATTTATGTTAATTATTACATGGTTACCACTCCACAGCACTTTTAAGAGCTGGTGAGCAACTCTATTGTCCATTGCCAATAGTTCTTATTTGTCCATGTTAGAGCCATATATGGAGAGAGAAATGCTAAATAAACAGGAAGGTTTCAGAAAAAGTAGAGGGACATGAGATCAGATAACTAACATAAGATGGATAATGGGAAAAGCAAGAGAATATATTGTCTATGCAGATCGTGCTGGAATGTGGAATATGCTAAGGCTCATTAGCGTATCAGATCCCCTAATTATTCTTCTGAAGAACCTTTAAAATAAACAAGAAGCTAATGTAACAAGGGAATGGAGAAATAGAATACAGAAGTAGAAATGGAGTGAGACCAAGGCGCATATTACCCCTATAACTTTTCAAATTGTACAGAATATATATGGCAGGGATAGGAATAGCAGGATAGAAAGAGATAACAGCAGAAAATAAAATTGGAGGTTAGAAATACTAACAATTTGAGATATGCGGCTAACACCATTTGGTATCCAAAAATAGAGTTTGTAGCAGAACTCATGAAAGTAAAACAGAAAGTGAAAAAATCCAGGTTAATGTTAAATATTTAGAAGGCAAAGATAATGTCAGTCTGATGGTTAGTAAACAGTGAAGAAATAAAGGAGGATAGTTTTGTTTGGGAGGATTCAAGAATAGATATATGCACAGAGAAGTAAAGAGGAGTTTAATCCTAGGGAGGAAAGCAGTTAACAAACTTAGATAGGTTCTTTAAATGATAATGATATTTCTATTACAAAGAAGATCAGAATTAAAGCAGTGTTTTTCCGGTAGTAGCCTATGGCTGAGAAAGGTGGACATTGAGAAAGAGCAAGAAAAAGAAGATAATCAGCTTCAAGAAGGCAATGATCAGCAAGCAGGAACTCACGTACCTTGAGCAGGTGATGGGAATGGATGATGGACTAGAAAAATGCTTCACAAGGTTGAAGAAAGTTGAAGAAGGGGAAACAATAGATAAAATGGATGGCTGGAACCAAGGAGACCACTGGAATGTTCTTGAGCTAATGATTATTGCCAGGATCCAGTCAAGATGGCAGGCATTTGTCTATTCAGTCACCAGGGATAGACCCAATAATCTTTTTATGCAGTCTTATACAGTTTTTAAAATATTTTTCTATATCTACAGGATACAATCATTAAGTTGAAATACCTTAGAAATAAGTGCTAATATAACACTTTACTTAATAAATTCATGGAAGATGATGAATTGTTTTCTACTGTTTGTTTTCATTGTAGCATACAACTGTTCTACCGTTTATATTAATTGAGATGAGAACAACCCATCATGAATATCCCAGCAGGACCTATGGACTGATTGCTGTGTGCACTATTTCGGTTGGCTACATATTATGGTAAGGAATGCATTTTCACACTGTGAAATCTAATCACTGATATCTCAAAGTCTTGCCAAACTTCGCAAGCAGGATTTGATGGAAACTTTCACACTGTGGTTTTTCTGATACTATATGGCTTATGTTTTTAGGGATTTTTCCCCCATGAGACATTATTTAGGAATTTGTTGCTGTGCCTCTTTATTTTTCTAGTCAACAAAATTAAAAATAAGCATTCTGTTTCTCCTATCAGTTTTCACTGCTCAGTCTCACAAAAGTGAGGTATTTCAAGTAAAGATGAATACAGACCACAAGATTTAGCTTGGGCCTCATTGTGAGGATTTATGCAGAAATGCAATTTAACTCAAACCAAATCAAAAGTTGCCCAATTCAAGCTAGGGTTTGAATCTGAAGCAAGATTAAGAAACTCAAAGCTTTGATCTTCCCTATTGATTAGAATAGGAAAAATGCAAACTGCAACCTTTGTAAAGCTAGCTCAATAGTCTTTTCTGAAGGAATGAAACCATCAGAGAATAGATGCAAAAAAACCCCAATTTTTAAATGAGAGTAATAACTGTTGCATTTTTCATCTCTGACATAATTAGATGACATATGGAGGCAGAACTGTGCCTTCTGAGGAGATTTATTGCCCAATTTCAGGCTAATGGATGCAAATTGGAGGATTGCAAAAAAAACTTCACAGTTTGGGTGGGGAACTTTTTGTTAAGCCCTTTTGTTGTTTAATTGATGATATCTGTGAATGGTATAAAAATTAAATATTGAAAGAAAGAGGATACCTTCCTTGGAAGAAGGATGATCAATAGAATCAGGAAGGAGAAGTATAAATAATGCAAGATCACAATTTTGCCCCATTCTACCCAAAGCTAAGTGAGTTCTGTAAAAAGTGTCTTACTCCAATGAAATATACAGATAGTTCTTACTTAACAATGGTAACTGGGACTGGCAACTCTGTCGCTAAGCGATGTGTTCATAAAGTGCGGCGTCATGTGATTGCACTGACTTACGGCAGCAGCTGCGGCAGTTCCAGTTGCCATCATTAGGCAAATCCCGCGTGGTCACAGCGTCTGCGGTAGCCATTTGCGACCTCCTGCTGGCTTCCCCATTGATTTTGCCTGTCGGAAGCCGGCAGTGAAGGTCGCAAATAGCAATCACATGACCACGGGATGCTGCAACCATCATAATTGCGAGCCAGTTGCCAAGCACCCGAATCACAATCATGTAACCGTGGGGACTGCAACGGCCACAACCACGACGAACGGTCATAAGTCCCCTCGTTCAGCGCCATCGTAACTTTGAACAGTTGCTGAACGAGTGGGCTCTGAACAGTAACTACCTGTAACTATCAGAGCAAAACAAAATGCAGCAGAGAATAATGTAATATTCCACATCTCTCCTCAAAGGCAGTTATTGAAAAATCTGATCAACAGTTCTCCATGATCAAGATGTAGACCTCTTGATAGGTAGACTGGAGTCACACAGTAACACTCCTGTTAGCTATTTTCCAAAACTCGTATTTTACACTGAAACCTTAAAATAGCACTTTTTGCTGAACATCGTACTTTTGTGTAGGACTGAGTCATACTTATCTTATGACAGTCCCAATTCATTTCCTGTTGTTTGGGGGAGCACCGTCTGGCAGAGCCACACGGTTGGTCAAAATAGATTGGCTTGGTTTGGGATTTAGCTAAGTCTAATATGCCCTAGTTCCAGGACTGTAACCTCTACTTTCAGATTCTGAAATCATAATATTTCAAGATGTGGGTTTTGTTGCCCTACTTGCCAAAAAGATTTCCTTTTCAGACCAAAACCATTTTCACAAGTTAGGTTATAATCCAGTGGCAAAGCAGATTTCTTGAATATCTGGAAACAGTTTGCACTGCTCGTATGTCTGTAGACTGACATTAGTCTATAAACAAAAGTTGAAATTACTATGGTTTCTAACTCCTTTACAAAGAAAAAAAGAATTTCAGTTTTTATTGCCATGATAATAGTGAGATATCATGTGCATTTAAATTCTTCTTTTTTTTTACCTACTTTGACTGGAAGTTCAAACTTCATTTCTTTCTTTCCAGGCATATTTAATACTAAATTGTCTGTTATTTTATAAGACCGGAAAATGGCATGGACTCAATGAAATGGCTACAGCATGGCACTCTAAAATGAACCTTAATGCATGTTCCCTTGTGCTTATCTAATAATGAGCTTAGATAACAATTGCACTGTTGAAGGCATTCATTAGAGTTAATAACAAATAATCTTGTATGGAAGCTTTATGCCTAATGTTGATCAGGCCATTATTGTGCAGCATTGAGTTAGCATGCATTCAAGGAGGAATGAACTCCACAACAAAGGCCATCAGGTAATGTTTCCATGACAGCAGCACTACTTTTCCAATTCCCTATACAGACAATGCAAGAATACTGATAATGCCACACTTCCAGAGAAGAGAAAGATGGCAATAGTAATTCTAACGTATTAAGCAGGTCTTAGTTGGATGTTTAAATGAGGTCAAACTGGCTAGTGATAAGTAGTTCTGACTCTACATTCGATGTAGAATTTAAGTCAATTTTTTCATTGTTAATCTGGTCTTTCATTTACTTGTAATGTTGCTTTGAGGTCAGGCATGCAAGACCTAAGCAAACATCATAAGTGGCAATTTATTCCAGGACATACATTAGACAATCCAAAGGGTCTAGGGCTAATCCTGTTCTGCTTCCAGCTGGAAACCTGTTCCAAATTTGGTGGAAAAGGTGTTGTTGGAGACAGTGTTGACTGGAGAATAAGATTACCGTATCTTAAAGAAGTGATTCAAAAAATGAACCCTGTCCCACTACTCTTCATCCCCTTAAAACACCTTCCATTAATCATTAGAATATTCACATATAAGGCTTCTGCAGTAAAACTTGGTGAATGGGTAAGTATCAATTTCTGCTATTGGAAATATAACATCTAAGATAAGTGTTACTGGAACATTTTGGTTCCCATTGATTACAGCACAATTAAATGTGTGAGAAATATTCTATTAATTTCAATAAAACTTTGTTGGAAATATGCTTAGCACATCTATCTTGGTTCACTAGGTAGTAGTGAAGCAGATGGATACATTTTCTGAGATTTTCTCACACAAAGTACTTTGGGGCATATCACAGTATTTTTCCAAAACAGACCTTATTTAAGGAACGTAGTTTCACCTTAGACCTGGTCAGGCTATCTGTTCAATTATCTCTGTATTGTCTAGTCCAGAAGTGGCTAACATACAATTCCAAACTTGTTCTTTAGACATCAGAGCTTCCCTGACCAATTGCAAACTAGTGCACTGTCTCCTCCTACTTTGAGATGAGAAACACATTAAAATTAGCCCTCAAATGATTTCAGCATTGTTTTTTTTTAATCCTCCCAAAAACCCAAGGGGAAAAAATTGAGAAAATGCTGCCATTCCAGTGACATAACCGTATCCACTTCCGATAATCACCCTGCCAATTAAGTTCTTCCCCAAATCCATTTCTAGTAAGTTTGTATGAACTTGAAAACTCACCAGCTGTGAGTACACTTTAGTGAAATACTGTTCCTCAGTACAAATCCAAAGATCATGTTCTCTCTATGGCAAAATGGTGATTATTTTATGATATTTCCTATCACCAAAGTAAGAGAATGGAAACTTTATTCAATTTACTTTTGTCATCAGAGGCTAATAATCATCAACCACAGCTCATCATGACTAATAGAATTTCAACATAGATTTATGTGGAAATAATGCTCAGTTTTATTTTCATTCTTATTTCTGCCCTTTTCTGACATCAGCCAAAGTTATCCAGGATATAGATAGATGGCAGCGCTTGCAGAAATATTTCCTTTATTAGAATTGTTCTAATCAGTCTTCTAAATAAGGGATGGGCAGCCTGCAATCTACTGCCCACATGCAGCTCTCAGGCTCCATTTGTGTACCCCAAAGTCCTCCAGGGTGGGTGGGATCAAATATTTTAGAGTCTATGTTCCAATTTGGACTTTTTTATGGGGCAAAAGAGATAAAATGACTGCCTTAGGTTTTTCATCCTTGCCATTCTGGTGATGCCACACAATCACCTTCCTCCCCTGCAGGCCTTGGGCAGATCATATAGAGAAAATGCAGCTTCTCATCCTAAATGTTCCAGATGAAAATATTTCCTGAGTACCTGATGAAACTGGTGATAGCTTATGACAGTTTGTATCGCTGTAACAATGCAAGCATACACATTGTTCAGGAGTAAAGCTCACTGATTGACAGGGTTGCAGTCTAGATCTTTTCGGTATGTTTCCAAGTGAGGCTTTTATCATGTAGTTGCTCTGACTGATCTACAGAATTTTATGGGGACTCTGGATGATGTCATTTTCCATGCATAGAAAAAAGAACAACCTTAAGGGTTTTAAAAAGTTTTCTTCTGTCACTCTATATATACAGTGGATATAAAAAGTCTACACACCCCTTTTAAAATGCCATGTTTTTGAGATGTAAAAAAATCAGACCAAGATAAATCACTTCAGAATTTTTTCCACTTTTAATCTAACATACAAGCTGTACAATTCAATTGAAAAACAAACTGAAATCTTTTAGGGGGGAAAAATAAAAATAAAAACAAGAATAATGTGATTGCATAAGTGCGCACACCCTTAAAATAATGCTTTGTTGAAGCACCTTTTGATTTTATGACAGCATTCAGTCTTTTGGGGTAGGAGTCTATCAGCATGGCACATCTTGCCTTGGGATTCTTTGCCTACTCTTTGACTGGAGATCCAGGGAAAAGAAGCAGAGAACTTGTTTCAGAATTGTTTTAGTCAGAAGCTGTGCTATGTTTTAACTTATTTTATCTATGCCAAGCCTTACTGTATCTTGTACTTCTTTCTTGGCAAAAGTAGACATTCTATGCAAGCTCAGGCTGTTTTCCAGATTTATTTTCTCATTATTAACTTCTTGTGAACTGAATATAATTTGCAAATTAAGATCCTGCCCTAGCTCATTATTATAGTAGATCATTAACACACTGGGTTCTGTCAAAACATTGCATGTATCTTGTAAAATGAGTTTCATATTAGTTTCTTTTTTAAAATAAAATTTGATGTTGTTTATCTCTTGTGAGATTGATCTGCAAAGTGTGGAGTGAAATCTCTAGCCCCATGCCTTTATGCCAGCCTTTCTCAACTTTTTGACCCTGGAGGAGCCCTTGAAATATTTTTCAGGCCTCGGGGAACCCCTGCACATTCAGGCTCAAATATAGGCCAGAAGTTACAAAATTATTATGTTTGTTTCATGTGTAGGCCTGTATATATGCATCAACAGTGTTCTTAAACTGAAAATAAAGAATGAGACTTACCTCTTTAATGTGAAGTTGCCCAAATTTGAAATAATTTTTTAAATAAATTGTGATCTCCCAGGAAATCCCTAGTGACCTTTCGCAGAACCCTAGAGTTCCACGGAACCCTGGTTGAGAAACCCTGTATTATACGTTTGTTGTGTACTTAAGTTATGTTTTTCTCCTTGTTGTTTTGGTAACGGATCTGGCCTATCCCTGTCGAGGTCATCTTCCTTACTTTCTATAGATACCTCATTTTCTTGTTACTTTTGATTGTACGTAATTTTAAATATGTTGATTGGAAATCAAATAGTATTACAGTTGTTACATAAAGTGGGTTGGATCCAAAGGTTTCTGCTCTGATGGAGGGATTTGAATTATTTATTGTGCTTTTACTGGATATTTCATTATTAGTAGTGAATATTTTCTGTATGTGTTTTCTGTTAGGGTCTGTTGGATATATCATGTAACGGGGGTTTGGGTATATCCTCTCCTGGATTACCTTAGTTCGACTGCTAAAATCGCCTTCTTTGCCACTGTAACTGCAATAATAAACATCTTCTACTTGCTGGGTGAGATACTAAACAACTGCATCTGGGATACACAAAAATGTGAGTATCAGATTGAGAAACCTCTTTTGAGTACAAAATCATACTTTAACTAGTTACTTTTACTATACATCATACTTTTACTATTGTTGTTGAAAAGGTTTTACAGAGTAACTCCATTTCTTTAAACATAAGTATAATGGTTATTTCACATAATATTATTACAAACGGGATTGGACAGCAAAAGAGGTAGTTTGAGCTACCTCATGGCTAAAAGCATCTGCCTGATTGTTAGACTTTCTTGTTTCTTTCCTATCCCTTCCCCCCCCCTTTTTTTTTGTTGTTGCTGTTGATATCTTACCTGATTTTGGCTGTGTTCATAGAAATATTTAGTTATTGAATTAACCTGTTTACTGGGTTTGGACAATACTCCAAACCCTAAACTAACCAGATTCCCTGGACTAACACAATACAATAAAGTCTACTCACCCCACCCCACAACCAAAATGAAACAGGCGTAGCATGTATGAAGCCATTTAAGCATGCTATGAAGATCTCAAAACAAAAATAAACTGTGGTTTGTTTTGGCTGATTGTATTTATAAAAGAGGTGGCAGAGTCTCTCAGTAGGTTGCAGAATCTTACTGGGCTTAAGAAGGTAAGCAGGGTTGGGCTTGGATGGGAGACTTCCATGAAATAGCAGGAATGTAACTAGACTAAGAATGCAAGAGGAAGGCAGGAGCAAATTACCTCTGTATTGTTGCTAAGGACATGACATGGGTGTGCCCATGAATTCAGTCTTGACTTGAAGAGGTTCTTTCTTCAATAAAGATATTACCTAACTGTGTTATCTTTTGGGGGATGATGTAAAATATTTGGAAAATATTTATCAATATCTCCTTGTGGATCACACAGAAAGGTTTAGAAATATACACAAATCAGATATTCTTTTAAATAGTTTTCAAGCTCCTGACATATCTCAAAATAATGCAGTGTGTAAAAGGTAAAGGTAAAGGTTTCCCCTGCACAGTCGTGTCCGACTCTAGGGGCCGGTGCTCATCTCTGTTTGTTAGCCGAAGAGCCAGCGTTGTCCTAAGATGCTTCTGCGGTCATGTGGCCGGCATGATAAGCATGGAACACTGCTACCATCCCACCAAAGTGGTACCTATTTATCTACTTGCATTTGCATGCTTTCGAATTGCTAGGTTGGCAAGAGCTGGGGCGAGTGCGGGAGCTCACTCCGTCACGCGGGACTAGGGATTCGAACCTCCGAACTCGCGATCTTCCGATCAACAAGCCTGGCGTCTTAACCACTGAGCCATCGTGCCATGCCATCAAATGAGATGGTAAAAATAAAAATTCTACAAAGGGCAATTCTTAATTGGAACATTTTTTCTCTTTCAAGTTATGTTTAAATACCACAACTGAATAAATAATTTGCAGTTGATTTTTCCAAGGTAAACCACAAACTAGGTGAGCAAAAGAAAAAAAACACCCTATTCTCCAGGCCAGGTCTAACTCATGGGCCTGGAGACTAGGATTTTTAACATTGGATCCATCGGCAATGAAATGTTTCTGAACAAAGCTTAGATGACCTTTTTATAAAAGGCAAATAAAATTGTGGAGATTTAAACCACTCAGTGGGAAATGTTCCTCCAACAGCAAAGGAAACAGAAGACCAGAAATTGGCATCAGTGTAGCATCCAAAGCCAAAATGCCTCCCTGGAGCCATGCCATTGTTTGTTTTCTTAAACCTTTGACTGCAATTCAATTGTTTTGGGTTTCTCAGCAATACGCTGCAGCTCACTGTATTTAGACGATTGGCTTTAACCAACCTCAATTGTTTCCTTATTATATATTTCAGTAAATCATCACTATCAGATTCCTTTGCACTTCTGCCATAATCAAAGCAGAATATGAACATCTTTCAAAAGAACCCAAAGCTTGTTAGCATTTTAAGCTAGCCAGATCCCCACCCCCAGCAATTAAAAGGGTAAAAGAAAAGTCACATTTCCTGTCATACTATAACAACGGCAGCCCCTAGGTGATCATTGCTTTATTATTATTATTATTATTATTAGTAGTAGTAGTAGTAGTAGTAGTAGTATTAGAATTTTTCAATACAATAAAAGTATACAAAAGAAAAAGACAGAAAGTAAGAAAAAGAAAAAAAGAAAGGGAATTTTAAAAAATCAGTTATACCTCCTGCCGTTCTTTCTATCGAGCAATTATCATCTTATTTTTTCCCCATCCTATTTGGCCCTTTTTAATCCCCAAATCCAGAAATCATCAGTTCGATCTTTTCTTCTTTCAACAAAAAGTCCATATAAAGTTTCCAGTCTTTCAAAAAGAGTCTTTGTCACTTTTTTTCTCTGACCAGACTGGTCAGCTTCGCCATTTCTGCAAGCTCAGTTAATTTTATGATCCAATCTTCCACTGTAGGTATTTCATTGTTTTTCCAACTTTTTGCATACAATAATTTTGTCACAGCGATCATTGCTAATCTAAAAAAAAAACTAAGCAGGTACTGTACTTGGATGTGAGACTATGAAGAAATTACAAGGCTGTAGGCTAAATTAAGGGGGCGTGGTGGCTCAGCGGGTAAGACGCCAGGCTTGTTGATCGGAAGATTGCCAGTTCGGAGGTTCGAATCCCTAGTCCCGCGTGACGGAGTGAGCTCCCGCACTAGCCCCAGCTCTTGCCAACCTAGCAATTTGAAAGCATGCAAATGCAAGTAGATGAATAGGTACCACTTCGGTGGGAAGGTAACAGCGTTCCGCGCGCGTCATGCGGCCACATGACCGTGGAAGCATCTTCGGACAGCGCTGGCTCTTCGGCTAAGAAACGGAGATGAGCACGAGCCCCTAGAGTCGGACACGACTGCACAAATGTGCGGGGGGAACCTTTACCTTTACCTTTTTATGGTTTGCTATGATTTACCTGTTTTATTTTTTAATGAGATATTGAGGGAAACTGTTGGGTTCCAGCTACCTATAGTATCTCTTCTCCAGGATCACTCTCAGCCTGATGTGGGATTTAGGAAGGAAAGATGGTTAGCAGCTGGAGGCTATAGAAATGGTGGGAACTGTAGGTTCAAAGGTTTTTTTTCCCCAGAACTGAGAACATCTTTTGCCTCATATTCAGATTCTTGTGCATCATGTTTTTAGCATCACCATGTACCTTTCTGTGAAATGGGCTTTTGCTAGAGCAGCATATCTATATCTGTCTGTCTACACACACACACATGCACACACACCCTAAGGTTCAGACCTTCTCTGTTACTGGTATTTAGCCTCAGAAATTTGCTCTTCTGTGAAATCTGTGTGTGGTGATTGATCACACCATTTTGTGACTTGAACCCATAACACTTTTTATAGCTGTGCCAATCAGCCCCCAAAGGTTGACACAGTTTAGACAAGCAGATTTTGCAGGTTTTTGAAACATATAAAACATTGGGGAAGCATAGCATACAGACAAGCAGTGATTCTGCTTTGAAAATGCTTTAGGCTCTCAAATAAAGCTATCACCTAGGTACATAAGGACTGTGGAGCACTTTGGATTCAGTGGCAGGAAGGTGATCGCAGGACAAGACTCAGAGGCTTAAAGGAGTTGCAGCCAGATGCTATGTGAGAGTCACTACCAACTCTGAAGCATCTTTTTGCCTTCAAATACAACATGCTATAAAGCCCCCAAGTTCACTTAGGAGTTGTGTACAGATCAACAAACACATAATAGCTGGGATAAGGAGATTTCCCCATCCTTACAGTGTCCAGGTGTTCCCAGTGTCAGACTGCCTTGCTGAATGTGGTATGGTTTGGTAAGGAGAAATCTAAAAATCAGGCAGAGGCCATTTCCATGAACCCTTTTTTCCTAAATGACCAGTCTATGCCATTCATTAAATCCATGGCAGACCAAGCCTGCATTGCACTCTTGAAGCTTTTTACTGTACTTCATGTTCATCTTTGGATTATGAATTGTATTGAAGTCCAGTTATTTATGAATTGATAAACAGACAAAATGTTCTCTAAGATACCTGTATTTCTACTGTGCTTCACTCCAAAGAATGAATGAAGAATAGATGTTAACAAGATATCTCTGAGTAGATAATTGAGAAAGGTCAGTAGCAGCTGTTCTCCATATAGGGTCCACATATTTCCACTGATGAATTAGTGAGCAACCTTGCAAAATAAAATAGAAAGAAAAAACTTTCCAGTAATAAAGAATGAGCATGGAATGCACAAATGCACATCAGAATGATTAAAAAACCCCAAACATTTGTATAGCTCTGATAATAAAGGAGCAAGTTTAACATGGAATCTTGCAAAACTGAATTCATTCCAAAGCTGGGTCCATGTGGTAAAGTTAATATTTTCATGCCTACTTAGAAGTGATCTTGGTTTTATTAAGTGGAGTTACTCCTAGGAAGATATGTATATATGTATGTATGCATGTATATATTTATAGGTAGTCCTCAGTCTTGAACGAGGCTGTCGCAGCATTCCCATGGTCATGTGATCACAGTTCGGGCACTTGGCAACCAGCGCACATTTATGATGGTCGCAACATCCCATGGTCACGTGATCACCATTTGCGACCTTTGCAGCCAGCTTCCAACAAGCAAAGTCAATGGGGAAGCTGACAGTAAGTCGCAAGTTGTGGTCATGTGACATTGTGCTTAACGACCACTGGTGATTTGCTTAACAACCACAACAGGACTGACATCATAAGTCAGGTATGGTCACATGATGTTTTCATTAACGACCATGTCGCTTAGCGATGGAGTTGCCAGTCCCAATTGCAGTCATTAAGTGAGGACTACCTGTATTTAAATAATTTATATGAGGTCCCCATCTCACAACACTGACTCTGAGTGGCGTACAAAAATTAAAATCCAACAATTAAAACAACAACCTGTGGCATCCCAGGTAAATGACACATTCCAATCATAAAAATTGGAAGAAAGAGGGGCGTGGTGGCTCAGCGGGTAAGACACCAGGCTTGTCGATTGGAAGATCGCAGGTTCGGAGGTTCGAATCCCTAGCCCTGCGTGCGGAGTGAGCTCCCGCACTAGCTCCAGCTCTTGCCAACCTAGCAATTTGAAAGCATGCAAATGCAAGTAGATGAATAGGTACCACTTCGGTGGGTAGGTAACAGCGTTGCATGTGCGTCATGCTGGCCACAAGACCGCGGAAGCATCTTCGGACAACGCTGGCTCTTCGGCTAACAAACGGAGATGAGCACCGGCCCCTAGAGTCGGACACGACTGCACAAATGTGCGGGGGGAACCTTTACCTTTTACCTTCTTTAGGAATTTAGGAAATTGGCTATAGTGGTAATAAAGTACAGTATAATTTAGTATAATTTGGCTATAGTGGTAATAAAGTACAGCTACTATTACTGGAGGGGCGTGGTGGCTCAGCGGGTAAGACGCCAGGCTTGTCGATCGGAAGATTGCAAGTTCGGAGGTTCGAATCCCTAGCCCTGCGTGTGGAGTGAGCTCCCGCACTAGCTCCAGCTCTTGCCAACCTAGCAATTTGAAAGCATGCAAATGCAAGTAGATTAATAGGTACCACTTTGGTGGGTAGGTAACAGCGTTCCGCGCGTGTCATGCGGCCACATGACCGCGGAAGCATCTTCGGACAACGCTGGCTCTTCGGCTAACAAACAGAGATGAGCACCGGCCCCTAGAGTCGGACACGACTGCACAAATGTGCGGGGGGAACCTTTACCTTTACCTAATCATAAAAAACACATCAACAACAGGGGTACCCCAACCTCCTGGCCCTAAGTCCGTGGGAAACAGCCAGGTCTTCAGAGCCTCAGGAAAGGCCAATAAGTTCAGAGCCATTTGGATCTCCTGGGAATGCTGTTCCAGAAGGCACAACTCCTGGGTCCAACAAGATTATATTGTTGAATAGAGAGGACCTGGAGCACAGCCTCTTTGCTAGATCTGGCAGGTAGAGCAGAAACAGTGGGAGAAAGGCAGGCTGGCCCTATGCTCTGTGTAGAATAGCAGCATTAAAGGTGTATTAGGCCACATACCATGGCTGCATTTCTATACGTATTTATTTCAGAGAAAGCCTCCTGAATTCAGTGGGGTTGCCTTCTGAGTAAATATTTGAATAAACCCTGGAGTGCCCTTTTTACGAACTTAAGAAGATTCTGCTATTGGATTTTATTATATTCATTATATTCTAAACTGTTGTTTACTGTGTATTTTAATCTCTTTATAATTGTATGTTAATGATTTTAATTTTGTTGTAAACCTCCCAGAGTCCCCCTTGGGGGAGTTGGGCGGTAATAAATTTGATAAATAAATAAATAAATAAATAAATAAATAAATAAATAAATAAAATTAAATTTGTAGGATTAGCAGGAAGCCCTGAAATGGAGCACTGTTCGGGTCAAGGCTTTAACTATATCAACTATTTGCAGAATGTTAATTTACAGATAAAAGTATGTTGTAGTATGCTAACTTAAAAGAATGACAGAAAACTTACTCAACATTAGTTAATTATATGATATAAAGAACATTGTGTATTTTGTTACTTTTTAGACCAGGGCTTTCCAAAGTTTTTCCCGCGGCGACACACCAACTGGCGTTGGTGTGTCGCCGCGGGAAAACCCGGAAGTGCGGCAGCGCACAAAACCCCGGAAGCACTGCTGCTGCTTTCGGGTTTTTCGCGCTGCAGTTGGTGTGTCGCTGCGGGAAAACCCGGAAGCGCTGATGATGATCAGCGCTTCCAGGTTGTGTGGCGACACACCAGACTGTGTGTGGCAACACACTTTTGTGTCGCGACACATAGTTTGGAAAGCTCTGTTTTAGACAAATACATTGTTAATTTTGTAAATCTGGATAAACTGTAGCTTGTTCACATATAAATGGCTCTAAGTCTTACCATTGTGGCTCACAGTGTTTTCAAGAGATGCAGTATCATGTGAGAAAGAAATACATGAAATTTAACAATAAAAAATTAGTTGGACTTTTTATTTGGTTGGAAGCTTTATATTTTGTTAGCATTCCAAAGCTTCTTTTCATGTATTGTTCAAAAATCAGTGTCTTGGTAGGCATCTTTTCAAACTAACAAATTCATTTGATGAAGTGAGCTGTACCTCACAAAAGCTTATGCCTTTTAATAAAATTTGTTACTCTGAAAAGGAATTATCAGGCTCCTCCTGATTTTTGACTACTATAGACTAACACAGCTCTCCTCATGCATTGGAAAGACCACTAAGTGAAAACAACACAACTTATGCAGAAGAAAAATAAGAATATTCACCTTATTTACACAAGCATTTCAAAAGCTGTTTTTCTTATTGTGATCAGGTATAGAAGAAGGAAAAGGAAAACCTAAATCAGAATGAACACAAGATGAAAGAAGGAAATAGAAGACTTGCTGCTATATGGAAGACATCTTATTATCAAGAGGAGTTTCAAGGAGGCCATTTATATTAACAGTGCATTCAAAATACTTTGTTATTCTAAAATGGGATGTTGATTTTATAATCTCCTTGATACCATATCTACCCCTGCGACAACATTGGAGGGATTAATGAATGGGTATATCTCATGGGCTGAACACATCATATTGTACAGTATATGTATATATTTCTTTCTGGTGACTGCAATAAGAATTAAAAGAGGTCTATTTTATCTTAGATTTGAAAACATTAGGCAAGTCAAAACTGAATCATTTGGGTTGAATCATAAAGTTGCATCTCTGAAAGTATGGATAAGCCCCCTTGAACAAATTCAGGAGTTTTGATTATAAATCAAAGAGTTCTGAGTTGCTGCCAGTACATCCTGGATACAATGGGGTGTATCTGGAGCATAGGGCATTCAGGTTTGGAGGTTGTCAATAAAAGATGGGTCTCCCTGAGAGATACAAAACAAAAAGATAGTGTCCTCCACTTTTTAAAACCTGTTTTTAAATAATTAATTGAAGAATAATATAACTTCTTCAAGACAAGTAGTACCAAACTGGTTTAACTCATTGATACTAATAATTGCATCAGTCTGGAAACGCCATTTATAATTGAAACATATGCATATTGTTTCTTACATATTAATAAAAAAACATAATCCTATCTCCCCTTTCTCCCCTTACCTATTGCCCAAATGTTTTTTTCTATTCAGGTTTCTATAGGCAACAACAAGTATCTCGATGAGCTTTCTCCATATCAAGAAATGACAAAAGTTCATCCTCATGATTTTTTTTCATTATGGCTTTTCCTAAATGAGAAATAACTCATGGGATACTGCTATATATTTATTTAGAACTTGGTTTATAATCCATATTACACAAAGAAGACTGGAACGGAGATGCATCTAATGGGAACAACTGAATTAGAACTGATTCTGGTGCCCAAATTACTCAGAATGACAGAGGGAGCAATGAGCATGCAGCCAGTCACTCTCTCTCAGCCTTAGGAAGGAGCCAATGGCAAACCAGGAGTCTGTGAGTTCTAGTCCCGCCTGAGGCATGAAAGCCGGCTGGGTGACCTTGGGCCAGTCACTCTCTCAGCCCTAGGAAGGAGCCAATGGCAAACCAGGAGACTCAGAGTTCTAGTCCCGCCTTAGGCATGAAAGCCGGCTGGGTGACCTTGGGCCAGTCCCTCTCTCTCAGCCCAACTCACCTCACAGGGTGGTGGTTGTGGGGAAAATAGGAGGAGGAAGGAGTATGAGGTATGTTAGGCTCCTTGAGTTATTTATAAAATTAATAAAGGCGGGATAGAAAAAAAATAAAAATAAAATAAAGAGCATCTTGAGTACCAAAACGAAGGGTTGCTGGGGCTAATGGAGGAGCTTTAATGTGAGGAGTGTCCAAACGTTATATAGTACAGTTTTCCCAAGTAGCTGAGGAATTTATGATGTAATCCTATTTATGTCTAAGTGAGAGATCTGAATGCTGTAGTGGGGCTTGTTCCTTGGTAAGTGGCTTAAGGTTGCACTTACTATTTGCAACGAAGGCTAAAAAAGTTCAGTTGAATCACATGCCTTTATCAGGAAATATTTACAGATACTGTCATAGTTTAATGCAAGGTATTTAAACACTTCAAGGAATTTAAACACTTGGTACAATCTGTAGCTTGAATCATGTCAACTGGATTTCTATTTTCTCTTACTAGCTTTGCTCAGACTGAAGAAGCTCCTTGGATAAGGAGCGGAACGTTTCCACTGAGAAAATAGAAATCCAGTTGACATGATTCAAGCTACAGACAATTCCACCTGGATGACTGAGAACCTTCATAGACACTTGGTACAATGTAAATTAAGGCTTCATTGTCAACAATGTAAGTTCAGCTTAGTAAATGCCCACAGTTGTTAATAGTACTCAAGCATGTTCATGTGATAAGGCTTACATAAGTCATTTTTTGCTGCTAGGACTTGCATGACTTTAAGTCTGTATTTCTCATTGACATTTTTATTCATTAACTACTAGGTGCTGGCCTTTGTCTATACTTTGCTCTCCTCACTGCACAAATGTCAAATTTTAAAAAAGAGTGAGAGAAATCCTAAGATTGTAGAGCAGTTACACCTTCTTCCTATCAGAGATGGCTGATGTGATTAGAGCAGCATTCTCCCTTTAGAACTCGAGGTTCTCTCCTCTGAGTTCTTGCAGCAGCATTGTTCCTGCCTTTGTTATGGAGATGGTCCCTGAAGCTATTGCTTTCCACTTCTTGTTTCCAAGGAAGTGACTGATGCCTAGAAACTACAGTGTGAATTCCTACTGCTGGCTGAAGTCTCATGTTTATTTTGTTGATAAGGATAATGTGAGGAGGGGTCCTTAGCATGCCACAACTGACCAAAGAGTGGAAAACAGCCAATGTGCCTCCACCTGATAATTTGGGGTGGCCACCAGTGCCCCCTCTTCAACAAAAGAACAGATTACAGCTATAAACTTGGTGAATTCAATAGCAAACCACCTGGGAATATTTTAAGTATCAAGTTTAGGAAAAAGCTGGTACATAGTAAAGATTTATTAATGAATTGGACATAAATTTCAACAGATCTATTTTTGTTTTTAAATTGGACCTTTTTCTGATTTTGAAAACTGATTCAGAATAGCTTATTTTCGATTTTAAGGGGAAAGGTATTGGGCATCAGTAGCATAACTATAATGTTTTCTGGTTTACAGAGATGCTCATGCTTTCTTCCAGAATCTCTCAGAAATCAGTTCAGATACAAGTCAATAATTGTGGGGCCGTGTTCTGAAGACCAGATTTTATGATAAATTGGTGTGTCAAACATGTTAATGTAACATAATGGTTTGGATTTAGACAACACTTTCCATGAACAGAAGCTCTCTTGTCAACAAAAAACTTTTGATCCAGCCGAGAGGTCCCATTCTCTACAGAGATGGTGACTTCAGTAATTTCAGCACCTTCCAGAACTCTAGCAATGTCCAGATATTTTTAGAGGGCTGGTAGGAAATCTGCAAAACCACTTCTCCCCCGCAGGAACAAAATCTGGATCCAAGACATATTCCTTTGCTGACCTTTGTCAGGCTAAGACTAATCTTTGGACTTGTCATGTTTAGTCTGTGAATAATTGGTGAAGATTGATATGGTCAATACAGATATGTGCAAATATATCTTGTTTGTGAGTTTCAGTTCAGTCTGACCAATTTTTTGGGGAGGGGGGTTGATACCAATTTAAGTAGAAGTCATGTTATTATACATATTTTTAAAGCAAAGTTTATCAAAACATTAAATCTTTACCACATAGAATAATATTGCCCAGTCTTTCCACTGCACTGTACATAAGCAGAGAATGAACACAAGTCAGTCCAAGATTCTAAGTCCAGGGTAACGCTCTACTTCCATCATAATAAAATATTTATTAATAAATAAAATAAATAATAATAATAATCTTCGCTATGCTTCATGCTTTATAAGTCAAAGTTCTTCATATGCTGATAATTTCCACATTTTCATTATATAATTCAGCACCAATACCACTGAATTTTGACTGAAAGAGAACCAAGACCCTGCCATGGTGCCAGGTGTTTATGTAAATAGGACGCATAGTGGTCCTTGGAGTAGATCACTTAGATTCCCAAATAATTTATCAATCTTTAAAATCTGCTTTTTTCCCCTCTCTTTTCTTATAGTGTTTATATTTTTTTCTTCTCTATTATTGTATCTTACAGCATTTTTTTTAAAGTAGAAGGCAGGAGAAAGATTAGAAACCTAATACATTTCAAATGTTAACAAGAGTCCCTGATTATTCCTCCAGTAATCCTTTTTTCCTTCCCTAATGCTCTAATGTTTTAGGAATCTATATAGCTACATAGATCCTTATCACATATTTGTGGACTGAGTATCATATTAGACTCTAGTATCAGATGAACGTCTGGGAAACTGCCTCCTACAAAGCTGGTATAACAAAAAACAACTCTTTTGTAGCACTGGATAGAAATAACTTCCTTTTCATTACAGCAATGTTATTGAAAAATTCTTTTTCTCCAACTTCTCCCCAAGTAATTGACCAAATGAATGTCCTCAGTGGCAGAAAAAGGATGGATAAAAATGCTATTTAGTTATTTAAATCTCTATATTTCCCTGTCTGTGATTAGCTGAGATTGGCCTGTTCCTCTTTTGTATGATCTTTCCTGTCATGGCTTCCTTGTGTCAAGTTTGAATTGTAAGGTCCTCAGGGCTGGAAGTTTTCTTTGTAAAATACATTGCATGCTCATGACACAAGAGAGAGCTGGCATATTCCAGTACAAGTCAGTATATTTGTGATTATTCAGATATTGCATGCTAAGAATGATGCACATTTTCTCTCCAAACCCAAGCTTTTGGACGATGGGGGTGGAGGGAGTTTAGAAATCCAAAGCATATGAAAGGCCAGTTCCCTTTCATGGTACCAAGCAATTTTGTATACTTGAGTTTTGCGCATATATTTGTTTGTTTGTTTGACAAAGTAATGTAGTGAATGTACAATTCTATCTAACCTGGGAAATTCCTTTGGACCTACTCATTTGAGACATGCAGGCTCCTGTCCTTAATCCAATTAGTCACAGAGGCACACTGATAATTGTCTGCCACAGGACAAAAATGGCACCTAAATGGCAATTCAGAACTGACATCTGTGAATGAGATCAAACAAAACATAAGGCACTAAAATATACCCATGTGGAGACCAGCACATCTGAAGACCTCTGTAACAATGAGCAAAAACAGAACTTCAGGTGGTGTTGCTATAGATTTTGAGGACTTGGGATGTGTGTGTGTCATTTCAATTTTGAAGCCAGTCACTTGTTGAAACAGAGGAAGATGCCTCTTTTAAGTGACAGTCTTGCTCTTTAGCCATGGGACCACCAAAGTATTATTGTGAAGGTAGGAAGGTCTAAACCAGCTTAGCAAACTGGTGATTGCTAGAGATGTTGCAGTCTCAAGTTGACTGGCAAATTACTTTAGTCCCATTTCTGCTTTTTTTTCCTTGAAAGGGAGTAAGCTTTAACCATAATATGGGAACTCGCCCAATAATTGTCCTGCTGTATTGATTGGAGTGTGAGCAGCTTTCGATAATTGTGAGATAGGAAAGCATGGTAAGTTTCATGTTAAAAATCCTGACTCTGAAGCCTGAAAATGATTTGATAGTAGTGGGGTAAAGTGTTTAATTTTTGTCCTGCATATTTTAAATCATTGTAGAACCCTCTTTCCAGGCAGACACTATCGTGCTGGTAATTTTAGGAAAAGGGCATTGATACCAAAAAAGACCAAATGCAATTTGCTTATCTGAAACCTTATCAGGGGCAAAGATATATGAAATATTTGTGTCTAAAAATATTCTTAAAGTTCAGCAGCCAATCTGGTTCCCAGTGGGAAAAAAACTCAAAAACTAATTAATATTTGATAACACAAGAAACTCCAAGAACAAGAAACTCCAAGAAACTACAAAGATGCACTGGTAAAGTCTTGCACTCCCAGCTCCCCAAGAGTCTCTTCACAGACATACATGATTTCTCTTTCCAAATAAATCTTGCATTAAAAAAGAAATCCTTGTGTTCGGGCAGTTAATCTGTGTCGAACTGCACATTAAAAGTTAGAATTGGAAGCTCCAAGCCATTTCATTTTGGGTGGCCATCTTTTTGTAGACTATTTTATGAGAAACCTGAATTTAATGCTTGTCTGAATCAGTGCTGCCAAATGTCACCAATCTCGGTTTTTTTCTCGTAGTTAGTGGCTGTTTCTAGAATACCCCTATGCAACAGAGCATGGATGAAGGCCCAAGGAACATGCATGGGTTGTTTTAGCAGCTTGTATTATGGATACAAATTATAATTGCATCTCATGTGCACCTCCACATTTTCCTTTAAAGGGTCATGCAATTGCATAATGCCAATGGTGGAAACTATATTTCCCTAAGCAATTTTATTTATAATGTTAAATTTCAGCTGATGTATTTAAAAACAGTATAATATGGATTCTCAGTGGATGTATTTGCATAGTATGGGCTTTCTGTCAGGAATTTGTAGTCGGAGATCTGGGGGTGGCATGAACCACTGTCAAGATGTCAGCAAGATGGAGATGAACCATGAAAAAAGAAGAGATGTATTTATGAGTTAGATAACAGTAACATGAGAACGTGTAAATTCTTTGAACTATTCTCTCTTGCATGTATAAATGCAGATGTTTACAATGTGCAAATCTGTGAGCTTGTGTGGGAAGGTTGTTCAACTGCATGTTCTCCTATATAGGTGCCAGAAGAAAAATGTTGCTATGGTAATTATTCCTTTTGCTGAATATTAAATTAATGAAAAAGCAAGACACGTTATATTAAAATAATATACAGTCAAGACCTGATCCAACCAAAATTGGTTAGGACAGCAAGGCCAAAGTCCTTTTCCCCCTCGTTTGTTGGACTTTTGAGCAGTTGGAGCTTCAAGTGTTGGTCCTTCTGCTTCCTTTCTGCCATTCACCATTACCACCACCAGGCTACTGGTCCATTTGACCAGCAATCTGGGCAAACTCCGGGGGAGGAGGAGGCTATGGAGGAGGACCATTTGAAATGGAGAAATGGCCAGCAGGAAAAGGAATAAAGTAAGTTTCCCATTCCATGTATTGTCGAAGGCTTTCACGGCCGGAGTTCAATGGCTGTTGTGGGTCTTCCGGGCTGTGTGGCCGTGTTCTGGAAGTTGTGGTTCCTAACGTTTCGCCAGCATCTGTGGCCAGCATCTTCAGAGGGCAGAAGCATAGACAAGAGATTTTGCTTCTATCCATGCTCCTGCCCTCTGAAGATGCTGGCCACAGATGCTGGCGAAACGTTAGGAACCACAACTTCCAGAACACGGCCACACAGCCCGGAAGACCCACAACAGCCATTCCCATTCCATGTTTTTTAAGCGCTTGGAATTTTCTTCTGTAAAAATGTTTAAGAATGCCAACACTTCTGATCTATTATTCACATTTCATGTAACCCCCTTGGGATCTGTGAACCAACCATGCATATAATTGTGATACACTGAAAGGAGAAATATTTAAGTTAGTCATAAACAAATTCCAACCCACGGTTGCTAATGGACTGAGTCACAATTAGTTGTGGATAATTACAAAAACAACCCTCTAGATTAGCCTTGAAGCCAGATATAATGGTCCCATTCAGTATTGCATTTCATTTACAGCACAATTGAGGTTTGGAGGTTTTGGGGAGCCAGGCTGAGCTACATGAAAACTCTTTTAGGTTGTGCACTAGTGTTTTGCAGACTTGCCTCAAAATGCCAATTTTCAACACTTGCCTGAAGGGGCTTTTGACTATGTCATCCCAATAAACAGGGCATCTTCCCCGCACCCCCCATGCCACAAGCCATCATGCATTCCTGCCATTCCCCACTGCACTGCCTGGAAGAGTCAGTGTTGTGAGATGAGTGGCCTTATAAGTCATATAAATAATGTCATATAATATAAATGTAAAAAAATTAATCCCAGAGTGTATGGTTCTTTTCTGACTGGTCGCTTATTTCAGACGCATTTTCTCCTGGATCTTGCTGTCTCTGCTTTCTGTGTTTAAGAGTCAGTTGTTCTGCAATACTGTTGAAAGCAACACGTAAGAAATATATTCCAGGGCATGTCTGAAGTTCACTGGCATGGTCCACTGACATTTTTTGAAAACCTTAACTAAATACATACTGTGAACCTCCCTTGAAACAAATACTGTTCTTGTTAATGTTCAAAGCTGCAATTGTGTAGATATTATACAAATACTAGAGACTAAGCAAAGCCACAAAGCTATTTTCCTTCTTAAATGATCTTGATGCTATTCCTGCAGCTTTCTGGAACAGCAGCGTTTGTAATGTAAATGAACCAACAGGCGTTTAACAGTTGTGTTATACTTTGACCAAATCAAGAAGCACAACACAATTCTGTGTGTTTGTTCAGTGATTTCCAGATGGCCATCAGTGCAATCTGAACTCAGTGGATGCTGTCTCTGAATAAGTATCCTGACGTTCAAACGTACATCTGGGAACATCCCCTTGAGAGAAGTACATCACTTCAGGCATCTTGTCTGAAACCAATGTCACATTTGCTCTCCATGATAAGAATGCAATTTTTTTACTTGCTTTTTTATTTGCTGAGATGCAAACGGTCCAAGTGACTGATTTGCATTTGGCCATAGGCAGACTTGCAGAACAACCCAAACCCAAGACAGATCCTGAGAAACCTGCGTGCTAAAGTTCAACCATAGCCAAGACAGCAAAAGGGAGGGAAGGAAGGAAGGAAAACAGTAAGATAGAAAAATGGGTCCTGCAATCCTTGTGCATATCATGTTTCAATAACTGGAGGATCACTCTGCTAATTTGTCACTAAGGAGGGCCACCTTACTACCAATACAGGAAAACTGTGGCCCTCTAGATCAGTGGTTCTCAACTTGGCAACTTTAAGAAACGTGGACTTCAGTTCCTAGAATTCCCCAGGCAGCCATGTCAATTAGCATACGATAGCTGCTAGGAGTCCCATCCAGCAAGGCTGATGGAGAGAACTGCGGGGAGAATAAATGGGCACCTGGCATTGCTGGAGCATAAAAAGTGATG
Source organism: Charina bottae (assembly GCA_023362775.1). NCBI lineage: Eukaryota > Metazoa > Chordata > Lepidosauria > Squamata > Charinaidae > Charina > Charina bottae. Next base: position 14,688,874 of record JALMGJ010000001.1, read on the forward strand.
CAAGGTGCATGTATGGGTCTGTTTATTGGGTATGCATGCATCATATTCCTGACAAAGACTGCCTGTCACAAATATACAAGAACAATAGACTAAATTGTGGATTAAACTGTTTTTTTTTCTGTGCAACAGCTTAAATATTCACCTTGTCAGAACAATATGAACAACTTAAAAGCTCAGCAATGTAGCCATGGAAACAAGCACAGAGTCATGGGGGGGAGGGGGATGGACTTGCAACTGGCTGACACCAACAACTGAATTGTAAAAGGATATCTAAGAAACCTGTTACATTGTGAGGGAATTTAAAACAAATCTGTTCAGTTTCAGGTCTGTGGAAAGAAAACACACCCATTGCTGTTTATCTTCATGGCTGTCGAGGAGGAGGAGAGGGAAGATAAGGTCAAAGGATTCTAGATGGCAAAGAAATAATGGAGAAGATGCCCTGCAAATCGTTGCACCACATGATATGTGTTGCAACTATTAATTACTCTTTTTCAAATAGAGTTTTTTCATTCTCTTCCCTGGGAAAATAGCAGCCTTCAGAAACGCTTTAGACATTACCCCCATCTGCTGAATAAATGCCATTAATTTCAAAACTGGAGGACAATTTTATGAAATGTTAGTTCCACGATATATGGTTTGGCACAAGGAGCGTATTATCCGTATAGTTCCCCGTTGGGGGGAGATGGGCGGTCATATAAATTAAATAAATAAATAAATCCATGCACGTAACAATGGCATTAACATAATATCAAGAATCTGGCTTAAATGGACACAAATACCACCACCTTGGAAATTCCAAAGTTGAGGTCATCGACTTGGGGTCCTGAATTCTTGCTTGCCACTCTTTGCTATTGTGGATGGTAGAACTGGGTCCATCACTGAGCCCTCCACAAGGCCTGGCTGAGCTCCATTTGACACAGATTTTCAGGGAGGTGAAGAGCTATTAGCCATTTTCATCTTGTCTGAATGGCCATGGAAAGGCTCCAGCCCTTCAGAAGGTTACCATAAGTCAGATTTTTTTTGAAGTCTTCAAAAAAAATCTGTGGCTGGAAAGTGAGATTTCTTCAGGAATGAATATGAACCATTCAGGAGGAGAGTGGCACGTGGGATAATGCTGGCTTATAGGGTTAAGGTGCAGAGTAAACAGACAGAGTGCAGCTTTTATGGCTAAAATGTTTACTTGTAATAAAGGCAATAAATGTATATACAGTTACATTATTGCAAAAAGGAAAAACAAACTTACAAGCAGAGTTTTGTGTATTGTTTCCATTGACAGACATGAAGGGGCTCATGCCATGGCCTACACACACAGCCATGCATAGCTACGCACTTCCCAATCTTCAGCACACGAACATGGCTAAAAGACCGGACAGAGGTCAAGAAGCATAGACCCATAGTTCACAGCTGAGATATACACTTGTTCCAGCTTTCTGATTGGAGGAACCTTAAGATCAGAGGGTCACAAAGCTTTTTCAGATTTACAAAGCCTAAAGCGTTCAGGATTGCACATAGTATAAACCGCCATGAGGTGGCGGTGTCGCACCTAACCAAGCATACTGTCTTCCCCCGGGAGTTCCCATGGGATAGTTTTTAGACTGAGACATAACATCACGTGGTGGCAACCACCTGCATCTTATCAGTGGAGTTGTTTTGGGAAACAGAAAGTAAAGAAAACAATTTGCAATTCACAGGAAAACCCTGACACCCCTCCCAAATTGCTTTTGGCACACTGTAGCAATATTGGAAACTGTCATTTTTCAGGAACACAGAGACACAATATAAGCTGCTCAAAAAAATAAAGGGAACACTGAAATAAGACATCCTAGATCTGAATGAATGAAATATTCGTATTAATTACTTTGTTCATTACATAGTTGAATGTGCTGACAACAAAATCACACAAAAAGCAATGGAAATCAAATGTAAGCAACCCCTGGAGGTCTGGATGTGGTTACACTCAAAAATTAAAGTGGAAAAGAACACTACAGGCTGATCCAACGTTGATGTAATGTCCTTAAAACAAGTCAAAATGAGGCTCAGTAGTGTGTGTGGCCTCCACGTGCCTGTATGACCTCCCTACAACGCCTGGGCATGCTCCTGATGAGGTGGCGGATGGTCTCCTGAGGGATCTCCTCCCACACCTGGACTAAAGCATCCCCCAACTCCTGGACAGTCTGTGGTGCAACGTGGCGTTGGTGGATGGAGCGAGACATGATGTCCCAGATGTGCTCAATTGGATTCAGGTCTGGGGTACGGGCGGGCCAGTCCATAGCATCAATGCCTTCGTCTTGCAGGAACTGCTGGCACACTCCAGCCACATGAGGTCTAGCATTGTCTTGCATTAGGAGGAACCCAGGGCCAACCGCACCAGCATATGGTCTCACAAGGGGTCTGAGGATCTCATCTCGGTACCTAATGGCAGTCAGGCTACCTCTGGCGAGCACATGGAGGGCTGTGCGGCCCCCTAAAGAAATGCCACCCCACACCATTACTGACCCACTGCCAAACCGGTCATGCTGGAGGATGTTGCAGGCAGCAGAACGTTCTCCACGGCGTCTCCAGACCCTGTCACGTCTGTCACATGTGCTCAGTGGGAACCTGCTTTCATCTGTGAAGAGCACAGGGCGCCAGTGGCGAAGTTGCCAATCTTGGTGTTCTCTGGCAAATGCCAAACGTCCTGCACGGTGTTGGGCTGTAAGCACAACCCCCACCTGTGGACGTCAGGCCCTCATACCACCCTCATGGAGTCTGTTTCTGACCGTTTGAGCAGCCACACGCACATTTGTGGCCCACTGGAGGTCATTTTTCAGGGCTCTGGCAGTGCTCCTCCTGTCCCTCCTTGCACAAAGGCGGAGGTAGCGGTCCTGCTGCTGGGTTGTTGCCCTCCTATGGCCTCCTCCATGTCTCCTGATGTACTGACCTGTCTCCTGGTAGCGCCTCCATGCTCTGGACACTACGCTGACAGACACAGCAAACCTTCTTGCCACAGCTCGCATTGATGTGCCATCCTGGATGAGCTGCACTACCTGAGCCACTTGTGTGGGTTGTAGACTCCGTCTCATGCTACCACTAGAGTGAAGCACTGCCAGCATTCAAAAGTGACCAAACCATCAGCCAGAAAGCATAGGAACTGAGAAGTGGTCTGTGGTCACCACCTGCAGATCCACTCCTTTATTGGGGATGTCTTGCTAACTGCCTATGCTTTCCGCCTGTTGTCTATTCCATGTGCACAACAGCATGTGAAATTGATTGTCAATCAGTGTTGCTACCTAAGTGGACAGTTTGATTTCACAGAAGTGTGATTGACTTGGACTTACATTGTGTTGTTTCAGTGTTCCCTTTATTTTTTTGAGCAGTGTATTTTATTACAAATCATATTTGCTCAAGTCCCAGCTTTGTGATCATGGTTGCATGTTTTTCAATGGTCAAAACTTTCGTGAACACGTCTGCCACATTTTGTTCTGAGGCACAATATTCTAATTGTATGAAACCTTCTTGTACAGCATGTCTAACATTCTTATACTTTACATCAACATATTTTGTGCGACCTCTCACATTTTCTGACAGAGCAAGACCAATACATGCTTGTGAATCTTCATATACAGTGTAAGGCAAGTTTATGTTCACAGTTAGATCATGAAATAGTTGATTACACCAGCGTAGTTCATTTACTGCCTCACTGAGGGCGGCATATTCTGCTTCTGCAGTGGAAATTGCCACTGATGTTTGCTTTCTGGAGCGCCAGGCAACAGAAGACCCAGCAAACTGACACAGAAAACCACTCACAGATTTTCTATCCCCCTCCTCTGCAAAGGAACTATCAACATAGATCACAGGCATTTCAGGCTTAGTAGCTGACACCTTAAGGCAGAAATTTGCTGTGCCTTTGAGATAACGTAGGATTCTTTTCAATCCTTGCCAGTCTCGCATAGATGGTTTGGCTACCTTACGACTTAGCACTCCAACTGGGTAAGCTAAGTCAGGACGTGACCACTGTGTTAAGTGAAGTAAACTACCTACAGCAGAGTGATATAAATCAGGGTGGGGGCAAGGTTCCTCACACGTGCCACTTTGTAGGAAATCAAGAACCATTGGGGTTTTGGTAGGTTTTGCATCTGACATGTCAAGCTGAACCAACAACTGATCAATTTTTCTCTTCTGACTCAGATAAAATTCACCACTCTGAGATCTAGAAACTTCAACACCAAGATAGTATTTAAGTTTGCCCAAATCCTTCAGCTGAAAATACTGCCTCAGCTGATTGGCAAATTCTTGTACAAGGTGTACAGATCCAGTTGCTAAGCAAAAATCATCCACATAAGTAAGAAGTACTGTATAGTTACTTCCAGAACCAGTTATGTACACACAGGGATCAGCAAGTGACTTTTTAAATCCCAGTTCTGTTAAAGCTGCATCCAAGCATTGATGCCAACAACGACCGGCCTGCTTTAACCCATAAAGTGCCTTGCGTAGTCTGTAGACTTTCTGGGAATTGTCACAAGTATAGCCAGGAGCCTGCTTCATGTACACTGTTTCAGGGAGATCTGCATTCAAATATGCTGTGTCAACATCAAAATGATGGACAACCATTTCACGCTGTGCAGCCAGAGAAAGTACCATACGTAAAGACTCTGGCCTAGCTGTGGGTGCATAAGTGAGATCATAGTTTAAAAACCTTTCTTGTGAAAATCCCTGAGCAACAAGCCTGGCTTTGTACTGCACTGTATTATCAGGAAGAAGCTTCTTTCTGAATACCCATCTGGAACCTACAGCTTTCTGGGATGGGGGCAGGTCAGTGACTTCAAACACTTTCTGACTCACCAAAGCCTCAAACTCATTATCCATAGCTGTGTTCCATTTCTCCTGCTCCTCAACAGGCAGGAGCAACACCTCTTGAAAAGACTGAGGTTCACAGGTAATTTGACACACTCTCACCTGCTGAATCACAAATCTGTCAGGCTTCACACCCTTTGTGGAACGAGAGGACCTATGAGGAATGACCACTGCGCCTTCCTCATCACTGTCTTCTGTCTTTTCACTACCTGACTCCCCCTCCAGGTCCTGAACCTGCTCAGGTGAAATTTCTTCTTCCTTCACCTGAGGGGACCTTTTCACCACACTAGGAGACTGGGGAACAGAAGGTATCTGGACTGGTTGTTGTCCATTTACTGGAGCATGGACAGTAGGTGTTACACTAGATTGCAACAACACTTCTGAACTAGCATTTAACCTTTCCCAACCAGTAGGATGCTCAAAATTAGCACTTCTGGAGATTACCACTTGACCACAGCCTGAAGAAAAACGGTAACCCTTAGATCGCTTCTGTCTGTGCTCCTGCCCTCTGAAGATGCTGGCCACAGATGCTGGCGAAACGTTAGGAACCACAACTTCCAGAACACGGCCACACAGCCCGGAAGACCCACAACAGCCATTAACCCTTAGATCTTGATGAATAACCAACAAACCTTAAGTGCTGTGCTTTTGGTTGGTTCTTCCTTCGCTGAGACTTGGGGATGTGAACATATGCAAATGTTCCAAAGACACGCAGGTACTTCAGCGAAGGGCACTTGCCAAACAAAAGGAAGTAAGGAACTTCATTTACAGATGAATTCCACAACCTGTTGGTTAGATACACTGCAGTCATGGTAGCCTCACCCCAGAAATGGGATGGCACCTGAGCATCTAACATCAGGCTATTTTTAATGGTATTAACAACACCAATCTTCCTTTCTGCTATTCCATTCTCAGCTGGAACACCGACATTGGCAAGTCTATGGGAGATTCCTTTCCTACGAAGCCAATTCTGGAACTCATGGCTTAGGAACTCTCCACCACGATCAGACTGAAATTGACCCACTTGATAACCATAGTTTCTCTCTACCATTGCTACAAACTCCTTAAAGTGAGCAAAGGCTTCCGCTTTAGACTTGAGTAAATAACAAAACATAAAGCGAGTATGGTCATCTACCAGAAGAAACATGAAACGTGCCCCTCCTTCACTTGGAGCATAGGGGCCAGCTAGGTCTCCATGAACCAACTGAAATGGTCTAGTTGACACTCTGTCACTTTTCCTAGCAACAGGCGCAGCCTTGATCTTAGATTGTTTACACACAGTACAATCAAGAAAGTCTTCACATTTTCTGGACCTTAGCTCAGGATACACCTTGGCCATCTGGGACAAACTTCCCCACCTGGGATGTCCCAGTACTCTGTGAAAATAATGAATGCATTTATGATGTGGGGGAACATTGGAAACACAATTTCCAGCCGCAATCTCCTGCTTAGGAAGCATTTCATACAACTGATTCACTAATTTCCCCCTAGCACATTCAATTCCATCTTTTTCAATAGAACATCCAGTACCCTTGAATACAACAGTATACCCAGACTTGACCAGGGCTGGAACGCTGAGGAGGGGAAAATGAAATGTAGGAACACACAACACATTTTGCACACTTATCCCCAAACAAGGAATATATACTTCACCCTGAAAAGACACATCAGCCATGGATCCATCAGCTAGAGCAACCTGTTGGATTTTAGGCTTGCATTTTGTTAACAATAACTGTTCATTGTTCACAATGATTTGGCTGCAAGCCGAGTCCAATAGCCAAGTCTCTGGAGATTGCTTACTCACAGCAGTTAGCAGAGCAGAAACTTGGGTACGTTGTCTAGGTGGCTTCCCCTTCTTTCGAGCAAACCTCTTTCCACTGGCACTACCCGCTGGGCGAGGTGGCTGGGGACAGTCTTTCAGGAAATGCTGAGAAGAATTACACCGATAACATCTTCTTACAGCACATGCAGACTCTGTTCCAGCAGGAAAACGCTGTTTAGAAGTCTCAGGAACAGCAGCAGATGGCTTACCCTGCATCTTCTCTAGGTCATGAGCCTGCTGTATCTCCTGGAGCCGGTTTGTAAGATAATCCACAGTAAGGTCCCGGGGCCGTAATGTCTGAGTTGCCTCGATGAGCATATCAAAGCTGCTGTCCAAACTTGACAATATGATGCATGCTCTCTGAGTATCTGGCACCACAACGTCTCTCTCCGCAAGTTCAAGAAACAAAGTCTTGAGTTTATGGAGGTGGGTCATCACATTCCCACCCGGCTGCAGCTTTAAATTGTAAAGCTGACGTGATAGTCCAACAATGGCAGCAGAGGTTTGTCTTGAATAAATGGCTTTAAGAGCTTCCCAGCACCCATGTGCAGTGTCTAGGTTGCTGACATGCAGTAACTGAGATGATTCCAGTCCCAGAATCAAATTGCCATAAGCACGGTCCAAACGCAATTGCACTTCCTCAGAAATGGGACCAGCTGGAGGTGGGTTTTCCACATATCGCCACAAGCCTTCTTTTAAAAAGAATGATTTAATCTTCACACACCAGGTCCGATAGTTTGTGCCATCTAAGCGCTCAGAAGGCAGACTAGCCAGTCCTGCAGCAGCCATGCTGACCACTCAAAGAAAAACACATTTACTCTAAATGCAGCCTCAAAAAACAAACCCCCTTTTACAGCCAGGTAAGCGCAGCAAAAAGCGTAACTTCCTCACTGGGCAACCATAACCTGTGGGATAATGCTGGCTTATAGGGTTAAGGTGCAGAGTAAACAGACAGAGTGCAGCTTTTATGGCTAAAATGTTTACTTGTAATAAAGGCAATAAATGTATATACAGTTACATTATTGCAAAAAGGAAAAACAAACTTACAAGCAGAGTTTCGTGTATTGTTTCCATTGACAGACATGAAGGGGCTCATGCCATGGCCTACACACACAGCCACGCATAGCTACGTACTTCCCAGTCTTCAGAAGTAGAACACACACACGAACATGGCTAAAAGACCGGACAGAGGTCAAGAAGCATAGACCCATAGTTCACAGCTGAGATATACACTTGTTTCAGCTTTCTGATTGGTGGAACCTTAGGATCAGAGGGTCACAAAGCTTTTTCAGATTTACAAAGCCTAAAGCGTTCAGGATTGCACATAGTGTAAACCGCCATGAGGTGGCGGTGTCGCACCTAACCAAGCATACTGTCTTCCCCCAGGAGTTCCCATGGGATAGTTTTTAGACTGAGACATAACATCACGTGGTGGCAACCACCTGCATCTTATCAGTGGAGTTGTTTTGGGAAACAGAAAGTAAAGAAAACAATATGCAATTCACAGGAAAACCCTGACATGGGATTGCTTCCTTGCCTATCCATTGGCATTCTGATCTTCTCAGGGAATCTTAGAACAAAGAGGGATCATTCTCAACCCTACCTTTTCTTCTCATAGGTTTCTTTAGGACCCCCAGACTCTCGTGACATTTTACACAATTCAAGATCATGTTTTAAGGCAACAGTGCCGACAAGCAGTGTACGGAAAGGAAATTATGAAGGTCTCTCTATGCAACTGAAATTCATTGCCTACAAATATCCCCAGTAAGTGTACTTCTGTACTACTTTTGAGCTCACCTCCCTAATGAGAAAGCAAAATATGCCAATGATCATTGCAATACCATACTGGGGGACCCTGATACTCTGAAACATCCTTCCTCAACCTAATGCTCTCCAGGTTCATTGGACTACAACTCTCTAGTTCCAAAACTTCTGCCAAGGAATTCTATCTGGGCACATCAGTTTAAATTTCTATACTGTAGCATCTATTTTGGCATGATCTGAAGTATGTGTTCTGTTCATATGAGTACATCTAGATTTCTTGATAACCCTTGTGAACCATAAGGATAGGATATTGCACAAGACAAGCATCAGCCAAAGACAAAGTGGTCTTCTAGAATTTGTTTGCAGCATTATTGATCCTATCCTTGAGGACTGTCTGATTAGTCCTCAAAGAACCCAGCACTCCTTAGAATAGAATTTGTAAGTCACTGGAAAAATATACATGAGAATGCAAGCTGATGGTATTAATTGAAATGATACAGCAGGAGTAAGCAAATTTGCCTTTAAATGGAGCTCAGCTCCTGATGACTTACATGAAAAAGTCCATGCACTTATATTTACATGATAATAGTTTGCTACAGTTTTCTTCTAGGATGGTGGGGTTTTGTTGTTTACTTCCCAGTCTACAATGCAAAAAGTCTATACTGAAATGTGGAGACAGAGCTCTTTGCCAGATATACATATAATATTAGAAAAAGAGTTCTATAAAGATCAAAAGTTTAAACATTATTGACATCCTATTGGGTATCAGCTAACTATGATAACCTATTGGGTATCAGCATTTCACATCAGTGAACAAATCTAATCAAATATATCTGCCAAGAACTTCTAAAATCAAATATCCCACTCTTTCTCCCAGCAGGTGATCAGCACTGCCAAGGGCTAGCATCAATTATCTGTTTGCCATAGAGATCTCTTTTTTTTCCAGATATGTCCTGCACAACTATATTTCAGATGGATAAGCCCCTTAAATGTTGTTTTTAGAAAAGGTAAAGGTTCCCCCCACACATTTGTGCAGTCGTGTCCGACTCTAGGGGCCGGTGCTCATCTCCATTTATTAGCTGAAGAGCCAGTGTTGTCCGAAGACGCTTCCGCGGTCATGTGGCCGGCATGACGCATGCGGAACACTGTTACCTACCCACCGAAGTGGTACCTATTAATCTACATGCTTTTGAATTGCTAGGTTGGCAAGAGCTGGGGCGAGTGCGGGAGCTCACTCCGTCACGCGGGGCTAGGGTCTCGAACCGCCGGAGTTGCGACCTTCCGATCAACAAGCCTGGCGTCTTAACTGCTGAGCCATCACGCCCCCTGGGTTGTTTTTAGAAGGCTAGCGTAAATCACAATCCAGCTTAACATTGGGAGATTCAGGAGAAGGAATATGTAAGATGCATTTACAGTACATTTCCCCTTCGTCCCAGATTAACAACTGACAAGCTATGTTCACTAGGGTTACCAGATCTCAGCTGCCCACTAGAGGGAAACAAAAAATTAGATTTTCCATATCTCTCCTGCCATCAAGCAGTTGCCTGGATTTTTCCTGCACAGATCTGCTAGATCTACCTGAGACCTACCTATGCTGTGCTGCTACTTTGTGCCTCAATGTGTTGCATGAACACTGAACATCGGATTGCTCATTAACCATACGTAATTGTGTCATGCAAGCACAGTGATATAAGCATGGGGGTGGGTGTAGAGGGAGTAAGGATTTCTATTAATGCAATATTAAAAACACGTACACAATCCTAGCTCCTACTGAAGATAAAGGCTCCCTGAGCCAAGTTTATATCCTGGTAATGGGATACATACAGTTTTATTGGCAACAGTATGGAAATGGTTTGCCACTGTCCCTGTGATTTGGGGGGGAGGGCAGATTTCAAAATCTAGCCAAAATTCCCAGGTGATCTCCCATCCAAGTCTGATCCTGATCAGCCTCCAAGATCAGCCAATGTCTTCCCACAGATCCCTTTGTCCTGTAGAGATTATCTCTACTAGAAGCTACCACTGCTGAGTTAAGCCATTATGTGGTCTCAGCTGAGGAACTCGTGAAAATACTTCAACTGTCATCACTGAGGAGAGAAATAGAAAAGAATATATGTAGCTCAGGGTTGAACTGTGGAGTCCTTGGTGCTCTCTGAGCTTGGTTGTTTGCTTGCAGATATTTCATTACCCGACTAGGTAACATCATCAGTGCTAGTGAGTGTGGGGTTTGGTCCCTGTTTATATACAGTAGCTTGCCCTGCTATGTTGGTGGGGGTGTGGTTTTCTCCTTGGTAGTTCCTTGATTAGGGTATTGTTTTCTGCTTGATTGTCTGTTTAATTGTTTGTCTCCTTGGTAGTTCCTTGATTAGGATTGTGTGTCTGGTGGAGAGAAAATAAAAACTATTATGAAACCAACTATTACGAGGTTTCAGCTCTCTGCAGGACAAAACCATCTCAGCCACCTGGGGGGGATGCTTTCTCTCTCCCACTACTGTGCATAACTATCCCCTTTTCCCTTTTTTCCCAGGCCAGTAATGAAGATAACGTACAAAATTTTAGGTTCATAGACTTCTGAATAGACTTCTGAAAAATAACCTGAGACCTTTAATATCTCTGAAGAAAACAGCTTTACAAGTGTCATTATATGAATTGAAATAATAGAATAACTTGGAACATTAAGCACTTAAGAGCCATTATCAGCTCCTCCTTGCTTTCAGCTGCTGTACTTAGGTTGATAAATATACTGCGACATATCAATGCTATCGTGTAAGGCAAGGTATGGCTTCTTCAGCATATTAAAATTAAAACTGGATGTTAGAAGCATCTGTCTAGCTATGAGGAAGCATTGTGTTAAATAAAATTAGGACAAGGGAGGCATACTTGGAAGGTGTGAACAAGTTTGAGGGTTATTGCTGAGAGCTTTTACCAAAAATACACCTTCTGGTATTTGAAGCCTCAGTTGGCCTGTCCTGTTTTTGTAGAAAATACAGAACTCCCTTAGGCAAGGGGAAATTTCACCAGCACCTGCCTTATTATGGTTACCAGATCTGAGCTGCAAAAATCTGGACACCCATTAGCTGGCCACAAAAAGAGACCGAAAATTCTAATTTTTGCTGCCATTTTGCGTTTTGGGGGGGAATTTTTGCAGCCCTGCTCTAGCCCTCCTTATCATACCAAGAGAGGGGAATGGGAAGAGGAGCAATCCAGATGATGTCTCCAGCAAAAGGCAAAGACAAAAGCAGAGCAGCAGGAGCAGCTGTGCGAGTTGTGCTGTCCTTGAGAGTAGGAGGGAGAAATTTGTCCAAACACGACCCACAGGACTCTCACAAGATGGTGTTTACCATGTGCTTTTCAATACAAGCTGGTTAAGACACAACCATAGGCAGAATTAGCAGAGGGAGGTCTCACAAACGCTTTCCAGATAAGACCTCCTGCCTTCGTAGTATTTGCACGGGGCGAGCGAGGATGCTCGCTTTAAATTCCCAGTGCCCCAGCTTATCAGGGGTAATCCCTGTTTTCTGAGTTTTGTCCTTGAAAAAAACGTGTCCCTCTCCCCCTATTCAGTTGGGTTCTGTTTTCCCAGCAAGGCATGCTGCATAATGAATTCAGTTGCAGTTCTGCTATTATTTTGTCTTGACATATTGAGATTGACTTTGAAGATTAAACAGTCGTATAGTCAAGTGGATGATTGCTTTTTCTGTAGTTTTGGCTTACTCTGTTACATAGAAGAGAACGCCACAATCCACATCAGGCCCAGCCTTTCCTTAGGTCATAAAAGAAGGTGCAAGCCTTCAGGTTTGCCCTTCCTCTTTCTCCGGCTGGGCTGCCAACAAAAACCAACTGGAAAGAACAGAGGAACAGCTGGCTGATGTGGAAGCAGCATTTAGGCACAGCCTCCCACTGAAAAGTGGGAGGTTGCAGGCATTTCAGTTAGACTCGAGTTTCTGAGTGCGGTGGTGGTTTCTGGATGCCTTTCCGACTCTTCCCTGCATCAGGAATTGGCAAAAGGCAAATTAACGCATACTGGTAGATGACAAGATAATCTGCAAGAGATTAGCCAAGATCTCTAGCTCCTTTTCCATCTCCTTTCTCGTTTTCTTTTCCCACCAAACAATGTTGTCTCCTCAAACCCTTGAAATGAAATCAAACATTTATTGAGCTTTTGACTATTTGCATGGAAGATTTTCTTAAAGCTTGGTGCTTAAAGCTGCTTTTTTGTTGTTGTTCAGTCGTTTAGTCGTGTCCGACTCTTCGTGACCTCATGGACCATAGCACGCCAGGCCTTCCTGTCCTCCACTGTCTCCCGGAGTTTACTCAAATTCATGTTCATTACATCGGTGATGCTATCTAACCATCTCATCCTCTGCCGTCCCCTTCTCCTTTTGCCTTCAGTCTTTCCCAGCATCAGGTTAAAGCTGCTAGACCAGTGTTTCTCAACCTTGGCAACTTTAAGATGTCTGGACTTCAACTCCCAGAATTCCCCAGCCAGCATGCTGGGAATTCTGGGAGCTGTAGTCCACACATCTTAAAGTTGCCAAGGTTGAGAAACACTGTGCTAGACTGTTACGGATGGAGGGTGGGACTTTCCCTGGGGCTGTGGCTGCAGAATGGAAATCAATTCTCTTGGGGAGGCTGGGTGGCCACTGACACCCAGCTCTCTTGCACCCAACATACATAATGTGTATGAAAGTAGACATACAGTATGCATCACATATATTGTCAATATACCATATCTATTGTTATGTACATTTATTATGTACGTTGGGGCGTGGTGGCTCAGCAGGTAAGATGCCAGGCTTGTCGATTGGAAGATCGCAAGTTTGGAGGTTCGAATCCCTAGCCCCGCGTGACGGAGTGAGCTCCCGCACTAGCCCCAGCTCTTGCCAACCTAGCAATTCGAAAGCATGCAAATGCAAGTAGATAAATAGGTACCACTTTGGTGGGTAGGTAACAGCGTTCCGTGCGCGTCATGCGGCCACATGACCGTGGAAGCATCTTCAGACAATGCTGGCTCTTCAGCTAACAAACGGAGATGAGCACCGGCCCCTAGAGTTGGACACGACTGCACAAATGTGCGGGGGGAACCTTTACCTTTATTATTATGTACAGAATCTATAGCTGTATGAGTCACATTCCTCCCCACATAAAATATGAGCATGTATTTGTTTATAGCAAGGATCCACTTTTTTCCCCATATTTTGTTTTGCCACACCTGACATGGAGTATTGTCTAGGGGAAACATTTAAAAATGCATAGTTGGGCCCAGGGCAAAACATAAAGCTTATTTGATTAGATTTTATTTATTAGATGTTATTTACATTTACATTTATTTATTAGATTTATACATTTATTTACATTTATTTACATGTGATTAAAATTAAATCTAGCTAATATGATTACTGCCCAGGGGTCTCAAACCCCACCCTCCAAGGCTTTGGGGGCAAATGTGGTCCTTGAACCACAGGGTTATAGCATTTCACTTCTACTCTTTAGACAAAAAGAGTACTCCAAGACTGCTCCAAGAGTGGCTTTAAAATCAGTAACAATAAAATAATTCCCTTAATCAGAACTTTTAAAGGAAAAAAGTAAGAGGAGGGATAAGGAAAACAAGGACATTCAGGCATCCATTCTTGGATGAAATGTTCTACAAGGAGTAGTTGCAGCAGAAATAAACTGCTCATAGCTCAAGAGGAAGCTTCAGTGGGCATTCCAGCCTAGTGACTAACTGGATGCAATATTGATCACCGCAAACTCCGGCCCTCCATCTATTACTGCACTACAACACCCACTGTGATTGGATCATATATTAAGCGAAGCCATAATGCAGCTTTGGGTTCTTAACGTAAGGAGATCACCCAGCCAGCATAAATGGAGGTTTGTTGATATGGAAGAACTAGATCATGGGTTTCCTGATCTCCGAGTGGGGGTAAGGAGGTCTAGCTTTTACACCAGGGATTGCTTGTGGTGTAAAAGATTTGATCATGGAATGGAGTTATTTCCCACTACAACCTCCACCACTTCCAGTCTGCACAAAACACATTGTCCAATTTGTTTTGATTCAAAAACTGAGACAGAGGCAATTTTATTGAATTAGGCAACTGGGGTTTGGCTCTGTTTTGTTACTGTCTGACTTCATTGTGTTCTTCAGCCTAATTGTTTCTGTCAGCTACATGACAAGTTGGGTACGACATCAGTCTAATAGTGTTCCTTCCCCCTCCCCAAAACAGAATGTTCCCTCTGCTGTCCTATCCAAGTGGGACTCTTCCACAGCGTCAGCAGGCCCTCTCTTCCAAATGCTGTCTCCAGAAATGGGACATCTTTATTTATTTACTTGATTTGAATTATGCCTTGTTTTTCTGCTCAAATGAGCACTCGAAGCAGCTAACAGAATTTAAAAAGACAGTGCAAATGGTTAAAAACATAGCAGGAATACTAACTCTAGCACTTGGGAAATGCTCTTCTCCTGCATTGCTAAAGGATGCCCTTGGCCTTTGCTCTCTTAGAGTGCTTTAGCCTCAGGGACCCACATGCCAGTGGTTGAACTTCTGACAGCAGAGGCATCTTCAAAAAGGCTCAGCCAAAGAGCTGGACAGGTTCATAGTGGGAAAGGCAATCCTTCTAACAGTCAGGCCCTGAGGAGCTAGGACTTGAAAGGTCAATACATCCAATACCTTAATATTTGTGGCCTACTAATTGACAACCAGTGCAGAGCATTCCAGACAGGCCTCGTGTGACCTCTGTCCCTTGGACTAATCAGCAGCCCAACAGCTAATTGCACCCTTTCCAAAAGCAACTCCGTATTGAATGAGCTGTGTTGAAAGGAAGTCAATGTTTAGAAAGCTAGTGGAATCCTCTCTCTCTGACAATATATGTCGGTGGGTGAACAGAGATGAGCTTCTGCAATGAGAAAAGGCTTCAGACTAAAACTTCAGACCCTTCCCTGGATTTCTGCCTGAGAGTCTTCTGGAACACCTTTAAGCCTCATGCTTAAAAAAGGAGCCCAAAAAAACCAGGACTGACATTGCTTCCTTTTATTTGCAAGGTGAGTTCCTTTAGACTGCAGACACCCCCAGAAGAGTCTGGTCAAATGCTACAGCCCTCTTCTTCCCCAATGTAACCTCCTGTAAAGTCCTTTTAGACCAGAGGGTGGTCAGTTATTTTAAGCTTGTGGCTCCTCTTCAAAATGAGACTATCTACATTGGATATTGCTTGCTATCTAGTCTAGTGAACTTCACAAAGGCATTGAATTGTGTGTAGGTATGTTCTCAGGAATGAAAGAAGGACAAACAATACCAATATATCATACCAGTCATCTTTCCAATAAAATTGGTGATCTGACTATTCCAAAGTCCAGTGTGAAGCCCTAAAAAATCCTATAAAACCAGTTTGACCAGAAATCACAAACACCAACATTATGACAGTCAGTCATAATACAGTATGCATACTACAGCTTTAAAATACCACCCATGGGTCCTTGAAAAATAAAATATTTGCACAGACCGCCCCCCCTTCAGTTCTAGAGTGGAGATTGTTCTTATCTGCCCCATGAGCCCCATGAAAATACAAAGAATGAAATATTGTACAACCTGGTGCAATTTAGGATATGATGATCTAAACTAAAATAAATATAATACCCTTATATAAGGAAGTCCAAAACCTCATTCCTCTTGATGGTAGAATAAGGCACTGCATCATTCAAATGATCCCTCATCCCTGAAAAAAATCTATTTCATTCTTCTGGGCAGATTTTCTCAATAGATGGCTCTATTTAACTATTCTGCCAGGGAGAAGATTAGAAATTGGAGAGCCTTTCTTGGATGACCCTGAAAATACTGTGAATAACAGTGTTTCAGAAGGAAGTAAATCTTGATAGGGTGTGGATAGGAGTGCAGGGCATATATCTTAGAAAGTCTAAGGAGTAATAACTGAGAAATTAATCCCCAGGGATTGAGGAGAGAAACAAGCTGCAAAAAAAGAGCTTAGATCCCAGCCAAGCCCAAAACAAAATATATGTTTATCTCTAATATACATAAATAAGCCAGAACTGGCCTGATTCACATATAATGCTAAGATATACTGTAAACTGTAATTTCCACAATGGCTAGTTTCCAAAGGATGGATGGATGGATGGATGGATGGATGGATGGATGGATGGATGGAGGGATGGAGGGATGGAGGGAGGGAGGGAGGGAGGGAGGGACGGACGGACAGACAGACAGACAGACAGACAGACAGACAGACAGACAGAGGTAATACTGTAGAGTAGCAGGTGCTAAATCAGTAGAGTTCGACTTGGGATCCTGTGGAGTCCTTGGTGCTCTCTGAGCCTTGTTGTTTTCTTGCAGACGTTTCATTGCCAGGCTAGGCAACATCTTCAGTGCGAAAAGGGAGTGGGACTTGCTTTCTCTTTATATACCCTGGCTTGTCCTGCCTGTGTTGGTGGGGGTGTTGTACTCTCCTTGGTAGTACCTTGATTGGGTTGTTGTTTGCTGCTTGGTTGATTGACTGAGTTAATAGTTCCTTGATTAGGGTCTATTTTGTTGTCTGATTGCTCCTCTGGTGCTAACCTTGGTGTTAATCTTTGCCTATCTGGTTGTTGATTGCTGACAAGGTGGTGTTCTGGTCTTCTGGCTTTTCTATTGTCTCTTATGAATGGTATGTAAATGTTGTTTACCTCTATGTGTCTGTTGATGGCTACTTTGTCTGAGTGCCAAGCTTCCAGGAATTCTCTAGCATTTTTGGACTTGTCTTGGTTTAAGATGCTCACAGTTTCCCAGTTGAAAGTATGGTTAAATCTGTCCATGTGTTGTGAGATTAGGGAGTTTTCATTGTGTCTTCTGACTGCTAGTTGGTGTTCGTGGATGCGTTCTGCTAGTCTTCTGCCAGTCTGTCCTACATAGTGGCTGTTACCGTCCTTACACTGTATGTTGTAGATAACTCCTGTTTTTTCTTCTTGGGGTACTGGGTCTTTTGGTTTAGTTATGATGTTCTGAAGGGTTTTGGTTGGTTTGTGTGCTACGGTGATGCCATGTGGATGTAACAGTCTATTAGTAGTTTCTGAGATGTTTCTGATGTATGGCAGTGTAATCCTTATTCTACCATCAAGAGGAATGAGGTTTTGGACTTCCTTATATAAGGGTATTATATAAGGATTGAATGTATGGCAGTGTAATCCTTTTCTTACATCCATAGACCAAGCACTAGCGATTGAATCCATGGCAGCAGTTCTACGTAACACACCTGACCTAACTAGATATACCAAGATCAAAATACACAGAATCATGGACCTCATCAACCTCTGCCTCACCACCTACTTTCAGTTTGATGGACAAATATACCAACAAATCAAAGGAACACCTATGGGATCACCACTCTCAGGACTCATAGCAGAGATAGTAATGCAACATCTAGAAAGGATAGCACTCCCACGCATACAACCTAAAGTATGGATCTGGTATGTAGATGACACCTTCGTCATAATAAAAAAGGATCAACTGGAGGAAATACATGAAACCATCAACAACATCTTCAAAGGAATAAAATTCACAAGGGAAGAAGAAAACAACAACACACTACCCTTCTTGGACATCCTCATCAGTAGAGGAAATGATGGCATTCTAGAAGCACAAGTCTACTGGAAATCTACCCACACTAACCAAGTGCTCCACTACCAAAGCAATAACCCAACCTCCCACAAGAGGAGCTGTGTAAGAACACTATTTAGACGAGCACAAATGCACTGCAGCAACCCAGAACACCAGAAAAAGGAAACAGACCACTTATATAGCATCTTCCAGCAAAATGGATACCCCTGCAACTTTATCAAAAAGTGCCTGACCACTCAACCCAACACAGCAAAACCAACAGAAGCTATGAAAAGGATTACACTGCCATACATCAGAAACATCTCAGAAACTACTAATAGACTGTTACAACCACATGGCATCACTGTAGCACACAAACCAACCAAAACCCTTCAGAACATCGTAACTAAACCAAAAGACCCAGTAGCCCAAGAATAAAAAACAGGAGTTATCTACAACATACAGTGTAAGGACTGTAACAGCCACTATGTAGGACAGACTGGCAGAAGACTAGCAGAACACCATCCATGAACACCAACTAGCAGTCAGAAGAAAACTCCTTAATCTCACAACACACGGACAGACTTAACCATACTTTCAACTGGGAAACTGTGAGCATCTTAAACCAAGCCAAATCCAAAAATGCTAGAGAATTCCTGGAAGCTTGGCACTCAGACAAAGCAGCCATCAAAAAATGGGGGGAAATGGGGGAGGAAAGAAGAAAAGGAGAGAAAAATAGGATATATTGAGTTATGGGAAGCTAGGCAAGGCTCATCATCACCTCACTTGGGGGAGTTGTTTGTGTTTGATCATAGCTGTGACACAGAACCGGACTACCCTGTCTGAAATCCCTGCCTCCTGGTCAGCTAGCAAGAGACTAAGATAACCAGTGTCCAACCTCCGCCCCCCACCCCTTATTATTAAGATCTACAATATACCTTTTAAAGTGTGAATCCAGGTATGGTCCAGGTATGACTAATACCATATACTCTCCAGCATATGGTAGGAAACAGAATGCACCACTAGATAAAATTCAGCTAAAATCAGCAAAGCCACTTTTTTTTTCCTGATAGTTTGATGTTGTGGTTTCAGTCCTTCTGAAGCAGAGGAAATCTGGGTGAATAGCTGAAATTGTAAGAGGTAAATGATCACAAAGTAAACTTTTTTAGGGTACAAAAGAGTGGGAGTGAGAATCTCAAGTCTCACCCTTATTATTAAAGACTTTACCTAACAAATTTAAAGATTACTGTGGGCACCTTTGTCAGCCACAAACATCAACATTTCTCTGGCCATTTTCTGCTGTAAGGGAAGGCCAAGGTCAGACCATGTGGAAAAGAGCCATTTCAAGAAGGGAGGAATCCAAGAAAAGCAAGTTGAACAGCCCTGGATGGACGAAAGCATATAATTACAAAAAAAAAAAAAAGATTTCACTACTAGCAGTTAACGTTCAACAAACCAAACTTTACCCTTGTGTGTGATTCTTTTCACTTTCCACATCAATTCTGATACGAAGGCTTCTGACAAAATAGCTCCATATAGAATTTTCTTGTTTCTTGTTCTTCGTTTGGTTTTGGTTTTTTGCATTTAAAAGCAATTTGAAGCAAACCATTTTTTAAAGAAATGTTCTTTTCTCAGTATAGTAAAGAAATTTAGTCCATCCATGAATGACTGAACTGTTTGAAAGGCCACTAAGGTTTCAATAGGAGCATAACCTTGTATAGTCATCTGGTGTCCAATTTAACTACCAACCTCAGTCATGCCTAAATTTTCCATACATGCCCACCCCCACCCACATGCTTCTAGGGTTTTTAAACAAATAAAAAAGCCTGCAGTTCTCCATAGCATAGATCTCATAGTAGAGGAAAAAATGAGCAAAGGCTATAAAACCCTTTCTTAGTAAAGATGACTTTCTGATAGGATTCTATGAATTCTCTTAGCACTCTCTTCCCTCATAAGATCCCAGAGAGATTACTTTAAAGTGATTTGTAAAGTTTGCTTATATCATGCTCACCTGCTTCAGCATCTTCAAATGAATTCAAATGTATCGTCTCACCGTTAGGTTCATTTGTTCTTTCTGTGTTATCTTCACATAAAAACATTTGGAATTGCTGAAAGTGGGAATGAAAATACTCCAGATCTTCTCATACTTTGCAGTTCTTGGCTTTTATGAGAACGTAGTTACAGGAAGACTGCACTTAGGACAAAGTGCTTCTTTATTTTCTTTTCCCCTCATAAAAGTGATGATGGTTTAGAATCAATTGAAATTTTGTTCCTCTCAGCTTCTAAAAAGGTCTGATCAACATTGTGGTTCTTTGCAAGTTGTTTGTATTGCTTTTCATTACCGAGCCTCCATTGCTTAATTTACAGACCAGTCCTAGGATATTTGCTGGAGAAACTTCTGGAATGACAGCCTTGTTACTATATTATAGCAGACTCAAGAGCAGGCTTTCAACAAAGACTTTGCATCAAAAACTGAAAATATAATTTATTCAACAACTCTAGTGAATCAATGGCACTGTGCATATTGCCAGTCTACCTATCTTCTGTCCACTGCAGCCTCTCAGCCCTAATCTGTAGCTTCCCTAGGGCTATGAATCACTAACTATAATCTGACACCAACAACTAGCCATGGATTCAGCTTCCAGGAAGTGCTAATTGGAAAGGACAATCAGAGGACCTGCTTCACCTTAAGAGGGCCTTGCAGGACAAAAGATAAGATGACAGTGCATGGAGTCCCATTGAACCTTTGGACACCTACACTTATGGAGACAAATTTATTGTGGGATAACTTATTGTGGCCAAGAATCCACTTCATCAGGTGCCTAAAGTATTATCTTCTTCAGCTGGCAAGAATAAACATACAAGAGTGGAGAGAGAGTAAAGCTTAGGCCAGAGTCAAATGACCAAAAAAAAAAAATCATCCAGATTATGAAAACCTAAAATACATGTGAAGCAAACTGACAAGAACACACATTATAATTTTTGCACATTGTTACTCTTCTTTTCTAAGTGTACAACATGTTCACTACTCCTCTGGTATTCTGCCAATTGAGATTAACATATCATGCATCAAACAAAACGGATTCTCATCTACAAAAGGTTATGTGGTAATAAATCTGTTAGGCCTTAAAGTAACACATGACTTTTTCTGAACTTGAAGACAGACCTGCCAAGTTCAGCAGGATTTATTCCTAAAATGTGTACATAGGATTGAGACCTCAGCCTTTCTTTAACGTGGGGGGTTAGCAAAACTAAATAATAATAGTGTTGTGATTTTATAGCAGACCTTAAATTTCTGTTATCTCTATATTGCAGCTGGGAGGCATGATTCTGGAAGGGAGGACAGGCAGATTATTATAGTAACTGTGTATTTGGAGCATTTTGGCAAAAGTGGTTGAGATTTTTGTATTTGTACGTTTTATAAACAAAACTGCATGAGCTAAAGGTGTAAAGCTGTTGAAAATGTAGGCCCGAATAACGGAACGGCTTTGAAGAGATTATCTTAATATGATCAGCCTGTTATCTAAAGCAGCAACAGCAGACTTCTATATTTTTAGAAGGAACATTCAATCTCTTTACAGCAGAAAAGTTCCTGACTTTCCTTGTGGAGCCTTTGCAGGCAGGCAGGTAGGTAGGTAGGTAGGTAGGTAGGTAGGTAGGTAGGTAGATCATCCTAGTTTTTAAAAAATCCGTCTGATATGCTGAGTAATTTACATTTTCAATATTACATGTTCTTAAAATAGCCAGTCAAGGTTTGTCAACATATTGAAAAAAAACCATTGCTTTGAGGTGTTTTGCTTTAGCTAGCACTGAAGATGTTGCCTAGTCAGATAACGAAACATCTGCAAGCAAGCAACCAAGCTCAGAGAGCACCAAGGACTCCACGGTGTTTTGCTTTGCTGTGATAGAAGGACAAGAAAGAGGACCTTTGAGCAACTTTGTCAAATTTGTTTGGAGTTGTTTCTGTTTGTAATATAAATTTCCCAACATATATGCCTTATGTAAAAATTCAATCACATTGTTGAGATATATTACTAAATAGTCTGTCTAATAAAACACAAAATTAAACACACACACACACACACAAACCTACAATAAATGCAGGAGCATGATTGAAGAGAGAGAGAAAAAGTCATCTTCTGACAGTGAAAGACAGCAGGATGGGTATCGTGTCATTTGCCCTTGGGAGAACATTATTAAAATAGAGCCAGTGTGGTGCAGTGATGTTTGACTAGGGTTGGGAGCCCCAGGTCCAAGTCTACCCTTGCCATGGAAAGTGACTAATTGACTTTGGGCCTGTCCTCCTTCCTCAGATACAACTTACAGGGTAGTGTTGCAACAATAAAATGAGACCTCGTATAAGATTCCTGGAACTGGAGAAAAAGCAGGATATAACTCAAATGAATACAATGGAATAACACAACAACAACAAAACCCAAAATCTTTTCCCCAACTCATTCTGGGAACATTTCTGGCAAGAGCAGGATTTAAATGTTTCAAACTAAAAAGAGTAAGTCACTTATGACAATCACATTACCTTCTTTGTTCTCCAGATGCCAATCATTGTCAGCGCAAGGGTTACAGTATGGGTTTAAAGTGTTGTTGAATGCATTGTTCTTATACTGCTTTCTGACTGTCCTGTAACATCCCCCCCCCTTAAAAGTATGATGTCCTCTGATCACTTATGGAACACTTTAATATAATTAACAGAGCCTCATTCTTTGATCTAAGTAGCCAAGAGTAAGATGGAAAGTTGGGTATTAATTCACAAGGAGTAATTTGATTAGTAGAACTTAAAGTGCACCTACTTTAGTTATCAAAAAAATATCTAGGTTTAAAATGTATGCACTTAAAGCAATGACGGCTGACAAAATTGGAGATCTGGAACTGGCAAAAATGATCTTTTGCCTTTTTCCCCTTTTAAAAATCTAAGACTAACCGTCCTGCCAAGGTAATACTGGAGTATCTTCTGGAACTAAGATCTAAGAGAGTAAGGGGTTGATTTATTTGCTGTTGGCTTACTTTGCCAAGTTGCTGCTGAGCCAGAAAGTAGAGGAGAAGAGCTACATCCTTGTGGACTAACACTCAGATCCTCCCTGGTGCAAGAAGATTCAGTTTTAAGAATCCAAACAGTCAGATTTACAAAGATGCAAGCCAGAATTTGCTCTCACATATATTTAATCACATATTTTAAGGAAGAAGAGGGGGAGGGGGAGGAGCGCAGCCCTGAAAAACATCCAACGTCTCTATGGAAACACAGGAAATATATTTCCTCTCAGATGAGTGCTCTACATCTTCCCAGATCATATAAAGCCTCTTGAGGCTCTGATAGATGTTTAACAATAAATGCAAGGGTGCCAGAGAAAGCCCTTGGCAGTTCTTGCCCACTTCATACTTAGGCAACCAACCCTAATTTAGCGTAGACGGCCTGACTGCAGACATTTCAGTCTGGCAATTGTAATTTCAGGACAGGGAATGGGTCCAATGTTCCTCTATCCACTACGTCACACTGGCTACCAATACCAAACACAGCAGCCAAATGTTTATTTTTGCAGAAGTTTGTTGCTAAGGAAATCTTGGTCTGTAGCAGCATCACGATTACAGCTTTTCCCCTCCCGTTAAGAGATTTTCCCTTATTCAGCTTGCACACTATATAGGTATTTTCTCCGCCTAACCATTCTGCCAAAACTATGTGTGGAAAACACATTTCGAATATCAGGTTCAGATGTTTAAGTGGAGGAAGCAGGGAGGTGAATTTCATTTCCCTCCTTTTTCCCTTTCCACCAAAAGTGCTGAGTGGCATTACTGCTGCTTTCCTAACTGA
The DNA here is from genome assembly GCA_023362775.1 of Charina bottae. NCBI lineage: Eukaryota > Metazoa > Chordata > Lepidosauria > Squamata > Charinaidae > Charina > Charina bottae. The sequence goes on from JALMGJ010000001.1 coordinate 14,712,698, forward strand.
ACGGTATACATAAAGCTCCAGCAACTACTTAGACATATGGAATGATGTGTCTCTTCTTCCAGAAGTATGAACGTATAAAGCCCTTCTGGGACCGCTTAGGCATGTTCCTAGGATTATAGAGTCCAGCAAAATTATTTGTTATCTGACTCATGTTAATCAATATATCATTTATAAGACAGCTTTGAATGAGGCAGCAGCTGAGAAACATCAACCTGATTTCTTTATCTGTTAAATATTTATAGCATGCCCACTATCGGAGCAAATTACAGTCATTGAAATAAAACAATAAAATGAATGAATATATATATATATATATATATATATATATATATATATATATATACACACACATACATACATACATACATACATACATACATACACACACACACACACACATACATACATACATACATACATACATACATACAAATTAAACGAGTTTAAACTCCCAAATCCTGGGGAAAAGAGGAATGACTTGATCTGGTATCTAAGAGACACCACCGGAGCATTCGGGGAGGGCCTTGCGCAAGCCAGGCATACTTGCTTGGTTCCCTCCCCTGTACCCACAAAATTTCACTGAAGGGGTGGAGGGGGGACACAGCCAGAAGAGTTCCTGGAAGACTTAGGCAAGTATGCATAGGAGGAGCTACTCTGACCCCAAGCCAGGCCAAGCTTGCACCATACAATTGTATCAGTCAATCCCAGCTCTGTTTTTGTTGTTGTTGTTTTTAAATTAATCCCATAACCATGCTTACTTTAGGATAGATTCTATTTGAAAAAAAGTACAAACCATTCCCAGGTATTGCTATGTATAAAGAGGGACGAGTGGAATTACTTTTCCACAAATGTGGTTTTAAAATCCATTTCATAAAATTTACATCTAAGGCTGCAAACATATAGATCAGTGTTTCTTAACATTGGCAACTTTAAGATGTGTGGACTTCAACTCCCAGAATTCCCCAGCCAGCATGCTGGGAATTCTGGGAGTTGAAGTCCACACATCTTAAAGTTGCCAAGGTTGAGAAACACTGATATAGATGCTTCTCAGGGGATAAGTCCCCTTGAACTCAGTGGCACCTACTTCTGTGTCAACATCCACTTATGCAGAGTTTGAATATACTTTTCTATCAACACTAAGTAGAAATTACTACCAGATAAACTTGGATAGGACTATGCTGAAATATTTTTTTCAAAATAATTCTTATGAGTAAGAATAACTTCATAGTCCTACTATTCAAAGGTTTGTGACCTGGTCTGCCCAACAGTAAACCGCCCAGAGTTCCCCATTGGGGGGAGATGGGCGGTTATATAAATTAAATAAATAATAATAATAATAATAATAATAATAATAATACAATATGGGTATCATTTTGTCACTCAAAACAATTTAAAAATAATCCCTATCAGTCTACAATCCTGTACAGTTTGCAAACCTATAACATATACACTAACTTGAGAATAAATTCCGTTTAACGAAGAGGAATTTGCTTTTGAGTATATCTGAATAGGATTATGCTACAAGAGCAATAGAAATGCCATCCTATCCTGTTACTATTAGTTAAATGTACTAATCACGCAAAGGGGTTCCAGATGCCATATAGAACATGATGAGATATGTTTCTAGCCAAGAAAACTTACAGCCTATGGCTAAATACATACGCTTATTAAAGATCCTTACTTCAGTGTGGTAAACTTCTCTCTCTGGAACCATACATGGTAGCTCTTGGAGCAACTCTGAGTCTAGTTTCAAAAACCTTTTGTAAGCAACCATTTCAGACTCCTGGCAAGAATGCTCTATCCCTTCCCCTAGTCCACAGGCATGGACTCGGGGGCGGGAGAACAGCCATTGACCTGGTGTCTTCTATCACCTGCTTCAGCCCTCCCACCACTGGTGTATTTGAAGTCAACGGGAGATCATTCTACGCTTAAATGTTGAAGCCCGAACGTGTTTTCCTTCTCTCCACCTGCAGTGTGAAATTGCTACATCAAAGAAAGCCAGGCTGGGAGAGGGATGACAGGTATTAGAAATACTGATCTCGATTCCTTGAATTATTATAACAATAAAATACCGGGGGAAAAGCTGGTTCATACAGCCCATAACATTAAAATCCAGGAGGTACAGGCAAGTGCTTGAGTATTGCCCAAATTATTTATTTGCTCAGCAAGCACATTTTGGGAGAACAAGACTTCCCTTCCAATCTTCCTGAACTATTCATTACTAGAACACTGGGGCCCTCTTCTGGACCTGCCTCATAACACACCTAAAAACAATCCAACAAAGTTTTCAAGTGTGTTCTGAAACTTTTTTAAATTATTTTTTTATTTATTTTCTATCCCTTTATTGTTTTTATAAATAACTCAAGGCGGCAAACATACCTCATACTCCTTCCTCCTCCTATTTTCCCCACAACAACCACCCTGTGAGCTGAGTTGGGCTGAGGGAGAGTGACTGGCCCAAGGTCACCCAGCCGGCCTTCATGCCTAAGGCGGGACTAGAACTCTCAGTCTCCTGGTTTCTATTGGCTCCTTCCTAGGGCTGAAAAAGAGGGACTGGCCCAAGGTCACCAAGCCAGCTTTCATGCCTAAGGCGGGACTAGAACTCACAGACTCCTGGTTTCTAGCCCAGCACCTTCACCACTAGACCAAACTGGCTCTCTTGTTGCCTGTCAACCCTCTGATGTAGGCCAGGTCAGGAAACAGACACTGCAAGGACTACTAGAACTCTATTCCGCAGCATGGCTGGCTGGGGAATCCTGGGAGTTGAAGTCCACACATCTTAAAGTTGCTGAGGTTGAAAAATATTGCTCTAATACAGAGCTTTCCAAACTTTTCATGTTGGTGACACACTTTTTAGACATACATCATTTCGCGACACACTCTTACAGCAGGGCATCATTTCGCGACACACTCTTACAGCAGGGCACAAGGCAGGCACTAGGACCTGCATGGAATCCTGGCAGGGCAGGTTTGGAGGCAACAGCAGCCGCAACACACCCAGACACTGCAGCCGACACACTAACGTGTCCCGACACAGTTTGGAAAGCTCTGCTCTAATACCACACAGAATCAAGGTGGGGTTGAGTCTTTCTTACACTCCCTCCTTTCCCAGGGCTGAAATGTCATTTACTGTCTTTTTTATCTGCTTACGGTTCTTGTATGCCTTCATACATGTTATCTCCACCTTCCTCTACACCACTTCCACTGTCAGAACCAGGCTTCCCTTTCACAGACGAAGATGTCCCAGGCACGTCATCATGCAAAACAACTAGACTCATCACGCCCCCACCCAAGCTTAGCGGTTTCCCAAGGTCAACAGACAAATGGAGCTGGAAAGACCCTACTGTATTCTTTTTTTGTTGCACAGCAACCAATCCTGGAGAGTGTATCGTGGCAGCAGAAGGGCAATTAGGGTCTGTGTCACCCAGGAAACACCATCCAAACATGGATTCACCCATCCAAACATGGATTCCCCCCAGGAAACATTCAGTATACAAATACTATTTTGTCATTTTGGCGCCTCCCCCCCCAGCGCGGCGCCCGGGGCACATGCCCCGCTCCCCCCCCCCAGTTGCGGCCCTGCGTGGCAGAAAGTAGGAAGTCCCCTTCATCCTGGAATTGACAACTATCAATTTTCTATTGATACTGGTGACAGGTCCCAGGGGCAGGGCTTGTGTGGGAATTTCAGATGGAACTGATGTGTATCAGGCATGAGGTATAGATATCTGCTGTGGTCCCCCATGACTTCTCAGATTTGGGGTAGCCTTTGTGGTGAAACAGATATTCCAGGCATCTCCCCCTGGACCTACAATGCAGAATGTGCTAACTGGAATCTGGGCTCCTGGCTTAGTTAAGCTACATCTTTAATGATGAAACAAGATAGTTGCTTCCTCCTCCCCAAAACATCAGCAAACTCCACATATTTTTCTGGTAAGGAAGGAGATTCAGAGAGCTGTGTAGGAGAGGGAGAAGGAATAAGATTGGAAAGCTTGCAAATGGTGCTGTTGACAACTTTGTATTCCCTCACCAATATTATCTCTGCATTCCTCTGCATGGCCCTTCTCTGAATCAGGTTTCAAATATTACAATTTGGCAATACAGTTAATTTCTAACACAGTCACTACCAAAATGACTGCATTTAAGACTGGGTAACATTAGCAGACTTCCTGTCGGAAATGGCGGTGCGGTAGCCGAGGCTTTCAGAACTCTGAAGCCTCGTCCCAGCTGTTCTCCGTGTGCGGTGGATCTTGGAAGGAGAGAGATCACCAAAATACTCCCCTGGACAAGGAGAGTTCAGAAGATTTACCAAGAGGGTCGCGGATCGCTGCTCCCCTTTGCCCTCTTGTTTTCCACCACGAGAGGAGTGGGGGTTGTAGCAGCGAAAAGCGACTGGAGAAAGAAAAAAGCTCTGCGGAGGGCAGTAAATCTCGAGGTAGAGACAATAGCACCAGCTGAATCTGACCTCTTACATCACTTAAAGGAGAGGGGGAGGGGGATCTTGTTTTTTCTCTCTCCCTCTTTTTTTTTTTTTTTTGTTTTAAATAATTCTTTTTATTATCATCTAAGATCTAACTCTGGACTTTGTTTGTGGATGCTGGTGAGTTTTTTTTTTTTATTCTTTGCCAAGGAACCGTTTATATGGGTGGAAATTAATAAATGGACTTTGCCTTGTTATAGATTTTTTTTTTAATGAATTTTGATTAAAAAGATTTTTCGATGGTAAAATGGTTTACCTTACATTTGGGATTACAATTGTTTTATTCTACTTATAAATTTTTGTTGGATTAATGAATTTTTGTGTGTGTGTGTGCTTTTTATAGTTGAGTTTTCATTGAACATAAACTGCCTGAGAATTGCCTGGGTTGTTTACTTTTTCATATCGTGTTTTGTCTGTCTTTTGGATTTTTTTAAGAAACTCTTGTTCTTATTGGATTACAATTGTGTTGCTATGACGACTACTACTGGGTGACTATTTTTTTCCCCCTTTCTTTTTTCTTCCCCCTGTGTTGGAAGGAGGAGGAGGAAGAATTAGTATTAGAAAGACATTTTTTTTAAACTCCTATAACAGTGACATTATTCTTACAATTGCCACAAGAGGGAAGAAGGAGAAAAAAAAAGAGAAAGATGTTAGAAGACCCTCTCTAGAACCAACAGAAGGGTCTTCGATGGAGATGCAAAGGGTTTTAGATGCAATCACAGCACTGGGTCAACAGGTTGACAAAAAGATAGAAGATATGAAAAAAGAATTGACCCAGGATTTAAAGCAGGAATTTAGGAAGGAAATTCAGAAAGTTAAAGAAGTTGTTGATAATTTGTCAGTGGATCTTAAAGACACACAAGGAAGGGTGCAAACGTTGGAATCCAAATCAGAAGCAGTTACTAAAGACATTGATCGAAATTTAGATGCTATTGCATTAGCAGAAATGAGGGAGAAAGGATTTATATTGAGATTAAGAGCAGTTCTGGAACAACCTGATGAAAATACAAGGGAAATTATTGTTTCTGCTCTAGCCAAATTGTTAGAGATGAAAGAACAAGATCTTGATCTTGAAATAGATAAAATTTTTAGAGCTAATTCACATTATGCTAGAGAAAGAAAAGTTCCAAGAGATATATTGATACATTTTGTGAGAAAAGTTACAAGGGATCAAATTTTGAAAAAAACACTATAATATTGGATTGAATATAGCAGGAAAGAGAATAATTGTATTAAAAGAAATTCCTTTAAGAATATTAAGGAAAAGAAAAGACTACTCATTCCTTACAGATAAATTAAAGCAATATAATATCCCATTTAGATGGGAGAGATTAGAAGGAGTAACTTTTATGTATAAGGAACAAAGATTTAGATTAAATTCTATTTTAAAGGCGAGAGCATTTTTGGAGAGATATAGGGCAGATTTGAGTGATACATCAAGAGACTTGAAAGAAATGTCACCAAAAGACAGTGAAATGGGTGAAGATTTATCTGAGTTGGGGGCTGTTGGACTGGACCTTAAAAAGAATTTTTAAATATGAATTTACTTATGGATGATAAATACCTAACTTGGAATATAAATGGGATGAATTCCCCCCAGAAGAGAAAAAAGATTTTTCATTTTTTAAAGAAATCGAGGTTGGATATAATTTGTTTGCAAGAGACTCATATTTGTAAAAAAGATATTAAGTACCTGATCCAAAAACAACTTGGAGAAGAATTTATTTCAGCTGGATTAAAAAAAACTAAGGGTGTTGTTTTGTATATACAACCAAAGTTGAATCCACAAATGATATTGACTGATGATGAAGGAAGATATGTTGGAGTTGAAGTTAATATACAAGGGACTAAAACGTTGATAGTGGGACTTTATGCTCCAAATATTGACAAAGGAGTATTTTATAAAAATTTAATGGACAAATTGTTGGATTTACCTTATGAAAATTGGTGCCTTATGGGTGATTAGAATGGGGTAATTTTTCCAATGGAAGATAGACACTCTCAAAAAAGATTGAGGCCCATGCAAGGAAAATTACCCCAAACATTCTTTGATTTGAAAGATATGTTGGATTTACAAGACATTTGGAGACTCATGAATGGAAATTCTAGGGAATATACACTTTTCAGAGAGATGTAGATCATTTTCCCGAATAGATATGTTTTTGATTTCTAAAAGTTTGATGCTGGATGTTACTAAGGTTGAAATATTACCTAAGACTTTCTCAGATCACAATCCAGTTATGTTGACTATTAAAGGGAAAAGGAATACATTCCGATGGAGATTAAATGAGACAATTTTAAGGAAAAATGAAACAGTTGATACATGTAAAAAAAAGTTAAGAGAATTCTTTCAATTGAATTTAGATAAAGGCACTAATATTCAGTTTGTTTGGGATGCCAGCAAAGCTTATATGAGGGGCTACTTTATCCAATATAATGCTCAGATGAGGAGAAGAAAACGAGAGAAAATCCAACTGATTTTAGATGAAATTAAAAATAAAGAGACTTGTTTGAGAGATAACCCATTAGATGAAACATTGATGACTCAAATTAAATTTTTACAAAAGCAAATGTCAATAATATTGATACAGGAATTAGAGACTCAAATTAAATTTGTGAAACAGAAGCATTTTGAATTTGCAAATAAACCAGGCAGATGGTTAGCTTATAAATTGCACAAACGAAGACAAAAGAATTTAATTCCTAAAATACAACATGAGGGGAGAACTTTGGTGGACAACGTAGGTATCCAAGAAGCCTTTTATTGTTATTATTCATCATTATATAAAAAGCAAGATGTTTAAACAAAAATTAACTGTTCTCACTGATCAGCAAAAGTTATTGCTTAATAACCCTATAACGGTAGAGGAAATGTCAACTGCTTTCAAAAAAATTAATAGTGGAAAAGCGCCTGGTCCCGATGGTTTATCAGCGGCTTATTATAAATGCTTTGAGGATGAGCTTTGTCTTCCTTTACAAAAGACTATGAATTCAATTTTAGAAACAGGTGTAATGCCAGAAACATGGAAAGAAGCTCACATTGCATTGATTCCAAAAGATCAACAAGATTTGACTTTAACGAAGAATTATAGCCCAATATCTTTATTGAACAATGACTATAAGATATTTACAACAGTGTTGGCAGAAAGAATGAAAATTATTCTTAAGAATTTTATCCATGGGGATCAGGCAGGATTTTTGCCTAAGAGACAAATTCGAGATAATGTTCGAAATGTTTTGGACATATTGGAGTACTTGGAACAACATAATGAAAAACAGGCTGCTTTGATATTTGTAGATGCTGAAAAAGCCTTTGACAATTTAAATTGGCCTTTTATGTTTAAAGTATTGGAATCTATGAATTTTGGGGGAAACTTTATTAAATGGATTAAATCTATATATACCCCCCAAACCGCTAAAATAATTGTTAACGGCGATTTCAGTAAACCAAGTGAAATTCAAAAAGGTACAAGACAAGGATGTCCTTTATCTCCACTTTTGTTTATACTGGTCTTAGAAGTTTTACTTAGAGACATCAGACAAGATGATGGCATTTCTGGTATAAGAGTCAAAAAAGAAGTTTAGAAGCTAAGAGCCTTTGCTGACGACCTAGTCATTACTTTAGAAAACCCATTGGATGGGATTGAGTTACTAATGCAGAAATTGAAAGACTTTGGGTCGCTAGCAGGGTTCAATGTGAATTTACAGAAAACGAAAGTTTTAACTAAGAATATGAATTGCCACCAACAAGAGAAATTGAGAGAATTAACTGGATTTATAATGGGGAAAAAAAGTAAAATATTTGGGAATACATTTAACATCAAAGAATGTCAATTTGTTTCAGAATAACTATTTTTCACTTTGGACTAGGCTGACCATACGTCCCGTTTTGAACGGGACTGTCCCGTTATTTCACCATTTCTGGAGCGTCCCGTCGTTATAGTCAAAATCACAATTTTGTCCCGTTTTTGAAAAATCTGAGTCAGGAGTAAGCCTGCCAGGAGCGGGTCAGCCCCTGCCGCCATGCCAGATTCAGACTCAGTCGAAGGAAGACGAGCCAACCTCCGGAAGAAGCTGGCATGGTCCGAACCGGAGCTGCCGATTGGAAGCAGCCCAAAACAAGAAGCCCCTCTACCAATCAGCGCTGATTGGGTCCCAGCCGCAAACGGCGTGAGATTCCAGCCTTAAAAGGCCGAATGCAACCAGCGCCAGACGCGTGCTGAGGAACGCTTCCCCGCCACCACGTGCGACCTGACAGAGCCTGCCACCGGCCGAGACCCAGTAACCGTGCCCCGGCTCGTCCTTGCCCTGGACCCAGCCTTGGAAGCAAGTATACCTGCAGCCGCAGATCCTGCCTGGAATCCTGTGGGAGCTCCGGCGGGTGGCAAGGGGCGGAGTAGTGCGGCTGAAGACCCCAGCGCGGCCGGCTCCTGCTTATTCTGCTCGGTGGTGGCGACTCTCCCTCCCTCAGCCAAGCCCGAGGGGGCCGGGGTGGCGGTGGGCCTCCGTCCTCAGCAGGAGCTGGCCGCGCTGGGGGGCTTCAGCCGCCCCTTGCTGCCCATCGGGCTGCGGGAGCTCCTATCTCCTATCTAACTGCTAATTGTGCTTCATGCATTATATAACAAGAAACACAGCTTTGCTGTAGGGCAGTGTTACTCAACCTCAGCAATGTTAAGATGTGTGGACCTCAACTCCCAGAATTCCCCAGCTAGCATGTCTGGCTGGGGAATTCTGGGAGTTGAAGTCCACCCATCTTAATGTTGAAGTTGAGAAACACTGCTGTAGAGAGTTGCAGTCAATCACTGCTTTCTGAACTTGCTTCCAGATTCTCAGCCAATGGAGGAAATAGTATGAGAAGTTCTTCAGAGGAAATATGGTACAATTACAGGGCAAGGTGTTTATACCATGTGAAGTTTCTAGCTTTGATAATTAAAAGCAACACAAAACACTTCCTGATTTTTTCAGCCTTCAGCTGAAATTACTGTCACCCTCAGGTGGGCTTCTGGCAATCATAATGTCCAGACAGTTGGGCTGGAAATACCAGATTCTTTATGGGAAGATATACTGCAAGTTACAGAGGAATCATTGTCACAATGGTTGCTAATCTTGATGGCTGTCTATAATGTGCAGAGGAAGAATAATTAATATCCAGTATAATTCTATGGTGACAGATTAGCAGATAATTTTGCAGTATAATTTTATTTAAGCCAACTGTTTGGTTTACCCTGATTTAAAATTAGGAAATTTTAAAAGTAAAATACGTTTTCATCAATGGAAATGACATCTGAATCATCTATTGACTCAGCTGTTGCTATACTTTTTTATAAACTCCTAACATAATTAATCTATAATTAAAGTCTATGACAATATCAACACAAATTGATGATCTTAACTAGCATTCTCAGTGCAAGTGCTGAGTTTTTATTCCATAAATATATGATTAATAATCTAACTGACAGGCAAGTTGGCATGCTATTGTCTGTTGGTTTGTAGATTAATCATTTAACACGTTGGTCTCAGAGCGGCTTGTGCAATGCTCCTGAGTCAACTGTGGCACCGTGATTATAATAGGAACTAGTCCAAATCTTGGGAAAATGATTGCAGAAAGTACTTTGCAAAAAGTGGAGACTTATTTGAGGATAAGCATAGTGCCCTCTGGGGTCAGTAAAAGTCTTTGAAAATAATTATCAAGTATTAAATTAGGGCCTGGTCCTTGCTTTTCACCATAAACAGAAAAATATTGTGGTAAAATAGTCCCACTGCACTAATTTTTATTATTTGATTTTCACTTTGGGGAAATCAGAGATTACTTGAGATGTGTGTCAGTGAATGTATCTGCATGAACAATACGCACATGTAAAGTGAACATATTAAATATTTTTCCTGATGTAGAGTTAAGCATACTGAGAAAAAAACAGATACTCAAAAGTTTTCCATGGACTGGGGGGGTGGGGTTTGCAGGCGGGAGCCAATTGTGTGGACCAGGGGCGGAGATTGCAGGTGGGAGCCAATCACGTGGACCGGGGGTGGGGTTTGTCAGTGGGAGCCAATCGCACAGACTGGGGGCGGGGTTTGCAGGCAGGAGCCAATCACACGGACTGGGGGGCGGGGTTCAGAGTCCAGCATGGTGGCATAAGACCCCGTCCCATTTTGCCATCCCAATGTCCCGTTTTTGACTCAAGGAAATATGGTCAGCCTACTCTGGACAGCTATAAAAAAAGACTTAGATCGGTGGGAGAAACTGCAACTATCACTATTAGGTAGAATATCAGTGATTAAAATGAATATTTTGCCAAGAATTTTATACCTTTTCCAAACAGTACCTATACTGGCTTCAGAAGCGCCTTTTAAACAATGGCAGCATGATATATCTACGTTTGTATGGCAAGGGAAAAAACCGAGAATAAAATATAAAGTTTTGCAAGACTCAAAAGAAAGGTGGCTTGGGCCTCCCAGATTTGAAGTTATATTATGCAGCATGTTGTTTAGTATGGCTTAAAGAATGGATTGTTTTGAAAAATGAAAAACTATTGAATTTAGAAGGTCACGATTTAAGATTCGGATGGCATGGATATTTATGGTATGACAAAGTTAAAGTTAATTTGGACTTTAAAAATCATTATATTAGAAGATCTTTGTTAAGGATTTGGAATAAATATAGGTCAACTTTATGTTACAAGATGCCTTTATGGATTTCTACACAAGAAGCATTCTATAGAACTGAAACAAGAGATAAAGACAAATGGTTGACTTATAAGGACTTGTTAGAAAAAGAACAAGGAGAATACAAAATTAAATCAAAAGAACTTGCCTCGGAAGGATATACTTTTCAATGGCTTTCCTATATGCAGCTTATAGAGAAATTCAAGTTAGGTAAAAAAGATTTTGGATTTGAACAGAGTAAATCAGAATTTGAAATACAACTTTGTGAAACAGACGAACATCTAATTGCTAAAATGTATAAACTATTGTTGAGAGGGGAAATGGTGGAAGAACAAGTTAAAGACTGTATGATTAAATGGGCAAAAAATATCGGTCATAACATACATATGCAGCAATGGGAAAATATGTGGTCTAAAGGATTGAAGTTTACTCTGTGTTATAATTTGAAAGAAAATTTCTATAAGATGATGTATCGATGGTATATGACCCCAAAAAATCTTGCAAAACTATATGGGACTGTTTCTAACAGTTGCTGGAAATGTAATAAACAAGAGGGGTCGTTTTACCACATGTGGTGGACATGTAAGATTGCAAAGAAATTTTGGACCCAAATACATACGTTGATGCAGCAGAGTATACTACAAATACAGATCCCGTTTAAACCAGAATTATTTCTGTTGGGAATATTGGACTTACAAATAGAAAAACATTTTGTTAGAATTATACAATATATGATAACAGCAGCAAGACTCCTTTATGCACAATTTTGGAAAACTCAGACTTTACCAAGAGTACAAGAGTGGATGTTAAAATTGATGGACATGGCAGAAAATGATAAATTGACTTGTTTATTGAACGAAAACTCAAGTTATCAATATCTCAAAGAGTGGAAACCATCGATGGACTCTTTGCGAAATGCAGGAGGGGCGAAGCTTACATGGGGTTTTGAAGAGTAGATTAAATATAATAGAGTATATTAGACAAAGAATTATTTCTATCTATTGTATGAAAAACCAACATTTAAGGCAGATTCTTTTATCTACATGACCAGAGATAGATTGGAAGTTACCTATTTTTCATATCTTTTTCTTTCTCTTACTTTACTACACTTTTTCTTTATTTTGTATTTCTATTTCTTTTTCCGTTTCTAACTTTTAACTATGTATTTTAAAATCCTAATAAAATTTATTAAAAAAAAGACTGGGTAACATTAGCATACTTGAATATAACTTCAACATTTCAACTACAAATAAGTTCAGGAAAAGTAGCCCTTATAAATAAGATATTGCTGTAAGTGAACAGAGGTATACACAAGTCCTCCATTGGTAATTCATTCAGTAAATTCTCTCAAGTCTAGTGTGACACCTGGTGACTTCATGACAGACCCATGTTATTTTCTTGGCAACATTACAAAAGTGGCTTGCTATTACCTTTTTTCTGGGACGTTTTTTCAACTTTGCAGTCTGGCTGATAGCTCTGGAATTTCCAAAGAATAAAGTATTCTGGCCCTGTTTAGCTTTTCAACATTGGCCAAGATCGGATAGGCGCTGCTAACCTGAACATGCCTGCCTTCAATTTTATAAGGAGTTTTCTGTTGCAAACAGATTAAAACGTAACTAAATCAACTGATCCTTAATGGTGATGGCTACTACAACAGGACTTCGTCTGAAAGGAACAGGTATGGCAGCAACTGATCAGGCGTGAGTACAAACTCGTTTTTCAATTCAGTTATCACAATAAAGGGTTAAGTTTCCTTAATATTGCCTGCATTTGTTACAAAGGTCTGGACACCAAAGTCACTAGGCAGTTCTAAACTTGCCCTGTGATGCAGTGAAGAAAACATGTGTACAATTAGACATTGTCAGATATTCATAAATATTAGGACTATTTCAGTGAAAGAGTACATGGATTTATGCAGAAGGCCCCCTTCTTATCCTTGGTATTCCCAGTCAACAATTACACAAAGGGAATGACAGGAAAAAATTGGAGAGCCTCTACTAGCACTAGAATAGACTCAACTAGACTAAAATGAGTAAATGCCTGGACTGTATTATAGCTTAATAGAGTCCTACTACTATTGGACTAGTTCCCAAGAGAGTTTCCAAGTAGCAGGGTGCTCCGGGTAGCCTGATTCAGCAGGTATAACTTAGTGAACAGCACATTTTAGCAGGATCCTGGCAGAAAGTCACAGAGTTTGTATACAGAGTTCTTATCTAAATATTTTACAAGACAATAGAAAGTCAGCACAAACCAAGAACTATCATAATTAGTTGAGCCTCTGATCAAGTTCAAACTCAATAGTTGTAACAGTTCAGCCTTAACTAGCATTGCCCTTTCAATAATACCTTTCCAGTTTGGCATCAGGGGAAAAAAACCAGACATTTTGATCCACAACTGTATTTTTTAATTTATCATAACTTCCACAATACAATAAATGACATATTAAAGAGGGACAGTTACGTCATTTTCCACCTCCTGGGGCTAAATAATTTAGTCCGGCAAAGGTCAGCACTGTCCAGATCACTCAGGGATTCATTATTCTTCTAGACTGATTAACTTTCCAATCATTTACTGAATTCCTTTTTTCGAACTTTTGATTTTGGCGCTGCCAAAAAGAAAAAAAACTGAAATCAATTATATTCAAATCTATAAATGTCTATATGAATTTAAATGCTGATGACAGATTTTACCATTTGGGTTCTCTTGTCTATAGAAGGTTTTCAGCATTTCCACAGCTTCTTCAGATCGATAACCAGCTATGCACTGGAGAAATTAAAAACGTTGCTCAAAAATGCATCCTAAATGAAGGTGCACCAACAGCAGAATTATCTAGTTAAGACTGAATTATACTATAGTTAATTCCACCTACAGATTATTCTCAGATAATATTCATTTCTTGAAATGTATGAGCATACACACGAATATATAAAACAGGACATTCTCGGTGAACAAGAAATTTAAAAAGCATGTAGTTAAATGAAGGATTGCTTTCCATAATGTTTGAAGATTTTTAAAATGCAAACATTTCTTCTCATAACTGCCACAATACACAGCTAAAATGTAATCACTAGGTGAAATATCAGAGAACATTTGCATGTTGGTTCTTCTTAAAAATCCAATTCTATTCCTACAATTGCTTCCAATTTTGTTTTGTTTTGTTTATCTAAACACAGAATTTCCCTTTTCTATTTGATATTTAGGCAAAGAAACAAACAATTGTTATACGGAACTTCCTATGATTTTCCATCTATGGACTTAATTTCATTGATGTTTCATGGCTAGGTGCATTCACTGAAACCACCTTGATTATTAGCCGTTATTCCATATTCTTATTTTTTATTAAGCTATGAAAAATTATACCCCACTCAACCACAAAGTGCAAGAGAACATACAGAGGATGCTGTATTACAGAATAGCATTCCAGTCAATTATTTCCATAAAAAAAAAAAAGAAAATGGCTGGTTTAAGTCCTGAAATAATTTGTACACTCTGTCTTCCCAAATGTTGATTCAGCCCCAGTTCTAGAGCAAAGCCTTCATTGCTACACCGCTTTGATATATCACAGTCTTATGAATATATTGAAAGGCACCATAATAAAGTACTCACTTGAAATGGTTCCCCTGTACCTGTTAAGGTAGCAGAAGAGATATTCAGAACTGAGCCACAGCCTCCAAACCGTTCATTTTGGCAACCATACACAACCAGTGGGATTTATACAGATCAATTAAGGCATTAACTAGGTTAGACAAGAAATCATAAACAGACAGTATATGATATACAGATAGTAATAATTCTGGTTTGACAGTCCAGTTATTCTGATATACCTGCTTTCCATTGTTACTGTTATTGTTATTATTTACATTTGTATACAGTACCGCCCAATTCCCAATGACCCTGGTAGGTTCACATGTAAACAGCATTAAAAGGAATACAGGTAGTCTTCACTTAACAACGGCAACTGGGACCGGAATTTCCATCGCTAAGCGATGCAGTCATAAAGCGAGATGTCATGTGACTGCATCGCTTAGCGACAGCATTCCTGGCAATTCCCCTTGCCGTCGTTAAGTGAATTTTACCGGTCGTTAGCTGAGCACCCACCCCAATCCAAGCTATTCCAGGCTTGATCCCTCCCAGCCCTGAACCTGAGTTAGGCAAGCGACTGCCTTCAACTCCCCCCACCTATCTCCCCACCATCTCTGCCCTTTTGGCTGCCCGGCACCCTGCCTCGCAGGGTGGCAAGCAGACCCGTAACTGCGCAGCTCTGGGGATGCAAGAAGCTCCTGAGATGCAGCACAGCACGGAACTGCAACGGCTCCAGCCCAGCCACGCGAAGCCACCCCAGGAAGCTCCAGCCACCCCAGCCCAGCCATCCCAAGCCACCTCTGCTTCCAAAAGGGCAGAGACTGAAGCACTTGTAAGTGCGGGCGGGCTGCCAAGTGCCCGAATTTTGATCACGTGACTGCGGGGGCACTGCAACAGTCGTAATTCCGGACACAGGTGATTTCAAATGGTCGCTGAACAAATGGTCGTTAAGTGAGGACTACCTATAAAACAATGTTTTTAACAAATAAAGCAATGGGGGCTGGGGGGGCCTGGATGGGGAACAACAGGCTTCGACTGAACCCAGAGTTCAGAGTTCTGGATGGGGTTGCACTACCCCACTCAGACTCAGTGCGGAATCTGGGGGTCCTTCTGGACTCACAGCTCCTGCTCAAAGAGCAGGTGGCAGCCGTGGCCAGAAGGGCCTTTGCACAGCTTCGGGTTGTGCGCCAGTTACGCCCTTTCCTGGATCAGGATGCCCTCCGTACAGTCACTCATGCCCTGGTCATCTCCCACATAGACTATTGCAATGTGCTCTACATGGGGCTACCCTTGAAGAGTATCCGGAAGCTGCAACTGGTCCAGAATGCAGCTGTGCGCGGTTATTGGTGCCCCAAGATCGGCACATGTGACACCACTGCTGCGTGAGCTGCACTGGGTACCGGTTTGCTTCCAGGTCCAATTCAAGGTGTTGGTTATTACCTTTAAAGCCCTACATGGCATGGGACCAGGCTACCTGAAGGACTGTCTCATCCCCATAACATCGAACCATCCCACTCGGTCAGGCAGAGAGGGCATGCTGCGGACCCCGTCAGTAAGGGAGTTTCACTTGATGGGGTCCAGAAGGCGGGCCTTCTCTG
The DNA here is from genome assembly GCA_023362775.1 of Charina bottae. Taxonomy (NCBI): domain Eukaryota; kingdom Metazoa; phylum Chordata; class Lepidosauria; order Squamata; family Charinaidae; genus Charina; species Charina bottae. The sequence goes on from JALMGJ010000001.1 coordinate 14,729,018, forward strand.
TGGTGGCGCCCGCCCTTTGGAACATTCTTCCCTCAGAGGTGAGGGAGGCCCCATTGCTCCCGGCCTTCTGGAAGAACTTAAAGACCTGGTTCTGCCGCCTCGCCTGGGATGGGAAGGGTAACAGCTCCTCCTGGGGATGGCTGGTCCCATAGAGCCCTTTTAAGAACAATTTTATTCCCTTCTTGGATTGTATTTGTAATTTATTTGTATTTATATTATTGTATTGTATTTTTACTTATTTTACTTATTGATTGTAAACCGCCCAGAGTCCCCTTTGGGGGAGATGGGGCGGTTATATAAATGGAACAATAAGTAAGTAAGTAAGTAAGTAAGTAAGTAAGTAAGTAAGTAAGTAAATAAATGAATGTACTCTTTTTGTTTACAACACATGCATCCATAGACATCTTATTACAAAACTTGTAGCTTCCCAAAATATTTCTCATTCTCCCCTGGGCCAACAAAAGATGCCTTCCACCCATAAATTGAGGGCAAAAATATTGCTGAATTATCCTTGCCATACCCCATCATCCAAAACCAGAAATTAAACAAGATGTTTTGGAGAAAAGAAGTTTAAATTAATATCTTCCTGCTCTATGAAAATTCCAAAATTTCACATAGGACACAAGCACTTTCCCTGCCTAATGTAGGCTTGATCCTGCAGATCACCTTCTTTTCTAGCCTACCCATATCAAGATTTGCTAATAAAAACTCAGAGATTTTATGACTCTGAATACGCAGTTGGAGAACAATAGCACAGAGGGTCTTCTTCCCACGGTTCCTCAGGGTGGGAAACAGAAACCTGGACTACTTAAGCCTTGGCTCAAATCCAGCTGTATTCCTCATATGTTCAAAGTTCCTGCAAATCCCAACACAGAGCATGTATGAACAAGAAGTGCTCGAACTTTTGGAGAAGGATACTCATCATTCGAAGAGCAGCTGCACACATAATACAGGGCTCAACTGTGACATATAATACTGTGTGTGTAAAGACTTCCTCAGGTTCCTTCTTGTGCTGTTGACACCAGTCCAAGACCTGATCAATTGCTACCATTTCTGCATGACGAGTAGCCTGTAAGAATAAAGCAAGAGAGTATCAGCACTGATGCCATATAGAATGGATTACTTTGCATACAACACACATACAAGGAAAAAATAACTCTGTTTTTAGTAGAAAGGCAAATTACAGGAGCTAGTCTGGACAAGATGGCCTAGGACAGGTTTCCTCAATTTAGTGCCCTCTAGATGTATGGAGACCAGCATTCTCAATATTACAAGCCAGCATGGCCACTGGTTGAGAAAGGTTAGTTCTCTTCAGCTCTGCGATTCTATGCTCTATGCTTTCCATAGTTCCCCACAGCTGAAAAATAATCTGCCTGAGGTAGTCCAGATTCTGTTTGGATTAAGGCAAATAAAACAATTCACTGAAGCATGGAGTTAAATACTTTCCTAGGCATGAGAATGCTTGCTGTATTGTATCAAGAGACAAAGGGTAAGATCATAGCTCAATGCCTTTTACAATTTGCTTTATAAGCAAGATAAATCAAAATAGCACAGGTGATCTTGACCCTTGTTGGAAATTGGTTACCATTTATTCATTTATTTGTTAGGTTTTTATCCTGCCTTTCTTCCAGGAGCTCAAGGCGGTGTAAACAGCATTCTCTGCTCCAATTACTTCTCACAACAGCCCTATGAGGTAGGTTGGGTTGAGAGAGGGTAACTGGTAAATGTGTGGTTATTTTACACTGTGCCTTTTGCTTTCACTTTACTGGAGCAATACCAAAAGCCAATCACAAAGCGGAACAAAAAGGACTGTAAGAGCCACAGGAACTTAGTCTGAAAACAATAAAGGTCATCAATCAAACCAAATCAAATGCATGGAGTTGTGTCTCTGCTTTACTGACTTTTCCCTCTCAATGTTTGAAGCAAAAAGGATAAGCGTTTGATCGCTTCCCAGTCTTTTCTGTTAACAAATGTGATGTTCATCAGCTTCTCTACAGTACTGTTTAAAATACCTCTGACATTATTGTTACAGACACTGAACAGAAGCCCTCTTAAGTAAGGACTGAGAGCGCAGGGGGAAAATAGCTGTTTGGTTAAAGTCACGATTGGCTGCAAGCAAAATTATTCTCCTATCTGTCAGGTATCAATTTCACATTGTATATTTAACCTTTTCAACAATTAATGCAAGGAAAAAGACTAATCTAGCAGTCGTAAAAAGCAAAAAAGGCAGCACAGGGAATGCTCTCATGAGCTTTATGCATGTTCATGGATTACATCGCCAGGTTTTTTTACAATTATGGCAGCATTTTGCACTGATGCCATTACATGCATCTACTTTCATTTATTTGCAATATACTCTACATGTTAGTTCCCTACTCTTGAGGTGGACAAAACTCTCAAAGCAGTTTATCTAAAAAAACAGCAGTCATCATATCATCAACAAAATAAAAAGCAGAGCAAGGAGAAAAACCAGCAGCAAAACCTAGACTTTTCTGCAGCTTCACCTCCGCTGGCAGGGAGCCTCTTAGAAAAAGTTCTGAAAGTAATTGTAGTATTTGGACAGATTCATGCAAGCGAAGGGAGCCCTGAAGACACTCAGGAAGCAAGATGTTTAAACAAGCCTCCTTTTTGAACTGTGCCTGGTAACTAACTAACTAATAGTTAGTCCACCTGTTTCAGACTAGCAGGATATGAACTCTGTGTTTATGCTTATTCAGCAATCTCATTGCTGCATTCTGAATTTCCTGTAGCTTCTAAATAATCCGAAAGGCAGCATACGTACAAAACATTGCCTGTCGAACAATTACCAAAAAATGCATCACTTGGTCAGTCTATCCCTTTCTAAGAAGGGTGATTTGTACCTAAATATTTTAAGAAAACATAATGTTACAAAATGGGAAATGTTCTTCGTTTAGAACAGCATGCACATTCCAGATATTTAAGGCTCTTCCCTTACTGTTTTTTAAAACAGCTTATACATTTCATGGTATGCTTCTTACTATAAATTTATAATACAAATTGAAAACAACAGCCTAATTAATTATTGGGTAGATGAAAGTATGCTACTCAAGAAAATGAATGGGGCATATGTGATTGATAACAAATATGAAGCAAATAGAATGCATTTAGCTATAATCTAATGTTACAATACCATCTTACAAATTAATTTTAATGTGAACAGTCCTTCAAGAACTTGTGCTTAGCAGGTGCCATAAATACTATAAAACACTCTAGGGCGCAACAATAATCCCTGGCTGAGAGCTGGCAAAATTCCTGACTGTTAAAATGCTCTCTGTTCTTATAAGAACTGTTAAAGTCCTCTCCGTATAAAATCAGTTAGATAGAATCCATTGTTATTAATGAACTGCCATGCACAGCCAGGTTTTCAGCATCTCCAACTATGCCGACGACTTCTCAAGGGATAGGGGTTAGGGTTGTGTTTCATCATAACACTAACAAACATATATTCAAGCCAGGTCTGGCGATTGTTCTTATTGTTGTGCTGATCCTTGAAAACAAGGGATGTGACATCAGTAGCTTTTAGTAGATCAGTATCTGTTCAAGAAAACAAACTCTAAAGTTTCAATAAATCAATGTAAAGTAAAACGAGAATCTAAATTTATTCCAGAGCCACTTATAGAACTAGGGCATTGCAAGGCAAATAATCTAATCACTTCAGGTAAATTGCACACTAATCTCTTGTTCTCCTCCCGTTCCATGAAGGTGAATAAGTTAGTAACAGCCAAGTGTGTGCACTCTTTTGGAAGATTAGAATCTTCTTGTGAAATCCATGCCAAGTTTATTTCTGCATTGCACTCTTCTACAATGCGTTCTGCAGGACAGTGTCTTTTTGGGAAGAGCCACAATAATAATACTTGGGGTTCAAACCTCAGTGTGCCCAAACAGAGTTGAGAAAAAATCCTACCAGAGTAGACAACACTGGGTCAGGGATCTTCCTACATTTATTCAAGTAATGACTAGTGCAAATAAAGCAACAATAATTTCTAAAACAAGTTTAGTTTTAAGCTAGAGAATGGTGATTTCAATCATTTTAATATTATGTATCATAAAATATGAAAGTGCAGCTTTTATTCTCTGAATTGTTTCAGTGTTGATTTCAAATTGCAAATCACTCAGAGATCTTTATTATACATGCAATATATATTGTTGTAATACATTCACCAGTCTTTCTCAATCTTGCTAGATTTCAGTTCCCATAATCCTCAACCAATGGCTATGCTGGCTAAGGGATTACAGGAATTAAAATCCAACATATTTGGAAATTGAGACATTGTGAAATACTACTACATTTTGAAAACTTGATCTTGTCCAGGTGATAGTAACAAAACTAAAGGGGGAACAGTTGATTTGACAGGGTATGCTTGCAATGAGGCTTAGAAGACCAGAGAAAAGTTACACCTGAGGAAGAAAAATACATATATAAATCAAGTAGAAAGGAGAGAAAAAACAAAAATAGACACACATAGGAAGGAAATGCAGACAAAACTTGTACACTGCCTAGCAGACAGCTCAAAAACAACAGCTCAGAGAGAATTCACTGCATTACTACAGAAAGGTACCCTAGGATGAATGTAAAACGAAGTCAGTTCAAATTTGTTATGTCTAAATTCTAACATACAACTTATAGGCATATACATTTGAAAAATAATTTGTTGTTGTTTATTCGTTCAGTCGCTTCCGACTCTTCGTGACTTCATGGACCAGCCCACTATTTATCCAATAGGAATTAAAGAGTCTCATTTACATCACTGTTTTTTTTCCAAAAAATATGTATACATATAAAACCTATATTCTATATATAAAATAAAGCTAAGTTATAGAATGTAGAAATATAGGCATCTTATTTCAATTAGTAAATCCTTGAAACTATGTATTGAGTTGAACATCTTTTAGTAATCATCAGCTGTATCATATTTAGAGATATCCTATTTGAGTGTTTGGTGGTCAGTCACCTTTAAGAATATGTAATAGGTTGGTCGATGGAGATAGATCGAGAAAGGTGTGTGACAAGGTTGCATTCTGTCACCTTTCTTATTCAACTTGTACGCCGAACTGATCATCAGGAAACTGGAGCTAGACGAATCAGAAATTGGGGTAAAAATTGGCGGAAGAAACATCAATAACCTTAGATATGTGGATGATACAACCCTTGTCTCAGGAAGGCCTAAAGCAGCGGTCCCCAACCTTTCTGGCACCAAGGACCGGTCGTGGAAGAAAATTTTTCCACGGACCGGAGGGTGGGGTTTGCAGGCAGGAGCCAATTCCGCGCACCGGGGGGTTGGATTTGCAGGCGGGAGCCAATCGCGCGCACCGGGGGCGGGGTAATCGCACGCACCAGGGGACAGGGTTTGCAGGAGGGAGCCCCGTGGCCCACTTCCTAACAGGCCACGGCCCACTAGTGGGCTGTGGCCCACAGGTTGGGGACTCCTGGACTAAAGCACCTAATCATGAGACTCAAAGAAGAAAGCGAGAAGTTTGGCCTCTTTCTGAATATCAAAAAGACCAAACTCATGACAACTACAAAGAATGGAAACATCAAAATAGTAATTGATGGAGATGAGGTGGAATGTGTGGAAGAATTCACCTTTTTAGGATCAGTGGTCAATCAAAATGGCAAATGTAGCCAAGAAATTAATCGCCAAATCATGCTGGGTCGTACAGCAATGATGAGTATGAATCAAATTTGGAAAAGCAAGGTTGTTGACGATTAAGTGTAGACTAGTCCGCACTATTGTGTTCCCCGTAACTACTTATGGCTGTGAAAGTTGGATGATGAAAAAGTTGGATAGAAGGAAAATTTATTCTTTTGAACTATGGTGTTGGAGGAGGCTCTTGCGAATCCCTTGGACTGCAAAGATAATGAATAAAGAAGTGTTGAAGCGCATAAAACTGGACATGTCACTAGAAGGAAAAATAACAAAACTTAGACTTAGTTACTTCGGTCATGTCATGAGAGCAACATCGTTGGAGAAAGACGTTATGTTTGGAACGGTCAGTGGCAAAAGACGACAAGGACGCCAAAGAATGCGCTGGTTGGATGTAATCAAAGCTGACACAGGCCAAAATTTAAAGCAACTGAAAGAAGCTGTACAAGATCGGAAATCATGGAGAGAGCTGGCTTATGGAATCACCAAGGGTTGGATTCGACTGAATGGATAATTCGATTCAAATAGGTTGGTTGTTCTATTGCTTCTACTTCACAGTTCTATTTTTGTTAGCTTGAAAAGATATTTTAATTCAAACATGACTGAATCATAGAATTTAAGGGTTGGAAGGGACCTTAGAGGTCATCTAGTTCAGTCCGTCTGGTGTGGGAATCCATTATTATAGTACCCCTGACAACGGTCAACCAACCTCTGTTGAAACACCTTCAAAGAGGGAGAGTCCACTATCTCCTGAGGCAGTCTGTTCCACTGTTGAAGAGCTCTTCCCATTAGGAAATTTTTCTTGTACATTTCTTGTAATTGCCTGAAACCCTGGCAAATTCTTCCTCATCTTCTACATGATAACCCTTCAGATACTTGAAGGGCACTATCATGCCTCCCTGCAGTTCTCTGTTCTCCAGGCTAAAGATGTTCAATGCCTCCAACCATTCCTCATCAGTTTTTCCTTTGAGGCGCTTATAATTTCCTCTGGACACACATCAGTTTGTTAATGTCCTTCCTAAAATGCACTGCCCAGAACAAGATTGCATTGATTGATAAGATTACTTTAAAGGATTTCTAAATAAACTAAAAGAAAAATAAAATAACACAACAAAAATAGTAAAAATGGATGCTCACTAGCATTCAGAGAGCAACATTAAACATTTTCTGTTAAAAAAAAATGTTATCATGCCCCTCTTAAATTACAGATAGTCCTCGGGGTATGACGGTAATTGTGACCAGAATTTCTGTTGCTAAGCAATGCAGTTGTAAAGTGCGATGTCACGTGACCGCACTGCTTAGCGACAACAATCCCGGCAGTCCCCATTGATGTTGTTAAGCAAGGACCACTGGTTGTTAAGCGAGGACTTCAAGTGACCATGACTTGCGAACTCCTGCCAGCTTCCAACAAGCAAAGACAATGGGAAAGCTGGCAGGAAGACACAAATTGTGGTCATCACAAGCCTTTCCTTAGGTGGCTTGCAAGCAGGCTGGCGGGCAAGAGCTACAGGCGGGTGGGTGTCACAGGTAGGCACGAGTGCTGGTGGGCACTACATAGTACAAGATCCCCCTGCCACCCGGGGGCTCCTCTGGAGAAAAAGTGGCATGAGTGGGAGTGACTTGCAACCTCCTGCAGGCTTCCCCATTGACTTTGCTTGTGGGAAGACAGCAGGGAAGGTTGCAAATGGTGATCACGTGACCACAGGACACTGCAACGGCCGCAACTCTGAGGACCGGTCATGAGTCCACTTCATTCAGTGCCATTGTAAATTTGAATTGTCGCTGAACGAATGGACATAACCCAAGGACTACCTGTAATATAAGAAAAATATAAAGTGGTTTTCCAGAATTGGAGAGATGTGATTATAGAGAACACAGCATTTTTTCATTAGAATTTTAGAAAAAAAGAACACAAAACATAAACACTCCAAAACTTGCTATGCCATTCCCAAATTACACAAGACAGGTTTTAAACATAGCCGAAGTAATGGCAATTCTTTATCCATTCCATTCCAATCCAACTTGAGGATCTCTCCCATTGGGGGAGATGGGCGGTCATATAAGCTTGAAAAATAAATAAATAAATAAATAAATAAATAAATAAATAAATAAATAAATCTTTCTATTTACATTTGTGGTGCAAAGGATAGCATTCACTAAATTACTTACATTTTTAGTTTCATTAACTTCATTCCTTCCTTTTCCTACAATTTCATTATTGTAGACCATGAGGCAACCAACAGGTACTTCACCATTCTCAAGTGCATCTTTAGCCTATCAATACATACAAATTAATTAGCAACAGCAGTGTTAAAAGAGGGATATTGTGTCATATTTATCATGGATTACAAGTTCAGAAGCACAATGCATTCAGCTGCATTTACTTCAGTACAGGTAGTTCTTGTTTAGTGACAATTGGGATCGGCAACTCGGTCAGTATGTGACACGGTCACTAAGTTGAAAATAGCATGACCGCGAATGTGCTTATGATTTTACTTCAGCTTTTCTTTTCCCCACTCCTCTTCCCTATGGAATACTCACCCTGGCTGGGATAATTAGCAAGAAGGAAATTTATGTTTGTATTACATTCATTGGAGAGGAAGGGATTACAAGAATGTAAGCGGGCACACAATGGGGAATACACATAGAAAGGAATGCGCTGGCAAACAGCCGGTGCTAGTGCATTCTTTTCAGTGTGTATTCCCCATTGTGTGCCTGCTTACTCTCTTGTAATCCCTTCCTCTTCAATCTCTCCTCTCTGCGAGGAGGGAAAAAAAGAAAAAAAAACAGGTCAGGCACAGGACAACACATACTGACTGTAATGGCAGACATGTGACTGAGAGAGCGAGAGAGACACTGCAAAGGTCATAAATGCATGCCATGGTTGCAAGGTTATTTTTTCAGCACCATCGTAACTTCGAACGGTCACCGCATGAGGCAGTCAGCAAGCGAGATCTACCTGTACAACCTTTTTACCAATACAAGGAATAATAGTATACAAGGATGTCTATGAGAAACCAGTTTCTGACTGAATGGATCACACAGATAGCAAAATAAAGGACATATCTGCTGGCACCTGCCTTCCCCCACAGAATCTTCAAAAGAAAAACAAGGTGAAATTAGCACACAGCAAGAAAATGACAACACACAGCTATCATTTATTAGCTGAGCTGTGCCTGAATCAGTAGCTTACTCTGGTCCACTTATGTTTCTGTTTACAATGCCTTTGTTTAGTCACACACAGCAACTGCTATGCATGCAATATGGTATCATTATACAATAGATGGCAAAAGTAGACATATGGATGAAAGTTCTCAGGAAAGATAAACAGAGTTACCAACACTAGTCTAACAGACAGCTTTGTTCTGGGAGACGGAACCTTTTCTGGCTATATCTAGCTTTGAGAAAGAAAGAAAGAAAGGAAGGAAGGAAGGAAGGAAGGAAGGAAGGATCCTGATAATCCATAGAAAGGGATGTTCAAGGTGTTAAAATACATAAATAAAAGATGCATGTTCAATACATAAACCATTGAAAATCACTGGGTTAATAGGCAATATTCAAGAAGTGCACATTAAATTCCTTTTCCCAAATCCCAAGTGGCTTTATTTGTTTACTTCTCCATCTTCCATATTTTACTTCACACTTCTCATGCCTCCTGATCTTTATTTACTTCCGAAGAAACTCCCTGGCCTTAGCACTAAGGGCTGGAGTTGATTCCTAGATATTAATCTCTTTCAGAGGTTAAGACACTAGACCAGGGCTTTCCAAAGTTTTCCTGCAGCAACACACCAACCGTCGTTGGTGTGTCGCCGCGGGAAAACCCGGAAGTGCCGCTGTTGCGGCAGCGCGCAAAAACCCAGAAGCGCTGCTGCCGCTTTCAGATTTTGGCGCGCCGCCGTTGGTGTGTCGCTGCGGGAAAACCCGGAAGCGCTGATGGCGCGCCATCAGCGCTTCCGGGTTTTGACACAACACATCTGGGCCCCACAGGCGACACACTTTTGTGTTGCGACACACAGTCTGGAAAGCTCTGCACTAGACTGAATCCCAGGTTCTAGTCCACCTTTCGCCATGGAAGCTCAAACAGTAGCTTTGGGCCAGTTGTTGTCTCTCAGCACAACCTACCTTACAGAGTTGCTGTGCTGGGGAAAAACAGGAGGCAGAAACACTATGCACGCCACCTTGAGCTCCTGTACCAAAGATGGAATGTAAATCTAAGAAATAAACTGCAGAAGTATGCTCACATACTTTTGCTCCCAAAGTAAGCCTTAAGTCATCATTAAATTGCACACAGAGACAAACACATGACTTGGCAAAAGTATACTCTGAAGGTGGTCGAAGGTGGTATTCTGCCCGGCCTGAAACTTTATATCTGAGTAAGTAGTAATGTCATGTCCTTAGGGCAGTATTTCTCAACCTCAGCAACTTTAAGATGGGTGGACTCCAACTCTGGCTGGGGAATTCTGGGAATTGAAGTTAAGGTTCAGTTGCTGAGGTTGAGAAACACTGCCTTAGGGCAACACGTATTAATTAAGAACTGAGGATTGGCATCTTAAATGAAGTTTGGGGGCAGGATGCATCTCTCCAAGGTAGGATCTTGTTCATCACATGTGTGTTCACTCAAAGCCCTCTCAAGTGTGTTTCCACTCATGTCTACCATTAGCTTTTTCTTACTAATATAGCCATGAAAGGTGGAATTACACTCCCACTTCAGGTCAGATCCCTGTCACTTGCAGTTCTAGCTAATGAGATGCTGGGAAAATTCGTTATATAAATTTGATAATATAAAATAGATACACAGACAGACAGATATACAGACAGACACATAGTTAGTTTTGGCTACACAAGCCAGCACCTCAAAAAAAGACGACCTGTGGCAAGGCTTTATGATTCAGGAGGAGCCTAAACCTTATTTCTGAGAGCAAACTCTTTAGTTCCAGATTGGGAATTAGACCTGCAAACAATGAAATCCCCTGGAAAGCTTATTTAACATGATAAAAGCCCATCATTCATTCTGAAGAGAAATCCGACCGAGTAAGCTCCACGGTGTTGGATTGTAAACATATCCCTACCTTCTTGTACATTTTAATACGACTATATAGTCATGTAGTAACACCCCATAACACCCCATTTCTTTAGTATAAAACTAAAGTAGGCCCAAGGAATCAAGGTCCCCACACTGGATTTCCTCTGTATACTTCAAATGAATTAAAAGCAAACATTCTTGAGGAGGCTGTGACTTATCAACACTTGTCAAGGATGTATGAATTGCCCTAGATTATATTGCCCTTTCCTGCCCGGATGGCCCTTGTAGAAGGAGATAAGTTGTCTTGTCCTTGCTTAAAGGACGTAATTCAGGGGGCCCATCCAGGGTTATAAAAAGATAAATAATATAGATAGTTGGCATGTATATGACCTGACCCAATACTTCCGTTCCTGCCCGGACGGGAAGAAGAGAGGGGGCGTTCTGATCAAGGTAACTGACCTGATTGGGTAGAAAGGATGTGCCATCCCAACGTGGGTCTTAGGGCAACCTAGGGTATATAATGTGCTGAAGGAAGGGGGTCCTGTGCGATCGCCCACCTAACAGCCTGCTGCCTTGTCTTTGCTCTTGGGTGAATAAAGCTCCTAACTTCATGCAATTCGTCAGTTTCTTTACTCCCGGCTCAGGAACGAACCTGGTAACATAAAATTTTACTTCTAACAACGGCACAAAAGATAATTCCAAACTAACTCAGAGGTGGATGTCGTCCATAAAATGGATTTCGCAATAAATGCGTTCGTCTTTTTTCAGTATTCCCCAGCCTCGAAAAGCTCCCAACCCCGAAACCTGTGTTTTCTTTTTCTTGCAGTGCGACTGGCCCCGCTACAACCCCTTTGGTTACTCTCCCTGCGAGTAAGCCCTCACCATATGTACAGCTCTGTCCATCCAGGCCTCAGTTTCCCCCGCGCTCACCCGCCATCTCTTCGCCGCTTCCATCTCTGGAAAGGAAAGCGTCGCTACGGAACGAAGAGTAAAAAGCGAACAGCTCCGGGGGATAAAGATGAAGAGCGAACCGCGCCGAGCTGGGGGACTCGAATGCGGGGAGGACTTGGGCTGAAAGAGGCTGGCGTCGGAGGCGAGGGGCGGGGCTTCCTGCGGCGCGCTGGGGACGGGTGGGCGGAGCGGCGGCTGGCCTGAGACTCTGCTGCCGCCGCCGCCGCCGCCGCCGCCGCCGCCGCGATGTTGCTGGCCGTGTGGGGCTTCCTGAAGCGTCACAAAAAGAAATGCTTCTTCTTGGGCGCTTTCCTGGGCGGTGAGTTTCCTACCGGGCATTTTCCGGGCCTTCGCCTGCTGCGCTTTGCCGTCCCGAAACAGACGTCAACAAGCAGCTCTACCTGGTCCCGAGCGCCGACTTCCCTGTAATCCGAAGCCCCTGCGCTCTTGCTGCTGCCCCCTTCGGCCCCAGCCCTGCCCAGAGCAGGACGCGTCCGCCCCCTAATCTGCAGGGCTGTTTCCTGCTCGATCCCTGGTTTTGCTTCGTTTACCCAGCAGTAAGTCCATGCTGAGTGGGGCTTGCTCCCAAGGAAGGGTGCATGAGAATGCAACCTTACTTCTGATTAATGTACCAATTTTCTTCCTAGTTCTATATGCTCACATATATTGGCTTGGTTAAAATCCCAGCATCTTGCAAGAGAAGTCGATATGTGGAGAGCGAAGAACTCACCTTGCCTCCTACTGAAGACACCTCCCTCCTTCCCAGACTATCTTGCTCCTTATCATACATACCCTGATATTTCTGCTTTTTTATTTGATATACTAAGGTGATTTTTGTTTGATTTTATTTATGTCGCATTTATGTCATAAGAAACCAAGTTAAAAAAAATAAACTCAAGTAATAATGAACAGGAGAAAAGATTCAAGCATATGCTTACTTGAGTTCATGTTTGCTAGCACCGGTGTGAACAAATTCCTCTTTAGATAGAACTGCAAACCAAGCAAATCTGGCTGTAGTTCCAAGAACATTATCTTCAGTAGAAGAGGAAAAATAACTTCACTTTGATCATTTTGTTCTGAAAGATAGGTGACAGATTTTTTTTTTCTGGGGCTTTGTAAAAATAGAACGAAGAAGTAAAGAGTGACAGAGAGCTACAATCACATTTGCTGGCCCTGGATGAAGGTGTGAATTAAAGGCAATACTTCAAAACCTGTCTTTAAGTACTCTTAATGGCATCAGTTGCTTTTGCAACTGAGTTAAAGCCTTTCTCGCTGGAAGATTCTGAATTCATAAATATGTTTCATAGAATGGGAATTTGTAATTAAAGGAACCAAGTTGACACTTTACAGTATGACTTCATAGAGCACTAACATCTAGTTGGATTGTGCAAACAAATATGCTTCCATATGATTTCTTTTGTAGTGGAAGGGGAGAGATGAGCCTGGGCCTCCATGGAGATCCATAAGATAATAATTGCTGTTGAGCAGGTTTGGCCCATGTGCTAAGTGACAAATCAGCCTGCATTTGTTCCCAAATCATTTTTGGCTATTGTAGATGGAATCAAGTGCCACAGCTTGAGCAGTTAATTAAAATTGTATATGTGTTGCTGCTGGTATGGAATAACCATTGGCTGCTTTGGCTTAGGCAGAAATGGAAACTGATACCCAGTACATCTGGAGAGTGCTAAGTTAGGTTAAGGAATACTTTGTTAAGAATGTGTCTGTCCTGTCTGAAAAGTTCCCCCAATGGAGATGGAGATCCTACTGATGAAAGAGATTCAAGTTCAGACACATTCTTTAATTTATTCACATGTTCTGGATCAACCTCGCTCTTTGCTCACAATTGCATGAACAGACTTGTACCTTCTCTCCTGCTCCGAGTGTGTCTTCTCATCTACTTGAGAAAGTATCCTCTTTTTTCCAAGTACAGAAGCTTCACCCCATGGTGTTGCCAAGTGCAGTTCTTTGTTTAATGCTTCTCTGGAAGTATATTTTTCTTAGGCTGATCAGCCATATCCCAAATTGTCAGTAGATCGATATTTTAGAGTGTGTGTCCAGCAGAGCATAAAGAAACACTGTATATTGAATGGTACTTAAAAAGGTCTCCAGTGCTACAAGGTTAAAATGTTAGCTATTAGCACAACTGACTACATTTGGTTTACAGAAACAGGGCTATGGTAATTATCTACAATTGATTATAATCAAATAAAGCCTCTACTAAATATGTTGTTGATTCCTAGTGACCACCTAGCTAGGCCTTTTCCAGGATGATCTGTCCCCAACCTTTAGGGCTTCCAACAGTGCACCCATCACCACTGTAATTGAATCCATCCACCTTGCTGCCGGTCATCCTCTTCTTCTCTTTCCTTCCACCTTTCCCAGCATTAGAGCCATCTCCAGAGGGCTAAGTCTTTGTATAATGTGTCCAAAATGTGATAATCTGAGCCTGGTCATTTGTGCCTCAAGTGAGAACTCTGGGTTAATTTGTTTGATGATCCATTTTTTTGTTATCTTGGCTATCCATGAGCCTATCCATTCTCAGGAGTCTTTTCCAACACCAACATTCAAAAGCATCAATACTCTTTCTATTCTGCTTCTTCAGAGTCCAACTTTTGCTTCCTTGGAGTGTCACAGGGTATACACTTACCTATAAGATTCTGATCTTTGTAGATAGACATATCTTAACATTTAAACATCTTTTCCAAGGTCTTCATTGCTACTTTATTTAGTGTTAGTCTGTAGTGCATTTCTTGAAATTACCTACAGTACAATATTTAAATAACTTGCAACCTTTATGTGATAACTTAACGTGTAGTTACATGAGTAATAGGGTTTATCCTGACCTTGAATGATATCCAGCCTTATATAGTATTACTTAATGTGGAGCAATATAAGCTTTTGACAGATCAGGACCATATTCCTTGTGGGAAAGTGGTAGTGAGTTATATTGTGGCTACAGGCAGTTCCAAAACCAAATATTAATCAAATACTCTTTCTCCTTTTCCTTTCACTCATTTATCATCTATACATGATAAATGTCTCTTGTCCATCTATTCCCCCCCCCACTCCACACACATTCACATCATCTCATAGAGGAAGCCATAAATATAAAGATGGTTGTGGGTATAGGGAACATGCATGGGTTTTGCAACCTACAGTTAATCTTGTGACTTAATTTTATTGTGAGAACTTATTCTGGGTATTTTTTGTTTCAATTTCTACTAATGAAATGCAGATATCAAGGGAAATCTCTTCTATGGTTGAACAAAGCAAATGGGGAAGCAACAGTAATGTTTTGATATATTTTATAACATCTGTAGGAGAAGTATATGATGTTGGTGTAAATTTGTTTTCACTGTATTTTGGCTATGTTTTCTTACCTTTTTCTTATCTCATGACATTCCTCCTTTTCTGCACTCTGCATACAAGAGTTTAGTGTGGTATGTATGTATGTATGTATGTATGTATGTCTTTTGCAGGGGTTTATGTACTTGGAAAATATGGTCAGAAAAAAATGAAAGAAATCCAAGAACGAGAAGCAGCAGAATATATAGCGCAAGCAAGACGGCAGTATCATTTTGAAAGTAATCAGAGGACTTGCAATATGACAGGTAAGGCAGTAGCTATTTTGTTCATCAAATAGGCCAAAGTCTGAAGCTCGCTGCCTGTCAAATTCCCATTTTTTCCAGCACTCATTTTAACATCTAACTCCTGTTTCTTTAATGAAACAATTGCTGCAGACACAGCAATGTCCAGAACAATGTTTGCTCATTCGGGCATCTCACCAAAACACAGTTAGCACCAACCATAAATACAAACATATTTGTAAGCTATATTTTCCATTTCTAAATTGCTAATTGGCTATAAATCATAATTCATCAATCTATCATGCAAAACACGATTAGCCCTAACTATGGTTTGGTGCTATGTGTGAACTAAATTGGTACTGTTACTTTATGCTAACATGGACGGGTTAGCATAATAAATAGGATTTAGAGAACCATATGTTTAATTTTGCATTTTCAGGAGGACTTGTGTTTTTTGACCAGTAATGTGCAATCTCACATAGCAGATTCCTTTTGAAATTGATGGACGTTATCCTTATATTTATTGTTTTATGGAGGCTATTTTAAATAAGTATCTATCCCAATATTTCTACCAATGTTAGAATTCTGTTACAGGGGGATCTTTAATCCTATTCTAAAGATACTTACTGTCCCTTGAGAGGGAGATGGGCGGGGAATAAATTGAAATAATAAATAAAAATAAATACTCAAGTTATTATTTTTACTTTGATGATGATGCTCCATGACGTCTAATAATTTTTCCTATTATTTGCTTTTTATTGATAGTACTATCAATGCTTCCAACATTAAGAGATACTTTGATGTATCAGCTGAATTCTGAGAGTCTCACTTCCCTGCTGAAAAACAGGTAAGCATAAATGGACTATTATAGTTTGTTTTGAATGCCTGTCCTTTAGATCTTGGTAGTCTGCATGTACATAAGGGTAGCACGGACAAACTATTTTCTGTAACATAAATCTGTAGCCTGTTAAAACGTTTTCTTGGCAAAGTCATGTAAGATTTAAAATACCTTAGCATGTACAACATGTATTGACTTTAGGGGAGAAAAACTCTGCCATTAAAATGTCTGGATCCCTCTTTCATGCTGTTGCATGATGCATGAAACTCTGAGATGACATTGCATTCTGGTTAAATTATTTTTTTTTACATGTCTTCTGTAATATTTATTACCAAGGCAACCTAGGGCTACACATTTGTATTTTTTTCAGCACCATAAATATGTACAGATTTATAACAATGCTATATGAGCAATCATGCTTATGCAAGTAAACTTCCTGATGCTTTCTAATATGCGCAGAAGAATGGGTAGGATTAAGAATCCATTCTGTTGGTGGAACAGTGTCCATCAACTGAACGGCATCATTGCATAAGTTCCTGTGCTTTGCAAGCAGTCTCCTTATCATTTCCCAAAATCCCAGCATTTACAGAATACTTTCTTCCTCAACACATTTTTTCTGTCCGATGTGGACTGAAATAAAGCTCTATCCAGTTCAGTTAATTATAAATGTGTTTATTCTGTTCTTTCTGTAGGCCAGCCAATAAGTTGGAAATATGGGAAGATTTAAAGATTATAAGTAAGTCAAATGAATCATTGTGCTTGTGATCCAGTGAGCCTCTTTAGGTATACACAGTGAGGCTTTTCTTTTTCTTCAGAATTAAGCTCTTTGCTCCTGTGCTTCAAGCACTGTCCCAATGAACACTATAATTTGTTATGAGGAAAATATGTTTACTCAAAAATAAGCCTTACTATTTGTATGTTAAGTGGAACTTTCTGAAATAGTTTTGAATTCTCATAGTGGTCACAGGTGTTATCTATCCTGGATATGTGGCTTCTGCCCTTAGATGTGTAGTTATTTTCCAACTTATTTTATTTTCTGTAATTCTAAACCCTCTCTTCCATTTGTAATGGTGTGTTTAAAAAATGGCCTCTCTCCTTATAAGTACTACCTCAGCATTTTGGGACACCACATAGCACCACTTAAAATTAAGCAGGAATCTCAGCTCACTAACTCTAAGGACAACTGAAGTTCTAATTCTGTGTCCTTCAGGCTGATTAACTCCCTTTCTTCATACTATTGACAAGAGCAATTGGGATGGTAGTTTGGCTGAGTAGGAAACAGCCCAAAGAGCCCAATCCCAGCCCAATCCAAAAACGCTAGGGAATTCCTGGAAGCTTGGCACTCAGACAAGTCAGCCATCAACAGGCACATAGAGGTAAACAACATTTACATACCATTCATAAGAGACAATAGAAAAGCCAAAAGACCAGAACACCTCCTTGCCAGCAATCAATACCCAGATATGCAAAGATTAACACCAGGATTAACACCAGACAAACAATCAAGTAGTACACAATACCCCAATCAAGGAACTATTAACTCAGTTAATGAACCAAGCAGCAAACAACAGCTTAATCAAGAAACTACCAAGGAGAGAACAATACCACCACCAACACAAGCAGAGCAAGCCACTGTATATAATCAGAGAGCAAACCCCACTCCCTTCTCGCACTGATGATGTTGCCTAGTCTGGCAATGAAACGTCTGCAAGAAAACAACCAGGCTCAGAGGGCAACAAGGACTCCACAGCCCAAAGTTTTCTCCAATGGAACTGGAGGGCAGCTTGTGTTGGCTAGCTGCACTTTAGAGCTGAATAATCCTGTCTCCATAGATATGAAGATGATCTACATGCCCAAAGAGGAAAAGCCAGTACCTATACAGGGAGCTGCCTTCGTAAATAGAGAGAGAAAACCAAAGTCCACTTAGCACTCAGTTCTTCCCTGAAGAGCCAAGGAATATTTGCCATAATTCCACCATGATGGCTGCCCTCAGTATTATTATTATTTATTATTATTATATAGCTGCCCACTCCAGGACACTCCTGCCATGTGTTTGTCGTCTTGTGCTTTCCATGAAAGCATGCATAGCTCAAGTGACTTACCACCACCACCAGGATGTGGCAAGGGCTTGAACTCCATCTGCTACAACCTCTGTGACCTATCTATAGCCTGGGGCATTGTGTCAAAAGCTGTGGCCAGCTTTGGTGTTGTGACCAGCTTTGTCCTCACTATGGTCCTAGTGGCCAGTGTGCTTTTCATCCAAGACTACTGGAAGAAGAGCTTACTAGGGACTCAGCCTTCCATTGTGTTGAACATTTGGGGGCTTTTCTGCTTGACCTTTGCCTTCAGCAAGATTTCTCAATGTGTGCTTCACAATGCTTCCTCTTTGGTGTCATCTTTGCTACCTGCTTCTCCTGCCTGGCTGCCCATATCTTCACATTCAACAAGGCATCAAATTCAGTTATTTCACACCAAAAATCTCTTTCCTTCAACTAATACTGTACATCTGATTGTGATGTTTAAAAATAGTTTTGTTCCATCAGCTACTGTCCAAAGGAAGCAATTGTTGTATATATTTTTTATGTCTGTAGAATATGTGGCTGAGTTTTTAAAAAGCCAGGCCTCAAAACTTTTTTCCTGTTTGGGCTCAGGAGCACATGTTCACCCCCACTCAGGAATGCTAATTGCCCCCCAGGTGCCGGCCAGTCTGTGAGTTCTGACCAATCAGAATTAGCTGTTAGAGCTTTGCCCATATTGGGAATCTGTTGCCTAGGTGTTTTGGTCACATGGTGGATCCTGTCCACTGAGATGCTGGTCAGGTAAAGGTTTAAAAATGTAAATGCCTTTTGTCCTTTTGTTTCTCTGCATTCTGCTCTCTGCTATCTAAATGGCTATGTTAATCAACCATGCCATGCTTTGGCTAAAGAAGATTCAAGGTTTGTTCTTATGTTTCTGTTTTAAATAAAGCAACGTTTTACTACAAACTTATCTCTTGGTTTTTCCATAACTCTGATCACAAATTTTATAAAAACACAAAAGGTTCTGTGCCCAGCAATTGCTTCTGCGATCAGAGACCAAAAATTATGGAAATAAAAGAGAAGAAAGCTGACCTGTTTTAGTCTGCATTTGGAGAGGCTTTTGTTTTTTGAAACTTGCCGGCAGTTACAGGAAGTTTCCATTGGAGGCGGAGTTTTGCCTCGTGTTTGCAAGCCTCGTGGTGTTTTTTGGATTACTACAACAGGGGAGAGAAGGAGCCATGGCTGCTGCTGCTACAGCTTCAAATTTTCAAGGTATGCTCCTGGAAAGACTTTCTAATTCTAATTATTTGAACTGGTCTTTGAAAATGGAAAGTTTCTTGAGGAGAGAAAATTTATGGTCTGCAATTTCTGAACAAATTCCTCAGAATCCAGATCAAGCCTGGTTGAGGAAAGATGAGAAATGCAAAGCCTCCATTATTTTGGCTGTTCAGGATGATCAGCTTATTCACGTGAGAGGCAGAGAAACTTCCAAAGACTTATGGGACTATTTGTGTGATTTATATGTGAAAACTAGTCCAGGCAGCAAGGTTATTTTAACGAAAAAACTGTACAAGGCTCACTTGCCTGAGAATGGAAATTTGCCAGATCATCTCCACAAGCTTCAGAATTATTTTGTGGAACTTCAGGAACGTGGGATGGAGTTTACCCCCGATGAAAGCCTACATTATGCTTTCTTCGTTGAATGAGTCCTGGGACACTTTAATTTGCTCCATGGAGGGAATCCCAGAAGCTGATTTAAATCCATCGTTTGTGTCTACCCGGTTGCTTGCTGAGTGGGAGAAGCGACAAGAAAAAGCTGCCTCCATTTCTACAATAAAGTCTTCTCGTGGCCAGCAGAGGGAGCAGAAGAGCTCTGAATTCCAAGCTTCTGCATTATCCAGCAGGCGATGCTTTACCTGTGGATCCCCTGCTCATCTCCAAAAGGACTGTGTTCAAAAGAAGAAGACTTCTCGCAAGAAAGAAGAGACTTCTGGAAAGAAGATTCTTCATGCAAAAGTTGTTGAGAACTCTGATAATAAAGATTTGTGGGTTCTTGACAGTGGGGCCAATTCTCATATATGTCACAATAAAGATTCCTTTCTGTCTTTGTCTAAAACTAACAAACAAAAAGTTTCCTTAGCAGATGGATCTGTATCCAAGATCGTGGGTGAAGGTGAGATCTATCTTCCATGTTTGGGGGAAACTGTTAAAAATGTTTTGTTTGTGCCTAATTTTCAAAGCAATCTCTTGTCAGTGGGGCAGCTAGTAGCCTCAGGTTATGTAGTAACTTTTAAGAAAGAGGGTTGTGATATTAGAAAGAATGGCAAAATGGTTGCAAAGTGTTTGCAGAAAAATTCTCTGTACATTGTACAAAATGCTGAAAAGCAGCAAATTGCTAAAGCTAAGGCTGTTTTTGAAAATAAGCCCATGCACGATCAGTGCATCCATTTATTACATAGGAGATTTGCTCATGCTAATTTTAAATACATTTCTCAAATGCCTAGTTATTCTGCTGATTTAAAATTGAAGTCTTGTGATAAATATCTAGATTGTGCAGTTTGCAAGGAGAATAAGACCACAAGGGCTCCAGTGAAGAAGTTTTCTGATAGGTCCACCTCTAGGCCTCTAGAGATCATTCACTCTGATGTAATAGGCCCATTTTCTCCTAGTCTTGGGGGAGCAAGGTACATTTTGACCTTCATAGATGATTTTTCCAGGTACACATTCATTTATTTGCTGAAACACAAAGATGAGGTCTTTGATAAATTTAAGGCTTTTGTGGCTTGGGCGAATGGAAAATTCCCAAGGCCAGTGTCTGCTTTGCAATCAGATCGAGGTGGAGAGTATCTATCCTCAAAGTTTAAAAGCTTTTTGTTAGAAAAAGGGATAGAACACATTTTGGCTAACCCTTACACTCCTGAACAGAATTCTGTTGCAGAGAGGAAAGGCAGAACACTGCAGGAAGCAATGATGTGTTTGCTGAAGGATGCTAGTTTGCCTTTTAGGTATTGGGGAGAAGCTGTTACTACAGCGTGTTATGTGCAGAACAGGCTGTTTAGCAGTGCAATTCAGGATGTGCCTTTTCATTTGTTCTATGGTGTCAAGCCTAAAGTAAGCCACCTCAGGGTGTTTGGAAGCACAGCTTGGGTCCACATTCCCAAACAGCTGAGGCGCAAGGGGGCTTCCAGAACAAAGAAAGCAATCTTTGTAGGGTATGAACAGAGTCAGAGAAGCTACAGGTTCATACTGGATAATCAACTGATAATTAGTAAAAGTGCTTCTTTTGCTGAGCAAAATTGGGATAAAATAAACTCTAGTTCTTCAGTTGATTTATCCATGGGGGAACAGCAAAGTCTTGCTGATGGTGATTTGCAGGAATCACCTAGTGAAGTCAATGATCAGGAAGCTGACTTGTCTGGAAAGTCAGAGGTTTCTGAGGACAATGGTGGGAAACAGAGTGTAAGTCCTGTCCTACCTCGCAGGTCTGAAAGGATTAATAAGGGAGTTCCTCCTGATCGTTATCAAGCAGATGTTGTGAAGGCTTTTCACATTCACACAGAGCCTGAGTCTCTGGAAGAAATTAAAGAGATGCCAGCTGAAATAGCTAAGTGTTGGCATGAAGCCATGCAACAAGAGTTGGATTCCTTAAAGGAAAATAAAACTTGGAAACTAGTAAGTTTGCCTCCCAATCAGAAGGTTTTAGGTTGTAGGTGGGTGTTCAAACTGAAAAAAGATTCTGATGGCAAAATTCAGAAGTACAAAGCAAGGTTGGTAGCAAAAGGTTTTGCTCAAAGAAAAAATGTGGATTATGACAAAACTTTTGCTCCAGTGACAAAAGCTGAATCTATCAGGTTGCTTTTAAAGGTTGCTGCCATGAAGAAACTGTCTGTTTATCACTATGATATTCAAACTGCTTTTCTGTATGGTGACTTGGAGGAAAAATTGTTTATGCAACAACCTCCTGGTTATGAAAAAGAAAAACATCTTGTGTGTGAATTGCAGAAATCCATCTATGGATTGAAACAAGCCGCGCGTTGTTGGAATATTAAAATGGATAATATTTTGCAAAAATTTGGGTTTCAGAAGGGAATTGCTGATCCTTGTGTGTATGTAAAAAATGATAAGCAAGGTGTAATGTACTTGTGCTTGTATGTGGATGATTTGTTGCTGCTCACTTCATCTGATGAACAGAAGCATTCCTTTGAGGTTTGTATGAAAAACAATTTCACATTGAAATGTCTTGGAGCAGTCAACAATTACTTAGGATTAGAAATTCAGAGGGAAAAAGATGGTAGTTTTCTCATAAGCCAGAGTAGCAAAATTAAGAAGCTGCTGGAGGATTTTAAAATGCAGGATTGCAAGTCTGTCTCCTCCCCCATGCTTCCCGAGTTTCTAAAAGAGGAGGGGGAGAAGGGGGATGGTGAGTCATCTGAAGGAGATAGTTTCAGATCAGCCATTGGCAGTCTTCTTTACATTGCAAACAATAGCCGTCCGGACATTTCTAACTGTGTCCATTTTGAGCAGGTTTGTGGAAAATCCCACATCTGCTGCAAAGTCTGGGTTAAAAAGGCTGTTTCGTTATTTGCAAGGCACCAAAGATTTTTGCTTAAGGTTGTCTGCTACAGACACAGAAGAAAAGTTAGAATGCTGGTGTGATTCAGATTGGGCTGGAGATCTCAGTGATAGAAAGTCTACTTCTGGAAGTGTAATTCAATTTGCAAAGTCCACTATTGCTTGGTTTTCCAGAAAGCAGACTGTAGTAGCCATCAGCACAGCTGAAGCTGAATTTTATGCTTTAGCACAACTGTGCAATGAAGTACTTTGGTTTACTCAATTGTTGGAAGACATTGGAGTCATTTTAAGCCAGCCTGTCACAATTCATGAAGACAATCAAGCTTGTATCCATTTGGCTTTATCTGAGAGTTCCAGAAATCGCACAAAGCACATTGATGTGCGTTTTCATCTTGTTAAAGATTTTCTAGCCAAGAAAAAGGTTGTTTTGAAATACTGTGATACTAAATTAATGTTGGCTGATATCTTAACCAAGCCTCTAGTTGCCAGTAGGCACTGTGAGTTAATTACCAAGCTGGGTTTGTTTCCATATTCTTTCTAGTCATAAAAAAGGGGAGTGTTGTATATATTTTTTATGTCTGTAGAATATGTGGCTGAGTTTTTAAAAAGCCAGGCCTCAAAACTTTTTTCCTGTTTGGGCTCAGGAGCACATGTTCACCCCCACTCAGGAATGCTAATTGCCCCCCAGGTGCCGGCCAGTCTGAGAGTTTCTGACCAATCAGAATTAGCTGTTAGAGCTTTGCCCATATTGGGAATCTGTTGCCTAGGTGGATCCTGTCCACTGAGATGCTGGTCAGGTAAAGGTTTAAAAATGTAAATGCCTTTTGTCCTTTTGTTTCTCTGCATTCTGCTCTCTGCTATCTAAATGGCTATGTTAATCAACCATGCCATGCTTTGGCTAAAGAAGATTCAAGGTTTGTTCTTATGTTTCTGTTTTAAATAAAGCAACGTTTTACTACAAACTTATCTCTTGGTTTTTCCATAACTCTGATCACAAATTTTATAAAAACACAAAAGCAATTACATCAGGACCCTCCTAAACACATGTCACTGATATTATATTTAACTCAGTTCAAAAGGATGTATTGCAACAGTAAAAGCACAATTAATGATTATCATACTTAAAAAGAATGGGTCATAATAGTGAGAGAGAAAAGTGTTGTATGGAACAATGTAAAAATCCTGCAAAATTCCCTTTTGCAATGCTTTTGTGAATTGTAGATTCTCTGTCTCTGTCATTTTTGCATTTCAAAGAAAATCTTCTGTTTTTTTTCTTTTAAGTCTTTTGCTTCAGTAAATCCATGTATATAATAGCTTTTTTGTTTAGCTAAATCTAGTACTTTGATTATCTTGCACTTTGAATTATGCTGTTCCTTTAAAGAGTTTGTTTAGAAAAATATATGAAATGGAGATTTGCCCTCCAAATAATTTCTAGTAATATATCCCTGATTAAAGTCTCCAAAAAGCACAATTACTATTTGATTTTATTGATGAAATATACTGTATGTTATTTTTGAAGGTAATTTCAGTATTTCATAGTAAATAGTAAAAAACAATTTTTGTTTTATTAAAGGTTTTACAAGAACTATTGTAGCAGTGTACAGCACGTGCATGCTTGTAGTCCTCCTCCGAGTCCAATTAAATATTATTGGTGGATACATTTACTTAGACAATGCAGCAGTTTGCAAAAATGGCACAGTAAGTAGATTGTTTTCAAATAGATAAATATCTGGGTTGAAAACTCAGAAAGGAAGTCATACTTTGAATAGCCCAGTATACTTTTATGCTTACTTAAATCTCATTGAAACAGACTGTATACTGAATATATTTATGATTACAGAAATATATTTATTTATTTATTTAATTTTTATCCCGCCTTTATTATTTTTATAAATAACTCAAGGCGGCGAACATACCTAATACTCCTTCCTCCTCCTATTTTCCCTACAACAACCACCCTGTGAGGTGAGTTGGGCTGAGAGAGTGTGACTGGCCCAAGGTCACCCAGCTGGCTTTCATGCCTAAGGTGTTATGTAAAAATTAATGTAATAAATATTACTAAAAATTATGTAAGATGTAGATTTAATTTTCCAAAATGGAATGATCAAAAATCTTTTTTTTTAATCCATTCAATCATGTCCAATTTTCGGAGACTGCCTGGACAAGTCCCTGCAGTTTTCTTGGCAAGGTTTTTCAGTGGTTTGCCCTTGCCTGCTTCCTAGGGCTGAGAGAGAGGGACTGGCCCAGGGTCACCCAGCTGGCTTCATGCCCAAGGTGGGACTAGAACTCACAGTCTCCCGGTTTCTAGCCTGGTGCCTTAACCCCTACACCAAAATGGCTCTCATATTAATCTTAAAATACCTTTAAGGTAAAAAGGTAATGCTGTAGCCCTGGCGCCAATCAACCTTTTTATATCTGGGAACTGCTCTTAAACAATTTTTCAGATGGTTGACAGCTGCAGAGGATGTGATTGTGATGCCGTGGCACCATTAAAGAGATGTGACTACAATTTTCAGCTCTGTTTCATCATTTGGACGGGGTGGGGGGAATCAAGGTTTCTTGATTCTAAAGCAAACCTATTGGTTTGTGTGTGTGTCTCGAGGCATTATTGACCCCTGGCAGGTGCCTGGATAAGTCCCTGCAGTTTTCTTGGTGAGATTTCAGAAGTGGTTTGCCATTGCCTTCTTCCGAGGGCTGAGAGAGACTGATTGGCCCAAGGTGACCCAGCTGCCTTATGCAGGACTAGAACTCACCATCTCCTGATTTTTAGCCTGGTGCCTTTAACCATTACACCAAACTGGTTCTCATTGGAGGTTTAGTACACCAATTTTACTTGTTGTTAAGAAAAAAAAGTGCCATTGTTCTTCAGTTTGCTACCAGTTCTTGGCAGCATAATCTTGGGGAGTTCAGGGGCTACAAGAGCCCCAGGTAGGCGTTGGATTGCCTGCCTTTGCTCTAGCTGCGCCTCCAAGATAGTTTTCATTCATTATTGCAAAGGATATACCTTTTATAGTGGGGGGAGATTATTTGTTCTATTCTGCTTTCAAAGACGGCAGAGTCCCTTAAGAATATCTTAGGAGTTTTACCAGCCACCAAAGAGGGATAGGAAGGGGAATTCTGTATCCTGATTTCCTGCACAGATATGCAGGACAGATAGTGTTCCTTAGGTAACAGAAATGATACAGAATGTCTTTCTTCTTGTAGACACTTTTAGCTCCCCCAGAAGTTCAACAGCAATATTTATCAAGTATTCAACACCTTCTAGGAGATGGTAAGTTATCTGTAAAATAATTTTACCTAAAATTATATATGAAGTTTGAACAAGTAGGAATTGATCTTCAATAAATAACTCTTCCTCTTCTGTCATAGGTTTGACTGAATTAATAAGTGTGGTTAAGAAGACCGTGCAGAATGTATTTGAGAGGTAAAATAGGGTCTTTTGAAAAGCTAAAGTACTTGGTTTGAATGCATGCTGTTGATGTTTAACTCTTCTCATTGCAGTCTCTCTCTCAAGCATGCACTTTCCCTCTTGGATTTGGAGCAGAAGTTAAGAGAAATTAGAAAGGTAATTGAACAACCTGAAGATGTTGCATCTGAAGAAACTGCATCGCAATCCCAGCTGTGTCATTACATGATGCCAGATGAAGAGAATCCTTTAGCTTTCCAGGTATTTGCATATTATTCAGAGCAGGGAATCAGTCTGGGTCTGAACAACAATGACCGTGGGGGTTGATTCTGTATGTTTTTCTTTGAATTAGAACTTGATCTTAAATCTAACATCTTTTATTTGGCTTCAGCTTTTGTAAGAATTGAACTAAACAAAAGTTCAAGCAGCTGTATCTTCCAATTTAGGATGGGGGAAAAAGCCACTCTGGTATGCGGTGGTTTGCCAGTGAATTCCTCATCTGTCACAAACAATGTCATTGAACTCTACTCCAGTGCAGCTCTTGAGTAGAGTTGCAATAGTCGTGGCTGAGTTCAAAGCAGATATAGTCAGTTACATGAATTGGGAAAGCATTCAAGTTGCCTTTATCTCCTGTCTTTCTAGGCCAATGAGCTTACAGAAGAAGATGTTGCTACCATTAAGTTACTTAATGAAACAAGAGACATGCTAGAAAGGTACGTAGCAAAAGTTTGAGGACCTGAACCCCTGTATTCATGCTAAACATGACACTTAAATGAGAAAAAATAGAAATGTGAATCAATTGAAATTTGGATGTCTTCAACTTTTAAGATGTTAGTGGTTTGTACAACTTTTTCTATAAACCTTTACAAATGAAAGACCCATTTATACAAATAACAGGCAATATTTCTGAGCCTTCAAGCGATAAAGCCATAGCCTTGTGCCTTGCATCCTCTTCATGCCCTCATATACTTTGACTTCCACTTCTCTGTGTTTGAGCAAATAAACAGCATTGAGGGAAGGGGGCAAGGGTGGGGGCCAGACTGACAGCAGCATTGCAGCATAAGCCCTGACCCTTTTCTAAATTCATTGCAATATTGCATGCATGACCCAGAATGACACGTTCCTGTGGATGCTGCTGGAGCAAACCATAATTATTATTGTAACCAAATTGACAAATATAGCTTGCCTACAATCTGTGTACTGAAACCATTTGTTTTTTATTGCCTGAGTAACAAGCAAACTGATTCATAAAACTGAGGAGGAGGAGGAATGTGTATAGTTGTTGGAAACTTTGGCATGAATAGAAAGATAAAAAATATTTGCCTTAATTATGTGACATATTAGTGCTGATAAATCAGGTACTAAGTGGATGTTTCTGTATAAGTTACTGTGTTTAATTGTGAGTATCGTTTTGGACTATGGTGCTGTATTTGTTTCCTTTACTTGTGCTATGGTAGGGTGAAATTGAACTTCTGTCCTCCAGTGTAGTATCATCAGTAATTCCCTAGAACAGAGCTTCCCAAACTTTTCCTGTTGGTGACACACACCGCCGGCGGCGCGCACAGCGGCGGCGTGCAGGTGTGTCACGCGAAACCCAGAAGCGCTGATGGCGCGCTGCCGCACGTGGTGGCACGCCATCAGCGCTTCCGGGTTTTCGCGCGACACACCTGCACGCCGCAGGCAACACAGTACAGTGTCGCGACACACAGTTTGGAAAGTTCACTGTTTGCACACAGAGAGAGAACGTTAGTTCATATATTCAACTACAGTTTTTTCCCCAAGAATTATGAATAATACCAGGGAATATTTTCTTCATTCCAGCCCAGATTTTAATAGAGTTTTGAGCACTTGCTTAAATAGAGGGTTTAGTCGATTACTGGATAACATGGCAGAATTCTTCAGACCTACTGAACAGGACATATGCTGTACTGGCTCTGTGAACAGGTAAAAAACTCAAGTTGATTTTAATATAAAAGTTTTATTAGAGAATATTGTATCATTTTTTCTAGCCTCTAAAAGCGGGATAGGACATTTCACAGTGATAACCATTCCCAGTGGCATTTCACTTGTGAGCAAAACTCCCCTGCAAATCCTCTCAAAGATTCAGGAAAATTCATCTAAAGTAGATGCATGGAAGACCCCCATCATGACAGCTTCCACTATGGTTCTAATGAAAGTGTTTTCATAGTAAGTGTGTGCAGAAGGGCCATAGAGTGGCTGTCCTAGGCTTTGAACAAACCTGACTGCCTCAAACTCAAAGAGCGGGTTTGGAGAGATGCTTTGCTTGTGTGTGAATTACCTCACTAAATAGTTTCCAAGCCTTAATAGCTATAGATTTTGTAGTTACTGCTTCTCATTTTGTTTTTACTGCGAGCTGTCTGTCAAATTAGGTAGAATTTAGGTAGCACTTAGAGAAACAGCGAACCTTTTCTGCTCCAGTCTAGGAAAAGCAACACATGAATGGCTGCTCGTGCATGCTTCCATTGCTACACCGTTGCCAACAGTCTTTGAGCAGGATCGTGTTAATGTGGAAAGTTATAACACCATCCTTCTTTATTTGAAGATTTTAGTAGAACCTGCTTCTGGTAATACTTGAATTGGGACATTGCAGTCAACTAGTATGCTTGACAGCCAGCAGAAAATTGTGAGGCGTATACTCAACACACAGAAATTGAAAAATGCTGGGCATGTAAATGGCAGAGTTGGGATCCATTCATTTGAATTCCCACCTGCTTACCACTGTTGCATTGTATAGGGACAGTTTCTGCTGCATACATTCATGATGTAGATATTCTATATTTATCGTCTTAAGATGCCTGTGATATCCGTACATTGCAAAAGTAATTAAGCAGACGGACTTTTCCTACAATTATTTTCCTGTCCTAGTCTTTCTAGTGCCAGTCTTCCTCTAGCCAAGATAATTCCAATAATAAATGGGCAGATCCATTCAGTCTGCAGTGAAACACCTAGCCATTTTGTTCAGGTAAGAAACCCTTTTTTTTTTTGCTTATCTTATAGTGCAATCCTATTCAGACCTACTTGGAAATAAGTCTGACATAGTTTGGTGGGATTTATTCCTAAGTAAGTGTGTTTAGCACTGTAGCCTTAGCCTATTTTAAAATTACATATCAACCTTTCTAAATCTAAATTTTAAATTTAATTTTAAAACAAAATTAAAATAATATGAATAGGAAAAGATTATGTCTCGAATCATGAGCAAATTAAGATATTCAGAATTAAAGGGGGGCATTTTATCAGCCTATTCTGTCTTCTCATGGGTATAACTAGTAAAGGAGGAAAGCCTAATCTTTTTGACACAGAAAAAAGGCTTTGGGCTTCCTTCACATCCCCACCCCTTCCCAAATGTTTTACATCTTTTCTATGTGATTACATTTTAATTTTGATTCTAAGCACTTGCACTGCTTTAGTGTAGATGTAATAAGTAAGGATATGCTAGTACTGCAAGGGTTAAATCTCAGTTGTTGCCCTCATAGTAAAAATGGTGCACTATAATAAAAAAGAGCAAATATCACTGATCTGAATATTCTTTTTAGGACTTGTTAATGATGGAACAAGTGAAAGACTTTGCTGCTAATGTGTACGAAGCCTTCAGTACAGCACAGCAACTAGAGAAGTAAGCTGCTGTGCAATATTTACAGAATGTACTATTTAGTATCCAGTTATTGTGACCATTCATTTTGATGATGAAACTCATTAACAGAGTGCTGTAGAATGATTAGCCTTGCAAAACAAACACATTTTAAAAAATACATCTCCCAGTTTTTATACTGAAATTCCTACACCTGACTAAAGTAAATGTTAGTATATATTAAAAAAATCTTTGTGCTGTAAGCCTTTGCACTGAGGCAGTCAGTTGTGAATAACTTGTTTACAAAAAGACAGTGCAATAAGCACCGTGTCAACAGAAAGCTGCTGAAGATCAATGCCAGTCTTTACAATTGCGCAGACTACCACAAAAACAGTATGATGGGAAAGCCAAGTCCAGTCTGCTTCTCAGACTGGGGTAAGATCATCTTTCTCCAGTCCCTCTCCAATTCAGGGACTTGTCAGTTGTATCAAAACCCCAACGTGACAGCGGGAAGGTGGAATGAAAATAACCAGGTCCAGCTCTGGTATACCTAGCACCATTTTCCCCCACTGGTAAATGGGAATGGCTTTTAGTTGATGTTTCTCTTGGCACCAGACCACCATACAGTTCTCTCTACAACTGAGTAGGCTAAGAGGGGCTTTGATCAAAAGATCATTATGCTCCTACTGTATTTCTGGTGGTGGATGAGTAATTATGCTTTTCTTTTTTTAACCACCAAATGTTTTTCTTAAGCTGACTTGGGGGAGCAAACAAACAGCCCATCAGTGGGCTAGATGGCTTCCTAAATTTTAGGTTTTTCAGGCTGGGGCTACTGAATATATATGCTAAGAATCTACTGGTATCTGGAAAGTGCAATGTTGAGCTTGCTGTAAGAGTTCAGAGTTGAAATGTATCGTTTCTAGCAAATATTATGTTTACACTGTTTATGAACGGCTACTGCTGTATACATTCATTTTGTAAATATTTTTAATTTGTATTACTTGGAGCCCTACGAAATATCTGAATCACAATAAACTATTTTGACAAATTACATGATGTCCTGGTCAGTATCGTTTATGGAATTAGGAATTTATTGTTTAGAGATTATCCCCAGTTCTTTGAATACAGAGTGAAACAGTAGCTAAATCCCAATATGAATTTATTCTTATTGAAGCTGTTTTAGACAATATCACTAGCAGTGTTCTGTATAGACATATATTATAAACATTTAGATAAAAAATTAAATCTAAACAGCAGTAATAACCAGTGTCTTTTAAATTATGAACTAAGCCACTTGGAGATATCCTATAACTGTGTTTTAATAGTTTGGCATCTAGTACTGCTAAGAACAACACAAGAGACGACTCTACGCATGGACATCACCAGATGGTCAATACCGAATTCAGATTGATTATATACTTTGCAGCCAAAGATGGAGAAGCTCTATACAATCAGCAAAAACAAGACCTGGAGCTGACTGTGGCTCAGATCATGAGCTTCTTATCGCAAAATTTAGGCTTAAATTGAAGAATGTAGAGAAAACCACTAGACCACTCAGGTATGACCTAAATCATATCCCTTATGAATATACAGTGGAGGCGAGGAATAGATTTAAAGGATTAGACCTGGTAGACAGAGTGCCTGAAGAACTATGGATGGAGTTTCGTAACATTGTACAGGAGGCAGCAACTAAAACCATCCAAAAGAAAAAGAAATGCAAGAAAGCAAAGTGGCTGACTGATGAGGCTTTACAAATAGCTGAGGAAAGAAGGGAAGCAAAAGGCATGGGAGAAAGGGAAAGATATAAACAACTGAATGCAGAATTCCAGAGAATAGCAAGGAGAGATAAGAAGGCCTTCTTAAATGAACAATGCAAAGAAATCGAGGAAAACAATAGAATGGGGAAGACTAGAGATCTCTTCAAGAAAATCAGAGATATCAAGGGAACGTTTTGTGCAAAGATGGGCATGATAAAGGACAAAAAAGGCAGGGACCTACTGAAGGCAAAAGGAGAAGGAAAAGACCCTGATGCTGGGAAAGACAAGGCAAAAGGAGAAGGGGACGGCAGAGGATGAGATGGTTAGATAGAATCACCGATGTAATGAACATGAATTTGAGTAAACTCCGAGAGACAGTGGAGGACAGGAAGGCTTGGCGTGCTATGGTCCATGAGGTCACGAAGAGTCGGACCCGACTAAACGACTGAACAACAACAAACCGCTAAGAACAAATACGGAATACTAGACCACTTTTATCTCCTCAAAATTAGAATCTAAGTGCCAATGGACAATTTCCTAACCTCTCTGGAATCCACTGAGGTAGTCAAAATAGTTGTGATAAAGGCATATTGTTTGAGGGAAGGTTAAAGCTGCAAGTTTAAAACAATTCTGAAACTCCTTTACCTGCAACATCTTTCACTGAATTCAGGTTATTCTGTTTCACAAAAGCAAGGTTGCATTAACAGCTATATTTAACTTCAGCTGGATTAGGGGTTGAAATTTTTAACAAACCAAAGATTCAATATGCCAAGGTTTCAGTTTTAAGATAGGGGAAGAGAGAACCTGCCATCCAAATTTTCCATCTCTATATAATTGTTCCCATGGTAAGATGATAAACTTCAACACTTCTGTTATGTCTATCATTTCAGTACCTCAGTATTCACTGGACAATACCAGTTTACTTACCTTTCCTATTCATTTTTTGTGTTTGCTGCATGCATTCTTCCATCATTTTTTTTCAAAAGGTATTAACAGAAGGAATAAGAAAGAAGGTCAATGTATGAATTATTTTCTATTTTAAATCTATCCTTATTTCTTCCGTTACAAAACTTCAGCAAAGCGAAATTCTGTCACTACTGTGCATTAGTAAGCTGTAAGGTCCAGGCCCACTGATAGGGATATTTATTGAATGACAACAGAGGTGCAGCCACCATCATTCCTTTTTCTCCCAAAGAAATCCAGGGCAATGATTCTTCATATCCTATTAGTTTCACCTGAAATTTAGAAAAAAAGCTACTATAAATGGGGAGGAAAGTAGGAAAAAGGCTTTTCAAATGAAAAGTGGATTCATACATCATGCGAAGAAATAATTGGCTGCATTCATGGATTAAGCAAAATCATGGCTTGTTTGAAGTATAATTTAAACTAGAAATATACTAATCAGCGTTTCAGGATAACAGACCGAACATGGCTTGCTCTTGTCTTGTACTTGGGTCATGTTAGAGGCTTGTGTG
The DNA here is from genome assembly GCA_023362775.1 of Charina bottae. Classification (NCBI taxonomy): domain Eukaryota; kingdom Metazoa; phylum Chordata; class Lepidosauria; order Squamata; family Charinaidae; genus Charina; species Charina bottae. The sequence goes on from JALMGJ010000001.1 coordinate 14,761,900, forward strand.
AGCCACAAAAACAAACCAGGAACTCAAGTTATGGATCTCTGTCCATGCTCAGCCACAGTGGTAGCAATAGACTAATAACTATCTTGATTTGGTGGTCTAAAACCCTGTTTTTTCACCAACAACCTTCCACATAGCTTATTAAGTGAAAAACAAACCCCATTATGTAATGTCAGCAGTGTTCTGCACATTTGCCTGGTTGCAACTGAGTTTCATACACTAGACACTGATAGATAAGAGATACAAATAGATAAAGTTCTAGGATGATGCAGTTCTTTGAACTTCTTCCACTGAAGTCAAATTTGTTTCGACTACAGTGGTGTCAGGCATCTCTGGTTTCAGCCTACTTCAAAGAAGTCATGCATTCTATCATGTGAACTTGTTATTGCTACCCTCTGCTGTTGCTGTTACGGTCTTCATATCAGGGTCCTGAAACCAATCGTGGCTAAGCTATTTGGTTACTGAAACTATTACACATTATAGTTTCCTATTTAGGTTCCTGAAAAGAAATCTGGGGATAGGGTAGGACGCAGTGATAAAGATAGGCAGTTGCATCAAGTACCAGATGTTTCTGATTTACTGAAGGGTGACCCAGAGTTTGTTGTGGTACATACACAGCCCAGTCTGACATAGCATGCTCTGTATGCTAACGCTAACTATATTTCTCCAAAGTTCCACCTAGCAGCAGTAAAGACAATTTTAAAAGTGCATGCTCACATAAACCAAAAAGGCAGACATAACAGCCCCCTATTGGAAGAGTTATTGGATCAGTATGAAGAATCTGTAGTTTACAAGGAGGCCACCTGTTGGCAGTTTCTGATCTCTTCAGCTATAATCTGAATTTCTTACCTTTGTTTTCCCAGTAATACCTTTTGGTTCGCCCAGTGCCAGAGTTCCTGAAGATGGCCAGTTAAGGAAAATGGCATACAGAATGTCTTCTTTTGGCTTGAATGTGTACCTGATGGAGACATTTTATTCTATTATTTACCTTCAGTCTTTCAGAATAAAAATCCTTCCAAGACCGCTGACAAGTAACAGTAATACAACTGCAAGAAATATTTTGAAAATCAAGTTGCTTGCCGGGAACAGATGGTGATGCCTAGCTTTTGGGGGAAGAGGAAAATCTAGGGGCAAAAACAGCAAACCTCTGCCCTGCTTGTTATCCTGAACCTTTTCCACGGGGACAACTGATGGGGGAAGAGAGAATGAAAACAGGATTGAGTTTTGTGAAGATTATTTTCACAAGTGAATAATCTGATATTCTGCCAACACGTACTTGATCATTAAGTGTTCTAAAATTGCATTAATTTTTGTGCAGAAAAGAAATGTTCCTTAACAGCTTATTGTTTGCTTGTTAGTCACTGCCCATCTCACTCACAGTTTAGAAATACCAGCTCCAGCCAATAACACTGAGACTAAAGTATATGTACTAAATTCCTAGTAAGTAGCTGATTGGAGGGGATAGGAGCCAGGACATGAGGGAGGGATGGGTTTACCACAATTCTGGAACGTATTATGGCAATCTTAAGGAAGCTCATCTTGAAATCGCAGGAAGCTTTTCCCTGACGCAAATAGCAGTCCCAGGAAATGGTTAATTTGGATCAGAATAGTTTCCCTCCCACATATTATGTTTAGCCCTTACCTCTATTTCTTTCAAATCTATTATATAGTAAAGATCAAACAATGTACAAATATGCATTAGCAATTGATGACTGTAGCCAATGTCTACCAATCCGTATATAACCAACCCTACTGGGAACTTCTAAGTGTGTAAATCTCTTACTTCTACCATGAAATCCAACACTGAAACAAGTAAGAATGAATGTTTCCTTTTAATTCCTTTAAATCCATTGAATTTTAAATGCAGCTTTGTATCAAAATAATTATTACTAATTAATGCCCTGCACATTCTGATTTCTGACCGAATTTTTTAAAATCCAGTATCATATCTGGAACCAATAGTTTAATTATGTTGTCTGGCAGTTAATGCCTTCAGAGTTCTTTCAACTGATGAAACACTGAGCAACAAGTATTATGTCTGTTCAAAGCCAAACCAAATGTGAATAATAGGAAATTATCACTTCTCATCTTCAGTTGAGCATTTGTATTGCTTTCTATTCTTTTTTGCAGTCACCAAAATATAAAAATTCAAGTGCAATCTTACACATCTTTAACAATACATCCCCACAAGTAGGATTGCAGCATAAGACCTATGTTACTCACAAGTAAATCTTGTTGAGTTTAAACATGTATAAGAATACTTAGTTTCTTTAATATTACCAAGATCACTAATCTCATCAATTTACCAGACTCCCGGTGTCATACTATCATTCTGAGCTCTCCAAGGTTTAGTGCTGAAAATAGCTTCACCATTCAGTGCCAGCCAAGTCCCCATTTGCTTCAGGCGCTCTTCAAATATAACAGGAATGTGACCATCATGGGTGGGCCCAATATTCACCAAAAGATTTCCTCCACATGATACTGTCTCTACAAGTTGCTGAAACGATTTAGGAAAATTGTCAATACAGGATTCCAAAATTCAAAACATCTGTTTTGAAATTAATATTTCTGTTATAATGCTGCCAGTACCCTACTGTAGGCTGAAGCAAAGTAGAGCTATTCAAGTGGAGTTGACAATTCTGTGAATCACTACAGACTTCTTATTTATGACCTCACCAAAATCCTGCTCAGTACTTTACATGGTGATCTTCTGCCCTATGCATGGCATTGGCGAGTTCTGTTCAACTTCCTAATACAGAGCTTTCCAAACTGCGTGTCACGACACAAAAGTATGTCGCCTGTGGGGCCCAGATGTGTCGCGTCAAAACCTGGAAGCGCTGATGGCGCGGGTTTTCCCGCAGCGACACACCAACAGCGGCGCGCGAAAATCCGAAAGCGCCGCAGCCACGGCGGTGCGCAAAAACCGAAAGCGGCAGCAGCACTTCCGGTTTTTTGTGCACTGCTGCAATGGCGGCGCTTCCGGGTTTTCCCGCGGCGACACACCAACGGCAGTTGGTGTGTCACCGCGGGAAAACTTTGGAAAGCCCTGTCTTAATAGGTCAAAATTCTCTTAGTTCCTGGTGTTTCCTTTTGCTCATCTGACTGAAGGATCAGGTCTATGTTCTAGTGGGATATACATATAGAAAATTATTTTCAGTTGATAATTGATCCTAAAAGGCAGAAGCTATCCACTATCTTCATTGTCAGTTCTAAGGCTGATTCTATACCTGTTTTCTTTATATTTTGGTTTGCCAGTTTGGTCTAGTGGTTAAGGCAACGGGCTAGAAACCAGGAGACTGAGAGTTCTAGTCCTGCCTTAGGCATGAAAGCCGGCTGGGTGACCTTGGGCCAGTCCCTCTCTCTCAGCCCAACTCACCTCACAGGGTTGTTGTTCTGGGGAAAAGAAGAGGAGGAAGAAGTATTAGGTACGTTCGCCGCCTTGAGTTATTTATAAAAAATAATAAAGGTGGGATAAAAAATAAATAAATAAATAATGTTTAATTTTAGTCCCATTTTTTCACTGTGCTCTTGACTTTTATTACTAGAGGTTGCAGATCCTTTGCGTTTTCAGCTATCAACATTTTCAGCTATAGTGTCATCAGCATGGTGCAGGTTAGCGATATTTCTTCCTCCAATTTTAAAACCACATTCATATTCTTCCAATCAAGGTACCCTTAATGTATATTCAGCAAATAGGTTGAATTAATAAGGGGAGAGGATACAGCCTTGTCTCACTCCTTTGCCAATCCAGAACCAGTCTATTTCACCATTATCTGTCCATATTGTTGCTTCCTGACCTATGTATAGGTTTTGCATGAGGACAATGAGGTATTCTGTAAGTTTAACTAGTTATTCTAACAATAAAAATATAACTACATTTTTGAAATAATAAGCTGTTAATGTTTGCTGAAAAAAATAAGAACTGGCAGTTCCCATATAATTACAAGTTCCATTTTGACTTGACTTACCTTTATGAGATCTTCAATGGTCAGATAATCACTTAATTGTGCATTCCTTCGGTATCCCCATGACTGTTTGTCAATTGTCATACAGTTCTCCCACTTACGGGACAAAAGATGTTTAGGGCTGTATCGATCTGCACAAGTGAAATAACCTCCATGTTTGCAAATTGTGCCAGCTCCCCAGCGATCGTTTGTCACAACTGTGTTCCGAACAGGGCTGAAAAATTAAAACACGTTGGCATGTGGTGCCTGCAATCTAGAGATCAAAACTGCAGGGAAGTTTCTTCACTGAATATAAGAAATAATTTCCAGAGGAAAAGCAGAATACAGGGAAACTTTCTTTAATTGAACTAAAAGAATACAATAGGTCCATTATTCCCAAAGGTCCAGTCATTATCTATCTATCTATCTATCTATCTATCTATCTATCTATCTATCAATCAATCAATCATACAGTATTTATATGCCGCATATAATGCATAAAACGTGACTCTATTATGCTGCAAATGACACAAATTGTCATTTCTATGATACCATTATACAAAGTAATACAAATGACATCTGTTTTATTTAGATAATGATGTCATCACAAATGACACAAACTTGCATTTGCATAATGTCACTTGCATGCAAAGTCTGTTGCATTGAGGTCTGGAAAATCAAGGTTTCATTGTAATCATGTCTTTAGGTAAAATTAATATTGTTGTTGTTGTTATTTTATATTTTTAACTTGTTGTGGACCGCCCAGAGTTCCCTGGTATAGAGGAGATGGGTGGTGATACAAATTTAATAAATAAATAAATAAACAAACAAATAAACAAACAAATAAATAAATAAATAAAATATTAAAATTGTCTCTATTCAGATTTAATGTTTTTCCCCTGAATCTGTACATGTCAGATTAATTTTTCTTCAATTCTGATTTTCAGAATTTTAAAAAAATAAGTGCCTGACACTATTGCTATAGTTGAATTCTTTCTTCCTTGCTATCGCGTGGTTTTAGAGCAGAGCAGAGCAATGATGTTTGCGGGGAAGGGGAGGGAGGCTCATAATGACACAAGCAGCATCACGCTGTGATGCAAGCCCCACTCCTTTTCTACAGGTGTTGTGATGCTGCAGACCTTCCCCAAGAGATGGAACTTGCAGAACAACACTGCAACCCTGTGGCCTGAGCCTGTGGACATCACTGAAGCAGAGGCAGGAATCTGTGACCTGCCAGATGGCTGAATTGTAACTTGCTGTCACCTCAGCTCACGTGGCAATGGTGGGAGATGCTGGGCGCTGTGGTTATACCACTAGTCCTGGCCCTTGCCTTTCTTCAAGCAAAAGTACTGTTCAAAGGGACATAATAATTAAGGAAAGCTTCTCACACATATGAAGATTCCATAGTTAAGTACAATTATCCATAATCATATGCATGGTTTATTTTAACAAGGGGCACAGAAGAACTTAACACATGCAATTTACTATTCTGAAATTCCCTGCCGAGTAAAATGCTCCTAGCTACCTATTCTTACACATTTCCCGAAAACATAACAGTTTATCAAAGTAATGCATTCCCGGGTTAGAAATTTTAGAAATGCCAGTTCTAAATCCATGGCTTCTGTATCAGTTTTGAAAAAGTGCCAGTTCCCTTGATTATGCAGGAGTTGCACCATTGCAATGTATTTAGGCAGCAGCTCCCACTAGGCTCTGGATTAAATCTCTGAAATCTTTTCTGACTTTAAGCAGGCTGGAGGAAAGGAGGGAGTTATGCATCAGACTTTTCAGTCATCCTGGATCTGAATTTCTCTGGCCAATACAGATTGAGAACACAAAATGCCAAATAAAGAAAATCATGAAAAAAATAGCATCATAAAACTAAGATAAAAAGCAGCAGCAAGAATAGGAATAAAAACACAGCAGTAATAAAATGCAACACATAAAAGCAAAGTAAAACCAGCAACAAAACAAATGGCATGAAGTTCTAAAAGAAATTTAAATGGCTGGGAAGATAAGGCTTCAACTGGTGCCCAAAAGTATTGTTAATGTAAACACCAGAGGAGTTGCTTTAACACATTACTAACAGTACAAACTATGCAAGTAACTCAAAGATTATACTCTGTAGCAGCGCTGTAAAGAGAGGGCCAGGGCAAAGACTTTTATACACCAACATTCTCCAAAGCTGGCAGTGATTGGATGGACACAAGAAATATTCCTAAGCCATGTAGAAGAAACGTTAAATGTTTAATTCTCTCTCTCCATCAAGATATTGTTTTAGATCATAGTGTCCGATTGCTTCTTTCAGTAGCAATACCCTAACCCTAAGATACTATTAAAAAATAAGGGAGCAACGTGAACAGGACTGAAGCTTAAAGCAGTCAATTATACAACGTATTATGATTAGGGCACAATTTCCTTCTAAATATTTAGGCGAAATGCGTTATTTCAATACAAAAATAAGACACACCTCTCATTATAAAGCCATGCTAGGAAGCCAGTGCTGTTCCAGTAAGTATCTGGGGCATTCCCATCGCCATCTGACCACAGAATCTCTGGATGGTACTGCTTCACAATCTCATAGAGCTCTGGGAGAGTTTTGGCATTCGGAAACTGTTGTTTCCTGAATATGCTAGCAGCATCATCAAGAAAGAGAGGGTTGAACCATTCAAACAATGAGTGATATAGCCCGAAACGTAAGCTTGTCCGCTTTCTAATGGATGATGCTAACTCAGCCACAAGGTCCCGTTTTGGTCCGATATCAACACTGTTCCAAGCCCAAGAATATTTAGACCTCCACAGAGTAAAACCTGGTCAAAGAAAGAAAACAGGAATATAGAAATCCAGTTGACATGATTCAAGCTACAGACAATTCCACCTGGATGCCTGAGAACCTTCATAGACATATTTTGGAAGTCTTTGTTTTACATTTCTGTTTGTCACTTCATTTTCTCCTGAAGTGAGACTAATGAGACTATGCATTGTATAAGGCAGTGGACATTCAATAAGATGATCTAATTTTGGATATTGATACAAGTTATCAGTAGATAACACAGGACCACTCAGCTTATATTATTTCACAGAGGTCAACCCTCTGCAGTGTCCTCCTTGAAGAAAGTATAGGATATAAGTGACTAATTGTTCATACATCATATTAAGCCACACGATTTGCTTATTTTTGGCCCAGCATGACATATGACCCCCATCCTTTACAGTTTATCATGCAAACCAGGCCATTCTGGCTTTTTCTATAAAAGGATGTAAAGACACTTTTAATTTGAGCTGGAATCCTCCTTTTTGGCAGGATTTCAGAAATGATTTACCATTGCTTTCTTCCATGAACTTTTTTGATTTCCTGCGATTCTTCAGAAATCCTGTATCCAAATGTCAACCAGAGCCAATTCTACTTAGCTTCTAAGATCTGGCCAGCTACTTCTGCTACCTGCCGCTGCCTGGATTGTTCTACTGCATCATCGTCGTCATCATCATTGTCGTCATCATCATCTTGGCTTAGCATCATATGTGAACCCAGCCATTATCAGCATTAATTTCAGTCATCTTTTTCTTTTTATTTAGAATACAATAAGGATATCTCACCCAAGCTTTTCATCTGTTAGAATAATTACACTGAGGCACTGAGATCCAAAAGAACTATGATCACTTTACCTTCATGATGTTTTGAAGTCAAGACAACATATTTGGCACCTGAAGCATTCAAGATGTCTGCCCACTGGTTGGCATCAAAGAATTCAGCTGTAAACAAAGGGCCAAAGTCTTCATAAGTGAATCCAGGATGGTAGTTTTTCTTCATAAAGGTTACATAAGGTTCCTTCTTTTCTTTTTGCCAATACCACCTGCAAAGGAACAACATCCCACAGTATCTGAATACAATGACAGAAGTAGTAACAAAGATAGGCTGGAGCAAATTCTTACTGATATCCTGAACATACTACCATGTGAGCAGGTTTTATGCAAGTGCAGAAACCATTATTTAAATTAGATGTTCTGATAATCTCAGGGTACATTCTCTAAAAGTATCAGATACAAAGCTTGACAGTCCCCAAAAGTCTGGAAACATAGTTTTACATTCTAAATATAAAAATCCAAAGTTTGGGGTAAGCAGAGTATAATTTGGTTCAATTTGCTAACTTCCCCCAAAACACTGGGGAAAGATGCTGGGAAAGATGGAAGGAAAGAGAAGAAGATGATGACTATCAGTAAACTGGATGGACTCAGTGACTGTGGCGATGAGTGCATCACTGGAAGACCTGAAAGACCAGGTTAAGGACAGATCGTCATGGAGAAAATTTATCTATGTGGTTGCTAAAAGACAATACTGACTTGATGGCACATAATCAATATATCAATGCCTTAGGGAAAAGCCGGATCTTCACAGCCTTCCAGAAGGCCAATAGGATCAGGGCCATCTGGTTCTCGGGGGGAAGCTGTTCCATAGGGCAGGTGCTACAACAAAGAAAGCATGTCTCCTGGGTCCCATAGAGGACATATTTTTTAAAGAAAGGACCTGCAACATGCCCACTCTGCCGGATCTGGTGAAATGGGCTGAAACCATTGGAGATGGGTGGTCCTATGGTCCTATGCCATGCAGGATTTTAAAGGTGGTAACCAGCACCTTGAATTGCACCTGGAAGTCTACTAGGAGCCAATGCATCTTGCACAACAGTGGTGTCACACGGGCAAATACTGATGCACCGCAAACTGTGTGTGCCACTGCATTCTGGACCAGAATGTTTTTCAGACCCCATGTAGAGCCGATCTGCTATGACAGTAATTCCTCAAGGATACAAAATACAGAAGAAATGGACTTTATTGCTGATCTAAACTATGCATATTTGACAGCAAGGTGGCAGGATAGTTAAAAGCAGGGAATAAATGGTAGAAGCCAGGAAAACCCTTTGTCTGGATAGGAAAAGCCTTCCGGGCAGGCAGAGCCTGGTTTATTAATGGGCTCTAGTTCCTGGCTTGACCCCCAGCTCTGCCTCTTTGACTCACTTCCAGGGTTCACAGTGAGTTGTCCACATCTTAACCCTACGAATTATCCCATACACTACATTTCAAAATAACTTTGTGATTTATCCCTGAGTACAGCAGCAAAATTAGGTAGGCATTTCTGCATACATATGAGGCTTCCCTCACACACACTCAAACTTTTTAATTAAAAAAAATAAAAACAGAAGCAAAGTTGCATAATGAGAACTAAGAATGGCACAGTTCTCCAAGGGCCAAAGAATAATGAAGCCAGTTGAGAGCATTAGCTGGAAAAAGTAAAGGGTGAAGGAAAATCCTGCTGTTCAAGATTTTCACATGGGGACCGGCAATATAATGCCTGTGGGTACCCCTCCCTGAGTCTTCAAAGTGTTCTGCAACACCGATGATTGCCAAACATTAGAAGGACAGACAGACAGATAATAGAACTCCGTAGTGCTTCGGGTCAGGATTAGAAGAGGACAAGTGCTTTGGAGCGTGCGGGGACCCTCACGTTACCCCAAGAAAGCAATTTCGCCATGAGATTAAGAGCAACTCATGCCCTCTTCATCTATGCCCATCTTCACAGCAGAGAAGAGTCCTAAACCACACGCCATTAGTTGCGAGTTCCCCAGGAACCGAGGCAGGTAGGGAAACAGGGAAGAGAGGACAGGGAAAGCAGGTGGCATTGCTGGCAGAGGGAACCTCACCAAAACCACTCGCTGCCGAAGCTTGGCACGGAAAAAACGCCCCAGTGAATGAAAACCCCAAACTTGGCTTCATCGAACCAGGCTGGAAGCGGCCGGGAATCCAGCGACTCCCAGGTGGGATCGTAGCGACCAGCCCGTCCCCGCGAGGGGAGATGAAGGAAGATGAGTAGCAGTGGCGGCAGCAGCAGCAGGAGGCGATGAAGCCCCCACCGAGGAAGGGAGGAACCGTCCGGCCCGGACATGAGAGCCAGGGACGAACCTCCGCCTGTTTTCCTCCTCCCGCCTCTGCTGCCGGGTCACATGACTTCGCGTCACCTGACCACCGGACCTGCTGCTTCCGCCCGGACGGCTTTGAGTTCTGCCCTTCTGTGGGACGGGGTTGTCTCAGCTCTTGTGTGGTTGTGCAAGACAGGGGTTTGGTAACAGAGTTTTGTGAGGAGATAGTCGTTTGTCTAAGGCTACAGACTCGTTAAGGTGTCCTCCTCGACAGGAAAGCGGTGGGATTTATTGACAAGTTCATACCGCCTTTTAGATATAGGAGGGAAAGAAAGATGCCATCGTGTAACACTTCTCTGGTAGTACTTACTACTTTTGTGCCTTCGAGTCAGTGTTGACTGCGTGGACGAGTCCCTGAAGTTTTCTTGGCAAGATTTCGGAAGTGGTTTGCCCTTGCCTGCTTCCTAGGCCTGAGAGAGAGGGACTGGCCCAAAGGCACCCAGCTGGCTTCATGCCTCAGGCGACTAGAACTCGCAGTCTCCCGGTTTCTAGCCTGGTGCCTTAACCGCTACTCCAGACTGGCTCGCTTATTACTACCGTTGTATAAGATTGTGATGTAAGCCGCCTTTCTCTTTATCCGCCTTTTTCATAGGATCCTTCTTGACTGTACATCTGGCTCTCAGCTGTTTTTCATGCTGTTCTCCTATTGTGGTTTAATGCCTGCTCTTTTGTTAATATTTAATATTAGTTTTCTCTAAGATAATAAAAAAACTGGTGAATGATTTATAAGTCCAATAAATGCAAGTCTGGTAAAAAAAATAAGCATCTATGTCTGTCAATTGTATGGACAGCTTTCCTAAAATGTATGGGATTTTGAATGGATGTTTGACAAAGCAGACTGCAGAAAGCTTCATTTCAGGTGTCTTGTTAATCTAGTTTTAATTTCTCCCTATATTTTCTTTATTTATTTAAAAAAAAAGGTAAAGGTTCCCCCCGCACATTTGTGCAGTCGTGTCCGACTCTAGGGGCCGGTGCTCATCTCCGTTTGTTAGCCGAAGAGCCAGCGTTGTCCGAAGACGCTTCCACGGTCATGTGGCCGCATGACGCGCGTGGAACGCTGTTACCATCCCACCAAAGTGGTACCTATTCATCTACTTGCATTTGCATGCTTTCGAATTGCTAGGTTGGCAAGAGCTGGAGCTAGTGCGGGAGCTCACTCCGCACGCAGGGCTAGGGATTCGAACCTCCGAACTTGCGATCTTCCGATCGACAAGCCTGGCGTCTTATTTAACTTTAAATGTGGGTGCACTCCAGGTCCCCTCTATGTTGTCATCTTGCGGGACTGAGGAAGTGTGCCTTCTCTGTTGCGGCCCCCACCCTCTGGAACAGCTTCCCCCCCTGCTGAGATAAGGATGCTCCATCTCTCCTGGGGTTTCAAAAAGGAACTGGTCCCAGGCCTAGGTATTGTTCTATTTGGGGGGCACTGTTTTGTTTGATTTGTGCTGTTTTTAGATTTTTTAGTTTGGGCTGTTTGTGTGGTTTTGTTTTATCTGTTTTTATGAATTTGGGGGGGTTCTGTTCACCACCCAGAGTCCATTGGAGTTGGATGTCTATAATGAATTATTATTATTATTATTATTATTATTATTATTATTATTATTATTATGCATCCTTTGATCTCTTTAAAGTAGAGGTTATATTGATGTTTAACACATCTGAGGCCTTAGTCTTTCTGATATCATTCCTATACATTTGATCTATACTATTTACTCCTCTTTGATTATATGTCCCTTCTTCCATGTCTAGTTCATGTCACAGCTTAGCTCATTAGAACAGCTATATTGGATTCTTTAGATTACCTCCACCATTTTTCCTACAGTTTTGGTAATTATTTGTGAGTGTTTTTAGTATTTCAGTTTTCTAGTTTGTCCAACTTTCTTGAACTCTTTTTTCCTTCAACTATTGGATCCTAACTAACTTTTTTATGAGCTTTTTAAAACCAGTATTCTTAAAACCCCAGTTACACACTAACCCTAATCCAACCCAAGCACATTATGGTTTAGCACAATATGGGAATCCGGTCCATGTGTCTCTTACAGCCAGAGAAGTATAGAACGAAAGGTGTCCCTACTGCACGTAGTACAGTACTCAACACATATACAAGAGCCAGTTTGGTGTAGTGGTTAAGGCTCCAAGCTAGAAACCAGGAGTCTGTGAGTTCTAGTCCCGCCTTAGGCATGAAAGCCGGCTGGGTGACCTTGGGCCAGTCACTCTCTGTCAGCCCAACCCACCTCACAGGGTGGTGGTTGTGGGAAAATAGGAGGAAGGAGTATTAGGTGTGTTTGCTTCCTTGAGTTATATATAAAAAAAGGTGGGATAAAAATCAAGTCTGACTAAGCCCATGTCTGGCTATCATGAATTTCAAGATCAGTTAGTTCATTCTTAATGATCAGGATTAAATCCAGTATAGAACAATCATTCCATCTCCTGAGAAACAACATATCAGCAAGACAAGTACAGAATACATTAGATGTTCCATTAGGACTTTAGATCTTAATTTCATCTTGGGTTTTTCCTCCATGCATTAATATATAGCAGGGGTGGGGAACCTTTTTTATGCCAAGGGCCATTTTGATATTAATAACATCACTCGAGGGCCAGGGGGCGGGGTTTGCAGGCGGGAGCCAATCACGTGGAAGGGGCAGGGTTTGCGGGCAGGAGCCAACCGCGTGCACTGGGGGGCCGCCATGCCCGCTGCCGCACCTGCCCCCACCACCACACCCACCATGCCCACTGCAGCCACGCCCGCTGCCACGCCTGCCCCCACTGCCCCCGCCACTGCACCTGCCACCACCATGCCCGCCATACTTGTGGCCGCCACGCCCGCTACCACTGCCATGCCTGCTGCCGCGCCTGTCCCCAACATGTCCGCTGCTGCGCCCGCTGCTGCAGCGCCCGCCGCCACACCCACCATGCCCGCTGCCGCCACGCCCGCTGCCGCGTCTGCCCACACTGGGCCCACCACTGCGTCCGCCACCACCATGCCTGCCATGCCCGCCGCTGCCGCGCCCGCTGCCACACCCACCACGCCTGCTCCTTCTGTGCCTGCCCCACCGCACCCGCCACTGCACCCGCCGCCACCATGCCTGCCGCCACCATGCCCACTGCCACACCTGCACCCGCCACGCCCGCTACTGCGGGCCACACCAATTGCTTTCGTGGGCCTTATATGGCCCACGGGCCGGACATTGCCCACCCCTGATATATAGGTATCAGAGGCTATGAACATTGCATCTTTCTAATTTCCCTATTGTATTTACTTGAAAATTATAAGGCTTCACTGCCACTCTCTTTGTCATACATGTTTTTGTCTTTACTATGTTGCTATTTAGCCCTAAAGTTTTTGCCACCCATCCTCAGCAAGATTTTATTATAAATATATCTTGTTAAAAGTTTGCAAGATTCTGCTAAATACATTCTTTCCAGTGCTATGATATACAGTCTGCTTCCTGCCCTGAATCCTTATTTGTACTGCATTCCACAGCCCACAAAATGAGAGCTTTCCTGAGAATACAGTCTATAGAATCATTTGCTCATGTTAAGATCCATCTTTCTGTACCACTATTCTAACATCTGAAAGAAATATTGTTCCTATAGTTTCTTTCTAAATAATCCTGGGGCATATCATTTGTTTCTACCTGATCAGCAGGAGAGAACAGTAGTCAGCTAATTCTATGAGTCTTAGGAGCATCTCCATCACATCTTTACTACACAATCTCCTCATGACATGTCCAGTTTGTAGACTGTTGCTTCTGACCTTCTCAAAAGAGATCTCCCCAGTATGTGTACTTTTCAGATTGGTGGTTAAATTCCTTCCACCCAACTGATCTTAAGCATTTTCCTTAATGTTCTTTGGAAAACAAAGTTTTAGGGCTTAGACTCTTAAGCCTTGGAGGGAGTGGCCCAAGGTCACCTAGCTGGGTTCCTACCTAAGATAGGACTAGAACTCACAGTCTCCCAGTTTCTAGCCTAGGGTCATTTAAGACTTAAATCTAACCTATCTTTCCATACTTTTCCATTTTATAGAATGACACAATAACTATATGATGGAATATCTGCATATAAAAATGATCTATGCCCTTGTCATCTCCCGCATAGACTACTGTAATGCGCTCTACATGGGGCTACCCCTGAAGAGTATCCGGAAGCTTCAGCTGGTACAGAATGCGGCGGCGCGAGCAGTTACGGGTGCCATAAGATCGGCACATGTAACACCTCTGCTACGCTAGCTGCATTGGTTGCCAGTTTGCTTCCAGGTCCAATTCAAGGTGTTGGTGATTACCTTTAAAGCCCTATATGGCATAGGACCAGGGTACCTGAGGGACCGTCTCGTCCCGATAACGTCAGCCCGCCCCACCCGTGCGTGCAGAGAGGGCATGCTTCGGACCCCCTCAACAAGAGAATTCCATCTAGCGGGGTCCAGGAGGCGTGCTTTCTCTGCGACAGCCCCCGCCTTATGGAACATCTTGCCCCCGGAGGTGAGACTGGCCCCTTCACTCCTGGCCTTTCGGAAGGCCCTTAAGACCTGGCTCTGCCGCCTGGCCTGGGACAACGGAGGTGGTAGTGCCTCCTGGGGTTGGCTGGCCCCGTAGCAATAAGACCTATGCTACGGTCTCCAATCCATCTTGGATTCTATTTTATTTTATTTTATATCTGGATTTATTTTTATATATCTTCTACTTTGTATGGTTTTAAATATTTTAAATTTTTAAGTCTTAATTATTGTAACCCGCCCAGAGTCCCTTGTATGGGAGATGGGCGGGGAATAAATTAAATAAATAATAATAATAATAATCTATATTGAAGAATATCTGCCCTGACATAAAATTTCAAGGAACTGTTTCATGTTAATCTCTTGAAAATTCTTTAGCTTTGAATCCTGCCAGAAACTTTAGCTGACTGACTTTTGCCCACTCACTTGCTCATTCAATTATCTTTGAATGATGAGCCTCTCATGTTTAATGCAGCATGTATACCTTTTATCAGTAAGTGCCTGTGCATTTGATGGTCTGAATATAGTTTTCTTATACAATACTATAGGCATGACTGGCAGACTCTTACATTTTGAAAGGAAGAGTGCTTCTTAATGGATGGGATTGCCTCCTTAACTTTAGTTTGCATTGATTCCTGTTTGGTTATTGAGTATCAAAAGGGGAACCTGACCCAGTGAGCAATGCATCATAATATCAAATGCAATTATTCGGATATGATAGAATGACCTCTGGCTTCTTTTATGGACAACAACAGGTGGTTAATGTTGACTGTTCAACCAATGAATCAATTAATTTAGCCTTTTGATGTCATATGATTAGCTGATACTTATTTTCTTATTTAGAAAAATTATAATCTGCCATTCAGTTCATCTTAATTCTCCAAACAAGGACATTAATAAGAAGATGTAAGATATAATTTGGGCAAAAAGACAATAAAAGATTATAATAATTGACTATAGCAGAAGAAACAATATACAGAATTTTCTATAGGCACAGTTGGCAAACTTACATGTTGAAACTCAAAAGACAACAGTGCTATGTTTAGTTATAAATGAGACATTTTATTCCAATTTATTAGTGCCAAATTACTAATAGAAGATGGGGTATGGAAAAACCCTAAAGAAGGGAATTAAAGAGCAAGAATTATAAATACTTTCAGGAAAAATAGTCCAAGGTATTATCTGTGGCTTGAATCATGTCAACTGGATTTCTATTTTCTCAGTAGAAACGTTTCACTCCTTATCCA
This sequence comes from Charina bottae, assembly GCA_023362775.1. Taxonomy (NCBI): domain Eukaryota; kingdom Metazoa; phylum Chordata; class Lepidosauria; order Squamata; family Charinaidae; genus Charina; species Charina bottae. Next base: position 14,777,549 of record JALMGJ010000001.1, read on the forward strand.
AGGAGCTTCTTCAGTCTGAGTAAAGTTAGTAAGGGAATCCTTAAATATGTTTCTAGGGTGGCTGTGTGACCTTGCACCTGGGGCTAGGTCATGGTTATTTTGAGATGTTTATTTCTAAGTCCCTTTATCATCTAAAGGAGGATCGTTAAGATTACCCTGCTGCTGTTGAGCTTGCAAAATGGTCTTAATCTTCCTAGGCACAGAAGACAAAGCAGGAAGGAAGATAGGGGAAAGGTTGTGCCTGAGGCCCCCACCTCTATTCAAGGAAGGATTTTCCAAGTTGGCATAAATGGATTCCTTGACCCCTCTCTCAAACCACCTATCTTCTCTGTCTAAAATGTGAACATTAATGTCCTCAAATGAGTGTCCTTTTTCCTGAGTGGTGGGGATGCTGGTGAATCATGCTCTATCCGCTGTCAGGAAGAGACTAGAAGAGGACAGCACCCTTGAAAGGAGAAACCATCTCAACCCTAACCAGATCTGCCATCTTCTGGACCTGTGTCTTAACACCACTTATTTCTCATACAGAGGTGACTTTTACAGACAAAAGCACGGCTGTGCCATGGGTTCTCCTGTGTCACCCATTGTGGCCAATTTATACATGGAAGAAGTGGAGAAGAAAGCACTCAACACATTCCAGGGAATGGTGCCCACCCACTGGTTTAGGTATGTGGATGACACCTGGGTCAAAATCAAGGCCCAGGAAGTACAGGCCTTCACGGACCATATAAACACTATAGATGCCAACATTAGGTTAACCAGAGAAGACACCAAGGACAACAGACTGGCATTCCTAGACTGTGAAGTCCTCATTGGGACCGGTGGCAAGCTAGAAATAGGGATCTACAGGAAACCCACACACACAGATCAATATCTGATGTTTGACTCCCACCATCCACTACAGCACAAACTAGGAGTCATCAGGACATTGTCACACAGAACAGAAACCATCCCCACCTCCATGGATTCCAAAAAGAATGAAAATCAGCACCTGAGAACAGCTCTGAAGGCCTGTGGATATCCAAATTGGGCCTTCACTAAATCTAAGTCTACCAGACCTAAAACAGCGACAGACAGGGCTGAGACTCAGAGTAAACCTGGTCATTCCTTACATGGCTGGCGTGTCTGAAAAGATAAAAAGGATATTTGGCAAACACCACATACCTGTATATTTCAAACCCACCAACACACTGAGACAGAGGCTTGTACACCCCAAAGATCAAACTCCAAAACACAAGGAAAGCAATGTAGTGTATGCAATCCAGTGCAGTGAGGAGTGCTCTGAACTCTACATTGGAGAAACCAAACAACCTTTGTACAGGAGGATGGCCCAACACAGGAGAAGTAACACCACAGGACCAGAGTCAGCAGTTTATCTTCATCTAAAGGAAAAAGGACACTCATTTGAGGACATTAATGTTCACATTTTAGACAGAGAAGATAGGTGGTTTGAAAGAGGGGTCAAGGAATCCATTTATGCCAACTTGGAAAATCCTTCCTTGAATAGAGGTGGGGGCCTCAGGCACAACCTTTCCCCTATCTTCCTTCCTGCTTTGTCTTCTGTGCCTAGGAAGATTAAGACCATTTTGCAAGCTCAACAGCAGCAGGGTAATCTTAACGATCCTCCTTTAGATGATAAAGGGACTTAGAAATAAACATCTCAAAATAACCATGACCTAGCCCCAGGTGCAAGGTCACACAGCCACCCTAGAAACATATTTAAGGATTCCCTTACTAACTTTACTCAGACTGAAGAAGCTCCTTGGATAAGGAGTGAAACGTTTCTACTGAGAAAATAGAAATCCAGTTGACATGATTCAAGCCACAGACTGTTCCACCTGGATGACTGAGAACCTTCATCGACATAATCCAAGGTATTATGTTTGGTATTTCCATCATTATTTTGTGCTTTTAAGTATTCAGTTTTCCCAGATTAATCCAGATATTTATTTAGTCACCCTATTTATCCTATGATGATATGCTTCATTGATCATCCTTTAGTTCTGCCAGCCAAGAGTCCTACAGGTGAGCAAGCTCTGGTTTTTAAGGTGGTAGTTATCCCCCATAGTTTAAAGATACTTCTACATGTTTTTTCCCAAACATTTGGAACAGCTTGCCTCTGATTGTGCTGGGCTAGAAACCAGGAGTCTGTGAGTTCTAGTCCCCACTTAGGCATGAAAGCCGGCTGGATGACTTGGGGCCGGTCACTCACTCTCAGCCCAACCCATCTCACAGAGTTGTTGTGGGGAAAATAGGAGGCAGGTATATTAGGTATGTTTGCCGTCTTGAGTTGACCAAATATAAGAAAAAAGGTGGGATAAAAGTCTAATCTAATCTAAATTATTATTATTATTATTATTATTATTATTATTATTATTATTATGTGGGAAGATGAATTCATTAATAGCAGTGGATGCAGTATATGTGCAAACTAATATACATGCATTGACTGTACCATCTGATTTAAGGTACACCTCTGAAGCACACAATCTGTTTTAGGCAGTGCTGGAATGCAGCTCTTGGATTTGAGCATTGCTTCATTACTACTCCCAAACAACCATGTAGGATGGCACCACAAAGCTTCGTGCTCTGTCTTCCTAATCAACACAAAAAGTTTATGAATCTTTTTTTTTCTTATTTTATTTGTTAAAATAATGAAATAGATCACCAACACCAAAAAGGAAAAAAACCTAAATATAGTAATTAAAATAAACTAAATGTAATTAAAAAAAAACTAATTAGTAAAAAAAGTTTTTTTTTCATCCATTCAGTCGTGTCCGATTCTCAGAGACTGCCTGGACAAGTCCCTGCAGTTCTCTTGGCAAGGTTTTTCAGAAGTGGTTTGCCACTGCCTTCTTCCTAGGGCTGAGAAAAAGTGACTGGCCCAAGGTCACCCAGCTGGCTTTGTGCCCAAGGCAGGACTAGAACTCATGGTCTCCCAGTTTCTAGCCTGATGCCTTAACTACTACACCAAACTGGCTCTCAAGTTTAAATACCTGTAGAAAATTAATTCAATTGTTAAACTTATCATTACATCTAGATCATATAGCATGTCATTTTCTCATTTTTAGAATACAGAATCGTTTCAAAAATAGATAATTACCTCATTTCCAGGATCCATTCCTTTCTTTCAAATTATATAAAATCACCCTCTTTGTCATACCCTATGCTTGATAGAGCCAATGCACTTCATTAGATGACAAATTCCATGTTTTAGGAATATAATTCAACAACAATCTGAGATTCATAATATTTCCAGAATTACATTAACATATGTACTGATTGAAGCCAAAATAAAACTATAACAGAACAAGACCAAATCATGTGACTTAAATAACATAAGGATCTAATGTTCATCCCTTTTTAAATATTCTTTGAGGGCTCCAATAAACATGACATAACATCTTTGATTAATTATTTTCATTTTTTAAATCATAGGAAGTAAATTTCACATTTTTAATTAATACACCCATTGATTCTCTAAAATTAGATATTCTAGTCCTTTCCACAGTTGAAATATATAAATGATACTCATTTTTATTTCACATTTTAATACCTTATAAAACTGAATTGTTGGTTTCCAATCAAGTGCCGCATCTCTTAAATAAGCTAAAATTGCAGGTGTCTTCGAGGTTTCTAGAGCATACAGGGCATACTGTTTAGTTAATACATGTTTCATTTGTCTTTTTCCAACCATATGTTGGTGATAAGTCAAACTCAAAATGCAATCTCTCAAAATCTTTAAAACATTAAACATTAAAAATAAACAGATTTAAAGTATTATCCCTTGTTTAACCCAAGTATTCCAACAGAACCACCTCCCCACTATTTTCAAGTTTGAGTTATACCACAGCATCAGTTTCTTATGTGATTCAGGATCAAATGTAATTACTTACCTATAAATAACCAGATATGCCTAGCACGGTTCAAAGTAGGAAATGAAGATCCTAATTTAGTATACTTAGACCCTAAAATTTGCCAAGGTTTCAAAGATGTTACACACTTGCCCTCCAAATAAACCCAAAGAGAAGAGCGATAATTCTCATTCCAATATACAGTATATGCCAGATTTTTATCTATAGAAAGATAGATATTATAAAACCTTAATGATATAGTTGAAAATAGGGCATATTAAAACTGCTATCTTCATAAGGTAGTTACAATTTAGCTCAAGATATTCTAGGCGATCTCGCCTGCCATAGACATTTTTTCATTAACTTATCTTCATAAAATATTTAATAGGAATTAATATTGGAATCTCTCTTAAGATATATATTAATTTTTATGTAATATTCATTTTGATAACATTAATCTTACCCAAAAATACTTAATAAGAGTTTTATCCATTGAGTTATATCTACTGAAATTCTGTCTCTACACTTGGAGATCTTTAATTCAACGAACTATGAAATATTTTGAGAAAGATGTAAACTCAGGTATTTTATAGAATCTACACACATTCTAAATCCTAATCCCCTATAATAATCTATAGATACACTAGATCTCAAAGGCAACAAATCAGACTTAATCCAATTAATGGTGTAACCAGAATATAAACCATATTGCTGTATCACTTCAAAAACCTTTGGTAATGGCATTGCATAATTATCAAAAATAGCTATAGTATCATTGGCATATAAAAACAATTTATATCCAGTATCGAGTGCCACCACACATTTAATATATTGCGACTGTCTAATAGAAGAAGCCACTGGTTCAACAACCAAACAGCAGATTAAGGGAGACAGAGAAAACTCTTGTTGAGTGCCATAATGTAATCTAATTGGCTGAAAGATAAATTCATTTGTGGTAACTCTGCCACAGGATGGAGATAATTGTAATCCAGTGAACAAAACATAATGGAAACCCAAATCTTCTTAAAAACACTTCATGAATGTAATCTGGACCATATCAAAAGCTTTTTTCAGCACCCAACAAAAGTAGAATGGTTGATTCTAGTTTATCTGCAGCTATAGCAATAATAATAATCACAAGGCGAATATTGTTAAATTGACAAATCTTTTGTAAACATCACATTTACTCACAGCTAATCTATCATTTTCCTTCATCATCATATATACATTCCCAGCACCTAGCTTTGTTTATCCCTTGTTTCTCATCTTATTTGGCTTATAAAATCAGATGGAGACCTGCTTCCTGAAAAAAAAAAGAATGGGTAGAAGAAGGACAAGATAATAGGCACAGTGAATGCCTATTTTCCTGGTGCCATGAAAACGATTGTTAGTACTTGGATAGCAAATCACCCAGGGCTGAAGGCTAGTCTGGGAAGTTAAAAGAAAAAACAAATCATCCTGGAAGAAGGCAAGAAAACTACAGGGTTGTGTCCCTGAAGTCATCAGGAACTTGAGAGAGACTCGTATTCATGAATAAGTTTTAATCTAATCCTTCATGTTACAAGATTTAAACAAGACGCCTGGATTGTGAACTGACAACTGAAAAAAAAATGCAAAGTATTATTACCCTATATTTTGAAATAAGACTTTAGTATTTATTTATTTATTTATTCATTCAATTTATATCACCGCCCGTCTCCCCCCACAGAGGGGACTCTTACAGTGACAACACATGTCAGGATGTGATAGTTTTAATGACTAAAGTATCGGAACCATCACAATACAACTGAAAGGGATCAGTGTCTTTCATGTTCTTTTATCCTGGTGTGGATAAATTCCCTTTCAGCAAAAGACAAAAGGGACCCCCTCACCACTGCAGGAGTTTACCGCATACCCTGCAGCTGTGGACAAGTATACATTGGGACCACAAAACGCAGCATCCACACCAGGATAAAAGAACATGAAACACAATGCAGACTACAGCAACCTGAAAAATCTGCAATAGCTGAACACGCTCTCAAACAAACTGGTCACCAAATCTTATTTGAAAACACAGAAATACTGGACAACACCAACAGCCACTATGTTAGACTATACAGGGAAGCCATTGAAATACATAAACACCAACACAGTTTCAATAAAAAAGAAGAAAGCTTAAAGACCAGCAAAACCTGGCTGCCAGTCCTGAAAAACACAGCTTGCAAAAGGTCAATGAACTCTACTCAACCACAGGAATATACAAACAACTCACACAATAGATGTGCTAATCCCACACACGACAGCACCACACCCCCTAATCACCCCCGCACATTTGTGGGGGTGTGGTGCTGTCGTGTCCGCACATTTGTGCAGTTGTGTCCGACTCTAGGGGCCGGTGCTCATCTCCGTTTGTTAGCCGAAGAGCCAGCGTTGTCCGAAGACGCTTCCACGGTCATGTGGCTGCATGATGCACGCAGAACTGAAGTGGTACCTATTAATCTACTTGCATTTGCATGCTTTCGAATTGCTAGGTTGGCAAGATCTGGAGCTAGTGCGGGAGCTCACTCCACACGCAGGGCTAGGGATTCGAACCTCCGAACTTGCGATCTTCCGATTGACAAGCCTGGCGTCTTACCCGCTGAGCAAACCCTCTCCTAATCTCTTGTAAATGACCCACAGAAGACACACACCCTCTCAGCAGCAATAAACACCAGCAGGAACACACACGCTCCACTTGGGCACAGACAGAATCTTCTAGCTGTGCTCCTGTCCTCTGAAGATGCCAGCCACAGCGACTGGTGAAACGTTAGGAACCAAAACTGCCAGAACATGGCCACACAGCCCGGAAAACCCACAACAACCATTAAATTTTAAATGTTTGTTTCTAAATGGCATCTTGAAGGAGCAGATCAGCAATCTTCCTCATTCAATCAACCTAGAGTAGTAACTATGTGGACTTACTGTTTATGTATTATATTAATGTTCTTCTATATTTTGTGGGCTTAGCATAATTTAAAAATTACTCAATCTTAGTGTTTTCTGGGTCTTGTATATCTCTAATTACAGCTTTATTATTATTTAATAGTCTCATTATGTTCATGGGGTTCTATAATGGGGTCCTTATATTTGATGTTCCTTTTGTAACTTTCCTGTGTTTTCCCACCAATGGACAGAAAGGTAGATGAAAATGTTATTAATAAATAAATATTCCTCAATGTTTTCTTACTAAAAATAATCTGCTAAGGAAGGAAATACAAAAAAGTTGTATTATGTCTTTTGATAGCTATTAGTGCTGCTGGGGTGAAAAAAACTTGAATGAACCATGATTTTGAGTTTTAGGACTCCAAAATTAAGGTAGGACAAAGCAAAAGAAATTCAGCTAGCATGATATGGCTATCTTGCCCCAACTCGAGGAGATGTTCAGTTGAATGAAAGACTAGCCCAGGGGAAGCTGCCGCTTCCGCCTCCATGTTGTCTCCCCCCCAGAACGCTTCCGCCCGCCCGCGTCGGGCCAAGGAAATGATGGGGGGCGGGAAACGAGGCGGGCGGCGGCGATGACAAGCGGTGCGCTTCAGGGGAGCCACCGCTGCCGCCAGGTGGGTCCCCTCAGGGCGGGCGGAGGGAGGCAGGCAGCCGCTCCTTCCCTCCCGCCGGCGGAGGAGGAGGCAGCGGTGTCCACTTCCTCGCTGCCCGGCTACGGCTACGCCGCGGGCAGCAGCGGCAGCAGAGACCACGGGCGCAGGAAGCAGCAGCCGGAGGCCACGGGCGCAGGAAGCAGCAGCTGGAGGCCGCCTCGCCTCTGCCGCTCTCCGCTTCCACCTCGCTTGCTGGAACGTATTGAAGGGGAGGAAAAGGAAACATCAAGATCAACCAGGAGCTTTGCGGAGAAGCGGAGAGCAGCAGAGGCGAAGCGGGTGGCGGTGGCAGCAAAGAGGCCATGGGCGCAGGAAGCAGCAGCCGGAGGCCACGGGCGCAGGAAGCAGCAGCTGGAGGCCGCCTCGCCCCTGCCGCTCTCGGCTTCCACCTCGCTTGCTGGAACGTATTGAAGGGGAGGAAAAGGAAACATCAAGATCAACCAGGAGCTTTGCGGAGAAGCGGAGAGCGGCAGAGGCGAGGCGGCCTCCGGCTGCTGCTTCCTCCGCCCGTGGCCTCTTTGCTGCTGCCACCGCCCGCCTCACCTCTGCTGCTCTCTGCTTCTCCGCAAAGCTCCTGGTTGATCTTAATGTTTCCTTTTCCTCCCCTTCAATATGTTCCAGCAAGCGAGGTGGAAGCGGAGAGTGGCAGAGGCGAGGCAGGCAGCGGCGGCAGCAGAGGCCACGGGCACAGGAAGCAGCAGCCGGAGGCCGCCTCGCCTCTGCCGCTCTCCGCTTCTCCGCAAAGCTCCTGGTTGATCTTGATGTTTCCTTTTCCTCCCCTTCAATACGTTCCAGCAAGCGAGGTGGAAGCCGAGAGCGGCAGAGGCGAGGCGGCCTCCGGCTGCTGCTTCCTGCGCCCGTGGCCTCTGCTGCTGCCGCTGCCCACCTCGCCTCTGCCGCTCTCCGCTTCCACCTCGCTTGCTGGAACCTATTGAAGGGGAGGAAAAGGAAACATTAAGATCAACCAGGAGCTTTGCGGAGAAGCGGAGAGCGGCAGAGGCGAGGCGGGCGGCGGCGGCAGCAAAGAGGCCACAGGCGCAGGAAGCAGCAGCCGGAGGCTCGTCTGGCCCCGCGGCGCGCCGAGGGCGAAGAGCCGCCTGCTCTCCCCTTGGCCGCCTCCGGTCACTACAGTCGCCCTGGCATCTCCCTTTGGCCTGCCGTCCGCCCCTGCCCCCGCCCCAGCGCCCAACCCTGTCCCCCCGCCTCCCTCCCTGCAGGCGGCAGACTAACTCGGCGAGGAAGCCCTTGATGGCGGCTTCCCTCCCGCACGCACGCCCAGGCTCGGCTGCGGAGCTCAGCTCAGGAGAGGCGGCAGGAAGGAGGGAGCGTCACGGAGCATGTGCAGAGGGCTCTGCTGGGCACCACGGCGTTCCCGGGCAGAGCGGAAGGCTGCGCCCTCTCCACCGGGCGGGACCCGTGCCTCCTTCCCTGCGGGCGGGCGAGGCAGGGAGAGAAGGGGAGATGGAGGGGCTCCCTCTCCGGCCTCTGCGCCCCTTCAGGCCCATCTCTCCGAGGGGGGCGGCGGGAGGGAACTCCCCGTCCAAGGGGAAGCGCTGGGAACCAGCGGCGGAGGTTGGCCGGCTCCTAGAGCGGCTGCCGCGGGCAACTTCTCCGCTCTGCCTGGCTCAAAACCTGGGGCGCGGGAGAGCGGAAGTCTGCGCCCTCTTCACCGGGCGGGACCCACGCCTCCTTCCCTGCGGGTGGGCGAGGCAGGGAGAGAAGGGGAGATGGAGGGGCTCCCTCTCCGGCCTCTGCGCCCCTTCAGGCCCGTCTCTGCGAGGCCCGGCGCGGCAGGGAGGCGCTGCTGGCCCGGGATGCAGCGCTGTCGGAGGCAGCGCAGGAGCGGCTTCAGGGGCTGCTGCGGCTGGAGATGGCGCTGCTCCGCGGCATCCAGGTGCTGGGCGAGGGCGCAGGCCCGGGACGCGAGCGGCAGGGCGGTGCAGGGGGCCTGGCCGGGGCGGGGGCGGTGGCGGCGGGGGGACGGAGCCGGCGGAGGTTTGCCGGGCGGCAGGACGGGGCGGGCGGCGCTGCTGGGGCTGGTGGCGGAGCTGGAGGGAGCGGAGGGACCAGGCGTTCCTGTGGGCGCAGCGCGCGCTCTGCAACCCGCCTTGGAGAAGCGGCCACGGGAGGCCCTCCGGGTGCACTCTCCCGCCCCATCAATCCCCCCACCCCGCCGTTCGGCGTCCTCTCCCCCCGCTAACCCGAGCCCTGCGGCGGCCGGGGGAGCTTAGCCAGGCTCCGACCGGAGGCGGCCAAGGGGAGAGCAGGCGGCTCTTTGCCCTGCGCCGCCCTGCCGCTCGCGTCCCCAGCCCACGCCCTCGCCCAGCACCTGGATGCCGCGGAGCAGCGCCATCTCCAGCCGCAGCAGCTCCTGCGCCGCCTCCGACAGCGCCGCGTCCCGGGCCAGCAGCGCCTCCCTGCTGCGCCAGGCCTCGCTCAGTGCGAGAGCCAGGGGGCGGGGTTTGCGGGCGGGGGCCAATCGCGTGGAAGGGGCGGGGGTGTTCAGCTGCGGAAGAGCCACACTCAAGGGGCCAAAGAGCCGCATCTGGCTCGCGAGCCGCCATTTCCGACCCTTGGACTAGCCAAATATGCTTCTTGATCATCAGAAATATGAAAGGCTGCAAAGTGAAAATACTTATCTGGGAGTAAGTCACTCTGACTCAAAGTGATTTATTTTTTTATAGATATGCATGATGTTGCACATGCTGCACAAGAGTTTAGGGAGAAACAATCCCAGTTTGGGGAGAAAATATATTGGAGTCTCTGTACTGCAAGAGAACCATTTGGGTGGGTGGGTAGGTAGGTAGATAATGTCAGTGTTTTGTCAGTGTCAGTTGTTAGCAGCAACATGGATAAATTTTCTCAATGATGAATTTGTTTGCATTGAGGGGGGGAAATTGTTTTAGCCCTCCTTGTAAAGGATGTGGCCTGATTATTATGTTACATATACAAATTCAGCGGGGAAAACAGTAACCAGAAATCAGTAGCTCAAAAGGATATTTTCAAAATTTATTAATAGTGAAATACATAAGGTGGTTGAAGGGAAATATCCCTGTGATACATTGTAGGCCAACCTTTTCTTCATCCAATACCATGTCTCATCTATCTACTATAAGGAGAAAGTGATCCATGGAACCACCTAAAAACAGATACATTCAGAAATGGTTGTTGCCTAATTTCTCAATAAATTGGGTGTATGTGGTTGACTTTGAAATATTCTGTTGGTGTTAGAAGGAAATACATATTTTAATACATTGTTTGGCAGAATATAGTTTCTAAGAATGCCCTTTTATCTTTCTTCAGCACTTGAGATATTCAAGCATGGCTAAGAAAAGCAAAAGGTAAAGGTTCTCCCCGCACATTTGTGCAGTCGTGTCCGACTCTAGGGGCCGGTGCTCATCTCTGTTTGTTAGCCAAAGAGCCAGCGTTGTCCGAAGACGCTTCCACGGTCATGTGGCCGCATGACGCGCGTGGAACGCTGTTACCATCCCACCAAAGTGGTACCTATTCATCTACTTGCATTTGCCTGCTTTCGAATTGCTAGGTTGGCAAGAGCTGGAGCTAGTGCGGGAGCTCACTCTGTCACGCAGGGCTAGGGATTCAAACCTCTGAACTTGCGATCCTCCAATCGACAAGCCTGGCGTCTTACCCGCTGAGCCACCACGCCCCTTAAGAAAAGTAACTTATATTCAAATATGAAATTATGCCAGAATAATTTAGTTTGTAGCCATTAATAATCTTATAAAAGACTGGAAATTTCAGGACTCTACAATCTCAAATTAAACAAAGCAAAATGCCAGTTCGATTGCACTGTTAATCCTAAAAGTAATCTCAGAGGAAATTTCCCAGATGAAACAACTAAACTAATTACAACCCATCTCAGAAATCTTCTCCAGAGACATTGAATAAGCAGAAAAGACTGGTTAGGTTCCTTTTGCATCCAAGTATTGTGACATGCACATAAATGTATGTACATGGACTGAAAAATAAATGTTAAGCCTGATCCTGCATAAGAGGTGATTTATTTCCTTATGGTTTTCCTTAACAAGGCAAGTATCAGTTGTGGGTAGACAGCAATTCCTGTTGGGAAAACAACAGGGGAAGGGGAGGTAACACATATCCACAGGTGTTCAAACTTCCAACAATTCTGTGTTCTTTGATTTCTTTGAAAATATTTTTTTAAAAGAAATACTAAATGAGATATGGGATTACTCAAAGATCTCCCTGTCCTTTTGGTGAAGATCTAGATGCCCAATATTTATAAACTTACAGATATAGGTAAACTATATTCCAGTACCATAGAATATGAGTAAAGAGCTCTAATATTCTTTGTTATCAAAATGTTTAATGGAACATATTTCAATAGCACAATACAGAAGTTTCCATAAAGAATATTTTGCCAGTGAAGACAAGAAAATAAACGAAGGATAAAAATGTTTTATACTGTAACTGCTGATTCAGGAAATGGATATTAAAGCACTTTCCATGCAATTTTAATGAAACCATTGATTTTATATTCACTACCCAGAGATTGTTGTGTCAGATACATTAGCAATACATAAGAGAGACATTATAATATCATATGTCAATACTAGAAAGTTTACTTATACATTCAGAGTCACTAGCAAAACTAAAACATTGTTGAATCAGCCATCTTCTGATTCTCCTGCAGAATATACTGCACATCATCTTTGTACTAAAGTTTATGATCTGATATGGCCAGGGCAGTAGTGATTTGTATCACAGAATCAATGCAGTATTTTTCATTATGAAACTTTTATTATTTTTATTGTTGTTATTCACAAGTTTAGGACACAAAAGTAACTTTATAAAAATATTTAATATATATTTAAATATACCGTAGAGAGAGAACATATGTTTCTATTTCAATGCAGCATTCCTTTTATTATTTTTATGGCTACTTAGTATCTAAGAGTTTTATTCTTGACAGCTACCTTGAATTGCTAGAATATATTTTTGCTGGCACAATTTTTCACACTAGTGCAGCTTTGCTTTCAGACAGCAAGGGTTCAGGTCTCTCTAAGATTCTGAGCATGCTGAGGACAGAATGTTCTTGGGACACCCCTGTGTCCTCCTCAGAGTGTTGTATGTCTGTGTCACCTTTTTCTCCATTGTTTGTTATGCACTGAAGTCAATGACCCAGTAAATCAGGGGTGGGGAACCTTTTTTATCCCAAGGGCCATTTTGACATTTATCACATCACTCAAGGGCCAGGGGGTGGGGTTTGCAGGCAGGAGCCAATCGCGCGAAAGGGCAGGGTTTGCGGGTAGGAGCCAATAGCGTGGAAGGGGGCGGGGTTTGCGGGCTGGAGCCAATCACGTGCACTGGGGGGCCGCCACGCCCGGTGCCATGCCTGCCGTGCCTGCCCCCACCACATCTGCCGCTGTGCCCACCGCTGCTGTGCCCGCTGCCACGCCCAGCATGCCCGCTGCCGTCACGCCCCTGCCGCGCCCGCTGCCGCGGGCCGGATCAATTGCTTTCGCGGGCCTTATATGGCCCGCAGGCCGGACGTTGCCCACCCCTTCAGTAAATGGAGATACAGTATGTGGGAAATCCAAAACACTGATATAACTCTTGGATTGTATTTTGAATGCTTGGTTTTACTTCCTTGAAAGTCAACTATTGTTCTATTCGATCATTTCACATACGGAACTACACTGGGATGGTGCCCCTTCCATGTGTAGGATTAAGGCAATTGCCTCCCAGAAGATCCTGGACATCCTGCTTGGATGACAAACAGGTCAAATTCTCCAGCTCTATAAATATATGTTTGTCAGATGACATATTTCCAAAGAATTAGACAAAAGAGCCTCAATTAAGTACGTTGCAAGGATACATTATACAGTAGTGGTATTTGGCAAAATAACTGAATCTGAGTATGTAATGTGATCCATTTTCCCTCTACATGAACTACCAACAGATCAGTGTACTATCAAGCATGCTGAAGACAGTCTCTACTGGGGATATCACACACACACACACACACACGACTCATTTATTAGCAATTTTTCTCTGTCCCCTTCAACCCCAGAACAGTGACACAATGCATCACGCTCAACCCAAAAAACCACAAGATACCAGATAAAGCAGACCGTGTAAGATAAAAATAAGAAGAATGGATATTAAAATGGAATGAAGCTGAGGTCAAACAGAGAGAAAACCAATATTTAAAAGGTCTGGGCAAATAAAAAAAAAAGTAAAGGTTTTTTACTTAAAAAACATTTGTGCAATCGTGTCCGACTCTAGGGGCTGGTGCTCATCTCCGTTTGTTAGCCGAAGAGCCAGCGTTGTCCGAAGACGCTTCCATGGTCATGTGGCCGCATGACATGCGCGGAACACTGTTACCTACCCACCGAAGTGGTACCTATTAATCTACTTGCATTTGCATGCTTTCGAATTGCTAGGTTGGCAAGAGCTGGAGCTAGCGCGGGAGCTCACTCCATCACGCGGGGCTAGGGATTCGAACCTCCGAACTTGCGATCTTCCAATCGACAAGCCTGGCGTCTTACCCACTGAGCCACCACGCCCCCTAGGGCAAATAAACATTTACCTAAAGCAAAAAGACCATAGAAGAGACACAGCATTCTGCTTCCCAAAAGGAATTATCCTGGAAATCCCTGCCACATTTCTGACTTCAGGTGGACCCACAAAAGAAGGGCCTCAAAAAGCACATAAGCAATTAAATTGCTGCTTGTATCTCATTCTATGTGTAGCAAAATTCAAAGGCACCTAATATCTTGCAAGGTACTCCTATGTATGAGAGCCAGTTTGGTGTACTGGTTGAGGCACCAGGCTAAAAACCGGGAGACCATCAGTTCTAGTCAGCGGGTAAGACGCCAGGCTTGTCGATTGGAAGATCGCAAGTTCGGAGGTTCGAATCCCTAGCCCTGTGTGTGGAGTGAGCTCCCGCACTAGCTCCAGCTCTTGCCAACCTAGCAATTCGAAAGCATGCAAATGCAAGTAGATTAATAGGTACCACTTTGGTGGGTAGGTAACAGCATTCCACGCGCGTCATGCGGCCACATGACCGTGGAAGCGTCTTCGGACAACGCTGGCTCTTCGGCTAACAAACAGAGATGAGCACCGGCCCCTAGAGTCGGACATGACTGCACAAATGTGCGGGGGGAACCTTTACCTTTACCTTAGGCACAAAGCCAGCTGGGTGACCTTGGGCCAGTCCCCCTCTCTCAGCCCATGAAAGAAGGCAATGGCAAACCATTTCTGAAACCTTGCCAAGTCCAGGCAGTCATCAGGAGTCAAGACTGACTCAAAGGCACGCACACACACACACACAAAAGTCCCATGTAGTGTTGTATGCCGCCCAGAGTCACTGCTTGTGAGATGGGCGGTCATATAAATTAAATAAATAAATAAAACGTATAAATTGCTCATTGCTACTTTCTTGGAAGCAATTTCGTTGTATATTTGATGGGGCGGCAGAGAAAATTGACAAATAAATAAATAAATAAATTTCCCTAAAGGCACGTCATCACATTCAAAATTCATGCCTCGCCTAAAACATCCTTGGAAACATGTTCCAAGGGCAAATCATAAATGGGTCATCAAAAGGCAACCATGTCTCTGTCAAATGGATGCAGCCACATCTCGGTGGGTGAGTAACGAGAAAGTAACCATTTAATTCCCTGCAGTGTCTTTGCTAAGTTGGGATAGCGGGGACTTTCTCTCGATTCCCCTGCCTGGTGCTCTGGGTTTCGGCCCCGAGTTCTACTTTGGGGGTATCCTACTTTGGGGGTACCTGCTCCCGGTGGCCCCGAGGGATGCCACCCGCTTGGGAATCGCTGAGCAGCAGCATCGACAATGGAGGAACCCGCTTCTCGACTGCCGGAGAGGGGAACTGAGCGGCTGGGGGCGGTCCCTTCCTGTCAAAACTTTACTCGCGCGGGTCGCTTCTGACAGCGCTTTGCGACCGGGCTGCTGCTCGAGCGACGTGCCGCGCCGTCTGCGGAAGAAGGTGCCGAGTCCGCTCAGACTGCTCCAGACGCGGGAGGGAGAGGCCGAGAGGAGGGGAGCCGAAGGAACAGGCTGGGCTCGTCCGGCAGCCCGCTTCCCAAGACAGGATGGAGGAGAAAAAGGGGAGCCCTCAAGCCGAAGCGGCTGCGCCTTCGTCCCGCAGGTTGCTGCTTCCCACCGAGGCCGCACCCAGAGGCCGCACCCAGAGCGACATCTCCGCTTTCTGTACACTCAGGAAGAGCCCCCTGCTCCGAGCCCCGCTCTCAGGTTCAGGTAGGGGTGAGGCGGGGGACCAACGCCTGCCCGGCGTTCACCGGAGGACGCTGCTTTTATGCGGGGGACCAGAGGTGGGCTGCGGAAATCCTGGCCATTCATTGCGAGAGGGCAGAAAGGGAGTTTTCTGGCGTCCCGAATTTTTCAGCTTCCACCTGGTAACCCTTAACCTTCACACAAACCCTTTTCTTGGCAGCCAGGGTCTCTGGGCTGTTCCTAGCCACTTGGCAGACAGAAATTCAGCTGGTGAAGGTTCTCCCAGCCCCTCGCGTATCTCCGGGAAAACGGCATCTGCTGAATGTGTTGCTTGTTCACTGATTTTAGTTTCTGGGTTAAATCTTTTGCTAGCAATGGGACAGAGACATTGTTGGTTGTATTGTTCTTTTTTCATTTAGGAGGGAAGGTGTAGCGCTTGGCGGAATAAACTTGTGTATCTGAAGATTATGGATAGCTTTTTATTGCTCGTTTATTAGTGGCTCCTGTGGGGTCTTTACAGAATTCATCTTGGCAGGTGTCTTAGAGAGCTTTTTACATGGAAAGGAGGCATTCAAGAAGCAGTATTTCATGTGCTGTGCAGTGACAGGAAAGAGCTCTACCTGTTGAACCATTTGCAAGTTGTACAGCTATTGAGCTTAGTGGTTAACAGGTTAGATTACAAGTAGCAAAACTAACTGGTACACTCAGAATTCCTTAATACAAACTAGTCTCGTAAAGCAACTAATTGTATTCTTTGTAAGAATTGGAACATATCAGATTCTGAAGTGATATAATTACATGGGTGAGTGTGAAGTGAAGAAATACGTAATTAATGTTCAAACCTGAATGAAGAACAAAGGTGACCTTTTTTTTATTTTGCTTTGATTTAAATCTCAGGCATTTGCTAAATTAATGGATTCTTTAGTAGGCCATGAACATGTCAAGCTGTTAAAAAGTCTGACATGCCCAAGTTCTATTTAATTGCTTTAATAATACTGGCCTGCTTATAGTGGTGCTGGAGTGACCTTTTGGATTAAAATATAATATTTTGTACCTGAAGAGAGCTAGAGATGATTATTGCTTTATATAATATTTTTAACATGCTGAGAAAACGTAGGAACTCATTCCAAACTTCTATACTGTGAACAATAGTTTAACTTTGGTGGGGGGGGGGAAGGACCAAAGGCCTACACTAAGAAGGGTTGGCTTGTTGGACATTCTTACTCTTTATTTTTAAAAGCTGAAAGTGCAGTGTCTGTTTCCAGAAACATGGCTAGAGATATGTGGCTGTATCCCACATCTGTGTCTGACGACACCTACTCCTTTTTCTTTTGGCTTGAGGACCAGCACAATTTAAAAAAAAAAAATCTTTGTACAAGGTTATTATTTACTTCCCTTTGTCCATCTTAGCTTTTAAAAACAATTACTGCAATATACATTAAACAAATAATAATGCTTAATTCTTCTCCACATACAGTACCTCGGGGACACAGGGCTGCCATTATCTGGGATGCAAAAATGGAGACAGCCACTAGATGGGAGACATGTGTTAGTGTTTTCTCTGTCTCTTGCTGCCATCTAATGATCAACCCAAGTTTTGCAGCTCAGACCTAACAGCCCTATCACACACTGAAGAGATCAAATCGGGGGCTTGTTCATTTATTTTCATTATAGGATAGAACTTTTATTTGTTATGTGCTTATATTGAAGCACAGTATAAGAGCTAATTTTCCCCCACAGCAACAACCCTGTAAGGTAGGGAGGGTTGAGACAGAGTGACAGGCCTAATATCATCCAGCGAGCTTCCAAGGCTGAGCTTCTTGTATGCTTGGTTGTGTAAAAGTTACATCTTTGCAATTACATCTCCTCCTAATTGCTCTCCTAAAACATGTGCATACAGACCTACACTTTAGAGAAAGAAACTGCTAGCTGAAAAGAAGGAGTGGAGAAGCGCTTTCATACAATTTCCTTAGTCTTTTTTTCTGTTTTTTAAGCATCCCATTCCATTTTGGTTTAAATTCAGATTGCAGCAACACTTAAGAGAGAGCCCTTACTGCCTCCGGAAAGGTTAGCTTGGGAATTTTCCAAGGCCTGCGTTTGGGGCAAGGGCTTTCTGCATTGCTGATGTCTGGTATTCTCAGAAGGAGAGTTACTTTTTATAGAAGATAATGGGAAAGCTCCTTCTGTCTTTATATCTATTTATATCTGAAACAGAAAGACTGGGGGGGGGGAGGGGGTTTAAAAGAAGTAATTGGCAGCTAAGCCCTAGTTCAGGCGTGTCCAACCCATGGCCCGCGGGCCACGTGCGGCCCTGAACAGCTAGTAATGCGGCCCCCACTAGTTTTATGTTGCCCTCTTTTTAAAAATTTTATAATACAAAATATTAAAAAATAAATGAAGTTTTATTACTTATATACATTAAGTATGTTATATATTTTATGTGTCCCAAGACAATTCCTCTTCACTCAATGTGGCCCAGGGAAGCCAAAAGGGTGGACACCCTTGCCCTAGTTGCTTTGCCCCAGTGAGGTAATGTTTGAGTAGTGCAGGAAAAAGTTTACGGAAGAAGAAAGGAAAGGAGAGCTGACTGTGGCTGGCTCTGTCCTGGACTGGAAAAGGGAGGAGACCAAGTCAATAAGGACAGTCTGGTAAGTGTAATCATACAGTAATTTAAAAAAAAGATACTTTAAAGCTAGTGTATTATGTAACACAGAGCTTTCCAAACTGTGTGTCGGGACACGTTAGTGTGTCGGCTGCAGTGTCTGGGTGTGTGGCGGCTGCTGCTGCCTCTGAGCCCTGCCAGGATTCCACACAGGTCCTAGTGCCTGTCTTGTGCCTTGCTGCCTCCAAACCTGCCGTGATTCCGTGCAGGTCCCAGTGCCTGCCTTTTGCCTTGCTGCCTCCAAACCTGCTGTGAATCCGCGCAGGTCCTAGTGCCTGCCTTGTGCCCTGTTGTAAGAGTGTGTCGCGAAATGATGCCCTGCTGTAAGAGTGTGTCGCGAAATGATGCCCTGCTGTAAGAGTGTGTCGCGAAATGATGCATGTCTAAAAAGTGTGTCACCAACATGAAAAGTTTAGAAAGCTCTGTTGTAACAATACATGAGTGTGCAGATCAAAAATGATTTTTAACAAGATGAAATTTCTACTTAGTAAACCATGTTTTTAAAGAAGGAGTTAAAGGAAGAAACAGTATCAGGAAATCATAAACATCAGTTTAGCAAAGCTTCTTTAAATAGGCTGACCATACGCCCCGTTTTGAACGGGACAGTCCCGTTATTTTAACATTTTTGAACCGTACCATCTTTTTGAAAAAAATCTGAGTTTTGTCCCGTTTTTGGAGGCAGCCCGGAAAAGGAAGCCCTCCCGCCTATCAGTGCGCAGCAAAGGAGGGCGCGAAGAGGCGGGCCGTGACGCACAAACGCAGCGCGGCGGGCAGCAAGGGGTGGCATGGTGCATCTAAAGCCCTCCAGCACGGCCGGCTCCTGCTTCTCCTGCGCGGTGGTGGCGGCGACGGCAGTGACTCTCCTCCCTCGGCCAAGCCCAAGGGGGCCGGGGCGGCGGTGGGCCTCTGTCCTCGGCAGGAGCTGGCCGTGCTGGGGGGCTTCAGCCACACCACTCCGCCCCTTGCTACCCGCTGAAGCCCCCGAGGGTGGCCGGCTCCTGCCGAGGGCAGTCTGTCCTGTGAGTGTGTGAGTGTGTGTGTGTGTGCATCTGATCGGGCTTGGCCGAGGGAGGAGAGTTGTGGCCGCTGCCGCCGCCGAGCAGGAGAAGCAGGAGCCGGCCACGCTGGGGGGCTTCAGCCACACCACTCCGCCCCTTGCCACCCGCTGAAGCCCCCCAGCGAGACCGGCTCCTGCTCGGCGGCCTGACAACTCTCCTCCCTCAGCCAAGCCCGATCAGATGCACACAAACACACTCACACACTCACAGGACAGACTGCCCTGGGAGAGAGAGAGGGAGCTACTTGTGGCAAGAAAAATACAGGATTCGTTCTTCACAAGGGAAAAGGGAAACCCTTGTTTGAGCTGTTACAGTTAATAGCTGTCGCTCCTCTGAGACCAGGGCTGCAGCTTCAGCCCAGTGTTTGTTTCTCCTTGAAATTGGAACACTCCATTTTCTTCCATTTGACAAACTGATGTCTAATCTATCCGTGTTGTGGGGAAGCCAAAATATGAAGTACATTCGTGGCTGAAACATTTTTTCAGGGTTATATTCCTGGCTGAAACATTAGGATGCATTTTTGATCTACCCAATCTAACCTGCAGCCCTGGGATACCCAGGTGGTCCCTCATCCAAGAACAGACCAGGAGAGCTGTGCAGCTCTTTGGATTTAAGCACAAAAAAGTGCTTCCCAGTGAGCAGGAATGCTCATGTAGCACCTGTCATCCTAGATGTGTGTTTCTTACCACAAAGATGCCAAAGAAATAAAATGTAAGTCATGATGTCACAGTGCAAGCTACACTATTTTGTAGTTGGGTTGTAATGTTGCACACATGTATATGAGGGGTGGAGTTTGTGTCCACAACACAGGTGTCATGGAGTGTGAGAAGTTTTATGATAAGGTATTGATAGTCCGAAATTTGCTGCATAAGATTATTTCATCAGAGAAATATTGATGGTACGATTGTGGTGAAATACAGTCCCCCTCTACGTGTACCTAAATTTTTGTATGAGTCCTGTCACTGAAGAATAATTGTTAGCTCAATATGTTAATGTAATAAAACTTTTTCATTTTAATGAAAACAAAAATCTTTTTATATAAACAGTAATCTGTTTAAGCAAGGGTACCCAACCTTTTTGGCACGAGGGACCGGTTTTGTGGAAGACAATTTTTCCACGGACGGGGGGGGGGGAGGTTTGCAGGTGGGAGCCAATTGCGCAGACCGGGGGTGGGGTTTGCAGGCGGGAGCCAATTGCGCTGACCAGGGGCTGGGTTTGCAGGCGGGAGCTAATTGTGCGGACCAGGGGCGGGGTTTGCAGGTGGGAGCCAATCACGTGGACTGGAGAGCGGGGTTTGGAGACCGGCATGGCGGCATAAGATCCCATCCCGTTTTGCCATCCCACTGTCCCATTTTTGTCTCAAGGAAATATGGTCAGCCTATTCTTTAAATCACATGAAAAAGGAGACAGAGACAGTTCTGCTAAAAGAGTGGATGATTTATTTCTTATATATTGTTTTGCCTTATTTAATTCAATTTAGGCACTGCCCAACTCCAAACCGATTTTGGTTTGCACAACACATAAGCCACAATGTGGTTGATTTGCTTTTTGCTTAGTGTGATGTGTGCAAGCCCACACATTACAGTTGAATGCAATATTCCAAACAGTTCACAGTGTTAAACCATTTTCAACAAAGCATGGTTAAAAGTTTGGCTTATGATTATGTGTGAATGCAGCCACTGAAGCTGTTAGTAAATGACCAGTCCCAATTCAATAATGTCTACCTCTTTTATGGGGAAGTAGAGTTGTGAGATTAAAATAGAGACAAAATACCGTTTGAGAGGCAGTGCCCCACCACAATTATAGTTCACTTTCAATTCATTGCACTTTAGTAGCAATACACTTTTCTAATTGGAAACACTCTTGAGGATCAAAATATATTCTTATAATGACAATGTTAACAGTAGATTCCCCCCCTCCAAAAAATAGGCATGCTGTATTCTAATGATGAGCCAGCATCCTATGGTACAGTATTCCTTAGGCTTTTGCATCTGGAAATGCTGTGCAAGAGTAATGTGATCTGCCTTCCTGGATGACATCAAAATATTGGGGGAATCTATTGACTGTAATCTTCACTAGTACATGTAGAACTAAGAAACACATCAAATGCTGCAAGAAACTGTTAATGATAAAATTCTGCTTAGAGATACAATATGCCTTAAAAGCCATTCTGGCAATGATTCACAGAATCCATCTGTCTATCATTCTGTATAATCTATGCATCCCTAAACAGATAATTGTTATTTCCAGCATACCAAACAATGTCCTGCCATCTGTCTATAGAGTTCTGCTAAGCTGTAGACCTCATTAAGTAGACTAGCCAATTAAATGGTTGGCTTTATATTGATATTGTCTAGATGGTTTTCTGTACAAAAAGACAGTGATAATCCTATGCATGCTGTACTAGGAATAAACTCCATTAAGTAGAGGGAGTAAATATACAGGACTGGGATGGAATTATGACTGGGAATCAGGATCTGATAGTCCTATTGGCAAACCCAAATTTGAAAAATCCAGGATAAAAGTGAGACCTTGAGGAAAACATTCCATCAAGTTGCTATGCCATTTATTTGGATATTCATCCAACCTATACTAAAAATAGGTCAGAAGTCCACATGTAAATTTGGATTTATAAGGATCCATATTCAGGCTGTATTTGCTCTTGGTATGTAGGATAATGTATCATGTGGAAATAGAAAGCTACGAAGATTTGACTTTTACCCCAAAAATAGGCTGACCATATTTCCTTGAGACAAAAACGGGACAGTGGGATGGCAAAACGGGACGGGATCTTATGCCGCCATGCCGGTCTCCAAACCCCGCTCTCCAGTCCACGTGATTGGCTCCCACCTGCAAACCCCGCCCCTGGTCCGCACAATTAGCTCCCGCCTGCAAACCCAGCCCCTGGTCAGCGCAATTGGCTCCCGCCTGCAAACCCCACCCCCGGTCTGCGCAATTGGCTCCCACCTGCAAACCTCCCCCCCCCGTCCGTGGAAAAATTGTCTTCCACAAAACCGGTCCCTCGTGCCAAAAAGGTTGGGTACCCTTGCTTAAACAGATTACTGTTTATATAAAAAGATTTTTGTTTTCATTAAAATGAAAAAGTTTTATTACATTAACATATTGAGCTAACAATTATTCTTCAGTGACAGGACTCATACAAAAATTTAGATACACGTAGAGGGGGACTGTATTTCACCACAATCGTACCATCAATATTTCTCTGATGAAATAATCTTATGCAGCAAATTTCGGACTTTCAATACCTTATCATAAAACTTCTCACACTCCATGACACCTGTGTTGTGGACACAAACTCCACCCCTCATATACATGTGTGCAACATTACAACCCAACTACAAAATAGTGTAGCTTGCACTGTGACATCATGACTTACATTTTATTACTTTGGCATCTTTGTGGTAAGAAACACACATCTAGGATGACAGGTGCTACATGAGCATTCCTGCTCACTTGGAAGCACTTTTTTGTGCTTAAATCCAAAGAGCTGCACAGCTCTCCTGGTCTGTTCTTGGATGAGGGACCACCTGGGTATCCCAGGGCTGCAGGTTAGATTGGGTAGATCAAAAATGCATCCAAATTTTTTAGCCAGGAATATAACCCTGAAAAAATGTTTCAGCCACGAATATAACCCTGACTTCTCAAGTCTGTGCCAATGTACTTCATATTTTGGCTTCCCCACAACACGGATAGATTAGACATCAGTTTGTCAAATGGAAGAAAATGGAGTGTTCCAATTTCAAGGTGAAACAAACACTGGGCTGAAGCTGCAGCCCTGGTCTCAGAGGAGCGACAGCTATTAACTGTAACAGCTCAAACAAGGGTTTCCCTTTTCCCTTGTGAAAAACGAATCCTGTATTTTTCTTGCCACAAGTAGCTCCCTCTCTCTCTCCCAGGGCAGTCTGTCCTGTGAGTGTGTGAGTGTGTTTGTGTGCATCTGATCGGGCTTGGCTGAGGGAGGAGAGTTGTCGGGCCGCTGAGCAGGAGCCGGCCACCCTGGGGGGGCTTCAGCGGGTAGCAAGGGGCGGAGTGGTGTGGCTGAAGCCCCCCAGCACGGCCAGCTCCTGCCGAGGACGGAGGCCCACCGCCGCCCCGGCCCCCTTGGGCTTGGCCGAGGGAGGAGAGTCACTGCCGCCGCCGCCACCACCGCGCAGGAGAAGCAGGAGCCGGCCGCGCTGGAGGGCTTCATCGGCACCACGCCACCCCTTGCTGCCCGCCGCGCTGCGTTTGTGCGTCACGGCCCGCCTCTTCGCGCCCTCCTTTGCTGCGCACTGATAGGCGGGAGGGCTTCCTTTTCCGGGCTGCCTCCGAAAACGGGACAAAACTCAGATTTTTTTCAAAAAGACGGTACGGTTCAAAAATGTTAAAATAACGGGACTGTCCTGTTCAAAACGGGACGTATGGTCAGCCTACCCAAAAATTAATATTTTCTATAACTCAAGGGTTTTCATTTGTTTAAAAAACAAAATGTCATTCTCTGTCTATACTCACATAAATATTTCAATCTTATTTCAACATAAGGAGATTAAACAATGTGAAAGAGTCTAAAGGAAGAAATTTGTCTTTCTATTTTTCACAATTGACAGGCCTTTTTCCAATTTGTCTGCCACAACTGAAATATAAAGTTTACTTTTGTGACACATGAGATTTTATATATGAGATGGGATTTTGGTATGCAGGAGTGAGAGCTTTAAGGTTTCTATTGATGCCAAAACAGTGCTTGAATCCAATACATAACCTTATAATCCAATTTTGATACTCCAGCTGACATTTATGGACAGATGAAATCAACATGTGCAAAGAGATGTTAATAAAGTATCATTAAATGGATGGTGAAATTTTTTTGAAATGTCTGTGACTGATATTACATCCAAAAAATATCTGGGGGCGGGGGAGAGAGAGAGAGAGAGAGAGAGAGAGAGAGAGAGAGAGAGAGAGAGAGAGAGAGAGAGAGAGATTATTTATTTATTTATTTATTTATTTATTTATTTATTTATAGAAAAGCTTATTTAATTCTGCTGTCTATCAGCTTCTCAGAAAACCAGACCATGGAAGATTCGAATGTGGAACTTCAGGACACTGGTGAGGAGCAAACTACTACTTCTCAAAAACCGTTCTTCTCAAAACGAGTTCTGCAACTCGTTTTGTTGACAGTAGTCCTAGGGGGCACAGCCCATTTCTATGTTTCTCAAGTAATGTAATATCTTGGGCACAGACAGAATCTTCTAGCTGTGGTCCTGTCCTCTGAAGATGCCAGCCACAGCGACTGGCGAAACGTTAGGAACAAAAACTGCCAGAACATGGCCACACAGCCTGAAAAACCCACAACAACCAATGTAATATCATTTGTCTGGGGTTCAGAACTGCCCTCTTATTAGAATTTGAACCAAAAAATTTCTTTGGATTATAGTAGACAGAAAGATGGAGTACCTCCCTCCATTGTTAATATACAACAAAGGCAGCATAAACAAGTGGAAAAGGCCAAAATGCATTTGAAAATAATTACTTTAAAATATGTAGCGCTCTCTTCAAACTTGATGTTGTTTTGCCATTATTAGATTACATATCCCGTCAAATCCTAGTCAACATGGCATAACTACAGTATAAGAAACCAAGTTGGGGAAAACTAATTCAGTACCCTGTAATTAGACAAGTACGTTAATGATAGATCAATTATATCTAGTTACAGTATTGTATTTCAAATCATCACTATGTTATTGGCATCATATAGACTCAAAAGTATTGTTAACATTTTAGAAGATGTTTAACCGTTTAAAAATCCATTTTTTGATGGTAACATATATTCTTTAAATACATTTTATCCTCTTTCTGGACATGTCATAAAGCTTCTAGTTCAACCATATGATGCATTTCTACTTGAAATTGTATCTTAACTAGAGAACAACTTCAACTTGGGAGGGAGAGAAAAGAGCCACTGAACTTTTTATTGACTTTATATGTAAATTCTGGGTATATTTGCAATTTCCTGTTTCTTTCTGAAATCAAGAAATGACTGGGCTCAGGAAGTACTGCTTTCAAAATCAAGGGTTTATTCTCTTTTATTTTTAATGTCTAGTTTGTATGTTTTATTGTAGACATTGTAGGAAGAGAGCTGTGTTATGGCTGCCAAAAGTCAGAAGGAGTCTAGTAACACCTTTTCAGACTAACAAAATTTATTAAAAGGCATAAGCTTTCCTGAACTGTAGCTCATATCATCAGAAGCATGGTGCGGTTAAACTGATATAGGGTTTATAGGGATGGGTGGGGGTGGGGAGTGGAGAAAGGGTGGTTATGAAGATTCAGTTACACATGAGACAGATTAAAAGTATCTCATCAAGTAGCCATTTTTTTCAATAATTTTTTTGAGGATTATATAAAACAAGTAAAATTAATATAACATAGTGCAGAAATACATTAAAGATTTTTATTATTTATTTATTTATTTATTCATTCATTCATTCGTTTTAAAAAATGCAAAGAAAAACCAAAACAAAAGAAAAGAACAAAAAAAGCAAGAAGGAAGAAAAAATTAGAAGAAACTTCCCCCTTCATTCCCAGCAAGTATAGTCAACATTCACAGCTTATCACAGTCTCTTAAAAAAACAACCAAATACATCTTCATTCCATACCTCACCCCATTTTCTATAAGTCCATCTCTAAATCTTCAACTCTCCTTATTAATCAGCAAAAGTCCAATAAGGGTTATCAGAAATAACAACTTAAGTATTTATATCTCCATTTCCATTTAAACAAATTCCCCCTAATCCCTCTCTTCCAATAATCAAAGTCCAATCCCAATTTTAAAAAACAATTAAACACTACCAAAAATAACTATCATCATCCAGTCCCAATCAAAAAAACCATTAAACATCACCAGAAATAATAATCCTTTATTTATACATCAAAAATAATGACATAGGTATTACAAATTAATCAATTATACCCAATTAAACATTACCAACAATAACTATCATCATCCAATCCCAGTCAAACCAATTTTGTATTTTCTCTTCTCCCAGAGATCTTTAAGTCCCACAAATAAAGTTCTAATATCTGCTTTCTGATACTTTCTTTGTCTCTTCTCTTGAAATTCTTGTCATCTTCATCAAAGTCCTTTTGTAATTCCAGTATAGTAACTCCAGTAAATCCCTTATATTCCAATAAAAGAAAATAATCCACATCGCTCTTTTGATTTATTATTTGTATAACTTTTTTAATTTTTAAGTCATCATCCAATTTCATTTGTAAATCCAATATTTCCATCTCTTTCTTGTGGGTTGTAATTTTTAATTCCATCTTAAAGTCCATTTCAGTTTTATTCAATGGGGCTTGTTCCTCTTCAATAACACCTTCTGATTCCATTAAAGAGTTAAATAGCTCATAAATCTCTTAGACCCAAACATCAAACATTTCCTTTAAGGTACCCATCTGGTGCCCTCTTGTGTCCAACCTTCAAAGACTTCTTATTAGCTCAAATGTAAACAAAATAATTTTTCCCATGAGAGAGGTTTCTTTTAATTAACTTCAAAGTCTTTCTTTAGGCTTCCGGTGGGAATGGTGGACTGAATGGCTGTGCCCGCTGCTTCAGCGGGTGGAGCTGACAACACGGTAACTTTTTCGGGCTCAGGCAGGTTTTCTTGAAGCCCAGAAACATTCTCTGGATCAAGGAGAATATCTGTCCTCCGGATGGCTCCTTGCAGCCAGAAGATCACAAACAGTGTTTTTGTTTCGACTGGTAAGAGCCAGCTGGGAGGCGGGGAATTCATCACTTTCCAAGGCACACTGTAGCCTTAAAGGGACACTAAGACCGGCCACCCCATTTCTAAATCACCAATTTGTATTTTTTTTTAAGTACATGTACCCCAAGAGAGGCTTTCTACAGCAAGGAGAAGCTGGTTCTCTTGGTAGTTAACATTATTTTGGGGATTACTTTTTTTAAAAAAAATTCTTTTAAGTTTTGGATTTCATTTTCCTTCCAAAGGAAATTCCAAAGATTGAGAGTAAACAATTGTCTTCCTGCTATTATTTTTGTATTAAATTTGAGGATATTAGCATTTTCCTACACATTGAATTGGCTGATTTGAACCTTCAGCTTTCTGTTTTCACTTTCCCTTGAGAACAGTCTGCTATTTCACTCTCACTTTATGTAAACACACTTTGGAGCTCTTCCATATCTTCAACTTTCGCTGGTTAAGCTCCTAGGGGGTGCCATAATCTACTGCATGAGACATGGAGGATTTCAAACAGATTCTTTCTGACTTTCACCAGGATTTTAAACAGATTTCTTCTGACTTCTATCAAGCTTTTATGCAAGATATCCAGGACATTGTGGAAAATATGAGATCTAAAATGTGCCATCAGGTTGGGGATGTGGTGGGTGAAATTGAGGAATTTAAGAGCGATAGAAAGGTTTTTTTTAAGAGTGAGATTGGAATTTTTATTGAGATGCTGGATGAAGATTGGATAATGGAGTTGGAGAAATCTAAGGGAGAGAGGGATCTGCAAGCCATAAGTAAAATCGATCTCCTGGTGGAATGCCATGAAAAGAACCTGGAATCTTTGAGGGGGGCAGTTGGGCTGTTTGATTCTTTCAAGAGGAAAGCTCTGTACACATTGTGGGGATATGTAACTGCTTTGGTTTATTTTGAAGTGGAATAAGGGTTGAAGATGGTGACTGCAGCCATGAAATTAAAAGACGCTTGCTCCTTGGGAGGAAAGCTATGGCAAACCTAGACAGCATATTAAAAAGCAGAGACATCACCTTGCCAACAAAGGTCCATATATATGCCAACAAAGGTCCATATAACCGCCCAGAGTCCCCTCTATGGGGGGCGATGGGCGGTGATATAAGTTGGATAAATAAATAAATAAATAAATAAATAAAGCAAGCTATGGTTTTCCCAGTAGTAATGTATGGCTGTGAGAGTTGGACCATAAGGAAGGCTGAGCGCCGAAGAATTGATGTTTTCTAACTGTGGTGCTGGAGAAGACTCTTAAGAGTCCCTTGGACTACAAGGAGGTCAAATTAGTCAATCCTAAAGGAAATCAACCCTAACTGCTCAATGGAAGGACAGATACTGAAGCTCAAATACTTTGGCCACATAATGCGAAGAGAGGACTCACTGGAAAAGACCCTGATGCTGGGAAAGACTGAAGGCAAAAGGAGAAGGGGACGGCAGAGAATGAGATGGTTAGATAGCATCACCGATGTAATGAACATGAATTTGGCGTGCTATGGTCCATGAGGTCACGAAGAGTCGGACACGACTAAACGACTGAACAACAACAACAACAACAACAACAAGGGTTGAAGAATGTTCATCTGATTTGCTTTAAGGATCTGATTGATGCTATTTGCCTTTAAAGATTTGGATTTATTGTTTGAATTGGCTTTGTTTTTTGGGTTTATTAAGATTAAAATTATTAAAACTGTTGTATTAGGGTTAAAGAATGTTTATCTGGTTTGCTTTAAGGATTTGATTGATGTTATTCCCTTTTAAAGATATGGAATTACTGTTTTGAATTGTCTTTGTTTTTTGGGTTTATTAAGATTGGGATTATTAAAATTGTTGTACTATTAAGTATAATAGCAGACAACTTATGTGCTTTTTAATTTGATTCTTATTATAATAGACAGAAATGTATAGAATAGTGGTAGGAAGGGAATAATTAAATATGTTTTCTCTTGTGTTTCCACAGTTTTTTAGTTTTTTTCTTTCTTTGCAGTTTTTTGTTTTTTTGTAGTTTTTATTCTTCTCTTGTAACCTAATAAAATTTACTATAAAAAAAACAAAGTCTTTCTTTAATTGAATTCATCTGAACCCTTAATCCCTTTAAAAACTTTCCACAATCAGCACAATAATCACCCTTTTGCTGTATATTCGAAAAAAGAAAATTCTTACAAAACTTTGAACATGTAACTTTCTTTCTAAATGGATTGAAGAGAGACTCACCCAGTGAATACCAGATTTGTGGTTCTGAAGGTTTTTCAATCTGTAACAAACAATAAGAAAAAATAAAAAATAAAGTCCAAAGTGATTAAAAAGATGAGGTTTGGTTGAACTTTGAGTCCATAAAAGGCTACATTACTGGCTCTGAGCACGATGGAATCCCACGACTCCCCGCTGATTGCAAGAGACCGCAAAAATGACAGTTTCTGCTGTCTATTCACAAAAAAGCAGCTGTCCAGAGTACATATGGGTAATCCCAAGATGTCTCCTTGGTCCGGAGATAATTTTCGGCAGTCCGGATCCAGCATCCAACTGCCTTTTCAGCAGTAATGTCCCCCGCAATTCGCAGAGCGTCAGTTTGCCATTCCTCACCAGAAGTGACTCCATCAAGTAGCAATTGTAAGGAGCTAAAACACTATTGTGTTTGTAAAAACCTTCTGAGATGCCTGAAACCTTTTAATGTATGTGAGTTCTGCAGTTTCTCACTCTACAGTGCTGGTGTACTTTTGTTCTTCCAAAACAGCTACCTTGAGACTTAAGAACAGTGTCCTGGAAGGTTAAAATGCTCTAATAATACTTTGTCCTTGTTTTGAGTCCTGATATTAAACTTGGATTCATTAATTCTTCTGTGCAAAGTTTGTCCCCTTTGTCCTATGTAGAATCTAGAGGGACATTACTGGCATATGATGGCATATATTACACTGAAGGAACAGTACGTGAAGGTGTCTCTGATCTTGTGTGTGGAGTTGTTGGGGTCTGTGATGGTGCTGTCGGCATAAATATGGGGTCTAAGTAGACATCTGGGCTTATTGTGGGTGAGGTTCACATGTTAGCATCATTGTTCCATGGTTTATTGTTGCTTGTGAGAATCTGATGTTTCATCACATTTTTCAGTAATATTTTTAATGATAGTTATATTTCAGATAAAGAGATTTTATAGTGGCTGCTGCTGGTGCCAAATCTTTGGAGAGAAGGTAGTAGAATAAGGATCTAACTTATATATTAAAAATACTTTAATGCAGCCATGAAGAAAGGTTGCTGTGCAGAATTAGCTCACTAGATGGGGTATTTGCCATACTGATAGGTAAACTGTTTTTACTGTAATACCAAATGCCTGCTTAAATGTTTAATTTCTCAAAGAGGGCTTTTTAACTAAAATGTATATTCCTAAAGAGGAGACATAATGCTGGACATTTGTATGTTGTTGTTTATTCGTTCAGTCGCTTCCGACTCTTCGTGACTTCATGGACCAGCCCACGCCAGAGCTTCCTGTCGGCCGTCACCATCCCCAGCTCCCCCATGGTTGAGTCCCTCACCTCCAGAATATCATCCATCCATCTTGCCCTTGGTCGGCCCCTCTTCCTTTTGCCTTCCACTTTCCCTAGCATCAGCTTCTTCTCCAGGGTATCCTGTCTTCTCATTATGTGGCCAAAGTACTTCAGTTTTGCCTTTAATATCACTCCCTCAAGTGAGCAGTCTGGCTTTATTTCCTGGAGTATGGACTGGTTTGATCTTGCAGTCCAAGGCACTCTCAGAATTTTCCTCCAACACCACAGTTCAAAAGCATCTATCTTCCTTCGCTCAGCCTTCCTTATGGTCCAGCTCTCACAGCCATAGGTTACTACAGGGAATACCATTGCTTTAACTATGCGGACCTTTGTTGTCAGTGTGATGTCTCTGCTCTTAACTATTTTATCAAGATTTGCCATTGCTCTCCTCCCAAGAAGTAGACGTCTTCTGATTTCCTGGCTGCAGTCAGCATCTGCAGTAATCTTTGCGCCTAGAAATACAAAGTCTGTCACTGCCTCCACTTTTTCTCCCTCTATTTGCCAGTTATCAATCAAGCTGGTTGCCATAATCTTGGTTTTTTTGAGGTTTAACTGCAACCCAGCTTTTGCACCTTCTTCTTTCACCTTCGTCATAAGGCTCCTCAACTCCTCCTCGCTTTCAGCCATCAAAGTGGTATCATCTGCATATCTAAGATTGTTAATGTTTCTTCCAGCGATTTTAACTCCAGCCTTGGATTCCTCAAGCCCAGCACGTTGCATGATGTGTTCTGCGTACAGGTTGAATAGGTAGGGTGAGAGTATACAGCCCTGCCGTACTCCTTTCCCAATCTTAAACCAGTCCGTTGTTCTGTGCTCTGTTCTTACTGTTGCTACTTGGTTGTTATACAGATTCCTCAGGAGGCAGACAAGATGACTTGGTATCCCCATACCACCAAGAACTTGCCACAATTTGTTATGATCCACACAGTCAAAGGCTTTAGAATAGTCAATAAAACAAAAATAGATGTTTTTCTGAAACTCCCTGGCTTTCTCCATTATCCAGCGGATATTGGCAATTTGGTCTCTAGTTCCTCTGCCTTTTCTAAACCCAGCTTGTACATCTGGCAATTCTCGCTCCATGAATTGCTGGAGTCTACCTTGCAAGATCTTGAGCATTACCTTACTGGCATGTGAAATAAGTGCCACTGTTCGATAGTTTGAACATTCTTTAGTGCTTCCCTTTTTTGGTATGGGGATATAAGTTGATTTTTTCCAATCTGATGGCCATTCTTGTGTTTTCCAAATTTGCTGGGATATGGCATGCATCACCTTGACAGCATCATCTTGCAAGATTTTAAACAGTTCAGCTGGGATACCATCGTCTCCTGCTGCCTTGTTATTTGCAATGCTTCTTGAGGCCCATTCAACCTCACTCTTCAGGATGTCTGGCTCTAACTCACTGACCACACCGTCAAAGCTATCCCCAATATTATTATCCTTCCTATACAGATCTTCCATATATTCTTGCCACCTTTTCTTGATCTCTTCTGCTTCTGTTAGGTCCTTACCATCTTTGTTTTTGATCATACCCATTTTTGCCTGGAATTTACCTCCGATGTTTCTAATTTTCTGGAAGAGGTCTCTTGTCCTTCCTATTCTATTGTCTTCTTCCACTTCCGCACATTGCTTCTTTAAAAATAATTCCTTATCTCTTCTGGCTAACCTCTGGAATTTTGCATTTAATTGGGCATATCTCCCCCTATCACTGTTGCCTTTTGCTTTCCTTCTTTCTTGGGCTACTTCCAGTGTCTCAGCAGACAGCCATCTTGCCTTCTTGGTTTTCTTTTTCTTTGGGACGTTTTTTGTTGCCGCCTCCTGAACAATGTTGCGAACTTCTGTCCATAGTTCTTCCGGGACCCTATCTACTAAATCTAGTCCCTTAAATCTATTCTTCACCTCCACTGCATATTCCTTAGGAATGTTAGTGAGCTCATATCTAACTGATCTGTGGGTCTACCCTATTCTCTTTAGTCTGATTCTAAATTGTGCAATAAGAAGTTCGTGATCTGAACTACAGTCAGCTCCAGGTCTTGTTTTTACCGACTGTATAGATGTCCACCACCTTTGGCTGCAAAGGATGTAGTCAACCTGATTTCGGTGTCGACCATCTGGTGAAGTCCATGTATAAAGTCGTCTTTTAGGTTGTTGGAAGAGAGTGTTTGTTATGCACAGTGAGTTGTCTTGGCAAAATTCTATCAGCCTATGTCCTGCTTCATTTTGTTCTCCCAGACCATGCTTGCCTGTAATTCCAGGTGTCGTCTGACTACCCACCTTAGCATTCCAGTCTCCTGTAATGAAAATAACATCTCTTGTTGGTGTATTATCCAGTAGGTGCTGCAGATCCTCATAGAACTGATCTACTTCTGCTTCTTCAGCATCTGTGGTTGGGGCGTATATTTGGATCACTGTGATGTTAAATGGCTTACCCTGAATTCGAATTGAGATCATTCTATCGTTTTTTGGATTGTATCCAAGCACTGCTTTAGTCACTTTATTATTAATTATGAAGGCTACTCCATTTCTTCTGTGGTCCTCTTGTCCACAGTAGTAGATCTGGTGGTCATCTGATGTGAAGTGGCCCATTCCAGTCCATTTCAGTTCACTGACACCTAAAATGTCTATATTTAATCTTGACATCTCACCAATAACCACATCCAATTTGCCCTGGCTCATAGATCTTACATTCCAGGTTCCTATGGTGTGTTGATCTTTAGAACATCGGATTCGTCGTTCACCACCAGCACCGTCGGCCGCTAGCCATCCTTTCGGCTTTGAGCTAGCTGCGTCATCACATCTGGGGCTAGTTGAACGTATCCTCTGTTCCTCCCCAGTAGCATTTTGACCATCTTCCGACCTGGGAGTCCCATCTTCCGATGGTATACCGACATATCTCTGGTTGTACTGATCCATTTAGTTTTCACGGCAAGAATACTGGGGTGGGTTGCCATTACCTTCCCCAGGTATTTAGTCTGACCTCTCTGCCACGACCTTCCCGTCTTGGGTGTCCCTTCACGGTTTAGCTCATGGTTTCATTGAGGTGCTCAAGCTCCAGCACCACGACAAGGTAACAATCTCCTTTGCTGGAGGGACATTTGTATATCCAAATATTAACTACAAAATGAGTTGTAGCTTTTAACATTTTAAGATTAATGTACTAAACCTTTTTTTTTAAGGGGCGCGATGGCTCAGCGGGTAAGACGCCAGGCTTGTCGATCGGAAGATCGCAAGTTCGGAGCTTCGAATCCCTAGCCCCGCATGACAGAATGAGCTCCCGCACTAGCCCCAGCTCTTGCCAACCTAGCAATTTGAAAGCATGCAAATGCAAGTAGATTAATAGGTACCACTTCAGTGGGTAGGTAACAGCGTTCCGCGTGCATCATACCGGCCACATGACCATAGAAGCATCTTCGGATAACACTGGCTCTTCGGCTAACAAACGGAGATGAGCACTGGCCCCTAGAGTTGGACACGACTGCACAAATGTGCGGGGGGAACCTTTACCTTTATTAAACCTTTTAACAAGCGTTTTGCAGATTTTAATAGTGTGTCTTTTGAGTAAGCATCCAGAGGTTCAGAGCTTTCTGAGAAAAAGTATGGTGCATTTTGATATGGGGTATATGTCTAAAAGATTCATAAATTTAGGTCATAATTCATACATTTAGCATCCAAAGACAACCATTATTAATATTACATGTCCTTGTGAATTGTCCAAAATAGGTAGAATTTAAAAATGGCATGTGTGAGGGGGTGTTATACTTGAATTCTGTAGCCTCAGTTATGTGAATTGACATGTATTATAGCCATTTGGATTAATTCACAAGCGATTTGGTGTATTTGGTATATCTGTGGGCAGTGACTGACTGAGGAACCAGACACACACGCTCAGGCTGTAGTCCCATCTTGCTCTACAATGATTTTCTATAATCTCCCCAGGAGGAGGGATCCAGCAGACTGGCAGTACTAAGGATACATCACAGCCAAGGAATCTGGACCCAGATCACCATGTTAATGGGTCTGTTTTGAATAAAGGTCACCTGCAAGCTCATTTTGTTTGATATCCAAGTCAGAACATAAGTTCCTAAAATAATTTTAACTGAAAGTTAAGTCTAACTTTTCACTTTTATTCAAAGTAACCTAAAGTGTCTCGTTACTTGAGATACTCAGACTAAGGATATGCCAAGGTAACATAGAAGTGCATAAAAAACTAAGAACATGGATTAACTGTACAATTAATTGTCCTATGAATCTCTTATAAAATATTCACAAAGCAGTTGTGGGTGTTGTGAAGATATGTTTGAAAATACTGTGCTAGAAGCTAGTTTGCAATTACAAAATAAGATTTGCAGGAGTTAGAAGGCAAAGCTACAATTTATTTTACATATTCTTGAATAAATTCCAGAGAAGCATGCCTTTTGAGTACATTATTTAGGCCAATGGTTTCCCAGTTCCTAAGT
This sequence comes from Charina bottae, assembly GCA_023362775.1. NCBI lineage: Eukaryota > Metazoa > Chordata > Lepidosauria > Squamata > Charinaidae > Charina > Charina bottae. The sequence goes on from JALMGJ010000001.1 coordinate 14,812,731, forward strand.
TATCTTCCCAAAGCCAATTCTTTCTTCAGTTGATGGAAGTCAGCCCATGGGAAACTGCCATTCAGTCATAGGGTCATTAGGAAGGTGGATTCAGGCACTAAGTAATTTTCTGGTTTCCTGGCATCAGAGGTGGAACTTCTTGTTCAAATGGGTGAAAGAACAGGAGGTCTTCTCAAAGGCACAGCTGTCAGTTATCTTGTACATTCTATAAAATGAAAAATTGCACTCAAAGAGAAGCAGCTGCAGTGGCAAGCAGGGCCTACCTATCAGCATCTGTGCAGAAGACCCAGATCCTCCTCCAATTATCCTCACTGTAATGAACTCTGACCGTATTCTAAAATCCAAGATTTTATTCAAGCATGTGAGAATAACTACTTTAACAAAGGTGATTTTATTGATTTTATTCAGGATTTGGTTTGTATAATTGCTGCTTCCCCTCTTTTTTTTTCTGGAATTCCCCTTTTCCTAATAAGTTTCTTTTTATATTTAGATATGTAGCTTCAGTGGTTTAAAATAATTTCTCACTTAAAATGTGCCTGCAAGCAAGATTGCATGGTTACATAGCTACCCTAGGATGTCTGCAGGATGTGGTCAAAAAAGTGAAGATGGTGGCCATGACGGTACAATCACAGCTCTACTGGTTTTTTTTAATGTGTGTGGTCACCATCTTTTTTACCACACCCTGTGGACACCTTACAGCTCCATCTTATATCTCAGGACTGACAAAAGTTTTGTTAACTTTATTTCTTTGGTAAGCTTGGCCATTATTCCCTGCCTGTGATGCCAGTATATATCCTACCAGCCAGATCAAAGCACTTGTTCCTTTGAAAGGCATCTATCAAGGCTCAGATTGAACAAGTATTTGGCAAGAATCTTGGTTGCCAAAAATTCCTCTCTCGCTTTTTAAAATGGCCAAATTATTGCATCATCATCATCATCATTATTATTATTATTATTATTATTATTGGAAGTGAAACCAATAATTTAAGATTTTTTTTCTGAGAAGAAGAACTGATAATGAAACAATTGTAAAAAAAGTTATTCAATTATGAAAAGAAAGGATTAATCACTGATTATCTGGAACAAGAGAAAGCAAGAAAAAATGTCAAAGTGTCAAAAAGGAAAGGATCAGTTTAAAAACCATAATGCAGGGCTTTCCAAACTTTTGCCGTCGGTGACACACCAATGGCTAGCGCACAAAAACCCAGAAGTGCCGCCGTGGCGGCACGCAAAAACCAGGAAGCGCCGCCAGCGGCGCTTCCGGGTTGCTGCCTCAGGAGCAGCGGCGTGCTGCCACTGCTGCTGCCCCTTCGAAAGAGCAGGCTCTGGGGACCCCGAAAATGCTCTCGGTTCCGGCAGGGAGGCGAAAATCACGCACGCACGCTGCCGGGCTGCTTCCCTGCTGCACAGCTGATTGGCGCGGGAGAGGGCCCGGGTGGAAATTCTCCGCACCGATCAGCTGTGTGCCGGGAAGCCCGGCCGTGTGCGCGCACAGCGAGGCTTTTCGCCTCCCTGCCGGAACCGAGGGCATTTTCATCAGCGCGTACGGGTTGTCATGCGACTCACTTGGGGCCCCCAGGCGACACAGTATTGTGTCGCGACACACAGTTTGGAAAGCCCTGCCATAATGGTATACAGTATTTATTATCTGACTAAACTAGATTAGCAGGTACTGAAACTATATGGATGCTCTATCAAATATTAAGCAAGCACAGAATGCCAATTCTAGAGAAAGCATATGGTATATTGAATATGACTTTCACTGCTTCTGGAGCTGTCTGTAAATGCATGTAGAGTAATATGGATTGATGTCAAGAATTCTTTCTATGTTATATTTTTAAAAATCAGAATTCAAGCATGAATTTAAGATGTTTAGTTTAAATTAAAATATAATTCAAAATAACTAAAGAAACTGATCTGTATAGTGAATTTTTTTTATTTAATTTTTTGCTATTTAGTCATAGTTTTATATAAATAACATGTAATAATAGTATGTTGTACCGGTTCTTCTGTCCAGTTAATGTTTGTGTCTTTAAAATAATGAGACTGAGAAATGCAAAAACTAATTAATTTCCTGCTTGAAAGTTTTAGTATTATCATATTAGCCATGTTTGGACATATTTATTGCCATTCTGAAGGCATCAATTGTTTTTAAAAAAACAACATATCAAGTTGCATTGGTAGGGATTTTTAAAAAGCTTAATGAAATGTGTTGTAAAACCTTGTATATATTGAAGAAACTGAGAGACTAACAGACTTCTAGCATGGTTGTTCCTACTGGCAAATTAGGTAGTCAGCTTGGTAATTAAATGGAATAATCCATTAAAAACATAACAGCATTTGCTAGGAATAGGCTGGTTCTCCCAAGCTTGTTTTGATAAATTAAAAATTGTGAAGAACTGGGAAAAGAATTGGGGAGAACCAGAGGGGAACCAGCTGCTGGAACTTTGCCAGGTGGGAGGTTGACAAACATCACGGAAGGGCCTTCAAGGGTAAACCAAGAGAGCTGCATGCTTCTGCACCTACCAGTCACAGGCATTTTTACCTTTATCAAAGAATGTGCTGCTCCTTATTTGACTAATCCACCTCTGAAAAATGAAGACATGTTCTCAATAGCTATTCTACAAATCTGACTTCTCTTGGTAGTTGTAGAATTCTACAACAGGAGAAATGTTCTACAGTTCTGTCTCTCCCTCCCTGTTTCTTTAAAATATTTTATCATCTTACTGCACATGGGATAGAACTGAAACCTAAATGTGTTTATAATATTTGAGATTGCCTGGATATTTTTAGTTTTGTTATTAAACTTTTCCATTTGCATTATATGCATCATGCACCCCTTCTATGTTCTTGCTTTTTAAAAAGTGTCTTAAATACATTTTCAGTGTACTATTTAGCTTGCCTTGCCATCATTGAGAATTCTTCGGTCCTGGGATGCCTAATTTTTCTCCTGAAGCAAGTACTCTTGCTGAAAATTGTCTGCATCTTGGGTATAAATTAAAGAAGTTATATTGCTTCCCCCACCACATTCAGGGTCTTAATATAAACTTGAATGTTATAGTGCTAATTACAGTATCTTCAGTTGCATTCCAAACAAGCAGTTAAAGTGCAAGTGCTAATGGGGTGCTATTGTGAAGGGAAAAGTAAGGAATACAGTGGATTATTAGCCTGATTACTACCCTAGGAACACGTCATCCAAACAGCATTGACTTGTTCTCCCCGACAGAAATAGACAGCATCCTGCGGCATACTGTGAATGGGTGACCAGCCAGGTGGAAAAAAAGAACTGTATAATAAACGATATGCTTTCTATCTCCCACCAACTCCTCTATAATGTATATGGTGGTTCTGTGAGTTTTGCATCATTGCCAAGGACTTCAAATAATAATAGTACCTGAATTGCAGCTTGCTAGTGAGTTAATCACAATTTCAGAATACTTAACAGAAGCACAAATATTCACTTAGCAGGGCCTAACCTTACATTACCCCCTAATGGCATAAAGAAACAATGACAAGTGGAACTGACTCAGAGGCCTTGATGCCAACTACTGTATTGCCAACATTTGTTCCCAGAGCAATTGAGTCTTTCTTTTTTCAGCCTCACCTGGCCCTCCTCGTTTTAATAAAGTTGAAGCTTCTGGCAACATCAATTACAATCTTCTGGGCTGTAAGTTTGTGTGCCTATTTTTTCCATTTCTGAAAAAAGCATTTGTCCCTTTTCTATGCATACCGTATATATACTGTATGTATGTATGTATGTATGTATGTGTGTGTGTGTGTGTGTGTGTGTGTGTGTATGTATGTATATATATATATATATATATATATATATATATATATATTTATTTATTTATTAAATTTCTATGACCGCCCATCTCCCCCTCAAGGAGGGACTCTGGGCAGTTTACAACCAAACAACATCATTAAAATACAAGAAATATGACAATAAAAATATAAATACAATAAAAATATAAATACAATAAAATCCAAGTGGCAGATGGTTCTTACAGTGACACTAAAAATATTTAAAATATTTGAGGCGGCTCTAAGAGATCAGCCATCCCCAAGCGTGACCATTTTCCCTCTTGCCCCAGGCGAGATCACAGAGCCAAGTTTTTAATTTTTTCCTGAAGTCCAGGAGTGAAGGGGCCTGTCTTATCTCTGGGGGGAGGGTGTTCCATAGGGCAGGCGCCGCTGCAGAGAAGGCTTACCTCCGAGACCCCGCTAGGTGGAATTCTTTCATAGAGGGGGTCTACATCATGCCCTCTCTGCAAGATCGGGTAGGACGGGATGATGTAATGGGGATGAGGCGGTCCCTCAGATAACCTGGGCCCATGCCATGTAGGGCTTTAAAGGTAATTACCAACACCTTGAATTGGACCCAGAAGCAAACTGGCACCCAATGCAGCTCACGGAGCAGAGGTGTTATGTGTGTCGTTCTTGGTGCACCTAATATCTATATCTATTATATATTTCCTATATCACTCCAAAGGGTCTGGTACAATGTTATAATGCAAGTGCCCTCCAATATACATAGCAAAATCTTATACATGTAATTTAATGCATCACGCAAAAGATGGATATTCATTCATTTATTTGATTTCTTCCTACTGCAGTCAAAAGACTCTTGGCAGGTTACAATCTCATCAAATTACGCTAAAACATCCATGGAACAAAGCAAAACAAAAATAAATAGATACTGTATATAAGAAAACTACCATAAACATAATAGGTGAAAAAATTATAAAAACCAATAAAAATGCAACCAATAAACAGATGGCAACATTCATTGTTGAAAAAAACAAAACTCTGTTTTCAATAATTTCTGAAAAGCCAATAAACAAATTTTTAATTCTTAAATTCTGTTATCCATATTTCTAAAATGGTCTGAATTGTAGCTTATATTTACCATGGCACTTTTGCTATTTTTGTTTCATATATGCAGAAAAACGTATAGCTTATGACTATGTCATCTCTTTATGGTGCTGTTTTACTGACATTTTGATTTTGCAGTGATGGACATATATGACAAGTTATAAATAAAACTGCTTTAAGGATTTATTTTCTGGATCTTATTCATTACAAAGACATACTGTAAGTATCATGTTTAAAAACAGGATAAAGAAGCCATGTTGGTCAACGTTTTTGCAGTATCATTAGTAAATAATTTAGCTTTGCAGGTTAACAAAGATACAAAAGAAAAAAAAATCCAGTGATTAAAGTAGAAAGCCAGTAGTGTTATAAGTGCTTTCCAGAGTTTGTATAAGAAGCAGATTTAGATCTTTAAATGATTGAAGTAGAAATCCCTTTACATGTGAATAAGCTATACTAAACCACATGGGATTTAATTATAAGGAAATACATATTACAAGTGTATGGCTGCATTCTTCTGTTGCTTAAGTAAAATTTTAAACAAGGTACAGGCATAGTTTTGGGATTTATAAAATCACTGATGTTTGCAGGATGCCTTTAATCAGAAGAGACACAAGGTTAGGAAATTCAGCTCTGAGTTAGTGGATGTGCAGAAGAAAATCTGAAAGAGATCCCAAGATTCCTGTTAATCATTTCTTGGCATTCTTTTCTAAGTGCTAAAGATGCAAGTGTTTTGGAATTCATAATTCATTTAAGAAAGCCCTTTTTATTAGTAGAGATACGCCAGTACCTATCTGCCAAAAAGGCAAGAAAAGAAAATAGGGCTTCATAAACTGTAAATATTTATTGGCCTTCGCATGTAGCAGGGGTAATTTATCTTAGCATTATTTTTTTTATTTTTTTAATCCCACCTGTATTATTTTTTTATAAATAACTCAAGTTGGGGAACATACCTAATACTCCTTCCTCCTACTATTTTCCCCACAACAACCACCCTGTGAGGTGAGTTGGGCTGAGAGAGAGTGACTGTCCCAAGGTCACCCAGCCGGCTTTCATGCTTAAGGCGGGACTAGAACTCTCAGTCTCCTGGTTTGCCATTGGCTCCTTCCTACGGCTGAGAGACAGGGACTGGCCCAAGGTCACCCAGCCGGCTTCATGCCTAAGTCTCCTGGTTTCTAGCCTTATGCCTTTAATCACTACATCAAACTGGCCTAATTAGTCTTATTCTGCCATGACTTATTGTCAAACTTTTTTATACCTGCAAAGATGGTCCTTTCCCTCTCCTTTTTATATCTGCTAAGCTTCAATCTGACATGGAATAATGATGAAATTACAAGAGTCAAGGAAGCTGGCATAGATTTAACATTCTCTCATTATATCTTTATAAGTTAGAGTTACCAGATGTCCAGCAAAAGGAGGACATGTCCTCTTTTTTGTCCTCATGAACTCCGTCCAGCAGGCATAGCCTTAAAATCAAATATTTCCAAGCTTTTTGAGTGTCTTGGGTTTTTTTTAAAAAAAAATTGGACTATTTTCACACTAGTCATTCAAACGTTGGTGCATTGTCTCTTTCTTTCTTTCCCTCATCTGCTGACAGACTCAACGGGCTAGATTTAAGTTATTTATTTCCTGATTCCAGCAATCGGCTTCAATCCAGCCCCTTCAAATTAATGATCGCTGTAATCTGTAGATCACATGACTCATATGGTTCCATGGTGAAATTTGAAAAGCACGTTGTCATTGAGTCTATATTATTGCTAGCATATGTTCTTGTAATAAAGATTTGTTGGAAAAATATTGCAATTGAAAAACCAGTCTTTCTGATGCTGGAAAAAGTAATTCCGTATACATGTAGGCCCAAGTACATTTTTTTACATTTTTTTGCTGTAATTTTTGTCACAGAAGTTAAGAAAGTTAATCAGTGTGGTGATGTTACCTAGTTGGATAATGGAACGTCTGCAAGCAAACAACCAAGTTCAGAGAACACCAAGAACTCCACATCCCGTGTGTGTGTGTGTGTGTGTGTGTGTGTTAGGCTGACCATATTTCCTTGGGGGGGAAACGGGACCCTAACCTACCCATGGCTCACCGGACAAAGTGGGCACGCAAATGCGCTTGCGGGCATGTGTGTGGGTGGGCGGGCGCGCATGCGGGCATGTGTCCCTGCGGGAACTTTCAAAAACGGGACAAAATGGATATTTTTCTTAAAACGATGGGATGGTCGGGAACTGTTTAAAAAATGGGACTGTCCCGTTCAAAACGGGACGTATGGTCAGCCTAGTGTGTGTAGATTCCAGTACAGCAGGGCTTTCCAAAGTGCCGCCGCTGGCGACACACCTGGCGGTGGCGGCGGCAGCGGCGACATGCGCACGCACGGCGGCGGCGCGGGGGGGCGTGCGGCGGCGCGCGCGCACGGCGGCGGCGCGGGGGGCGTGCGGCGGCGCGCGCGGCGGCGGCGCGGGGGGGCGTGCGGCGGTGCGGGGGCGTGCGGCGGCGGCGTGCGTGCATGGTGGGGGGCGTGCGCGCGCGCGCCGCCGCTTCCGGGTGGTGTGGCGACATACCACGCTGTGTGTGGCGACACACTTTTGTGTCGCGACACACAGTTTGGAAAGCTCTGCAGTACAGGAGTCTTGGCACGGGCCCTGGACATATCACTAAATTAATTCTATCCCTAAAATAGCAGGTAACACTTCCCATTTTTAAAGAGGGGAAATCCTTAAAATTTCTGTTCATTTTAGTATTGCTTTTCATTCTTGTCTCAAATTTCAAAAGAAGCACTTGGATATTAGTTTCCCCCCCCCCTTCATTACTTTTTTCTTGTATAAGCATTTGGGCCAAATCCTAGCATTTTTTCTTTAGAAACATGCTTAAATGTAAATCCTGAGAAGGTGGGATTACTTTTTTTTTCTTTTTTCTTTTTGGTGCAAGAAGTGTCTCTATCCAAGTTTGCCCTTTTCATGCATTAAAAAGCTGATAGTTATAGTTTGTGATTGCGGGTTCAGGGAGTACTGCTACATTGCTATAGAAAGAGAAAAGGAATGGCAGAAAACACTCTTTTGGTTCTGTTGTGATTCTTTCAAGTCTATTCCACCAGTCCTTGTTGTCTGCAGCCAACCCCAATTGTTATTATGCATTTTACTTAGATTGTATGGCTAATGCTAGAGGTACCAGATTTTGTAAAATTCTCTCTAAAACTGACAAAAGATGACTTGGTTGGACTTCAGGAATATATTTATTTCCATATTTTTGGCGATGTGATCAATATTTTCTATTATTTGCTTGAAAAAGGTTTTGATAATCATGAAACACAGTAGAACATAATACAGTGATTGTAACCACCTCACTAGACCAATTTTCAGATTTTGATAAATGAGTAGACATGTTTTGAAGTTTGCATACTAAGTTAGAAGGTTCCCATCCAGTCCTGAGAAGTCTTGACACTATTCAGCTTCTGAGCCCATACAAAATCAGCTAGGTCAGAGCTTTCCAAACTGTGTGTCGGGACACGTTAGTGTGTCGGCTGCAGTGTCTGGGTATGTCGAGGCTGCTGCTGCTGCCTCTGAGCCCTGCCAGGATTCCGTGCAGGTCGTAGTGCCTGCCTTGTCCCTTGCTGCCTCCAAACCTGCTGTGATTCTGCACAGGTCCTAGTGTCTGCCTTGTGCCCTGCTGTAAGAGTGTGTTGCGAAATGATGCCGTGCTGTAAGAGTGTGTTGCGAAATGATGCCGTGCTGTAAGAGTGTGTCGTGAAATGATGCATGTCTAAAAAGTGTGTCACCATCATGAAAAGTCTGGAAAGCTCTGAGCTAGGTACTGCCACCTGCTGAAATATTATAATGAAAAGAATTCTGCAAATAGAAATACCACTTTAGCTTTTATTGCCGTGTGGCAATGAAGGGAGAAGTAAAACATTGTGACATTCTCCTTCTATGCCTCTGCTAATGTTGACAACTCCAAATGTCATTCTGTGACATTCTCATGTCAGAAGATAGGCTAATTTTTAGTGTTCTGTATCTGTACTGCAGTGGAGGAAATCAGATTCAAATTCAGATAATATACCACAAAAAACCCCACTGTACTGTAGATGTTAATTGTTTTATATATAGTAGTGAATATAATGGTATTAATTTTTACCATGCTATTGTACAACTTTCTGATCAGCATATTTACTTATATGATTAGAAAGAAGAAGAGTTCCTTTTGGTAGATGGGCAGCTATATACATTTGATTAATAAATTAATTAATAAAGTCAATGTTAATTTTTATGTTATTTTTTATTTCCCCATGAACACTTTCTGTGATATCTTATAATGGACAGATACTGCAGCATTTTCAAGTTCTAAAAACAGTAGGATGTTTGGTATGATAATATATGTATTACCTGTTGTATTTATTTGATGTACTGTTTAGTGACATGAAGTATACAATATATCTCAAGGCCCCCATCATTTCGAACTGAGTTGAGCACTGACATTAGTTTTCATGTTTGGAGTAGCTTGATCCCCCCTTTTTTTTCTTCCTACACTCCTTTGGGGTCTGAAATATCTTTTTTAATATAGTTAACAAAACTGTACATAGTTTTCTAAATTTATAGATTTATATAAAAGATTTCACAACAGGAGATGGTTTTCAGTCCTTTTTCTCATAATCCCTAGCATAAGATTTCTCTTTCTCTAATTTGCCTGGGTTCACATATCTCATAGTCTATAATGCCATTTGTTTGGTTTGTTTTTTTGCCTAGCACATTGTAGAGTTTTTGTCTCGTTTCAATGCCTTACCCTCTGCAGTACTAGGTGAGAGATACAGTTGGACCCCATTCATGGAGAGATGCTGTCCTTGTGATCAGAATGCACCTGAGACCCTATTGCAGAGCTTTCCAAACTTTTTATGTTGGTGACACACTTTTTAGACATGCATCATTTCGCGACACACTCTTACAGCAGGGCATCATTTCGCGACACACTCTTACAGCAGGGCACAAGGCAGGCACTAGGACCTGCACGGAATCACAGCAGGTTTGGAGGCAGCCGGGCACAAGGCAGGCACTAGGACCTGCGTGGAATCCTGGCAGGGCTCGGAGGCAGCAACAGCCGCGACACACCCAGACACTGCAGCCGACACACTAACGTGTCCCGACACACAGTTTGGAAATCTCTGCCCTATTGCATGTATTTTTCCACTGACCTCCTAACAAATATCAGATTTGTTATGAGGTAGAGGTGGTTCAAAACCCCACCAGGAAAACCCCACCATCACTGATGGAGTCACTGTTTTTATCTGCAGTGATTTCCGTAAGAAAGCATAAAATGTCCTAATCATGGAGTGATGACATTATGATATTTTCTATTTTATTTTATTGTATCTTTATTTTATTCTACTTATACTTTATCTTATGATTTACAGTATATTGTTTTGTTGTGCCTTGCTCAGTTTTTCCTTTTTTTAGGTCTTAACTTTTAGACCTAAAAGTTGTATAACCGATACACTGCTTTTGTTGTATTTGGTCTTTGCTTCTGTGTTTTTACCTTGCTGGTTGTTGACTGTCATTAAATAAATCTGAATTTGATTCAACTTGATTTGTTTAGTTTCAGTTTAGTATTATGGTTGAACTCAGTCATTGACTAGGCCAGCCTTCCCTAGCTTGTTGCCGTTCAGATGGATTGGACTTCAACTTCCATAATCTCCCAATTAGCATGAGCAAATATCCAGACATCTTGAGAATTCCATGTTGGGTAAGACTGGAATACACTTTCATTTTTAATTAACGGTTTAACCACAACCCAAACAATCTTTCCTGGTTTCTTATAACCAGTTCATACTCAGCATAGATACCATTTTGGTACAGTGGCCCTGTCATAAAAAATAATAATAATAATCACCCTATATATACTTAGTGTGCTTCTTGGCAGTTCAAATGCAGTGGTATTTTTTTGTATGTTGTCCTTCCCCAAATTCAGTCCATTGTTTTCTTTCTTAGGAGGGTCTCATAATGGCGAAAGCTTTCAGAAGTCAAAGTAAAAAGCTGTTTCATGTTTCCTGAACAAGGACATACAGTAACTATCCCTATTCAAAAGATTTCTCTTTGGACATTTTTGCATCTATTTCAGGGAAGTTTTAACTACTGTACAAGAGTTTGGAAAGTGGCTTGTGCCATTCTGCTGATTTTGAATTCTCCCTCCCCTTCCCGTCGCATTCCCACAGGGAATCCGTTGGGGAATTCAGCTATCTCCATGATGATAGGCTTGCACGGTCTGCTGATAATGGAGCTAATGGTTATTTGTCATCCTTAGAGGGAGATAAATTTCCCTGGCGATATTTGCTGTAGTCCGTGTGTGCACTAACTGCCAGCAAGGTCTAATAAGCTGGCAGGGAGCTTTATAAGTGGGGAGGGGGGAGAGAAGAGAGCAAGCAAGCAGGCACGGAAGAGGAAAATAGAAAAGGAGTAATAGCTGCTTTCTGGCTCTGTGATAAAAGAGGAAATGGATGCTGCCGGTAAGTGAAATAAACATTAATTCTTGGCTGAACTACAAAATTCATTTGTATCTTCTGTATGTACTGGAGGTTTGCTTTTTCTTTTTATATTATTGGCCATCATTACATGCACCTTTTCAACATTCACTTTTGTAACCCTTTAGGGGCTGTTTTCCATCGGTGGAGGGCAAAGATGACATAAACTGTAATATAAATTGTAGCTCAGAACCTGCTTAAGGGATGGGGTAACTTGGATCCTTTTGCGCCTGAAGATGGGTGAGGAGAAAGAATAGCAAACATGTAACTCTCAAATACTTTTCAACTGTCATAATAATTTGAAGACTAATTAACTATCAACTCACAGAAAGTGATATTTATGTACATATGCAGATTTAAAGCTATTGATATGCATGCACTTTCATTTCTTTCTGATTTTTTTTAAAAGATGTGATCTGTTCCTAAGATAACACTTCTAAAGTAGTGAAAGGAGAATTACACAATAAGGAAAAAAGTGAACTTTTAAATTAAATAACTGATTAGTACTTAAACTAGAATAGTTTAATAAATACTGAAAATATTTAATATTTTCAGGATGATGCATAACTGTATTATTTTACTTAGTGTTGCAACATTTCCCTGGGCCACATGGTACAAAAATGCTTACAACAAAAGCCCATTGTACTTTTTTTTTAAATTGCCCATTTGAGCTAAGCAAATCTGCTATTATTTTTTTAACTTGCATGATACAGTAATTATATGAACCTTTACTCAGAAGAAATTCCCTTTGTACTCAGTGGGGATTACATTTGAAAAAAATTTGTTTAAAATTATAGTCTTCAATTCAATTCCCACAGCACTCAACATACATAAAAGCAAACTGTAGTAGGAGCATGTAATGTTGATTCAATTTATATTTATAAACAAAGGCAGGAAATTTCTAACTTTACAATAAATATAGTAGGTTGTTGAAACAAGGCAGCAGACCAAACTGAAGTCCATTAGAGTTTCAGAATACTTTTTTTCTTCTATATATGCTGGTTCTGGATTATAACAGAATGACATGGCTCATAATAATGAGCCATGACTAGACAAAATTTTCTTTTCTCATCCAGTTTCCTTTAGCAGTAGATACAAATATAATATAAGGAAGAACTGCTGATTTGTCCTAGTTTTAAACATCATGTTATATATCCATTAGAATAGGCTGAAATCCTATCAGGCCAGTTTAATCCTAAAATATATAATAAAAATATCAATATAATCCAGTTATAAGAGATTTTATGATACTAGAAATAAATAAAACACCAAGTGTTTTTTTAACAGAAGGTGTAGTACTATTTGAAAATGAATAGAAACCAATTTTATATATATAGCTTTTATTCTTTATTTGATTAAATCTTTAGATCATGGATGATCCTTGTTTGATTAAAGAGCATCTTTATTTTAATTTTTTACTAAAAAATTGCTACTTGGATCACTTTCATTAACTAGCATTGAAATGCCCTATATAACTGAAAGTAGCAACTTGGTTTCTCTTTTTTTGTTATTATGAACAACCATGTTTAGGTAATTAATTAAGGTTTCAGTTATCAAATAATATCTCTCGAATGTAGTACAGGAAGTACCAGTGGAAGGCATCTATCTATCTATCTATCTATCTATCTATCTATCTATCTATCTATCTATCTATCTTATTTCTTTACCGCCCATCTCATATTGCAATGACTCTGGGTGGTTTACAAACAGTTAAAGATAAAAGATTAAAATATAATTAAAACCATACAATATAAATATAAATACACATAGATATAAAAATGCAAAATATAAAATATGAAGTCCAAGATGGCAAGTAACGATCTCATCATTGGCCCCATCAAGCTGCCAACCACCCCCATGATTGGCTATCCCCCCTCCCACCCCAAGCGAGGTGGCACAACCAGGTCTTAACCCCCTTCTGGAAGGCCAGGAGAGTGGGGGCCTGCCTCACCTCTGGGGGTAACTTATTCCAGAGGGCAGGCGCCACGGCAGAGAAGGCCCTCCTCCTGGACCCTGCCAATCAACAATCTCTCATGGACAGGGTCCATAACATGCCTTCTCTGCCTGACCGGGTGGGACGAGTCGATGTAATGGGGGTGAGGCGGTCCCTCAGGTAACCTGGATCCATGCCATGTAGGGCTTTAAAGGTGATTGTTCTCTGGATTCACTGTAAATTCCATGAATAAAACAGGGCAATTGCTCCATAAAAGCCTGATCTGGAAGCACCCATATAACTTAAGGGAAATTTATTAATATAGTACCTCTGTTATTGTGATCCAGCTAACTCTTAATATATACAATATTTTCACATGGATTTTGAAGCATCCAGTAGGTTTTTGTTCCTCCAAACCAATGAACAAGCAAGTATCTAGGCTCTGGTTCCAGGCTAGCAAAATATTTTTTCAAGAGTTACTACCCCCTCCTTAGTTGAAGTTTTGCCTGCACGGTCAAATTTAGTCTTCCTTAATTGAATAGACTTCATCTCTCAGAACTCCTCAGCCAGAATAACCATTACTGAGATTAACATTACTGAGACTAACATTACCATTACTGAGAGTTGAAGTCCACAAACCTAGATGTCACCCATATTGGAGAGGACTTTTAATCTATTCACTTTGGTGCATATCTATTGTATTTAATGATATTGGTCTCATTTCAGTGTACTTCTCCCTAATTTAAATTAGATTATTACGGTTATATCAGTTTTTAATAAAGCAAGTAAGAAGCCAGTCAATGGGGAGATCTGAAATATGCCTGCACCTGTGACCAGATTCATTGTTGGCTTGCTGCCTAGTCCTGTGCAGCATCTCCACATATACCCATACAAGTTTAGCTGGGCATGGAAATTATGAAGCAAGACCCAGCAATTGTGGTAATGGCAGCCAATTTGGATGGTTTTAAAGGGGGATTAGACAGGTTCACAGAGGATCAAGCTATCAATGGCTACTGATTCTGACAATAGTTTACCACCACCTAACGCTCATAGGCCATATGCCTTAAACACTGGTTGCTGGTAAGCAACAATGGAAATGAGCTATCACTTCCAATCCAGGCTTGTGAGCTTCCCAAATGCATCCAGTTGGTTACTGTATGACACAGATGTCTGGACTAGAAGGGCTGTCTTGATGGATAAATCGATAGCAGAAGTGCTTTTCATCAGCCAAGGAAATACATGTGAAAGCAATAATAACAGTGGAAATACTATGCTGTAATCTTAAGATATTTCTTAAAGGTGACCTTGCTGGAGTTTTAGCTTTTAATTTGCCATAATCACTATCACTCCTTCTGGAGAACAAAACACATATTTATTCTGCTAACAGCAATTATAGCTAACAACAATTATCAGTGATAACAGGTGACAATCTTCTTTTTATGGGAGAACCAAGTTTATTTAAATAAAATATTCTCCATGAAGAACTATGCATTCTATCCAGATGTTTTAAAGAGGAACATGAAATGGCAAAAGACAGCCAAAGAGAGAAGAGCTGACCAAGAGAAGATACATGAATGAGCACATTATGGCAAACATGAGGTGGCTGCTCTAAATAGTGCTTCTGCATCACATTCATACATCTGCAGTGGCTACCCTTTCTCAGTGCCTGGAGGCTGTGGGGGTCTGGATGGGGAACAACAGGCTTCGACTGAACCCTGGTAAGACGGAGTGGCTGTGGATTGATGGCTCCTGTAGATCCAGGAAGTTATCATCCTTAGTTCTGGATGGGGTTGCACTACCCCATTCAGACCAAGTGCGGAATCTGGGGGTTCTTCTGGACTCACGGCTCCTGCTCGAAGAGCAGGTGGCAGCCGTGGCCAGAAGGGCTTTTGCACAGCTTCGTGTTGTGCGCCAGTTACGCCCTTTCCTGGATCAGGATGCCCTCCGTACAGTCACTCATGCCCTGGTCATCTCCCATAAAGACTATTGCAATGCGGTCTACATGGGGCTACCCTTGAAGAGTATCCGGAAGCTTCAACTGGTCCAAAACGCGGCTGCTCGCGCAGTCATTGGTGCGCCAAGATCAGCACACGTGACACCTCTGCTGCGACGGCTGCACTGAGTACCTGTGTGCTTCCGGGTCCAATTCAAGGTGTTGGTTATCACCTTTAAAGCCCTACATGGAATGGGACCAGGTTACCTGAGGGACCGTCTCATCCCCATAATGTCGAACCGTCCCACTCGGTCATTTAGAGAGGGCATGCTGCGGATCCCGTCGGTAAGGGAGTTTCACCTGACGGGGTCTAGAAAGCAGGCCTTCTCGATAGTAGCGCCCACCCTTTGGAATATGCTGCCCCCGGAGGTGAGGCAGGCCCCATCGCTCCCGGCCTTCAGAAAGAACTTAAAGACCTGGTTCTGCCGCCTTGCGTGGGAGGGGGGGGGAACAGCTCCTCTTGGGGATGGCTGGTGCCACAGAGCCCTTTTAAACATCGACCCATCAAATCTTGGATTTTGTATTTAAATTTATTGTATTGGAAAATATTTATATACGCTGTTTTAATTGTTGAATTTTAACTCTCGATTTTTTGTAAACTGCCTAGAGTTCCCTTGCGGGGAGATGGTGCGGTAAATACAAGTCAAATTATAAATAAATAAAATAAAAATCTGTGGAGTCCTTGGTGCTCTCTGAGCTTGGTTGTTTGCTTGCAGACGTTTCATTACCCAACTAGGTAACATCATCAGTGCAAGAGAGTGTGGGGTTTGCTCCCTGTTTATATAGAGTAGCTTGCCCTGGAAAACCACACACCCACCAAAACTGGCAGGAAAGTGTGTAATGAGATGTCTGCAAGCAAACAACTAAGCTCAGAGAACATCAAGGAATCCACAGTTCAATCCTGAGCTACATATATTCTCTTCTACTGGAATTCATACATCTGTCCCTGTAAAGTGTGGTTTCACCCACTGGCATGTCACCATCACTGTTCCACATAATTTACTGCTGAAAGGAGAGGCAAGAAAATGCACAATGTAACCACCTTATGGATAAGTGAACCATAGCTTATGGCATAGCTTTCCAAAGTGTGTGTCGCGACACACTACTGTGTCGCCTGCGGTGTCCTGGTATGTCGTGCAAAAACCCGGAAGCGCTGATGGGGGAGCCGAAAGAAGCGGCACCCCCGCCAATCAGCACCGCCGCCGCTGGCACGGCGGCAGCGGCGGTGGTGCTGATTGGTGGGGGTGCCACTTCTTTCAGCTCCCCCATCAGCGCTTCCAGGTTTTTGCACGACACACCAGGACACCACAGGCCGCGCCGCTGCCGCCGCTGTTGGTATGTGTCACCAACGTGAAAAGTTTGGAAAGCTCTGGCTTATGGGATGAATACTGATAGTGAGACACAGGAAGGCCTGTTTTTACATCTATCTACAACTGTTAATCCATACACTATCCTTCAGAAATCTATCTACTTTGTACTTACTTCCTGGCTGGCTTCATAAGTAGTCTGCTGTATAGTATAACCAGTTCTCATTGCCCCTTTACTCCTCCAAGTGTGTTATTCTAATGGCCAACAAATCAGTATGTTGCTGCAGATAAGTAAGAGAAAAAGCCCTGTAATAACTTCTACAACAAATGATTTCCTCTAGTATTGCATTATAAGCATAACTTCCTTAAAATATTTGGAAAAACTCTGCTTTGTGCTATAAGATTAACACACAGACTCCTTTTTCCCTCCAGCTAAATTATAAGCTAGAGAGAAAGATGGGTTTTCTACAAACTCTCCTCAAAGACTGGCCACATACCTGACATGACTTCCCGAGGAGCTACTATTTCTGACAAAAGACTCGGTGATCTGGCACACAGCTGCTTGCTCCACTGAGTTCTAGAGACAGTAATTTAGGCAATACATAAGCACTAATGACTCAAGCTTTTGTTGTCAGATTTACCCTTTTGACGGACTATGAATCAGCTGAAGGATAATTGTTTAGAAGAGTGAACACTGAAGTTAAAATTTATTTTAATCATTAGTGACCTCCAAATTATTTTGCTGTGAAAACACGCAGATAGATCCCTTCTTTTGTGTTAAGAACCACCTCCACCCAAAGCTAGTCTCATGTTTGATTTAGAATCCCCCTGATTCCATTACCCCTTTGTGAAGCTGTGTCTTCCATACTGATACCTAGCGAGCCATCGGTAAGTGCCTCAGAAGACATGGATGAACTCCAGCTGTGAAGAAATTATTTTTCAAGCATCCCAAAGTTTGCTTTGTCAACATTTTTTTTACTTATTCAGGCCCACTCATATGTTGAGCTGCAACTAATTTCTTGCCCGTGTCATGGTTAGAAAGGAAAATGCCTACTTTCTCTTGGGGTTAGAGAAGCTATTTTGTGTATTGATTTTAATATGTGATCTTAAAATCCACAGTTGGAGTGAAATATGAGTTTACTTGCACCAAATGATGAATATGTGTTTGGAATATTTCGTTGAATGTGTACAGAGAAACCTAGAACAACTCTTTTAGACAGGTTATCCTCTGAAGGAGAGTGTCCTGTATCTCGTAATGCTTGCAGGCTAGGGAACCAGCAGGCTTCCAGATATTGCTGAACTGTTACTTCAAGCTGTCGATGAAGGTTCTGTCATCCAGGTGGAATTGTCTGTAGCTTGAATCATGTCAACTGGATTTCTATTTTCTCAGTGGAAACGTTTTGCTCCTTATCCAAGGAGCTTCTTCAGTCTGAGCAAAGTTTGTAAGGGAATCCTTAAATATGTTTCTAGGGTGGCTGTGTGACCTTGCACCTGGGGCTAGGTCATGGTTATTTGAGATGTTTATTTCTAAGTCCCTTTATCATCCAAAGGAGGATCGTTAAGATTACCCTGCTGCTGTTGAGCTTGCGAAATGGTCTTAATCTTCCTAGGCACAGAAGACAAAGCAGGAAGGAAGATAGGGGAAAGGTTGTGCCTGAGGCCCCCACCTCTATTCAAAGAAGGGTTTTCCAAGTTGGCATAAATGGATTCCTTGACCCCTCTTTCAAACCACTTATCTTCCCTGTCTAAAATGTGAACATTAATGTCCTCAAATGAGTGTCCTTTTTCCTTTAGATGAAGGTAAACTGCTGACTCTGGTCCTGTGGTGTTACTCCTCCTGTGTTGGGCCATCCTCCTGTACAAAGGTTGTTTGGTTTCTCCAATGTAGAGCTCAGAGCACTCCTCACTGCACTGGATTGCATACACTACATTGCTTTTCTTGTGTTTTGGAGTTTGATCTTTGGGGTGTACAAGCCTCTGTCTCAGTGTGTTGGTGGGTTTGAAATATACAGGTATGTGGTGTTTGCCAAATATCCTTTTTATCTTTTCAGACACGCCAGCCATGTAAGGAATGACCAGGTTTACTCTGAGTCTCAGCCCTGTCTGTCGCTGTTTTAGGTCTGGTAGACTTAGATTTAGTGAAGGCCCAATTTGGATATCCACAGGCCTTCAGAGCTGTTCTCAGCTGCTGATTTTCATTCTTTTTGGAATCTATGGAGGTGGGGATGGTTTCTGCTCTGTGTGACAATGTCCTGATGACTCCTAGTTTGTGCTGTAGTGGATGGTGGGAGTCAAACATCAGATATTGATCTGTGTGTGTGGGTTTCCTGTAGATCCCTATTTCTAGCTTGCCACCAGTCCCAATGAGGACTTCACAGTCTAGGAATGCCAGTCTGTTGTCCTTGGTGTCTTCTCTGGTGAACCTAACGTTGGCATCTATGGTGTTTATATGGTCCGTGAAGGCCTGTACTTCCTGGGCCTTGATTTTAACCCAGGTGTCATCCACATACCTGAACCAGTGGGTGGGCGCTGTTCCCTGGAATGTGTTGAGTGCTTTCTTCTCCACTTCTTCCAGGTATAAATTGGCCACAATGGGTGACACAGGAGAACCCATGGTACAGCCATGTTTTTGTCTGTAAAAGTCACCTCTGTATGAGAAATAAGTGGTGTTGAGACACAGGTCCAGAAGATGGCAGATCTGGTTTGGGTTGAGATGGTTTCTCCTTTCAAGGGTGCTGTCCTCTTCTAGTCTCTTCCTGACTGCAGATAGAGCATGAGTGGTGGGGATGCTGGTGAAAAGGGAGGACACATCGAAGGAGACCGTAGTTTCATCTGTATCCAGTTTCAGGATCTTTGCTTTGGAAACAAATTCTTCCGAATTTTGGATGTGGTGTTCAGAGTGTCCAACCAGAGGTGCTAATATGGTAGAGAGGTGTTTGGCAATGTTGTATGTTACCGAATTAATGCTGTCGAAGGGGTGTTCCTTCTTTGTGGATCTTAGGGAGTCCGTAGATGCAGGGGATGGCTTCTCCAGGATACAGATGGTGGTAGGTAATCCTATCGATGGAGCCATCATGTTCCAATTGTTTCAAATTGTCTATTACCTTTTTCTTGTAATTGTTGGTGGGGTCTCTTTTCAGTTTTTCATATGTATGGTGATCCTCCAAAAGTGAGGTAATTTTATTGTGGTAGTCTGCAGTGTTTAGAACCACTGTACATCTTCCTTTGTCTGCAGGTAAAATGGTGATGGTTTCATCTTTGCTGAGGGCTGTCAGGGCTCTCCTCTCTTGGACGGTAAGGTTGGGGGAGGAAGTTGAGCACTGGACAGAGCTGCAGATATTTTAAGCCGGAGTTGTTCTGCTTAAATATAAATATTCTCTTCGATAAGAAACAGTGTTGGACTAGGATTGGAGAAACTAAGACTAGGTTTACAGAGCATGTTAATCTGTGGTCTGCTTATCTATGCTTAATTAAATATAAGAATGCTGCACTAAGATACAAACTTGGTTTGCAAATCATATAACATGCTAAACTAAACAAACCACATTATGAATAAGTATGGTGTATGAGTCCAACTGAAGTCCAAATCATCACTCATCTGTGAAACCCGCTGGGGGATTTAGAGTCAGTAATTATCTCTCATTACAACCTAGTTCACAAAGTTGTTATGAGGATAAGAAATAGAGGCAGGAATACAGCAAATTTATTTATTTAATAAATGTATATGGCCACTCATCTCATTTACATGACTCTGGGTGGCTAACAAATAAAAACAGGATAAAACAATCAAAATTTAAAAAACAAATAGCTGCCGAGAACATTCATAATGTCCCACTTTCAGATTAACCATTAAATGGGCTCACCCATACTGCCAGGGCCCCAGGGTAGATGGCAAAGCCAGCTTTTTAATGCCTTCTGAAAAGCCAGCAGGGTCGGGGCAAGTCTAATCTCAGAGGAGATGATATTCCAGAGGGCTGGTGCCACAGCAGAAAAGGCTTTCTTCTTGGGTCCCATCAGATGGAACTCTCTAGCGCAGCCTTTCTCAACCTTTTGATCCCGGAGTAACCCTTGAAATACTCTTCAGGCCTTGGGGAACCCCTGCCCATTCAGGCTCAAATATAGGCCAGAAGTTACCAAAATTATCATATTTGTTTCGTGGGTAGGCCTGTATATATGCATTAACAGTGTTCTGTTTAATTTTTTAAATAAATTGTGATCTCCCAGGGAACCCTTAGTGACCACTCACGGAACCCTAGGGTTCCACGGAACCCTGGTTGAGAAACCCTGCTCTAGCGGATGGGACTTGGAGCACGCCTCACCTGCCAGATCTAACAGCATGGGTAGACACCACTGGGGAGAGAGAGTCCCATAAGTAACCTGGCCCCAAGCCATGAAGGACTTTAAAGGTAATCACCAGCACCTTGAGCAACAAGAACACGTTTATTACAGCCCTAAGGCCAGATACAATTAAAATATATAATAGTAACAATCTTACACACACACACACACACACACACACACACACATATATATATATATATATATATATATTAGTATGCTACAATCTAAAATTAATTAAGAATAAAAATACAAATCAAAATAAAATACTATGTTAATTCTAAACCTAAGTAATGGTGCGGCATATTGTGCAGATGGTAGCACAAAACTGGGCAACCTGGGAGGATATTTTCGGGTCCTTGTCTGAAAGAAGTAGCATTAAATAGAATTCACACTCCCTGCCTGGAAATTTCTTCAATATCGGATACATAAGGATCTGTCTAAAGTCCTTATATAGGGAACAGTATAACAATATATGGCTTAGGGTTTCTATTGAGCCATCACCACATGGACATAACCGAAGGTGCATAGGAGTACCCTTAAAACATCCAAAAAGGACTGCTGAGGGCAGTGCGTCCAGCCTGGCTAAGGTGAAAGATTTATGAAATTTTGAAATTGTAATGGATGATAAATAAGAAGCTGGAACGAACCCTTTTGGAAAAAAATGAGAGATATTTCTTTAACACCATATTAGGCCAAATTCCACAAATGTTTGTACTCACTAGCTCCCAGCTATTCATCTACAGCAGGGCTTTCCAAAGTTTTTCCCGTGGCGACACACCAACCGCCGTTGGTGTGTCGCCACGGGAAAACCCGGAAGTGCGGCAGCGCGCAAAAACCCGGAAGCGCTGCTGCCGCTTTCGGGTTTTGCGCGCTGCAGTTGGTGTGTCGCCGCGGGAAAACCCGGAAGCGCTGATGATGATCAGCGCTTCCGGGTTGTGTGGCGACACATCAGACTGTGTGTGGCGACACACACAGTTTGGAAAGCTCTGATCTACAGTGAAGTTGTGCTTATGCAATTGTGTTACAAAAATTTTATATCTTTATTTTTTGTACTCATTTTTCATTTAGTATTTTATATACAGTATATTGATTTGTATGCTGCCCTTCAACATGCAGTTTATCAAATCCTAAAAAAGAAAAGAAAGAGAGCAATAGTAAAAAAAGCAAAAATCAGTAGAAATCTTTGGTGAACACTTTTGTTGAAAAATAAAAGCCCAGGGAAGTGTCTGCTCTAATGTTGGAGATAGTTATACTAAGGAAGCTACTCAAGATAGGATGTTTCACAATTTACCATCATAGAGAGACAGCCCTCTTTCCAGTTGCCACACATTTTGTCAATGATGAGGGTAATTTCCAGAGAATTTGTGTATCAAAAATATAAAGGTACTGATGAAACAGGAGGCTTTAAAATTTCTTTCTGTAGCGTGAACTCAAAGGGAATTCTGGGAAATAATTTACTAACTACTTAACAATTACATGCCCTATTTTCTTAGAAGGGCAATACTAGAGTAGGCAACAAATGACTTCCTTCTAAGCACCCCTGTATTTCTAAACTGTTACAGCGTATGAATATATAATCTCTTAGGCATTTCAGCTTTACAAATCTGTTGCTTTTCACAAAATAATGAGCAGTGCTTTTATTAACATCATTAGCATTTCTTCTTGTAGTGCTTTAGCAGCATGGGTACAAAGAGCAATAATTTTTAATCTCGGTGAAGGTACAATGAAATAGAAATGAACCAAAAATATTGAGTACAGAAGAGATGTTTCATAAACGAAAGAGAAGTTTTCAAGGAAAAAAAAGCATTATATTCTTGCTCACCTCATTTTGTTTAATGTTTAAATACCACAAAAAAACCTAAACTAGCTCTCAATTATCATTGCACACTTTCTGAGTTTTGTTATTCATTTAAAGTCCTAAATGCATGGTTCCAATTAGTTAGATTCCATTGAGTTGGCTTTGATTCCTGGTGACGGTATGAATGCCTACCATTGTGACCTGTTCTTAGGAATAATTTGTAACTTTTCCAGGGACATTCTAGCAATTTCTTTGATCTTGCCCATCTACCTTATCATTTTTCCGGTCCATCATCTGCTTCTATCACATGCCCTCAAATACAGTATGCGAGTCTCTGTTTGCTGATTATCACCTCAAGGAAGCAATCAGGTTTCATTTGGTTCAGGGCTGAGTGACTGGTTCTTCTGAAGCCTTTGGGACCCTAAGTAATCGTCTCCAAATCCAGAATTCAGAAATGACCCTCTTCTTTCTCTTTGTTTCTTCACCATTAACCAAGTTCACTAAGCGTGTAAATTACCATTACCTTTCTTAGCTTTCTTAGTATTGATCATTCAACTTTATTTTCGGCTTTCTGTTTCTACTTTCTTTTTGTCTGAGAAATGGTGCTGTCTGCATATCTCAAATCATTAGAGCAGAGCTTTCCAAACTGTGTGTCGCGACACAAAAGTGTGTCGCCACACACAGTCTGGTGTGTCGCCACACAACCCGGAAGCGCTGATGATGATCAGCGCTTCCAGGTTTTCCCGCGGCGATACACCAACGGCGGCGCGCAAAACCCGAAAGCGGCATTAGGGCTTCCGGGGTTTTGCGCGCTGCCACAAGGACGGCACTTCCGGGTTTTCCCGCGGCGACACACCAACAGTGGTTGGTGTGTCGCCGCGGGAAAAACTTTGGAAAGCCCTACATTAGAGGCTTGACCACCAATTTTGATTCTATCATTTCTTCCAATCCCACATTTCTTGTAATAGATTTGCTGTATATGTTGAACAGAACTGGGGACTATATGCATTTTTGTCTCACTTCCTTTTGTATTCTGAACTGATCAATTTCTCCAATTTTAATTCTTATAGTAGATTGTCCTTTTGAGGAATCTTTACTATTAAGAACAATCAGATATTTTGGTACACTTATTAGGCTCAGTGAGTTCCATATTCTAGCATTCTCTACACATACTGTAGGCCTTGCTATAGACCAGTGTTTCTCAACCTTGACGACTTTAAGATGTGTGGACTTCAACTTCCAGAATTCCTCAGCCAGCCATGCTGGCTGGGGAATTCTGAGAGTTGAAGTCCACTTATCTTAAAGTTGCTAAGGTTGAGAAACATTGATGGTTGTTGTGGGTTTTCCAGGCTGTGTGGCCGTGTTCTGGCAGTTTCAGTTCCTAACGTTTTGCCAGTCGCTGTGGCTGGCATCTTCAGAGGACAGGAGCACAGCTAGAAGATTCTCTCTGTGCCCAAGTGGAGGGTTTTAAGCCACACAGTCTTGTTCTATACTTGTCGGCATAGAGCTGTTGGCACCTTAATTATCTCTTCTCCTGCACTTCCAAGTCATTTCATCCATTCCTGCTACTTTCCTGCTTGATGTCTGATCTATTGCCTATCATACCTTTTTTCTTATGGCATCATTTCCCCAATATATTCTTTCCCTTTAAAAATGTTTATGTCATTTGATCATCACATTTGTGAAGGGTTTCAGTAGTTTTTCCATCTTCTTTTAATCTCATTTATCTCTATCAGATCTCTTCCTTGATTACTCTTGAGTATTCATCTCTTAGTCATACTTTTTTTTTCTTAAACAGATTTCTTCCTTTTCTACTTATGTCATGTTCCTCTGGTGGTTGGTTGGTTGGAGATTTTATATATATATGTGTGTGTGTGTGTGTGTGTGTGTGTGTGTGTGTATTATTTATTACATTCTTGTTTGGGAGATCTTTCTCTATCCTTTCTTGCTTGACATTAGAAGTTTGCATTCAGTCATCTTACATCCATCCTCTGTCATTCCATGAATATCACGATAGTTTGTTATGAAAGTCAATTGGATCTTTTCCTCCTTGAAATTCAGGGAATATCTTTTCCACTTTGGTTTTCCTGACATCTCACCTCTTCCCATAACTCCTCAGGTTCTTTGCATAAGGTGAGCATACTGAATCTATTCCTTACATTGATCTTATATTCTGACTGGTTGTTCTCCAAGTCATACCTTGCTGACACACGTTATCTTTTTAATTTTCTAAATGTAACCCATGTATTAGAAACCAGGCATTCACAATCTGTTCCAGAATACGTATGTACAAGTGTCCTGGCCATCTGGATTGTAGTTCTCCATCTTCTGTTTCCTATTATGCAATCTATTTGATTCCAGTGGTATCCATTTATTTATGTTGATATGTAGTCCTGCAGTATTGTGTTTACCCAATCTAAATCTTCCTTTGATTCCAGGTTTCTCCATTTCGCCAAATTTTACATCCTGGTCACCTTTGAGTAGTACTATATCTTTTTTGATTCTTCATATAGCAGCTCTCATGATTGGCCTAAGAGCCTTTCCCTATTTGCATTTAATGCCATGAACATGCCTCAACAATTTCTTTTTTTTTACCATGATGCTGCCTTCATTTCACCCCCACACCATATCTGAGGCAGTCAGATCCCCCTGACGTTTTATTTGTAATTTCTAAAATGATGGGGGGAGGGGAAATTGGGGGTATTATGTCAGAGACTGTTGTATGAAATAAGATGTAATCATAATCCACATCCATTTTAGAACTACCAGTACCGAAGAGAAAGAGTTTACTGCTCTAATAATGGGGAAAGGGAAGTTTCTTGGCAATGTAACAGGGACAAGACTATTAGTGTTGTGCATAGCTGGCTTCTGTTCAAAATGTTTAGAATCAGGTTCTCCCCAATGCTTGAGTTGTATCCAACATTTTCCCCTTTAAAAAGGTTTAAAAAGTGGCGCTTTTCCAGTAGTAGTTATATGTTTCCTTTTCTGGCCTGCCAGAGGTCATCCATAAGAATCTCTTTCAGTTTAGGCAGTTGCCAAAGAACCTGACACCAGCGGAAAGTTAAAGGTGAAGACAACTGCCATTCTTCCCAGTCTGTGTTGATGGAGGCACATTCAGGTGACCTGTAGAAAGCAGGATGAACTGATCATCTATTGGACATTATGGACCGGTGCTATGCATGTCCATGGATGGTCTCTGGCAGGGCAGAGACCGGGCTAATGTCTGGATTCTGGTCCTCCATGATCTCCTAGTTGCTTTCAATGGCCTGGCCTTGGCCTGAATCCAGACTGGAAAGGTCCACATAATCCACCACCCGAAAAAAGAGTTTCCGGCCAGCTCTCTGTGGAGACGATAGAAGCAGAGAAATAAGCACATTTCACCTCTCATCCCCAAAAGGTAATCCCTAATGAAGGCTCTTACCTGTGCCGCCTTCCCTGAGGTGGCCCCCTCCCAGTCTGCCATTATATCTCCTTATTTTACTCTGATTTAGATTTCTTCTGGCTGAATGACAGATGGAGAGAACTTTAACTAAGAAATGGAGAAAAGCCCTTAGAGTCCTTACTTATTTTCCTCTAATTAAATAGCATATTGTTATGGTATGAAGGCTGGTCTAGATAAGCCCAATTTTTACAATTCTAATTAGAATTAATTTGACTCTATTGTGAGAAACCTTTGGAGTTATCAGAGGTCATGTGCTAGGTAGTAACAGTAGAGGGATGCGTTTCAACAGAAATTATTGCCTCAGAAATGCAGAGCTGGCTTAATCTATCGTCCCTAACTAGAAAAGAAAAGGGGGGAGTTGAGATCAATGTGTGTAGCATTGAGTTGATCTGTCTTGGAACTGCAAAAAGACAAACAGCAAAGAGCCAGTTAAATTGTAAAAAAATTCCTATGATGTTAAAAGTCTCCCTTAGAAATCTGATGAGGAACTAGAATTGTTAACAGTGTTAATGCTGCAGCCTCCATCTGTGTGGGTGTGTCCATGCGTATGAATGCACGTGTGTGTGGGGGGGGGGTGGGAGTTTCCTCTGAGTCAAGTTTGGTGACCTCATGGGCAAGCCCCTGTAATTTTCCTGGGAAAACACATATTTATCTTCTGTATTGTTGCTATTGTCTTATGGGATGTTTTTTCAACTTTGCCATCTGGTCAAAGCACTGGTACTCCCTGGTGGACTCTGTCTAAGTTTATTTATTGTGACTACTTTCCAATCATGTATTAAATCATTTTTCTGTCAAAACCTAGGTCTAGGTTCTCATGAACCCTAAAAAAACTTAGTGTTTTTCTCAGGAATCTCAAAAGTTTTCATTTATTCATTCATTCATTAAACAAATTTATAAGGCCGCCCAACTCACACACAGTGACTCTGGGCAGCTTACAGAATTAAAAGTTGCATGCATGTGTGTGTGTGTGTGTGTGTGTGTGTGTGGGGAGACCTATTGAATTAAACATTATTAGCAAATTGTAATTTTAACGGGACAGAGAAGAAGAATGATTAAATACATGACTAGAGAGATGGACACAGCTTCTGCAAACACATAGAAATTATTTTACAGATGGTTCATATTAATGCCCATCTGTAGCTTGCTAACAGCAACCCATAACACTTTTTATTAAAAGAATTCCTAGTAGAATCCTGTTTTCAGTCTTATTGTGGTTTTTTAAAAGTTGAAAAGCAGAATATTTAAAGATTATAGATGACAAAATGTTGAATTTTAATTGGAAAATTGAATACTAGCATAAGAGAAGTATGTTTGTACGTGTATATATTTCCTTGCATTTTTTTTAAATTTAGGGAAAGCAGTTATCCTTTTTGCTGAGAAAAGTTGTTTTTATAAAAGAGAAGGAAATTCATGGAGGCAAAACATTAGCTTAGGTAACTTGTGAGCAATTTATGATATTTCCAATTGGCATGCTTCTTTCCCAGACAATAGAAGTACATACCACTTAGTATTGCAATGAGTTCGTCTTTCTTAGTGAATTCTTACAAATGTTTAAAATTCTTACCAGTGTTTAATTCTTACCAGTGTTAAAAGTGATTTTTTGAACCAAGGCTATCCCATAATGTTTTATGTCTCAGCAGGTGGCAGCATCTAGCCAACCTTATCCAGACTTGGAAAGTCAGCAGGGTCAGGCTGGTTAGCCTGGGAAACCAACAGGGAATACCAGGTTAGGTTGGGAAGCTGGAAAACATCCTGGGAGAAAACACCGGGAAACTGTTTTTGCCTTGTTGCCAAGAAACGTGACGTGGATGTGTTCCTGTAATCAGCAGGAGTTAACTCAAGGGCGTCTTTACCTTTATCTTGTACTGTAGCGGTTTTGTGTATCTATTTCAGATACTTTTGGTATTAAAACTTCTGAAAGACTGTCAGAAGCTCTGTAGTTTCTTGAACTGAAGAAGTGGGTAGCAGGGTTGCCTCTTTTTCTTTCAGAAACAGATACCATTCAAAAGCATATCTGGACTAACCTAAACCTGGCATGGACTACTATACTTTGTTTGCATTCTACTCACATTCTATTTCACCATTTCTTTTTTTCTCAGTCCAGCACACTTCCAGTATCAGAAATCTAGGCTAGAAGAAACCCCCAAATCACAGCATAGTCTCATTGTCTTTATTAAGAAAATAAAAACCAAGATAAAGTTTTTGGGTTGTACAGTAGGCAAGATAAAGCAAAAGGAGAGAGATGAGAAAGTAAAGGATAGTACTGTTCTCCCCAGATCTAAGGGAAGGGAATGGAATGAGACAAAGCACCAGAAAGTAAGTAGACTTTCTTATTAGCCTACTTCCCCTACACATGGCAACAGGGCAAACATTTCCTTTTGAGATTTTTCAGTGATGGCTTAAAAGGAATAAACCTACTTTATTAGAAACAAGTTTTGGGAAAGAGTCCATTTTCCCTTCTCTGTTGCTACTAAGAGACCAATTGGAATTACTACTTTTCCTCTCTCACATACATTTAAATAGTAATGAAAGTGGAGTTCTTGGTGCCCTCTGAGCTTGGCTATTTGCTTGCAGATGTTTCATGACCCATCATGGCACTGATAATGTTACCTAGTTGGGTAATGAAATGTCTACAAGCAAACAACCAAGTTCAGAGAGCACCAATAACTCCACAGTTCAACCCTGAGCTACAGATATTCTCTTCTATTGGAGTAATGAAAGTACTGAATTAGGTATAAATCTACCAATATGGAAGTAATATAAGGATTTTTTTTTAAATTGCTTATCAGAAAAATGTTCTTAACATTGTTTCCATCCATTCGAAGATTAGAACTAATGTGAATAAACACCATTTATTTGTGGTCCTATACTTTTTTTTATCTTTCACCACATGGAAATCCAGATTTTTAAAAAACAAATATTGGCTTTCTTGGTTCCTTCTAGAACAATTGTGTTTGTGTGTTGTGATTATGTACAGTAAGTGACCAAGGATTCAACAAAAATATTCGATAGTTGGATTTTCTAGTTTTATCTTGTCATAACCAACACAGGTTGGGAAGATAAAACAATTTGGAACTATTCTTTAAGTCTATTTATGCTAATACAATATAGCTCTTTCTATATAGGATCATATAGATGACTGATTCTGTACTTGTATTTGTTGCCTAAAACAATATAACCTCAAGTGAGGATAGAATATTATTCTGGAATTTTGTAAAAAAACAAAACAAAACAACAACAACAACACACCCAGTTCTGCTGTTTTTCTGCCTGCAGATCAATAAAAAACTCTCTCCTGACCTAGCCCATGAACATTATGTAAAAATTTAATTTTCTTATAAAATAAGCAGAAAATTGCACATATCAAACAAGAAAGAAAATTCTATTAAATAAGTTTTGAAGAGAAAGAATGGGAAAACATCTCTTTGACTAAATCACCAAGGGAATTTACTAATTGTGAAAAGCCAATATTAAATGATGTGTTATGAGAGAGCACTTAAAACACAGCATTTTTAAGGTTAGGGTTAGGGTCCACCAAACATTGGGAGGTCGACCAAGCCATTGCCAAGGGACAAGTGATGCGACAGGTAGCATGATTACCTCCCCATTCCCAAGAATATAGGGGCCTGATGTTTTTTAAAACACCCTCATCTCCAAAGAACCATCACCAAGTTTCTATAAAATAATTTCTGATTTGGACTATGGTTTACACTGCTGTTGTTATTTCCTCCTGGACAATCATGCAGCAGTTTGGAGATCAGTGCAGAATACATGGGAAAAGGTCGGTCCTGTCATGATGATAACTTTCTATCTTGGAAAATGGGATGTACAAAAAGTATTGCTGATTTAGTCTTCTAAAAATCTGTTTTACATAACATACACATTTAATAATAAATAAATAATCAATCAATACTGGGATACAGAAAAAAAATGGTGGAGAACAACTTCCCCAGTTTTCCTTGGGGTGTTTTGTGACTGGCTACATTCAGCTTAGCAGCCATTCTGGAAGAGTATTCATAACATACTCTCTACACATCACTGCCGGTCCAAAAGTTTGGACTTCTGCTCTATAGCTCTAGTACAGTTTATTTTATACATTGCCCTGTTACCACTCAGTCTATCACCATCAGTAATCTGGAGTAGTGTAGGGGCATGGTGGCTCAGCGGGTAAGATGCCAGGCTTGTCGATCGGAAGATTGCAAGTTCGGAGGTTCGAATCCCTAGTCCTGCATGACGGAGTGAGCTCCCGCACTCGCCCCAGCTCTTGCCAACCTAGCAATTCAAAAGCATGCAAATGCAAGTAGATGAATAGGTACCACTTCGGTGGGTAGGTAACAGGGTTCCGCGCGTGTCATGCAGCCACATGACCGTGGAAGCGTCTTCGGACAACGCTGGCTCTTCGTCTAACAAACGGAGATGAGCACCGGCCCCTAGAGTCGGACACGACTGCACAAATGTGCGGGGGGAACCTTTACCTTTTTAGGGGAACATGACTAGTGACATTCCACACTGAGCAATGTAGAAAAACATGGAGCATTGTGCCATCAGGAGAAGAGGCATGTTATATTAGATTATCTGGGGCAGAAAGGGAGAGCCAGACTCGGCGGCTATTCTTTTTGGCATACCATGTAGTTGGGCTCTTGCATATCAACCAAGTATAGGAAAATATTTCAAACTAGAAAGCATAGCAAAAAGATTGAGAGTAGGTTCTGTAATGGAAATTAATTTTAAATAATATAACTGTGGAATTCTTAAAAGGGACCTCAGCAACATTTGTTTTCAGGAATCCTTTTTCATGACTGATTACACTTGTTTTAACATACTTTAACAACAACAACAACAACAACAAAAGAAATCTAACTTGAAAAAAAAACTTGTTTTATATGCTCTCCTTTCCCTTCAGAGTTTACACTGGAAACTTTGAAATTACGCTTCCTTTGTTCACAGCATCTGTGGCTAATTCAAAGACAATAACCAAACAATATTAAAAATAAAAGTAATTATTTGCACTAGATCAGTGCTTTCCAAACTGTGTGTTGCGACACATTAGTGTGTTGCGACAAAACCCGGAAGTGCTGATGGCGCGTCGCCGCCCTTGTGGCGGCGTGCACGGCAGCAGCAGCGCACCAACAGCGCTTCCGGGTTTTAGCGCAAAACATGAGGCCACCGCTGCCGTGCATGCCACCGCCGTCGGTGTGTCGCCAATGGCGGGAGTTTGGAAAGCACTGCACTAGATGTAGCTTAGAAAATCCAATTTGTAATAACTGATTTCTAAAGAGATTATCAAATTCAAGAAAGCAGTTTATGAAATTAATTTTAGATGTTGCTTTTCTCAGACCTCATATTAATAAAATGAATTCTAAATTGCTGGGAATCAGTGCAGGATTTTTGGGAGGAGGTGTTTTGTTTTGTTTTGCATTTAAGACCTACTTGAGTTTTGCATCAGAGTAATCTTTAAAAGAATTCCACCTAGCGGGGTCTCGGAAGCGTGCCTTCTCTGCAGTAGCACCCGCCCTCTGGAACATCCTTCCCCCAAGGGTGAGACAGGCCCCCTCACTCCTAGACTTCAGGAAAAAACTGAAAACCTGGTTTTGTCACCAAGCCTGGGACAGGAGGGGAAATAGTCATTCTTGGGGATGGCTAGCTCCCTAGAATGGACTGAGAACGGCCTTGCGTTCTGGATTTGAGGAAGAACTGTAGCCACCTGGATTCCATTTTATTTTATTTATATCTTTTAACAATTATAATGATGATATACAGTATATTTATTTCACTTTTATTGTGATTTGTTTTGTATTTTAACTCCGGTTTTATTGTAAACCGCCCAGAGTTCCCCCTTCGGGGGAAGATGGGCAGTAATATAAATTAAATAAATAAATTAAATAAATAATTACAGGTCCATATGATGGATGGTTGTTCAAAACCTCAATATTTGAAAATGGAATGTACCTTAAGTGAATCAACCACTGAGTTCTTGTATTTTTTGGTCAACATAAATTACATATTTTATCTCATTCTAATGCTCTTATTCTTCAGTCCAGCATTTCTCTCTAGGAATCTATTAAGCATCTAGAGCAGG